>ML681984.1:16968758-17119693 GCA_007922195.1 Podocnemis expansa | reverse complement strand
TAAAGTGCCACACAACTGCTTGTTGTTTTTTTACTGGAACAGAACAGAAGCACTTCTGACAAGCATGTTTACATATGCAATTTTTAAATAGGAATTTATGCAAATATTCACATATGTAGTTCTTTGGTTTTGTTCACAGCATCTAGCCAGTAGACTCACACACCTGTAGACTCTAAGGTTAGAAGGAACCAATATGATCATCTATTCTGATGTCCTCCACAGTGGAGGTCACCAAACCTCACACATCCACTTCTGCAATAAACCTCTAACTGATGACTGCATTATTAAAGTCCTTGAATCACGTTTTAAAGACTTTAAGCTGTGGAGAACCCACCAGCAATTCTCTGCATCTTAAAGTAAAACTAGATCACTTAAGCATTCACAGAAGGTGAATATAAACAGTGCTGGGATAACGTGCAAAATAAGTTAACTGAAAAATTCTGACTAATAATTATTGAACAATAGTTGTGGTATTTGATCCACCAATCTCTAAACACATGAAAAAACAAATTCTTTTGGTGTAGAAAGCCAGACTGAAAGCAGTGGAGGAGATTTTGCAAGGAGAAGGGATCAAAGATGAGTAGTAAGAATGTTTTCTTCAGAAGCTTGTTGATACAGGGAAGCTGGAGATGGTGTAACTAATAGCAAAAAAGGAAGCAAGCAGGTAAAGGGAGGATTATTTTTAAGAGGTGGTGATGACAGCATTCTTGAATGCATCGAAGAGATCAGTGATCCAGATTGACTTTAAGATACAGAGAACTGGTGAATTCTCCATACCTTAATGTCTTTAAATCATGATTTGAGAACTTTAATAACTGAGTCATCAGAAAATAGTAAGGAAAGAAGACACAAAGGTGGGAAGCTACAACTAGGAAAAAATGTGATGAGTTTGTGCAGGTGATTTTGTTCATTGACAGCATAATAGTGGTTTCCTAGTGTTTAAAAATATGACTTTTGTTTCTGTTTTCAAATATTTTGTTTTCTATTTTTGTTTCTATTATTCTGTTTCTTAACTTTTGTGACAGGGTCAGGCTGGATGGGTATAGGAGAGTGGTGGAGCCCCAGGCTTAATAAAGCTTTGTTCCCTGGGTTAAATTAGCCTGGAATACTCTAGAATAATTGGTCCCAGGTGTCCCAGTCGGCAGGCCTGCTACTTAAAGCCTTGTTCTCAGGCGGGGCAGGGCAGCTGAAAGGAGACTAGAGAGGAGTAGAGCTGCTGAGAGGACACTGACGGTTTGTCTGGAGTTTTGCCACGACGCCAAGAGGTACAGTGGGGAATTTGGGAGAGAAAACCCTACAAGCAAGGCCACCAGGACCTGCAGCCTGAGGGTGGACCATATTTATTTGAGGGAGACTGTGGAACTTTCCAGAGCCTGAAGACGGAGGCTTTTGAACTAGAGACTGGGGGACTTTCCGGGTCTGAAGGCAGACCAGGAGCAGTGGGGCCACTGAATGGTGATCCAGGAAAGGTAGCAGCCTCCTGGACTAAGTGTGGAGACTGCTACTTAACAGGGTTCCTGGGTCAGGGCCGGGGGTAGAGGGTGGGACTGGGCCCCCCAACTCCCTCCCATCAACCAACCCTTCACTACCGGGGGAAGGAAAAAGTGAGAAGGGTCAGCCAAATCTCACCACATGATAGAAAGCGCAGCACCTACAGGGGTGCCTGAGGCCTCACCTCACCACACTTTCTTTCAAACTTGGTGCTCTCATTTATCCCCTTCTGTTAAATTTATACCCACTATTGAATGTACAATTGGCTAATGCCTTCCTGTTTGCACCCCATTACTTTGCTGAGAAGTAAAATTTAAGAAGAGAGCTACAAACAGATTTTGTAGGTGATTCAGGAATGCTGAATTTATTTCCACAAGAAGCAAACCTCTTTGTCATATCCTAGCCTTTCCATGGCCTGAGTTTGCTTCTTCCGTCTCATTGTTTTGTTATGGCTTTACAGTTTGAATGAAAATATTGTACTTACTTTTGTAGATGAAATTAGTATTGCTGAGGGACATTTTCAGTGTATATGGCACATAAATGCAGACTCATCAGCTGTGGGGAGTTTCATATTCATACTCTTATTTTAGTCTCCAGAGAACTCTGTAATTTTGGATGAAATGTCAGAGTTAAGGTTGGTAGTGCAACCTAAGTTCAGCCCACTTGTGTTTGTTCATTTATATAGACTTGCCAAACATCCCACAGGGTCTGTGGTGGAGTCAGGCAAATAACTTAGCTATTTTGGATCCCAGTCCAGTGCTTTGCATACAAATAACATCCTCTCTGTGCTTGCAGCCTTCTGCTTCATTCACTGATCATCAAGTGCACTTAAGGAAGAATACATCTTGCATAACTTTTAGTACCTCAGCATGTAATTAAATACTGTATCATAATGTATCCTCACAATGGACCTAAATTTAAGCTTGCATTGGAAATCTTCAGTACAATAGTTCCTAACTTTCCACATTTGTACTGTAATGTTATGGTTCTTTTTATGTAATTTATTTAGAGTTCATAAGCTCCCCCCCCCCTTTAAAGCTAGCTAAGAAATGTGAATTCTATCATGCAGAGCCATACTGATCCTCCTCTATTATCACAGGCAGGATAAGAGCCATTAGTTCCACAATACAGACTTCTACTATATGAGTTAAAGGAGTAACCAGTAGCAGTAGTAGGCTATTATCCCAGCCATTAGAGGAAGGTAAGACATACATGTTGCTGGCTTATACAGCTAGTTTTTTGGACAATAGAGGAATGCTTGGAATCAGGAATGTCAGCTCTGTTCTTTGCTCTGGAAAGGGGAGTATGGTTTGGTGATTCCTGAAAACAAAGTCGCACGCATGGATCTGATACAGCCATTCTATAAGACCATGTGACCGATTAGCCAAATGCCTGGTTTATGTACTTTGCTTTGCTTGAAGTGACCTTCTAAGGGATATCAATTATCAAATCTGTAAAATGGGGGGAATAATACTTAATTCTCTACTGTCTAATGCACAGGTATGAAAATATTGAACAACACTGGATCCAGAACTGGTCCTTAGGGTATCCCATTCATTATGTCCTTCCAGCATGACTGTGAACCATTGATAATTACTGTCTGGGAGTGGTTATCCAACCAGTTTTGTGGCAGTCTGATAATAGCTCCATCTAGATTGTACTTCCCTCAGGGGTGTTGCTGCCCTGGGGAAAGACCCGGGGCACCAGCCCGGGCCACGCCTCTGGCCAGGAGGCCATGCCTCCGGCTGGGGATGAAGCTGGGAGTGGCCGCGAGGACCTGAGCCTTGGATCTCTGGCAGGGGACGGGGCCAGGAGCGGCCTCCGCGGCCGCAGGTGGCTGAGCCCCCGATCCCTAGCTGGAGATGGGGCTGCTGCTGCCGCGGGCAGCTGGGCCCTAGATTCCTGGCTGGGGACAGGGCCAGGAGCAGTCTCCGCAGCCACGGGTGGCTGGGCCCCGGATCCCCTGCTGGGGATGGGGCCAGGAGTGGTCTCTGCAGCGGCGGGTGGCCAAGCCCTGGATCCCTGGCCAGGGATGGGGCTGCTGCGGCCGTGGGTGTGGATGGTTGGGCCCCATATCCCCAGCCAGGGATGGGGCTGCTGCGGCTGCAGGTGGCTGGGCCCTAGATCTCTGGTCCAATCAGGCCGGAGACCAAGAGAGGTGGGGCCCCGGCAGACCTGGGTCACTGGCGCCGGGATTTGGGGCATGTGCCCAGTGTGCCTGGCGCCAGCGATGCCCCATACTTCCCTAGTTTGTTAATTAGAAGGTGATGCAAAACCATATCAGAAACCTTATTAACATCAAGCTATACCACATTTACCAGTTCCCCTGTACGCACAAAGCTTGTTTCCCTATGAGAGAAAACTCTCAAGTTGGTTTGATATGCTTTGTTCTTGAGAAACCCATGCTATCTCTTAACACATTATTCTCTTTTGCTAATTGAGTCCTTAATTATTTAGTCTATTATTTTTTCTGGTACAGAGGTTAAGCTGACTGGTCTTTAATTCCTTGGGTTGTTCCTTTTCCCTTTTGATAGATGGGCAATATATTTGCTCTTTTCCAGTCCTCTGGGATCTCTTTGGTCTTCCATGATTTTTCAAAGTTAATAACCAATGGCTAAGGTATCTCTTGAGTCAGTTCCTTGAGACATGAAGGGAGTTTGTTTCTCTCCTGACCTGGGGAGGTCTTCTGTGGAATCCAGTAGCAACCTATATGGAACTTAGATGGAAGAGCACAGGTTGTAGGAGGGAAAAGTTTGTAGGAGGCATCAGGAAGTCAGTATGTGTGCAAATGACTAGAATGGTAACTGCAGTTGCAATCTCTGTCTAAAAAGTTCTCTTTATAATGTAAAAAGTTCTATTAATGAAGAGCTGTTTTAGTTTTCCAAATGTGGATGCCTTTCGTATTATTACCTAGCATGTGGTTCATGAAATACTGTGATAGAGTTCACTTTAATGACACCATGGCAAGGAAGAGTGTGTGATTAAAAGGAAAACAAAGTAGCACCTAGAAACTGAGCAAATAGTTGGCAGGGAGGGGCTCAGGCCACCAAGAAAGCTGGATTTTCAGACAGAAAACCTTGTGCAACATGGAAGTCAGAAGTGAGTCTGTAGAGAAGGTTTAAAATTTGGAATGAAGATGAAGGGAAAGCTTTTTTTGACTGCCTCTTTGGGAGTTGAGGGAAAAAGGAGGACAAATGGGTGAGATGTAGCCAGTAAAACACTGCAGGAGCCATTAAGTATTTTGGTGGGTACCATGACCATGGATGGAATAAGATAGTAGAAGGACACTGTTGGGCTTTTTAGCCCACAGCCAAGAGGCCGTAATAGGAATATACTTACATTACAGAACCAGGAATTCTGGTATCCACATGTAACTTTGGAGACATTAAAGTCCTTGTGGTAGGCTACATATTAATAACCTCTGGCCCCAAGAAGTCAGCAAACACTCGTACAAAAAATACAACAATAAAAATGTTAAAAGGAACGATATAGCATGCTGGGTGGAAGCTGGAGGGAAAGGAGCACAGATTGCAGGAGGGGGGAGTTTGGAGAAGGGATCAGACAGTATCTTGTGCACATTGTTAGAATTCTAGCTGTAGTTGCAACATTTCTGTAACTTGTTCTCTTAATAAAGAACCAGTTCACTTTTAGGAAGCACGGAGTCCTTGTATGTTGTTATTGTGCATGCCCTGTATGAAACACACCCTTGTCCTGCTGCTGAAGTCAGCTCCCTTGACTTACCTGAACAATGTGCTTGTTTGGGTTGAATGCACTTGTGAGGAGTCCCAGTCTTCTTCCAGGCAGTTCACAGGCATGACAATTCGACTCGATTTCTCTTCTCTTAAGGTTTGTATTTGGCAAGGGAATTTGGTATCAGGTTATTGTCAAAAGCAGTCAGTAGTTCCATTGGGATTTCAATGGGAATTTCTGCAATGATTTCAACAGGAACTGTTAGGCAAATACTGAGCACTTTGGAAAATCCCACTCAGTATTTTTAAGCATGAGCAAGAAGCAGTAACTCCTATATGTAGGATTTTTATAGCATGAGGTCCTGAGCACTTTCACCCTCGTGAAGTCAAAAAAGAAAGTGGCACTGCTTAATATCTTGGAATTCTGTAGCAAAAGAATATTAATTGGATAGTTTACTTAGAACAATAAATTTATTTTCCAATTATTTATTTCATATTTTGAAATTTTCCATCTTTGAGACAGTAGATGTGGCCATTTAGGCTGAAGCTCTGTATTCTCCCCATATTTCCCACAAGTGTATAGGCATTTCATTTAGTTGCTTGCCAGCCTCCCTTTGTGGCACCTGCTTATTTATCACTGTCTTTAAGATCCCTTTTCCAGTTGGTAATACTCATATTTTTCATTCCTTGGTTACTGCTATTATAAATTATTATCCAGTAAGATTTATAGCTATGAGACTTGTACAAATAATCTTCCCTGTTTAATGGCTTAACAGTAAGAAACCTTTGTTATTTTGTAATGAAACCATATGTATAATTTCTTGATATATTTTTCCAGGTATGTCATAAAAATGTAGGTCAGCAGCAGACCTCCGTAAAAATTTTTGACAGGCCACAAATTGCACCACACCATGTTTACAGTGATTGTCTAAGTATATAAATGGTGTCTCTAGTGTAATTTTGTGGTGCTTTAGTCTTTTCATAGCCACTTGAAGCCTGTGTTCTTACACCTGTAGAACGTTGATCAACTGATCTGTTTCTTATTGACTTGTTTCATGCTATCTCAGTGAGATGATGGTGAAATAGCTGAATAAAATTAAAATTTCATACCTATGTAGTAGGGTCTCAGGGACAGTGTATGGGGTTTTATTGGGGGGAGGGGTTCCAATAATGCATTTTGAAGCAGCTGTGGTTATTTGTTTGTTTCAGTCAAATTTTGTTTGAAACACACATTTGAATACGCTTTTTGGAGGTTTTTGGCGGTGAGGTTAAGGAGTTAATAAGAATTAGCATGTTGTAGTTAACATATACAGCAGGTTCAGAATGCTGTAGATCAGGGATCTCACACATGCGGCCTGTGGGTCTCGCATGGCCCCTAAAGCTATTTCCTGCGACCCACAATGTGACTGTTGTTACCAATATTTGCAATATCATTGTATGAAAAGGATTCAGTGGTGCGGCCCTCGGGCTGACATGCTCGTCCTCATGCAGCCCTGTACTGGTCCTCGTGCGGCCTTTGTGGTGATTTGAGTTGGAGACCCTAGCTTTTAGATGTTTTGGTTTTAGACTGTGTTTTCAAAACTCTTTAATGGCTTTGTAGTTTAGGGTGGGGGTGTCGTCAGACTCATGAATCCTCTTTTGCTATGTATCTAGAGTAGTAAATCTAGATTCTTCATGTTGTATTTTATAAAAATAAAATAAACTCTGCTGCATTGAGAACATTTGGGATTGGCTTCCAAGGGAGGAGAGGGAGGGAGACTTTTAATTTGAAGGCCTGTTTTGTTGATTTCAGTGAGTCTGTGTGAGTGAAACTAGAGCAGCTCAGACTGATTGGGATACTTTACAGCAGTCTCGTGCAGATTTGTGACCCTACCAAATCCGAAAATCTGCTGTCTCTGTAGTAATTTGCATTAACAAACTGAACATGAAACACACAGAGCAAGGGGGAAAATCAGATATTTCTTTCCTTTCTGATCCTTTTTTGTGTGTATGTGTACTCAGGATAGGATATTGGGTGTGCAACTTGAAAGTGGAAAAGTCCTTATTGCTTGGGAAGTTTTATATGCAAACGGAACATTAGAAATCGTATATCAGGGAGTATAACTGTATTAGACAGAAATGGATGAGATAACTTACTGTGTTAGTTCTTTTCCATCTCTAATTTACATTATTCTAATACATCATTGATAAGCAAGAGAGTGATTTGATTAAATATCAGAATCAAACACGTGGCTTGCTTGACTTGTTTTTTAATGACATTTCACATGTTATACTATCTTCAAAAGAAGCGCCTTTATTTTTAAAAAATGCACACATAAAATTAATATATAATCTCTTGTGATACATTTTTCAGCGTGAGAAGCTGATACAAGAGTTGGAGGAAGAAAGACAGTTGAGACTTGTGAGTGAAAAAAGATTACGGGAGGTGACTTTGGAGTCAGAACGCAGCAGAGCTCAAATGCATGGGTTGCAAGAGCAGTTTTCAAGGTATGTTGTGGTTGTAATTTTTATTCAATATATAGAAAATAACATTTTGATACTAAAGTGCCCGAAACCCTCTGGCAGCTTGGTCAGTATAAAAGCAGGCAAACCTCCCATATAATTAATAAGGATAAATCCATTAGGTAAATTAACCTACAGAATTTAAAAGGATTATACACTTGTTATAGACTTCCGTAAGATGGTGCAAAAAAATCTGTGGAAGTGTAATTACTACCTATTACATTTCAATAGTATTTCACTACAAGCTCATAGGGCTTCACATTTCTCTAGAAATGAATTCCATAGCCAGACCAAGCTTACATTTTTATTATTATTCTATGTGATGAAAAAAACCAATGTGCCTGTCATTATCCTTCACTGCCAATTGAAAATAATGGTCTTTTATTCAGTTACTAGGACGTGATAATTTCTTCTGAGCCATTGTCAAATATATAATATCCTAAAGTTTGCAAAGCAACTCCCCTGGTTCAGCATCTTTACACCTGTTTCTGCATTGACTTTAATGGAATGCTGTGCTAAAGTAGGAGCCCCCCATATGGTTGCCATAACAGGACTGGGTCCTTAGGTTATTTCCATAGTCAAACGCTTACGTGAACTGGCTGAAATGTGGAGTAGAGTGTTTTATTGTTTATACAATGCAGCAGGAGGTTTTGAAATCACACTGTAATTCTGAGTGGTCTTTATTTACACGAAGAAGAGCATGCAGAAACAGAATTGAAAATGGAGAGTCACACTGAATGTTATCCAATGATACAGTGTATGCATATAAATTTTTCTCTCACAGTTTAAAAATAATTGTGAAGAATTCAAGTTTTTTTTTTTTTCAAAGAATGAAGCTGAGCTTTATTTTTGTACAGCACCTAGCAGAATGGAATGTTGGGCTATGACTGAGACGGTACAAATAAACAAACAATACAATTATAGCTGGTCAATATTTTAAAAATATCATAAACTATGCTTCTGTGTTTTTCAAAAGTTGATGAAAACTTTTCAAAAAAATGTATCACACTTTTATGAGGAGTGAATATGTATCATACTTTTTTGTGAGGAAACCTCTCTGGTTTTAGCTTGGTGTGATGAATCCCACTACATGCTTCAGAGTAATTTTAATCTGCTCATTGAATTTAGTTGGTTGGGTGGCTGTCTTTTGTTTTCATTCTTTTGATGCCTCTTATAGTTTATCATTGTTTCTTAACAAAGTGCTTGAGATCCTGATTGTGAAACAATAGTTTTGTTGAACTTAAATCTTCTTGAATTATTTAAGTCATAACATGCATTGTGCTATAAATATGTACCTGAATGTTGTGACTGAAATTTTAGTGTTTCATGCTCAAATCTCTTTAGTATTCCTGTAAGAACGTTTGATGGCTGCCTTTGCTGTTAATGAAAATCATCTTTGTATGGCAAATTAATTAATTTCTTTCTTTCTTATCTCTTTTCCCAATGTCCTCTTCACCACAACGTAGCTGCCATCACACTTATATTGATTTAGGCGTAGTTAAATCTATATTGTACCTACAAATTTTCTAGTGCAAGCTAAACTAATATAAATATGTATTAAACAGTTTTAAGAACACCCACATGTAGTTTTGAATCAGTGTAACTAAAGCACATGTTTTGTTAAACTGGTGTGAATTTAAATGAAATCCCTTGCCCCATTATAGCTAACAGCAAAACTCTCACTGATCACAGCAGGCCAGGATATCACCACTTGTGTGTAGGCCATGTCTTTACAAGACAGCACTACATTGCTTTAAACTCCACTTCCATTTGTAATGTCACCTTTGTAACCATGAGCGCTAAAAATGTTTCTCTTCCTTAATGAAAGTTTTCATTCTGCAGAAGGTTATGGTGCTCACATCATATAGATTTATTTTTGGACAAGTCAATTTTTCCAGCCCAATGCTAGCAAATAATAATACCGATGATGGTGAAATCCTGTGCTCTAGGGAAAAGTAGTTGAGAGGAAACGTGGTTAGATGGAGTTTATCCACTTCTCATTTGAGGAGTATGAAGTTTAGCTTAGGTTAGTTTACCATTTCCTTTTCTTACAACATTGTTCAATAGTGATAAAATGTCAGTTGAAAATTTTTAAGAATGTAAAAAATTTCAATAAGCAATTTTAAAAATTAAATAAATAAATAGATAAAGGAGAAAGTTAATAGGGAAAAAAGGAAAGCAAATTTAACCTAGCTCCATCCTCCCTGGAACCCCCATTCAGGGAACTGAAAATCACCATCAAATTCTCTCACTCATCTCTTCTGCAGATGAAACAGCCTCATTCCCTCAGCCTCTCCTCATAAGTCATATGCTCAAGCCCACTAATCATTTTCATGACTTCCACTAGACTCTTTCCAATTTTTCCACATCCTTTCAGTAGTGGGTGGATCCAGCATTGGACGGAGTACTCCAAATATGCCCTCTCCAATGTCAAATAGATGGAAATGATCACTTTTCTCGCTAAACTGACAATACTCATATTAATGCTGTCGGCCTTCTCAGCAACAAGGGCACACTCAGTTGACTCTTACTCAGTTTCCTGTCCGCTGTAACCCCCAGCTCTTTTCCTGCAGAACTGCTACCTAGACAGTCAGTTCCCAGTCCGTAGCAGTGCTCAGCATTCTTCTGTTCTAAGCACAGGACCCTGTATTTGTCCTTGATGAACCTCATCAAATTCCTTTAGGCCCAATCCTCCAATTTGTTTATGTCACTCTGTGCCCTATCCATGCCATCCATTTTTTCTGTCACTCCTCCCAGCTTACTTTCATCTGGAAAACTTGCTGAGGGTGGAGTTCAGTTCATCCTCCAGATCGTTAATGAAGATATTTAATAAAACTCACCCTAGAACCAACCTGTGGGGTACTTGTTAACAGTTGCCAACTAAATATTGAGCTATTGATCACTATTCATTGAATCCGATGATCTAGCCAACTTCCTATTCACTTTGTAGTCCATTCATCCAACCCATACTTCTTTAACTTGCTGGCAGGAATACTGTGGAGACTGTATCAAAGGCTTTGTTAAAGTCAAAATATATCACATTTGCTGCATTCCCCCAATCCACAGAAAAAGGTTTTTTCTTTCTTTTTTTTTCCCCCTCTCCCCCATAGAAGGCAATCAGGTTGGTCAGGCATGACTTGCCTTTGGTGAATCTATGCTGACTGTTCCTGATCACCTTCACTCTCTTCCAAGTGCCTCAAGATGGACTCCTTGAGGATCTGCTCTGTGATTTCTCTGGGTACTGTCTAGTATTAGGTTGCTCTGCAGGAGGGGAAACCCTTCAGATATTCATATATGTCCTTTTATTCTTGAGCCCAAGCTCGTTGCCTGCCATATTTGCTATTCTCTCTGCACATTGGGATGGTTTGTTCCTGTGTTTTCAGTAAGGTTTTCCAAAAATACAGCAAGCTCTCCTGCTTCCTTTCCTCCTCATGTTAGCCTCCCAGGGAATCCTGCCTCTCAGCTCAATGAGGGAGTCAAAGTCTGCTTTTCTGAAGCCCATGGTCTGTATTCTGCTGTTTTTCTTTCTTCCTTTTCTCTGGATCGTTAGCTTGATCATCTCATGGTCACTGCTGCCCTGGTTGCCACCTACTTCTGCTTCCACTACCAGTTCTTCCTTTTTTTGTGAGCTGGTGGAAGTTGTCTGCAATACTTACCATGAACTTCCTGGATTGACTGTGCACTGAGGCATTGTTCTCTGAGCAGGTGTCGGTGATTAAAGTCTTGCATGAAAACAAGGGTCTGTGATGTGGAAACTTGCCTTTGTTGTCTGAAGAAAGCCTTGTCTATCTTCATCCTCCTGGTCTGGTAGTCTGTACATACTTACATCACAACATCACCCTTGTTCTTGCTTCTAAGATTAACCCAGAAACTCTCAACTGCTTTTCTCCAATTTCATATTGTAGTTCTGAGCAATCAAATTGCTCTCTTACATATAGTGCAACCCTTCCAGCTTTTTTCTTGTGCCTGTCCTTCCTGAACAGTGATCCAGACATGTGAGTTACTGCACCAGCTCTCTGATATTCCAATTACCTCATAGTTTCTTGACTATGTAAGTAATTTAAACAGCAATTTGGAGCAGGTGCTCAATCTGTCTTTCTCCCCCATCATAAAAATATTTTCTGTACTTCTTTAGAAGAGTGAAACATGATAAGTAAAAAGCTGTAAACTGACCTTTTATAATCAGTGTCAGAAAGCTGTCTGTTCATATCGTAAGTTATGTGAAAACTTTAACATACCATGAAAGCATTCAATTTTGAGTGAAGAGTCCTCTGTGTAAGAGTCTAGAAAGCAGGCTTCTCTTTTTCTTTTGATAAAACTTCTGCTCAGTCAGCAATATTTCTGATTGAGATTCCCCCAAAATCAAAGTCCTCCATTTTAACGTCTATAAGAATCTGCCAGATTCTTAAAATGGTATGGCGGCTACAATTTTAACGTATGTGTTTGACAGTTACAGTGAAAGAAGGGAAAGATTTTAAGTGAACAAACATTCTGTTCCTGGATTATATAGCACACTGTGCAGGTAGGTGCTTTTTTACTATTAGATTTAGTATATATTTAAAATATTCAGAATGCTGCAAAAAAGGAATTTAATCTTAAATCCAACATCTTTACATTGTAGTTTGTACGATGATTCTCCATAACTTGGGTATGTTTGATGTACTCTCACTTTCAACTCTGTTGAAGTTTGTTGCTTGTTTGTAACATTTGAGTTTAATTCCATGAGAATTTATTGGCATAACAAACCAAACAATTGTTACTTGGGTGCATAAAGGAGACCAAACCATCAAATATGTCAGAGTTGGGTGAGATCCATCCAGGATAGGCATATTCACTGTGTTTAGAATTTGATTTCTTGTTTCCATTTTTTCAGTAATGGCTATTCTTCACTGGCAGTTTCCTATTTCTGCTATTTTTCTTGTCTTCCAGGGTTCAGTTTTTAATTATTCCTTTTTGATTATTTGTCTTTTATGATTGCTCTTAATTTGAGATTTCTTTCATACATTTCCTTGTGCTTTGGACATTGGAATAGAATGTCTGTTCTTGGTTGCTCCTGGACTCAGACCGTGTTTTATATCTGAAGGTTTCAGCACCTTCTTGTAGCAATATGTGCAGTGCCTCCCACAAAGAACCAGAACAGGTGTGATTTACGGTATTATTTTTGAGGACACATTAAGTAGTATAAATGGATTGAATTGTCTTCTGTACATCAAATTGTAGCAGTTGTTGCTTGAATGGATGTAGTACATAGAAGTTCAGGCTGGGATTAACTGTTGAAATGGTAATAGCAGTAACTCTCAATTCATTTATTTTGACTAATTTAGGTTTACAGAAAGCAGGTTTAATAAAATACATAACTATATGGTACATCGTGAACAGTAATGCAAGTTGCAAGTGTCATTTTTAAAAAAATTCCTTTGTATACATTGTAGAAAATATTTCACTTTAAAATGACATTGGTTATAGATGTCTACATCTGTTGGTTAAAAAAAAATTCTTCAGGTGTTTAAGAATGCATACTGCTGGAAAGTAGGAAAATTGCTCAGTTTGGGTCTATAGGAGTCTGACAAACTAGATGTTTGTCACCTAGGGAGGTGGTGGAATCTCCATCTCTGGAGGTGTTCAAGTCCCAGCTGGACAAAACACTGACTGGGATGATCTAATGGGAGTGGTCCTGCTTTTTTTGGCAGGGGGTTGGACTAGATGACCTTGTGGGGTCCCTTCCAACCCTATGATTCTATGATTCTATGATTCTATGTGTTATAATTATCATTATGTTGTTTCAGTATTCCTTTCACACTAATATTGACTGTAGGGTACATCAGTCACTTCCAACAGGTGAAAACATGACCATTACAAATCCAATACCACTTGGCGTAAGTTGACAATATGTCTTTCTAGTGCAGTGGTTTTCAAACTTTTTTCCTCAGGACCCAGTTGAAAAAAATCATTTATGCCTATGAGCCAACAGTTACATCGCTGAGCAATGCACTCCAGTCTTTTGCCGACAACAGGAGGGAGCACTGTGACCCAGTACCAGAGGGTCTGCGACCCAGTGATGGGTTCCGACCCATGGTTTGAAAATCACTGTTTTAGTGGGTGCAAACCTGTACTCTTTAGCTTGCTGCTTGTATTTTTGATTCCTCCGCTGTATTCTATTTGGTGATGTCTTGTCAGCAGATCAGACCAGAATTGATAACTAATTCCCTGCCACTGGGGATGAAGGGATATTTTGCACTTCTGTCAGAATTTAATCACATCAAACTGACCTAGAGATTGCAACCTGTTTATTACCCACAGAAACTTTATTGCAGTGCACAACAATCCATCAATGGCAGAGAATGAATCTTGGGTAGCAGGGCCTGGAGATTTATAAGGCTTGAGACACCTGTGTAGCCTTATGTGGTGGGGTCATTTTGTCTAACGTCCATTTGACACTAGTCAGCCTACTAATCTTATTTCAAAATCGCCTTTGGCTGTTAATGTGTAAGTCTGTTCTTCTGGTCATGGAGAAGAGGTGTAAATTTGCTTCCCCCGTCTCCGTTTAGCGTTAACCTGAGGTTACAATATTTTGATCATCAGATTACTAAATAGCTATAGCTGTTTTAAGTAGAAATTTCTGATGGCGCCATATGAACATAACAACAATAAGGAGAAGGACTTTTTCTTTAAGTTTAAATGATCTTATATTGTCATTACTGTAGTGTTCTTTATTTTTTAACTCAAGCTACGTAGTGTCCTTGCATTTTTAGAAACAGCAGTACTATCATAAAGGAAAGTTCCAAAGGGGCAGCCATGTTATGTCTAGTAAAGCAAAAAAAGCAAGGAGTCTTGTGGCACTTAAAGACTAGCAGATTTACTTAGCACATGAGCTTTCATGGGAGAAAATCCCATTTCGTCATGCGTTTTGAAGAGCTCTTCAAAGCATCTGACGAAGTGGGATTTTCTTCCACGAAAGCTCATGCGAATAATAAATCTGTTAGTCTTTAAGTGTCACAAGACTCCTTGCTTTTTTTTTTTTTTTATCATAAAGGAGTATTTGTAGTGGTGGTAACTTTTCAAAACTAACAACATGACTAATCTGTCAGTAAATCTTTGAACCTTTTCTAGTATCTTGAACAGGCACCCTTGTGTCAGAACCACTTTAAATTTAAGGTTCAAGCTTGCTAAGATGTTTTCT
The DNA here is from genome assembly GCA_007922195.1 of Podocnemis expansa. NCBI lineage: Eukaryota > Metazoa > Chordata > Testudines > Podocnemididae > Podocnemis > Podocnemis expansa. Next base: position 17,104,831 of record ML681984.1, on the reverse strand, counting down.
CTGTACTCAACAATTTAGAATTACTTTTCAACAATTACTGAAGCAAAAGTAAGATGTTTAGAATAGTTTAAACATGCATGAAATAAAATAAGCACATTCAAAATTCAGTAGCTATTTCATTAGCAAAGTTAGAAGTTTGAAAGTTATTTTTCACAGCTTCCAGAAATATCTTTCTACAATATACAACCACTCCAGAGACTCCATAGGACTGTGCATTATGGCCCCTTTATCATTTTGTCTCTGAAGAAACACTTGCGATAGATCTTTCTCTCTTGCAACCAATATACAAACAAAGGGCACTTCCCCTGTTTAAGGGACTCTGGATAATAAATATGACTCTTCCAAAGCTCAGATAATTCTCTTCCTTTAGAGAGGATGGCAGAGCTCATTTTCTTTGGGTCCTAGCCTCTCTGGGCTAAATAGATCTCGAGGTTAATCCTGAGGGGCAGCAAGATATTTTGGCTTGGTACTTAGAGATGGTTTGGTGAATATTTCTAAGCCCCCAAATCCACAGAAGGGAAACCGTGGAAGGGAGAGTCCATCTTGACCAAACTGCCTTTTCAGAACAATTTGGCATAATTGCTTCATTCTTTTCAACTGGGCATTGGGTTACTGACCTAGGTTTGGGGTCGGGGAGCGTTACACATATTGTATCTTGATTTTTAGTAAGCCTTTTGACACAAGTCTCTCATGACATTCCCATAAGCAAACTAGGAAAATGTGATCTAGATAAAATTAGTATTAGGTGGGTACATAACTGGTTGAAAGACCGTATTCAAAGAGTAGTTATTAATGGTTCACTGTGAAAGTTGGAGCATTTGTGTAGAGGAGTCCTACACGGGTCAGTTCTGGTTTTGGTACTAGTCAATACTTTCATTTAATGACTCGGATAATGAAGTGGAGAGTATGCTTATAAAATTTGCTGACGACACCAGGCAGGGAGGCATTGCAAGCATTTTGGAAAAGAAGATTAGAATTCAAAAATGACTTGGAGAATTGAAGAATTGATTTGAATTAAAGAAGATGAAATTTAATAAAGGCAAGTGTAAAGTATTTCACTTAAGAAGGAAAAATCAAATGCACAACTGCAAAATGAGAAAGAGTTTGCTTGGTGATAGTACTCCTGAAAATCATCTTAGGGTTATAGCTGATCACAATTTGAATATGGGTCAATAGTGTGATGCAGCTGTGAAAAAGGCTAATTTCTAGATTCACTGAATTGCCTAGCCCCAGGCATTATTAAAGATTTATATATTTCCTGAACAGCTGTAGGCTACTGAGGTACTAAAACTGTGGTAATAACCAACCCTGTCTCAATACCTTGACATACTAGTGGAAAATGTGCACTGCTATTCTATTGACTCTTTTATTTGCTTTGAATACTTCTTTTAAGGGCTCCAAGGAAATGAGTAATTTGTGTCTGCCATGTCAAAATCAGACTTATTTATTCTCATGCCCAGAATTTTATTTTGTGCGTATGCATTGGCTATTTTGTAATTCTGTATATGCCTTGGCCACATACTTACATTTCTGGCAGGCTCTGTCTATAACATACCCATCTTTGTGTTAGAATACTGAACAACACAGAGCTCCCTCAGTTCTCTTGGCTAACTTTGCACTTCTTTTCCTTTGTATAATATAATTCAGTCATCTTAGAGTTAGTCTGTGCTCATTTTGGCTACCTTTTATTTGAGCACATACAAAATGGTGCTTAAGATACCTACAAGTCATGAGTACATAAAAATACAAGCAAATTCAAGGTTAAGTTCCCATACTGACCTTTGGTATATACACCTGCTTAGGGAACATGGTGTTGGGAGATTACCTCTTCCATAAAGGCTCCACAGTGTTTGGCTTTTCTCAGTCAGGAGGGGATGGAGATGGGAAGATAGGTCTGACTGGTCTACACTGAATCTGACATACACATAACAGATCTCTGGAGCAAATGGGTTTAATTTACAGTAGATAGTGTGCAGTAACTTGTGCTTCTTCTCAGTCTTCAGTTGTGTGCAGTTCCTTCCCAAAATGGGGTCCAACATTAAACTAAGGAAACACCTGTACACATGGGGGTCACACAGTAAGGGCTGCTTGCTGTCTATAGGTTAGATGGAATTGTTAAGACAGGTTCCCCATGCAAAAGTAGAGGGTGGAGTTCCTCGCCATTGCCACAAAAGAGTGAAAAAACTATATGAGCTGAAGTTTGCATGCCTTCCACAACCCTATCTGTCTTACTGCTGGTTAAGGAGTGTGGGGTCTTTTACAAAATGTGCAGCACACAGTGCTATGAAAGGCTGTTTTGCATTCTAAAAATCAGCATATTGTCACAGTTAATTTCATTAACTTTTCCTAATCACAAATGAACTTTTCTCTACCCTCTGTTGGCAAATACCTTTAAAATCTGGGATAGAAAAGTAGTAAGAGAAGGACTAAATATTTTGGAGCCATAGGAAAAATATGCATCTGTCATGATGCTTTATAATCCTTCATTTTAAGACACTTGTACAGTAAATAAGAACTTCAGTCAGCAGGCTACATTTCTGTTACTCATTATTGGGGTGCATTTCTTGTAGATACATTTTAAAATATGGTGGTGTAATGCAAAAAATAAGAGAAGGACTTACAATATTGCTTTCCTGTAGAATTTGTTATAGTCTGGTTTCTTTGAAGAGTTTTGCAAGCAGGAAAGTCATGTGTATCACAGATGTATAACTCTGGATTTCCTGGATGCTACCTAAGGTACAGCTGCTGTTGAAAACTAACTCATTACTTCACATATTTCATAAAAATATCTTTTCCAGGCTGATGTGTACCTTAGTCACAAAAATGTCAATAAGATGAATACAAAATCATGAATTTTCCATAGGATTTTTTTCCAAAGTGAGATACTTGTATATTAATTGGTGTGACAGGGTGGTTACATGCCACACTAAGCAAGCCCTATATAGCTTAAGGGAGGAGGAAGCCCACCCTTAGGCCCTGCTCAGACTGCTGCCCCAGTACAAAAGAGAGCAACTCAGCTTATTAGGGGCAGACGAGTGATAAAGAAGGCCACCTTCTGGAGGCTCCTGAGCAGGAGCTGCCTCAGCCCCAGCTTGGAAGTAGGAACAACCCCGGAGACCTTGTTGAGGAGCAGATATGGCCAGGGAACCACCTGGAGACAAATGCCCAGGATCCTACAGCCTCAGGAGACCTGTGAGAGGACCACAGCTTGCTGGGTAGGAAGTAGCCCAGGAGATCTGGAAGGGAGGACCAGGAGAGTTACAGGGGACAAGTCAGCATGTTGCAGTCTTTATCCTCTCTGACTTGGTGCCATAACTCTGGGACTGAGAGGGCTCTGGGCTGGGGCTCAGTGGAATGGGAGGGCCTGAGCCCCCCTACCTAGGCACCGCATCTATTACAGACCGTCCTGTCTCAGTTTTGACTCTGTGGCCATTAGGCCATGTTGCTCCAACCGAAGGGCTGTATAGTGATTGTGCAATTGACTCTGTGGCTGTTAGGCTATGCTGCCCTGATCCAAGGGCTGTATAGTGACTATGCAGTTGACTCTGTGGCCATTGGCCGAGCTGCCCTGACTCAAAGGCCAAGTAATGACTGAGATAGTGACTCTGTTGCCAGTAGGCCATACTGCCCTGACCCAAGGGCCGGATAATAAATGTGGTACTGATTCTATGAACAATAGGCTGCACTGCCCTGATGCAGGGAGCAAAGTGGATTGTGGAGGCATACTCCCTGCTCATACACCTGGCACTTTCCCCACCAGCAGGTGCTAGCGAGGGCTTGCCCTGAGACTATTGGGTACTGTCTAGTATTAGTTTGCTCTGCAGGAGAGGAAACCCTTCAAATATTCCTATTTGTCCTTTCATTCTTGAGCCCAGAGGACTGGCACGAGTTTGTGACTGCATCTAGAATCCATCATAGTTCATTGTGTCTATAGCCACTTAACATTCCCAACTCATGTCATCCCAGAACTGAAGGATCAAAACTCTCTTGATTTCTCAGTTTCTTCATTTGAAACCATGCAAGTTAGTTATTTGCAGTCCAAGTCAATACATTTTTGCTAATGGGCATCTGGAAATTAAAAGAGAGGCAAGATGAGTGTGGTGGTAATATCTTATATTGAGCCAACTTCTGTTGGTGAAAGAAGCAAGCTTTAGAGCCGAAGGTCTGGGAAGGGTACTCAGGTAAGTACCAGAAAACAACTAATGTGATATTGATTACAAATGAAGTGGAGGTGAAAAAGGCAAAATCTTTTACATGAAAATTTTAAATTATATTTTCTGATTAACTATACTTCACTATCACCAGATATGTCAGTCTTTTTGTTGCATTTTGGGAGGCAGAGAGTTTTGTAGTGAAATGTGAAAAAACTTCAGATGCAACTTTTTACTTGTTTTCTGAAGGTAGTAGTGCCTTGGTTGGAGAAAACACTCAATGCAGAAAAACAAAGGCTAGGTTTGAGATCCCAAGTTTTATCTGCAGCTTTGCAAGTAAGTGATCTTAATTCTTTGCATATACATAACATTTTATAAACATTTAACTAAGCTGTACAACACTTGAGTTAGTTTATATGTTGTTCAGGGCATACAGGTGAATGGAACATGGACAGGTGGATGGATTTAAGTGGCAGTCTGCACCTTTATTAGGAAAAGTGCTTCCCACACTGCCTCATATACCAAATGTTTAATTAGATCCAGTCTAGGGCTGGGTCCAGTCTAGGATTGGGGTTGATCATCTTCAGCCTAATCCTTAGGACTCGGCTTGCTTCTAAATCTTTTTGCTCCTTCACTCCTGTGAGGGGTGGAGGATACTCAAGGAGGCTTTGATCTCCCTTTCTCTTAACAGCAGAATGTTCATAAGAATCTTCAAGAAGGTAAAAAGCAAAAGAATGACAAGGGCAATCAATGCAGGTCTCCTATTTGCAAGGGCAGAGGAACACAAAACAGATTAGAAGGCTGGAATGCTTAATAGCCACTTCAATCTTCCCTAAAAGGATGAGGGTAAAGGGATGGTTAATGCAGTAATAAACAAGGGATAAGGTGATAGGACCAGAATCTGGAAGGAATAGGTTAACAAATACTGAGAACAAGATTCAAGTCACCGAGGCAGAAGTGCTCACAGGAGGTAGCTGAAGTAGTGGAAAAACAATGGCACTCTGTGTGCAGGATGGGTGAAGTCCCAGAGGAGTGGAAAATGGCTAACATGGTACCTGTTTTTAGAAGGCTGAGAAATAAGACTCAGAAGATTTATGGACAAGTTAGTCTAACTTCACTACATGGTAAATTGTTAAAAATTGATAAAACAGTGGTTTGCCATTGCCTAGAGGAAAATAAGATGAATAGTGAAAAGCAATATGGATTTGTCAAAAACAAATCATGCCAACTTAATCTCTTTGATAGGATAACAAGCTTAATGGAAATGTGATGGACTTAGCGTATTGTGCTTTATTAATAAAGTTGATACAGTTTCCCTTTACATTCTCATGGGGAAATGTTAAGTATGATGTAACTGCTGGAAAAGTAGATATACTGTAGATACTTGCAGCAGGTTTTATAAAGGCAATTAGAAAGAGGGCGAAGAATAATTATATCACATCTGCAGGTGTTGCAGATCTGGAAAGGAATGCAAACACTTGTTTTGGAGGGTCAGAAACAGTATGTTTGTTAGAAGTAGGATGAAATCAGTCATATATGATGAAGTGAAAGAAAGCCATTGTAAAGTAGATCACATAGGATATCTTTGCTTAGCTCTGGACAGGGTTCAGACATGAGCATTAGAGATTAGAAAAGACACACAAACCCAAACTGCCGCCTCCACTACTTGTCTAAAGGGGCAGCTGTGTCAGTCTAGTTCAGCAAAACAAACAAGGAGTCCTGTGGCACTTTGAAAGACTAACAAATTTATTTGTCACAGGGGATCTTCTCCCATGAGAGCTCAGGTGAAAAATAAATTTGTTAGTTGTTAAAAGTACCACAGAGCTCCTTGTTTGTTTTGCTCCACTTCTGTAGATTCTTAGTCAGTAGGCATGGAAATGGAGAGTAAGCTGCCCTAAGCCCTTTTCCCTTGATAAGTGTTGCAACTCAGCAAGACTCAAGATTACTTCTTTGCATCCATCATCTCCCCCACCCCCACTCCCACCACCCAAGTGAATATTAACTAGTTAGAATAAGCCGCGGCTTCTCCACAGCTTGGTAGGACTCAGCTACAGTCTCTTTTCCAAGCAATATGTCTGTCCAGACTTAGGTCAGATAAACAAAAGCACATTACTTACCCCGCATTACAAATCCCAGAAGTTTTTACCCCCTTATTTCCTTGGGGTCCCACTGCCTCCCCTCCCAAGGTACTTTGGCAGTTCTAGCTCTTTGGGGCTCTCTGTTCCCCTTGCTCACTTTCTTTCCCCTCTCCTGAATTGGTTCTTAGCCTGGCTCCCCTGGCTTCCCCCTCAAAAGGTGTGTCTCTGTCTGAGCTCTAGCACTGTCTTTTGAAGCTCAGCTGGCATCCACTGACCAGTCACAAATGCACTAACCCTGCTCCCTTTTAATGTGTACCCCTGTGGCACTATCATTGTATGCTTACTCTTTGCCCTGTGAGGGAAAAATGCTTGCACAGGGTGATGTAGGGACAATGGCATGAGTTATCCATAAAGTGGGATTCTCCAGAAACTCATGAGCAATATGCAGGTACTTTGCATCTGCCAACCTGGCCCCAGCCTCTGACAGATTTCAGGTATCAGCATGGATCTTTAGGAAACTCTTCTAATTTGGGTCTCTAACCTCCTGCCTCCTGGTTTCTCTTAGAGAAAATATCAGAAGAAATGGGATAGGGTTCCTCTGTATAGGTCATGATTGACTGGAGAGGGTCATAGACTGGAGATAGTTCAGAGACCAGCAGCAAAAAAGGACCCAAATTTTTGGGAAAAAAAAAAGATTTAGGATGAAAAGTTGAAAGGATTTGGGAATGTTAGTCTGCATTGAAGATGACAGAGAAAAGAAATAATTACATTTAAAAAATGTAATGTATGGGAAGTTATAGATGTGATTCTGATTCTCAGGGGAACAGAGCAAGAGACATTATTGTAGCCAGGCTGATTAGTCTAACAGCAGCTAACAAAATTAAGTAGTGGGAATGAACTTTAGCAGGGTTAATTTAGGTTTAAATATACATAAAATGTGTAAAAGAACAGTTAAACAAATAGAAAAATACATGCATGGAAGACTGTACAATTGCCATTCATGGAGTTATCATCAATAGATTATGCAACACTATCAATCTGGGGATGTCAAGGTGTTTTCCAAAGACATAGACACGTACGCTATGTCTATACTAAAGGGCTCAGGTAAGTCAAGTTAATAAGGTTGACTTAGTTGACTTTATTAAGTTGACTTAGAGAGTCTCCATTTGTTTAAGTTGACTTTATAAACTTCATTAAGTCAACTTAAATGGCTCTCCTGCCTTAAGTCAACTTTATTAAGTTGACTTTAACAGGCACATTTTGTTAAGTTGACTTAATAAAGTCGACTTAACCCTTAAAGTTGACTTTAAGAATGAGAGTTATTAAGTCAACTTAAACCTTGGTATGTTGACTTAAGCCTCAAGTGTAGACATATCCATAGACTCTTAAGGTCAGAAGGGACCAGTATGATCATCTTCTAGTCTGACCTCCTGCACAATGCAGCACTCAAAACCTCACCCACCCACTCCGGCAACAAGCCTCTAACGTATGGCTCAGTTATTTAAGTCCTCGGATCATGATTTAAAGACTTTAAGATAGAGAGAATTCACAAGCAGGTGAGCCATGCCCCATGCTACAGAGGAAGGTGAAAAACCCCCAGAGCCTTAGCTAATCAGCCCTGAAGGAAGATTCCTTCCCAGGCCCAATCAGTTAAAACCTGAGCATGTGGGCAAGTCTCACCAGCCAGTCACCCAAGAACCAATTCTCTGTAATAACTCAGAACCCACCCCATCTAGCCTCCCTTCTTAGGCCACTTGCAAAGCCACCAGTAGTAGTCGAAGTCAAAGATCAGTCAATTTCCAGAGTAGGCTTTCCCATCATACTATCACCTCCATAAACTTATCAAGCTCAGTTTGAAAGGCAGTTATTTTTTTTGCCCTCCACAGCTGCCCTTGGAAGTCTGTTCCAGAACTTTACTCCTCTGATGCTTAGAAACTTGCGTCTAATTTCAAGCCTAAATTTCCTAATGGACAGTTTGTATCTATTTGTTCTTGTGTCCATATTGGTGCTGTACTCGAATAATCTCTCTCCCTGATATTTATCCCTCTGATATATTTATAAAGGCCAATCATATCACTCCTTCACCTTCTTTTTGTTAGGCTAAACAAGCTAAGCACCTTGAGTCTTGTCTCATAAGGCAGGGAGTCCACTGCATGGACCATCCTTGTACCTCGTCTCTGCACCTGTTCCAATTTGAATTCATCTTTTTTAAACGTGAGGGACCAGAACTGCATGCATGAGGTAAAACTAAGTCAGAATGCAGAGAGTTCACACTGGACTGTTGTACTACTTATGTATCAGTTGAGCTCTGTTTTGATGACATAAGCACAACATCTGAATGGACGTGCTCAGTCAGACAAATGGTTCATCTAGTCCAGTGTGCTCTCTTACAACAGTGGCCAGTTCTAGATATGTCAAAAGGAATGAACAGAACAGGGCAATTAACACCTGATCCATCCCCTGTCATCCATTCCCACCATCTGACCATCAGAACTTAGGGTTGCATCCGTGACCATCTCGGTTAACAGCTACTGACGGACCTCTTCTCCATGAAGTTATCTAATTCTTTTTTGAACTCAGTTACACTTTTGGCCATCACAATATCACATAGAGAGGTCCACAGTTTGACTGTGTGTGTATGAAGAAGTATTTCCTTTTGTTTGTTTTAAACTTGCTGCCTATTAATGTCATCGGATGATCCCTCATTCTTGTATTATGTGAAGGGATAAATAACACTTCCTTGTTCAAATAGCTTACTTTGCCCACACCAGTCAAGATTCTGTAGACCTTTATCATATCCCCCCGTAGTCATCTCTTTTCCAGCTGAACAGTTCTTTTTAACCTCTCTTCAGATGGAAGCTATTCACTGGTTGTAGAGGCCTGAGGCAAACCTGACCCAGTGTGAACAAGTCTTCTAGCTTTTCCCCCTCAGCCTCTCTCTCTCTCCTGGGGTGTCTGGAGCAAGCCTTGGTTTGGGCCTGTGGAGTACCCTTCAACCCTTGTGTGTGGGGGGGTGGGGTGGGGAGGGTATTCCAGTGCACCTACATAACCCAGTGTACTGGAAGTACTTTCCAGTGGCTCCTTCACAGGGCTGTAGAGGTGGTAGTAATGCCCTGGAGACTCAGTCACATCAGTCTTTCCTGCAGGCTGGGGCCTGGGTTTTCCTTCTCTACTCCCCAGCTGGAGAGAAACACTATATTATAATTCTGGGGGAGTCTCAAACCTACTGGCAGTTTCTTTGTCCCCCCCCCCTCCTTTAGAAGAAGCAGGATTTTTGTAGACTTGGAGTATTCCTTAGTTGGATCCAAGTACCTTTAATTCACTTGTAGTAACGTCCCGTCGGCTTGCAGAGAAAATACACGCAACTCCACGCATCCACCCTGGGGTGAATTTTTATTCTTATTCAATTAGCATCAGGACACCTCAGTAAGGGAAGTGTTATTACCATGATTTCACAAATGGGAGCATTGGTGTTGAAACATGGAGAGAGTAAAGGCTTGTCTGTATGAATAGCTTACATTTTTGTTTTAAATCAATGTAAGTAGAGTGGTGCAAAACGTTGTGTGAACAATCTTATATGGTTTGAATAGCTTATTTTCATTTAGTTTAACACTGTTCTTATTCCACTCAAACAAACCCAAAGCAGTTTGTGACTTGTTTATGCCCTTATGCTTATGTGAGTTTATACCTTATTTGACCCACTAGTTTCATTCCAATGCAGTTTATTACAAGCGTATTACTGTAAAAGTTTTGCAGAAATTAAGACAATTTATTTAAATGTAACATGCTTGTATTTAGACTGTAATTATACAAAATTAAAACTAATTTAAGATACACAAGCACATGTTAAATAGTTGCATTCTTTTAAAAAAGACTCTTAAAACTGTAAGATTATAAGATTTGGTAACTTTTTTCAACTGTGTTTACCATTTATTGTCTCACTAGTGGCTTCTAATTCTCTCGCGAGCTGGGCAATCTTAAAACCCATGGGTTTCAGAAAAAGACAGTTACTCTTCGTATCATTGCCCACTTTTGAAAACTACTCCCTTATTCCTTTCTCTATTTGATATTGAAAGTAAATTGGTGGAAATAGTTGCCTTTTTCCTTCAATTCTTTGTGTGCATAATAGTGTGGATTTAAAAAAAAAAAATCTTTATTACTTAAGAGCCAGGTTCATTGTTGTGCCACTATTGAATATGGCCCAAGTCTTTCAGACTTAAATCTGTACCACTGTTATTTTAAAAGATCATCTTTGTTATACAATATCCGTAAAATAAAGGCCACCAAAAGGGGAGCTACAATATTTAGGAGGAGATGAAGACAATATAGTAATAAGGCCATCCATCTTTACAGTGAAACACATTATAGAGGATAGGCTCCAAAGGGGTAGCAGTGTTAGTCTAAGTCAGCAAAACAAACAAGGAGTCTGGTGGCACTTAAAAGGCTGACAAATTTAGTTATCACATGAGCTTTTGTGGGGAAAAAAATCCTACTTCATCAGGTGCTTCAGGCATCTGACAGAGTGGTGTCTCATGAAAGCTCATAAGTCTTTTAAGTGCTTCCAGACACCTTGCTTGTTTTACATTATAGAGGGTATACAGTCTAGTCTACAAGACGATCCCTCAGTCTCTGAAGCCTTGGGAGACGGACCTTGTCTCACTTACAGATAGCCCCCAGCCTTAAGCAGATGCTTACCAGCGACTTCTGACCTAACAACAGAGCCATTAAAGCAGGCACACAGCCTTACAACAAACCACACTGCCAACTTTGCCCACATATCTGCATGAAAGACACTAATAACAGGACCTAATAAAACCAGCTACTCCATCAAAGGCTCATTCACTTGTTCATTCACCAATGTGATTTATGCCATCATGTGCCAGAAGTGCCCATCTGCTTTATATATTGGACAAACAGGACAGTCTCTGTGCAAAAGAATAAATGGGGACAAATCCAGCATCAGAAATCACAACATTCTAAAACCAGTAGGTCAGCATTTCAATCTTCATGACCACTCCATTAATGATTTGCTAATTGCTGTGCTCAGATAGCTGAATACTAGACCAAGGCTTCAAAGAGAAACTGCTTAGATTGAATTTATTTGCAATTTCGGTTGTACTGCCTCAGGACTTAATAGGGACACTGGATTCTTCTCTCATTACAACAGGTGATTTGACCTCATCTTTCTCTATATGCTGTTCCCCAGTGTTTCAATCTTTACAACTGCTTTGATTTGCTATTGCAGTGTGACCTGTTCCTGTGACTTACACTTCCTTGCAGTTATTTCCTCCCATTCTTTAAGTTCCCACATTTTCAAAGCACCTGATGAAGCAGGATTTTCTCCCATGAAAGTGCATGCAATAAATAAATTTGTTAGTCTTTAAGTGTCACAGGACTCCTTATTTGTTTTACTGAACTAAACTAACATGGCTGCCCCTTTGGAACCTGTTAGATAGTGTGGTCATTGATATCTCTAAATCCAAAAATAAAGAGAGATCTCTTTAAATAGAAATAATGTCATGCTAAAATGATTAGAGGACCAGAAATAAGATGAGGAGAACACTAAAGAAGAGGATAGGGGAAAACTGATGTGACTTAAAGATCTGTCCACAGTTCCATTCCCCAAATGCCCAGTTAGATTAAGATACAACAGTGGTTGTTTTCCACATCACTGAGTTGACCCGATACTTTTCTTTAAGTATTCCATTTCACTAGTAATCTTGCACAATGGGTTACCGTTACAATTTAGTTTCAGTTTGGAAGATTCTGTTGCAATGGAATTCCCTCTTACGTAGAGGAAAATATTACTGAAGATGACAGAATAAAGTAGATGCATGCTCTGTGTATAAACCTTTCAAAGATGGTTACGCTCCATGTTGGTCCTTGTAGTTCAGCGGTGCTTTGTTTTCCTACTATAACATATTGAGATCTACCTCTTGAAAGCAGGCATATCTCCTGCAAGATATAAAAATAAATGAAGTACAAAATCAAGTACTATGTAGTAACCCATTAACACCGATCTTGAATGCAGTTCCCTTTGCAACATGCTTTTGTGGATTTGCCTCCCTGTTTCATTTTTGGATTATGCTATACTTTGGATTCCTTTTGTCTGTTATGGAAAAATCTTAAAGACCATCTGTAGTTGAGAATAGAGGGTTCTCTGAAACCATCAGATGCATAGATTTATTCTACTTTTCTATGTAGAGTGAATATGAGTTTAGGATCTGGAATTTTCTATATGTAGAGACAGTTTTTTCTGCATAGTGGTTGAAGCAGTGTACTGAAGTTCATATTAATAATTCACATATACTATACACTTTGTATTAAAATGATAAAGGTATCATTGAATAATGTCACTATATAGTCTGATGAAATGTGATAGGTATAGATTAAGTAAATCATAAAGGATATTATGATTAAAAAGGCGACATTACAAAACTTAAACCTATTTAGTTTGTGACATGAATGTGGTTTTCTTTTATGAGCTATGGCTGTAATCTTAAGGGGATACTGACAAGAGTAACAGGCCCTAAATTTTATATACTCTTAAAATACTACTTAAAAAAATACACACTCATTTTTTGGTGCAGGGAAGCATAAAAATGATCTACCAAAGGGCTGAGCCCTGTCGGAGGTGACTGAATGATCCCACACACATTAAAATTGGCAGGATTTGAGGTTAGTTGATACTTTGCGACACTGAGCCCTTATGCAGTAGGGATACATCTCACAGGGAATAAAAACATCATCCTGATTGTTGGCTGCCACAGTATAATTGTATGTACACTCAGTGCTTTATCTAGTTCTTTGTAGCTTTTCTCCAAGTTTTTTCTGTAGAACTTAACAATTGCAAAAACAAAGAAAAAGAAAAATATGCCAATAAATGACAAATAGCTTATGCATAAACATAAAATCACTTATTATTGTAGCGATGCTCTCATTTCCTGAAACAGAGTTCTGATATTGCCTCCAAAATGAAGAGAAGTAGAAGTGTTTTACTTGTTTAACCATCACTTTTTAAACTCCCAGTTGATGGAACATTGCCTCCCATTTATTCATCAGTTTCCTGGGCCTGATACCTCAGGGTCCATGAAGTAAAGAGAAAGCATTATACATACTGTATAAGGTATTCAAGGCATAATTTAGGACTGAGAACATATGTTTTATCCAGTGAAATTATATCTGTGTTCACACACACACACACACACACACACACTCTCTCTCTCTCTCTCAAATTACATTCCCAGTGTTTGTTGTAGAAATGACGCTTAACAGAGAAAAATAATCTTTATTTTATTATAGATTGTTTTAGGTTGCAGAAAAATTGAAAACTTTCAGCAAATTAAAAAGTCAAAGAAATGCTTCATTTTGGATTCAATGGAACATTTGTTTTGACAAAATCAAAACTTTTGTTTTTTCAATTTCAACCCATTCTAAACATTTTTGAGTTTTTAAAAAGAAAATCATGACAGACATTGAAACAAAATCATCACAGATAAAAAAGTCAAAGGTTTAATTTGGAAACTGTTGAAATGAAATATTTAATTTTTTCAGATTTTTTTTCATTTTCTTAAAATGAATAATCATTGAAATTGACATGTATGAAACAGGTTTGAATCTGGTCTGGTTTTTGGGGGGTTGTTGGGTTTGATTTTTGGATTTGGTTTTGTTTTGTTTTACCATCGGAAAATTTCAGCTGAACAGTTTGTTTAGCTCTGTTAATGGGAGACCCCTAAATATCAAGGGGATTTGGCCCAATAAACACAACTGCTGCAGGGTTCAACAGTGAAAGGAGTGTTATTCCAATGAATGGAGAATAGGACTGGAAGTCAGGACTCCTGAGTATGACTCTCACTTATGCTACTGCCTTGCACACTCAGGAGCCACTTAAGAGCACATTGAACATGTGCCTGCATGGGTTTGTGGGATCAGGGAGAGTCAAGAAGTCTTTCCACTCCTTGCATGCTACTCGAGTTCTAGTTCAGGACTTAATAAGGACATCGGATTTTTCTCTCATTACAACAGGTGATTCGACCTCGTCTTTCTCTATATGCTGTTCCCCAGGGTTTGAATCTTTACAACTGCTTTGATTTGCTGTTACAGTATGACCTGTTCCCTTGACTTACACATCCGTGCATTTATTTCTTCCTGTTTTGTAAATTCCCCATCTTCAAAGCATCTGATGAAGTGGGATTTTCTCCCGCAAAAGTCATGCAATAAATAAATTTTTGTTAGTCTTTAAGTGCCACAGGACTACTTCTTTGTTTTATCTCCCCTCCTTGTGCTTGGTGTCCAAATGCCAGTCACAACTTCAAGTCTGGTGTCTTCAGGTCAATGGCTGCTACTTGTTCATGCTCCCTGGAATGCCAGGCATCCTGTGGGACTGTGGAGCCAGCCCACAGTATCTGGCTTTGGATATATTTTTCTTTCAAATCTTTCTTTTAAAAATCAGTTAGAACTTAGAAGGTATTATAAAAGTTTGTTTTTAGTCACATATTTTACTTGTTTACTTTCCAGTTCTAGAGTTCAAATAGAAGAACTGGTCCTTAAACATAAAAATACACAATTTGTAAATATAATTAATCATTTTGATCTGCATTTCTTCTTAAGGAGTTACAGTAACTAATGGAAATTGAATAATATTTCTGCTTGACTTGAAGTTGTAATATATGTTTTTTCAACCTATTAGCAATTTGTAGACTACATAGATTGGATTGTTTCACAGAAGAATTATTATGGTAATTTTAATTTTATCTAGGAACTTGCAATTATTCCATAGTATTATTTTAATATAATGGACTATATGGCAGTTCATTTGTTGTCGCATCTCAAAATTGAACAAGTGCAATTTTGAAAATTCAGTTTAGCCTTTTTTCTCATGGCAAAATGTTTGTCTTTTTTAACTGGAATATTTTAAACTATTTTTAATTAAATGTTGCAGTGCTTGTATTGAAAACTTGGAGACCATAAGCAGGGAGGCTAATTTCAAAGGTTTTCTTAAAGAATAATTGTGAAACATTAAATCAAAGTGTGGAATGTACCCTACTTCCTCAGGCAACACTACACATGGACCACGTTCTTCTTTTTTATTTATACTGTGGTAGAACTCAGAGGCCTCAGTCAGGCTGAAGCCCCTTTGTACTAGGTAATGTACAGATATATACAAAATGTCTTCTCCCTTTGGAGCAGCATTCAGGATGTAACGGATACATGAAATAAACAAGTTGATGCTGGTCCAGGAGGATGGGGGTAACAAAAATAACAAGATGATGGAGCACAATTTGTAGCTAATCCATTGCAGTAATGATAACTCCCAAGGTTCTTATTCAGCTTTTACAGATTTCAAGCTCAGAAAAGGTCCTGCTGAAGCCAGTGGCAGTTCCCCTGCATAGGGATGGAGTAAAAAATTAAGAGGCCAGTCCTGGTTCACAATTTAAGTAATATGACATGAATGGAGCTATCCGTCTGTGTAAGGACAACCCATGGACCAAATCCTGCAAGGTGCTAAATATCCCCTGAAAAATGCTAAATGCTCTCAGTGACCAATTAAGTTAATAAGATCTGAGCATTCGTGACACACTGCAGGGACTTCTAAGAACGAGGGTTTGTGGCTTGTCGGATGGACTTCAATGAGACTGTTACTCAGATAAAGAGCACGACATCTAGCCCTAAGTGGATAATCATTTCAATGCTGTTGGTATTTGTTGCAGTGTCATTAATCATCCTGAAGACACTTGATCCTAATATGGATGTGATATCTAATTCCATAGAAAGTGTGCTGCAATTTAGCAATAATTATTATCCATTTATTATTATTTTCAGTCACATTATACAGTGTATCTCAGACAATGTAGCTTGATGTGAGTGATTAAAACCATATTACAGGGACAATAATTTCATTTGTACCACTTGTGCTCTCTGTGGTCCCAAACAGTACAAATGAGTGTGTTATCCTCTACATACAGTGTTGAATGAAATAGTATTTATTAAATATTAAAATGTAGGTTATCCAGCAAGCATGTGGTATAGTAATTAACAACAGACTATGCAGCAAACATAGCCTGAAAGATGTCAGTAGTAAGTTGCACTGCCCAAAGCCTTGGAGTTTGTCCTGGGGGAGTCAGTTATATAGGTGCATGTTACAAATGGATGTAAAAGAAATGACATTTGACCCACAAAGAGTGAAGATTATTGAGTTGCTAGCTAAATGTTAGTCTGACTGTGCCTCAAAACAACTTTCTGGTTTTTATTTTTATTTCATGATAGATAAATACCTGCATTGCAGTCCAATCATTTTAAAGATAGGTACTGCATTAAATCTTGGAATGTGATGTATCTGGCCCTTTGATCGTTGCCACCAAGTAACCCAGCAAAGTCCTGGGTCCATTGCTTGCATTAGCGGTTGCATTACAGTGCTGAACAGACAGCAACTTTTCATATTTGTAACCATTTACTTCTGAGTAGGAAGGGAGGGAGGGAGGAGAAAGTGAAGAACCCTTAATTTCAGACATAAGAGATTGAGCTACATAGCTAGGTATCATTGTGAATATTATCTAAAAGCCATCCTAAGAATGGACTTCATTAGGTGTGTGGCAGCAAGCCAGTCAGAACCACTAATCTCAAGAGAATAGTAAAGAAATCTTGCATGATTAGAGATTGCATAGAATTGCAGGGTGTAATGGCACATAAAGTGCAAGGTTGCAATAAAACTTAGGAAAAGAGACAAACAAGCAAAGGAGTTATTGGGTCTCAGGGGATTTGAATGATCTCTCTAGCCTGCCACTGAAGGGGAAACCAGATAAAAGAAGTAGCAGTCTCCCTCCTTTCCATCACCAGAACACAGCACAGCAGCTAGCACACATTAGAGTAGGGGTCAGCAACCTTTGCCGACCCCTGTGGTGGCGCCTTCTCCTCGACTGTCAGCCCGTGCCAGTGGCTCCCTCCACAGAGATAAAAGCAGTGGCTGCCTGCAAATTTGGTTAAAAAAAAACAAAACACCAAGGAGTTGTGTGGCACTTTAAGACTAACAGATTTATTTTTGCATGAGCTTTCGTGGGACAAGATCCCATTTCCTCAGATGCTTCGAAGATGGATGAACTTACAGAAAGGAATGAAACTAAATGCAAGGGGGTGTAAAACATAGGATCAGGTCATACAATAACAGCAAATCAGAGCAGTTTACAGGCTCAAACCATGGGAAACCTGAAGTCAAATTACCCTTTGTAATGGGAAAAGAACCCATAGTCTCGATTAAGTCCTGCTTTCACAGAATTTAGCTTGCATATTAATTCGAGTTCAGCTGTTTCTCTTTGGAGTCTTGATGTCCCAGGTACATCTCTAACGACAGTCGTTAACAAATCCATCATCGAGTGATTAGGAAGATGGAAGTGCTCAGCAACTGGTTTCTTTGTTCTTTGATTTCTGATATCAGCTCTGTGCTCATTCAGCCTCTTACGCAGCGATTGTCCTGTTTGTCCAATATATAAGGTGTTGGGGCATTTCTTGCACATGATGGCATAGACCACATTAGTAGATGAGCAGGTAAATGAGCCTCTGATGGAGTAGCAGGCTTGATTAGGACCTATGATGGTGTCTGTTGTGTAGATATGTGGGCAGGCTTGGCAGCGTGGTTTTTTGCAGGGGTGTGTGCCTGCTTCAATGTTCCTGTTGTTAGATCTGTAGTTGCTGGTGAGTATCTGTTTAAGATTAGGGGGCTGCCTATAAGCAAGGAGTGGTCTGTCTCCTAATGCTTGAGAGAGAGAGGGATCATCTTTTAGAACAGGCTGTAGGTCCTTAATGACCTTTTGCAAAGGTCTGACTTGAGGATTGTATGTGGTGACTAGTGGTGTTCTGTTGCTTTCTTTCTTGGGTCTCCTGTAGTAGATGACTTCGGGGAACCCGTCTAGCTCTGTCAATTTGTTTTCTGGCTCGAGGTTGTGGGGGGAGAGAGGAGAGTGCTTCCCTGACATGCTACGGAAAGAAGCTGCCCGCAGTGGCTCCTCTTGACAGCATGCCAGAGGACAGGGGTCCTCAAGGATGCCATGTAAAGGTGCTGCCTGAATCAACTCCACTTGGAGGGTCCCCAGGCATGCTGAGGAAAGAAGCTACCCGGAGTGGCTTCTTGGTGGCTGCACACCATGGAGAGACGCCATTCCAGCCATCTTATTTCCACACCATGCCTGGAACATGGGCATGGCAGGGACCCTCTGCACCCCAGCTGTCCAGAGCGGCTTTCTGTGGCAAGAGCCACAGTTTCAGGGTGCTGCGTGCTGCTCTGAATGAGCTTGCATGCTCCTGTCAGCATATGTGCCGGAGGCTGCCTACCCCTGCATTAGAGTCTAACATAGTAAAGAAATTGGTTGAGTGGAGGCAGATCTTTAAGCTTGGTGGGTAGAAGGCAACAAATATTTCTAACTTTTATTTTGGGTCAGGTTTACCTTCCTGAGAAAGTGTTTTAAATCATCTTTTGTTGTTAATGCAGTTCTTATTAATTTAATAGAATTGGTTCATGTTTGTGTAGCACTTTAGTGGCACTGCATGTTATATTTACCAGCAGTGGTTTGCGTCCTGCCATACTAGCAAAATAAACTGTTGAAATATTCTGAAGCATTTGTTGTCTGGGAAGTCCAAGTGAGCTGTTCATGTGCAGCTCAGTCTGCATTCCTTGAGAATACAGATTAGATCATTAAGGAGTAGCACGTTTCCCCCACTTATCAGTGTTTGCATACAGTGGAGTCTATTAATTGAATAAGCATGGTGAATGCTGATACACCATCTCACTCTATCAAAAGAGTAACTTTTCTGTTTTTATCAGAGGGTTTCATCCTTTAATTGTGAAAACGGAAAAGTAGCTGTTTTGTGTGTACAATGCGTGTGTACCTTTTCAGTTTACTTTGTCAGCTAATTTGCAGTTTCATTTATTCAGCAGTTTACACCTTTAAAATGTACAAGTGCCAGTCATGGTAGTGTGGTAGATGAACTTAGTAAAAATATTAGCAAACCTTTGTGCATGATCCTTTTTACTGGAGTAACTAAAAATAACATACAACTGGCAGTCAAGGAACACTTTCACTCTCTGCTGCTGACCAGCTAAAATAGAGACAGGTGAAGCAACATAGACAGTAACTACAGAAGATCAATGTGGAGTTGTGTTAAATAATGGCATGGTTTAGAGTTCCCATCCCTGGCGTACTTGCAAGTCACATTATTACGTAGCTCAAAATAAACACTTTCTACTCAGGACCAGCAAAATATTTTGGATTGAATATATTGCACAGTAACCCTTGAAATATGCCCATATACGTATATAGACGAGAAGCTAACAAACAAGCTTCCTTTTGCTATGTCAGTATTGAAGATCTCACAGCTCTTTTATAATATTTAAGGTTTGCCTCTGTTTTCTGTCCTGTTTCTCTCTTTTGTCCTTTATTATCTGATATGCTTGCAGTTTACTTAGAACTAGCTCTTCACCTTTACACCTGGGGTGTTATCTGATGCATTCCTTGGTTGGCCGGCATTCTATGGATCACCGATGGGCTCTAGCACATTTATTGTGTGACACAGGAGGCTGTTAGAAAATTAACAAGTGAAAGAAATTAACTCCAAGAAATTAAGTGATGCAGAATTGAGGTTGAAAGTCTAAGCTAACTTTCTCCATCTTTAGCTAATTCTCTCTTATCCTGGTGTTGCTGTTAACGAATTTTCAATCTAACAGGAATGATCCTGCTCTCCTTATTAGGGCAAAACACCTTCTAACATTAGTACAAGTTCTGTCTGAATAAAGAGAGTCAAATCAGCAACATAGTCTGAATTTCATCCTGTTTTGTAAAAAGGAGTTAAACTCTTCATTTTGTTTTAACATAAATGAATGGCATTATATAAAAAAAAACAGTGAGAGTCCTGTGGCACCTTAAAGACTAACAAATTTGTTTGAGTGTAAGTTTTTGTGTGCTCCAACCCACTTTGT
Source organism: Podocnemis expansa (assembly GCA_007922195.1). Lineage (NCBI taxonomy): Eukaryota > Metazoa > Chordata > Testudines > Podocnemididae > Podocnemis > Podocnemis expansa. The sequence continues at coordinate 17,084,636 of ML681984.1, read as the reverse complement.
CAGGTGCATATAAAGTATTAATTCATAACTGTCAGGGACTTCCTGATAAAGGATCTGTGACGGGGTAGATACACCCCACGCTAGAGCAGCCCCTTGTAGACTAGGGAAGGAGGAAGCCCTGCCCCTTAGGCCCTGCTGGGCATGCTCAGGTTGCTGCCCAGGCATAAAAGACTGCGGCTCAGCTCAGCGAGGGGAGAGGATGTACACTGGAAGCTCCTGATCAGGAGCTGCATCAGCTACCGTCAGGAGGATACTCTGACTCCAGTAGAAGCCCAGAGGAGGATCTGCCCCGCAACAGGCATCCTACTGTTAATATCCAGGCATTGGCTGCAACAAGCTTGCCCGGAGGATCTGCAGGGAACTCCTGACAGCAGCCCAATAGGAAGTAGCCCAGGGCTCCTTGAAGGGTTGAGTTGTGGGTCGAGGGCAGGACCAGTCAGTGTGTTTTGGCCTGGATTCCTGCTGAGTGGGAGACATAACCCTGGCTCCTATAGGGCCCTGGGCTGGGGCTCAGTGGAGCGGGAGAGCCTGGGCCCCCCTACCTGGGCACTAAACCCCATAGATGATGTTTTTGTATTGACTCTGTGGCTACTGGGCCACGCTGCCCTGAGACAAAGGCTGTGTTTGGACTCTGAATAAAGAGTCTGGGGCTACTAAGCTGTGCTACCCTGAAGTGAGGGCTGTGTATAGCCTGTGTCTAGAGCCTCTGAGGCTGCTAGGCTATACTGCCGTACTTAAAGACAGGGTGCTAGTGAGAATACTGGGTGTTAAAGAGGTTGCAGGGGCCCTCTCCCTGCACACAGTCCCGACATTTCCCCCACCAAGGGGCACTAGGGGGAGCCTGCCCCATGACAGGACCATACAGAAAAATGTAATATCCATGTACCATGGCTCCCTGTGATCACAGATAATTGGTATCGGAAGGTATCTTTGGAGGTTATCTAGTCCAATTTCCTGCTCAAGGCAGGACCACTCCAACTGAACCTTGCTCTCCAGGGCTTTGTGAGAGCAAGTTATAAAAACCTCTAAGGTGGAGAGTCCACCACCTCCCTCAGTAACCCATTCCACTGCTTCACCATCCTCTGAGTGAAAAAGTTTTTCCTAATATCTAATCTAGACAATATTTGAGATGGGTTTAAAAGTTTTAGATCACTGTCCTGATCAGGAATTGCCCTAGACTAAGTGGCAACTCAGGCAAGGAGCATTTTTAGTGCCTGCCCCTTCAGCACTTCCCCCCTGCCTCCCTGACATACACTTTCACAATTGTATAGTAAAACAAGATTCACAGTATCACAACTGGGTGTTCACTTCACTTCGATCTTGTATCTGACTGACTGGTGAGACACACTGATCCTTACATATTTGGGAGGGTGTGGCTGAAAACATTCTCGAAGGCTTAAGAAAAATGTAACTCTCAGGAAGTTTGGAAGATTCCACAAGATTTTACAAAGGTCCAGAACATACTAGGAGGTTAATGAAAAATGAATCCACATGTGCAATACCTGAAACAATTTACTTCAGCCGTTCTATTTTCCCTTTTGTTTCTAACAGACCCCTTCCCCCCCACCCCAACACTCCAGCTCCAGCACCTTGCAAGCCTGAGTCACCTGTCCCTAAATCCAGTGCTGGTCCTCATGATTCATTTCTAAATAACCCTACAGTGTTATCTGGGATATGGCAGTTAATTAGCCCTAGTGAGCTTTTTTCAATTAATACTTTTTCCTGAAGAAATATCGTATTAGCATCAAGGGACTATTGGAATGAAGTGCTCATCTGATAAATAATCTCCTCTAATACAATCTTTTCCTAAGAATGTTAACAATATGAGTTAACAATATTATTCTAGGTGTGGTCTTGCTCATAGTTTTTTGTGCAGTAGAGACTTAAGCTAAGATTTGGGTTTATTGGAAAAGAGTGGACACCAATTAGTAGGATCAGAGTGGCATATGGTATTATTGTAGCACTGCTGTTTCTTACTAGTGCCACCAGATTCAAGGATTATATCTTGATCTCAGCCCTGTCTGGGGGTGGAGGAAAAAACAACTAAGTTTGCCCCAGGCCAGTTTAATACTCTGTGAGCACTGACCTTGAGGAATACATTACAGTGCTTGGTCTGAATTGCTCCATAACCCATAGTATTTCCTAAAAATTAGTTGTTAGATACTGTGTCTCCTTAAAATGTGTGTGTTTGATTGCAGATCTTTGGGATAAATTTCTGGAATATGTCTTTGACATGGTGCTAATGGATACAAGAAGGGAAAATCTTTTTGTTTTGTATTTTAACTAGAAAGCATTCTTATTAAAAAAATGTGAAAATTCAGCTTTTTGTTCAGGTATTGCAGTCTTGTACTGAATTGCTCCAGTTTATGGTATGGTAAAGTAATGAGCAATGCTTTCTAATTCCAGACCTGTCCACTGTTTGTGGTGAACATCAGATTGCATATTTCATGACACATTTAGTGTTTATTTAAATATTTCTCAATCAGTGAGCATGTAATGAAGCAATTATACTGGCAACTTGTATGTAGAACACACACGTCATGATCTGTTGTAGTGTTGGCAGAATGAGAAATGTCAGTTAAGGTTGTTGTAAGAGGTTTCTTAATCCTGCTGAACTAAAGAGAGAGATTCTTTCTGAACCATTGCCATCTGGAGAATGTAAAGATGTGGAGTAACCTTTTATCATTAGGTTGGCACCTGTTATGGGAACAGCGTTGGCATGGCAAAATTCTAATCAAGTGATATATTATGCACAGGAATAGAAAATTCAGTACTTCGGGTTTCATTTTTAATCTCTCTAAAGACATTTAGCAAAAAAACAATGAAGGATATTGAAAAGATAATTTTCTTATCTACAATATGTACTTCTAAAATTTGAAATAATTAGAATCACAAGAGTGTGTTTTTACAATACAAAGATAATATGTGCATGTGTGTTGGACAAACAATTTGTAATGCATACCTCTTAATGAATGTACCTCCTTTGTTTGGCTTACTCGTATTTGTTTGACAGGTGTGTTGTGGTCAAAAATTAGAAATTATGGATTGCTTGCAAACAGCTCTCAGGTGGTATTCGTTCTGAGCATGCTGTATTCGTCACTCACTGTTTGAACTGTGTGACTGGTCGCTTGAGTCACATGGTATTCTTTCTGTTCTCTAATTAAATGTAAGCAGATATTACTTTGTTTTACTCTGACACTCTAGTATGTGTACAATTGTGTTAACAATGGGAAAGATGCTACTAGGCTGGATGAGACAAGCTGATGATCTAAGGGGTGGAGAAGGACATAGCCTCAGGGAAGACCCATGTCTCACAAGTTTCCACAAGACTTCCATAATCATCTGCACTGGCAGTATCTGGCTGTCTTTCCTGTTTTGGGTGCTCCTTTCCACCATCACAGTTTGGGTAATGGTGAATCAATATTTCTGGAGGCATTAGGGAAAGAAGAGCTGTGTCCTGCTTCATTGTCACAAAATTCTTCTGTGAAATTCTGCTACTGGCTAATCTCCATCCTGCTGCAACTTCCTCTGGGGCTAGTTTCAAACTGCTACGGTAGGAGGAACAGTTTCTCTGTCAGAACATGGAGCTGAGTCCTGTGTTAGGCCTTCAGGTGAGCCAACGGTGCAAAGGCATCCACCCTGTCCTTAGGGGCACTTCATCTTACCTGATGCTCTCATTGGCTATGTCTACACAGGGGGCGCTATTTAGAGTTGACTTAACAAGGTTAACTTTAAGTCAACCTTAAGTTGATTTCGGGGTACGTGTGCACTAGCAGACATACCCTGGCCTGGGCTTGGGCCCTGCTATGAGGGTCTGATCTGGCTCCTGCCACTGCCAGCAAGCAGCTGGGAACCCCGAGGGGCTTGCTGCAAGTGTCAAGGGGCTTCAAGCTGGCTCCAGCTGCCTGTGGCAAGCAGTGCAGAGCCCAGTCCAGCCCTGAGCCGCTACCACAGGTGGCAGGGGTCTTGGAGCTGGCTCCTGATGCTGGTGACAAGGGGCTTGGAGCTGGATTGGGCTCCCAGCCCTTTACCACAGGTGGTGAGGGCTGGGAGCTGGCGTCTGCTGCCAGCGGCAAGGGGCTGGGAGCCTGATCAAGCTCTGGGTCCCTTGCTGCAGGTGGTGGGGGTGGGAGCATGCTCCTGTCACAGGCAGCAAGGGGCTTGGAGCCGGATCTATGCCTGAGTTGCTTGCCACAAGCAGCTTGGAGCCCAGTCTGGCCCTGAGCTGCTTGCCACTGCTGGCAGGTGGCTGGAAGTAAACCTCAGCTTGCTGGGGTCAGGCTCCCCGCACATACCAGGGTATGCCATCGACCCAGCCCTGTTAATTTCACACCAGGCTGTGTCAATGGCATTGCCTTGTGTGTGAGAGGAGCAGGACCCCCACCAAAGCGACATGTGTTCCCAGCCATCTGCAAGATGGATCCAGCTTCCAGCCACTTGCAGCAAGCAACTCAGGGCCAAATCAGGCTCTGCGCTGCTTGCTGCAGGCGCCAAAAGCCAGACTGGGCCCCCAGAGCCCAGTCAGGACCAAGGATGGGGCAAAGGGTGGGACCCGGGGCTTGTCCTCTGTAAAGTCAACTTAAATGCTTAAGTGAACTTGCAGGACAGGTTTTATTAAGTCAACTTAATAAATCCTATATTTGGCCCTGGAGTTGCTTAAGTCAACTTAAACCAGGTTAAGTCGACTTAAGCCTCCTGTGTAGACATAGCCATTGTTTGCAAGCTCATGCTCCTAGAAACCTCAGTAAGGTGGAACCCCGTAGGTGACAAGTTGTCCTGTTCCTTGTCTGTCTTTCTTCTTCTTCCTATTCACGTTTCTTGATGCTTCTCCCCCTGCTTTCCTTATCCTTCTCATCTACCTTTTCTTCTTCATCCTCTCCTGCACCTTGTGCTTATGCTAATTTTCTCTTTCATTCACAAGCACCAGACTTGTTTGCATCTGAGACAAGTGTAGTTCTGCGAGAAAAGAGATTTCAGATATGATCCTGAATTCATTTACTTCTAAAATGAATAAAACCTCTTTCATACAAGTGTTTGCAACAAAGGAAATAAACAGTGGTGCAGATTATTGTCAGATTGAAATAAGTTTTGGAATTTTTGAAATGTTTGCAGAAAAATTCTCTGCTCAGCTGTACTATGTACACTATGACTGGCATAGGGCCAGATTCTGCACCTACGGGAGGATCCCACTGAATCCTATGTTTTCACAGTGACCCGTCCACGCAGTTTTCTTAGGACTGGGCATGGGGCCATGATTTGTTAGTATTTGCTTTACATCCTGAATTGAAGAAACTAAAATGGTTGTTCCTAAAAAGGCAGATGTTTTATTAGTTAAAGTAATATAAGGAGTCAAATATGGGGTTCTGATCACTCTGAATCTTCATTTTACCTTTTCATGTTGCAATGATTTAATTAGCATAGAATTGAAAAACAGGATGACAGCGGTGTTCCCTCTAATTACTCGTAGACTGTGTGCACAAACAATTTCTTTGTGTGTGCAAAAACATTTCTTTGTGAGCACCTATATTAGCACTATTGCATTTTTTTGCACACACTTTATTTTGTTGTGTGCACAGGTTTCATGACCTGTGTGCACGCACACATGCGCACAGCTTAGAGGGAACAGTGGATGACAGTCCTGTTTATTCTTCAGATTAAATAATATACTCCATCAAAGGTAGAGTTGGATTTAGAAGATGAAGGATTAGAGCTGTTTTAAACTAATTCCTTTGCAAATGCAAATTCATCTCATCTTGTTTAAATTCCAGTGGTCTAATATTTTTGTGATCCTGTAAATATAGAAGATGAGAATTTTTTTATTTTGATCATCTTGCCTTGCCTTCAGATTTATTACAATTGTCCAATCAGTAGCAAAAATTTATTTCTATGATATTGCACATAATTAGGTATTTGACAAGTGCTAGCTATATATTATTGTTGTTGTTCTGGTAATGGCTGATTATTATCTCTGCTGTAGAAGCATAGAAGAATTTTGTTCTGATATATATGGTATACAAGGGATGCATGTTTTCTTGCTAGTTCTAGGAGTCTCATCTCTCATTGATATACATGTAAATGCCTGCTAAGAAAATGGGGTCATGCATGTGTAGCTCCACTTAACCTGCATGTGGGTTATGTACAATTGGAAAAACAGATGTTTTGACTGCTTTCTTAGTGTGAGAGAACTTCTGAATGACTTGGCTCCAGTTATGCCTTCTGATTTGCAGTGCTATTTCTCATATCTGTGGATGCGAGCAGGGGCAGCTGCATTTTTCCAGTTGTATTTTGTGATGCTGCATATTTCACACCAATATTGGTTTAGTAAATTAATTAGTATTTCTCTGTGCTCACTTAACTTTTCATCATCATTTTACTAGCCAAAACAATACGCAGAGAACAGTGTAAATAAAAGTATCCTATTTTTTAATTTATGAATTTAAAAGTTAGAATTAAGATTTTTGGTTCATTCACAGCCCTTTATTTATTAGTTCACTTGGTTTAATTTGCTTAATGTTACTTTGACATACACTAAACTATTAATTAAATACTGCTGGAGATTTCTTCTGATAGTGCCCATACCTTTCATTAATGCTGTTAGGAGAAAAAAATTTCTTTTACAGAAAAAATATATATGTGTATAATGCCTTTAATGATAAATATTTAATACATCTTTCTAAAGAATGTGAATCACAGTTGTAGTCAAATCCTGTCCTCCCACTACTTCAGTATGTGAAAACCCTGGCTACCTGTTTGCCAGTCTGCAGATTCCCAAATCAGCTTAACATTAAAACATATGCAGAAGAAAATAAATCACTTCTCAATAGTGCTTTTCATTTCATTAGTTGAAATTGTCAGTTAAACAAATATATAGTTAATGAATAATATGAATTATATGTACAGTACAATACATTATTAATTATAAATACACTATAATTGTGCTTTATCAAAGCTGATTATAAAGATTTATTTTGTGTGTATCTGTGTGTTAAAAAGACAGTATCATTCATCATAGTAGAATCCAAAGATGAACATGTATTTTAAATTTGTAAATTATGCTTTTGTTGGATTGTTATAAATGCAAAGAATTCTTTTAGATGGTGAAATAACTTTTGAGGGAGAACAAGAAAGAAAGAGAGAAAGAAAGATGCTGCTTGTCACGTGACTGGCCTTCCTGTTGAGGGTTTTACGGGTTGAGGGTGTGGATTAGTAGGAGATGCAGTCATCTTCGTGATGTAGGTCAGACACAGCAAACGTGAGAAAGAAAGCTTGCTTTCCCCACTAGTAAGTGGAAAGTGTAGCCATAAGGATTTTAAAATAGAGGACTGGACAAGATGATTAGGTTTGATGTCCCATGTACTGTGCAACAGATGTGAAATGTATGAGTAATGAAGGTTTCATGCAGAAGAGTCTTTGACTGCACAGTGTGGGGCCAAGCTTTTTTAAGAAGCATCCCAGTTTCTGAGTAGCCTTTTGTGAGGCCATTTATCGTAGTCAGAAAGAGGAACCTATAACTGACAATGTCCCAGAACGCACACAAGAAGAGTATCACTCTGACATCCTATTCAGAAGATCCTGAATTTAATCTGATGCTAACAGAGGCTGTTTCCAGGTACTAAGTCTTTTTGGAGAAAGTTTTCCTATTACTTAATTTACATCTTCAGGAATTAAAGATGAACGATAGTAGGACATATTTAAAGTCAACTGTATACCTAATAATTTAATAATTTACTTTTGTGAGCATCAATTTGAAGATGTCTGAATCAATAGCACACAGTCCTCAAATTGTTTAAATTTTCATCTCAGGAATTGTGTTCTTTTTTTTTAATGTTTTATGTAAAATCTGATTTGTTCCTTAGATCATGTAAAATACTTACACTGCAGCGATGTTTGAAGTATGGAAAACACAGTTGTGCCTGTATTTAGCAGTTGCTGAGAAGCTTCTGTTACCTTTGCAATAATAATTTTGTATTATTATATTTGCAATAGTATTTGAGCCAGTTCTGTTGCAGCAAATGTGTTTAATAGTCTTTCTTAATCTACTTTTAGAGTTTTGAAAGTGGCATTATCCTTTTAGTGTTTCATTTCAGTTTTGCAGACTCTTTTTTATGCTATATTTTTTTAACATTTTCCATAACTGTTTTGTACGTGACCACTGAGAAAAATTGTCTTTACATAAAAGTCATTCAGTCTCTCTTGCATCTTTGCTGCCTGTAACTTTCATTTTTAGAAATGTTGTTTTTAATAGGCTAAATTAGCCAGGCATTAAAGTATTTTTAAAGTTTCAATGTGTACTCTCATAGTTAATGTTATATATGTTTGTTTTTCAATAACATTTTTTCTCTTTTAGGGACAAGCAGTCAGAACAATAATAAAAGAAAATTAGAGTTGTATATAGTTGGAAAGAGTAGACATCTTTTCCTTAATTCCTTCCTTTTACTGTTTGAAGTTTCTGTTTCTTAAGTCATCAAGAAGCATAGAAGAAAAACGGAAGAATAATTCTTTGCTGTTTAGTCCCTGTGGTTTTAAGCTTTGATATTTAGAAAGAGCCTTGATGTCAAAAAGAAATGTTCCATAGGTTGGTAAAACACGTGGAAGAATTTCCCAGAGCATGATAAGTTTGTGTGAACTGCACTATGCAGTGTATCTAGTAGGAAGAAAAGAACTGCTGAAAGTTTGTCATAATGTAGATCTTGCACTTTTTTCTTGTTACTGCTTTGTTGGCAGGTTAAATAAAATCAACAAGCTTAAACTTCCCTTCCTGTTATAGGGCTTAAGTTTTGTGAACAATTGAGATCATAATCAGGGGAACAAAATCAAATGACCATATTACTCATCTTTTTTTCCTATGAGATGGATGCATGACAAAATCATTGGCTGAATTTTAAAAAGGAGCCAAGAGGTATGAAGCAAGTGGTGAAAATGTCTATTAGCTAAGTGCACAGCCAGTTGCATTAAAAATCATGTTGTTATTGTGCAAGTACTTCTAGGAACCTTTTAAGACTTAGTTTTGGTTAAACATCATTGTAGCTTTTAGCTGCAACTTTATAGGGTGCCTATTTGCAGCTAAAGTATCATTTGCTATGTCTTTTGGTGTTTTTAAGCACTCTGTGTAATTTGTAATAAGAGACAATAACCAATATGAATATATTACAATGTAACCTGACATACAGGTTTAGATGAAAATATCCAAAGAGATAGCTGTGTTAGTCTAGTTCAGCAAAAAACAAAAAAAAAAACCCATCTGATGAAGCATTTGACAAAGTGGGATTTTCTCCCATGAAAGCTCATGCAAAAAATAAATCTGTTAGTCTTAAAGTGCCACGCGACTCCTTGGGTTTTTTTAGATGAAAATACACACATTTTGGCATGTATAAAAGCAGATTTTCTTCTTATTTACCAGACCTTCAAATAACTCAAAAAAATTACAATGGATAACATTCATATATGCAAAGACATTTATTGTGGATGTTTGGACAATGGAAATATTGATTCTATGCTCAAATTATGGCATTTGGAATCACATCTTCATTTCATTCCTGATGAATAGAATGATTATGTTTTATCCTCTGGAGGCATTTTAGCAACTAATCTGGATGAATCAATTCATTCCTGCTGAGTGTAATTAATTTTGAGGCAGTCTAATATTTCTTAGTACGTTGCTTGCTTGGTGTAGATTTGCCTCATCATAGTGCCTTACATAGATGAAAAGTCTTTGAAGATAGTTTCTAAGGCTCAATTCTGCTGTTGGATGGATGCATCTCTTCTCTCATTGGTTACTTTTCCTCCAGAAACGTGCAGATTTGGGTAAAATGTAGCCCCTCCCCCTGATAGCTCTTCCTCCTTTTAGAACTCTAATCAGAACAAAAAGGAGCTCTGCACCTATGTGCTGCCTTTGAATTATGGCATTACCATGCAGTGGTTTTGTTTTATTTTTTTATCTGGTTATTATAGATTATGAGTAAAAGTTGCCGGTTGGGCATTTGGCCAACTCAAGCACTTTTAATCAAAGTGTGGCAAGAGATACAGTAAATGTCATGCCAAGTGTCTGGAGTACTCTTCAGTGTTCTGTTATAAAATATTGCCAGCCATCATGCCTCATATAAATTTGTTAGTGATCATTTGGCAATAGAGTTATTTAGATAGTAAACTCTTTGGGGCAGGGCCCTTCTTTTTGTTCTGTTTGTGTACAGTGCCTTACACAATGGGACCCTATGCACTTGCTGGGACTCCTGCATGTTACCATGATATAGGTTCTGTTTCTAAAATGGGTGTTCCTCTTTGCCAGTACTTTTAGATCCTGTTCCTGGACATCATCAAGAGTCTTCTAGGGCAGGCCTACACTTTCCACCACCTCTGGAGGCAGTCAAAGGGATATAATGCAAGTTAATTAAAATAACTTGTGTATCCCCCTTTAACTTTCCTACTCCCAGAATGTCCACTGTCCTGACTTGAATGGAGAACCCTCCCTTTGACTCAGCTTTACTCCAGATGCCGGAGTGGTCTTTAGGGATCGACTTCTTGAACAACTGATTGGGTCTTCACAGACCTGATCAAATGATAAGAAAGCTCAATTTGACAGCTGCAGATTTGCAGCCATCCGTGAAGACAAGCCCCTAGTCGTGCAGAGAGCCACTGGCTCCAGTAATGCTTCTTATTTAGGCATATACCTCTCTGCATAGGGATGGCTACACTTTCAAGATTGGAGTCTCAATTTGTAACCATACAGTTATGATCTGGCTTCTTTCTACACATCTCAGGTTTCCACAAAAGTCTTGCAAAAAAATCACATGACAAGTGTAACCCTCCCTTCTTACTGGTGAATTACATTCTCTGAAAATAGTTCAGCTGTGGGTGTTTTGTGTGTGAAATTAATGCTTCCTGACAGGATTTGCCATTTAGGCTTGTTTTCTTCAGTCTGAGCATTCATGTACTAAGCCTTTGTGTGCAAGGATTGCAGGTATGAGGGAAAATAATTTATCCTTATTTACAACTCAAAGAGTCATAAATAATACAGCTTTTTGATATCACCATTCTAATGTATTGCATGAATTTCCTGTGCTTGAGGTGTTTAAATTTCACAGCTTTCAAGTGTCTCTGAATCATAATTTAACATTTCAATCAAAGCTACTCATTTGTCTCACAGAACCTTATCACTGCAGAATTCCCGCGCATTTATGGAGTTACGAATTTCAAAGGGCAGCTGATGAATTCCAGTCTTAAAGGCATAGTAGACTGAGTAGCCTACAACAATGTTCAACTATAGTTACAAATGTCATAGATTGATTAGTGATTAACTTTACAGGTAATTCCTAACTAAAGGTCTTCCAATCCATTGATACAGGTGGAATTCTATACAGGTAATGTCCTTTACTGTTAATCAGAGTTACCTGTGTAAATACTTTAGAATCTGCTTCTAAGTGTTCAAATACTACATGGAACCAGATGCTGGAGACATTTTGGAAGGTATGTTAATTGTATGGGAAAAGATGAACAAGAAAAAGGAGTTATTCCATCTTTCATCCATTTCAGTAGGCTATTCAAGTGGAGGAAAACTTTATTTATTTGCCCCTTTGATCTGGAAACCTACTGCAAATTGAATTATGCAAATTAAAAATAAGAAAAAGGCATAACAGAATTTTTTGTTGTATAACTAAAAATTTATCTTCAATTATTTATGCTAAATGATAATATATATTACTAGCAAATGTTTTGTAATATATTTGTAAATGTAATGAAATCTCAGTTTTAAGACCTCATTACAGCACTTCGCTGTTAACTCTTTTTTCAGAACTATGTGAACACAATTTGTATATGTGTGCAAATTATGGATTATTAGGATTAACACTGTGTGAATTAGAAAAATTCTAAGGTATTTAGCTTTGATGTATGATTATAATCTCATTTAAAGATGAATACATGTCTGGACTCATAAGTATCCGTGCGAGGAAGAAAATGGAATTGATGAGAGCAAAGACAACTCTCAATAAATGTGCTCAAAAGTCACATGGAGAAATATTTAAAAGATGGATCAAAAATTGCCATGGAAGTTTGGAATATACTGTACCAAGGCAATTAAGCAATAAGCACAAATAATACTACTTCATATTTCTACATCAATTTTAATAGTCGGTGTTTGATTTTCAGCATGCATTATAAACATTAATAAATTACATTTCCCAGCCCCCAAGAAATGGCAGGGTAATGATATTACATCTGTTATACCAGGGGGAATATGGAGACCGGAAAGTGCTGTGAATTTCCTACAGTGAGAAAGTAAGTCATAGCAGGACCCATGAGTTATAACTCTGAGCCCTGGCCCTGAGACTACACTGTTGGAAAATAAATGCAGACACACCTATGTAAACGAATAGGCAGTTGATACTGTATAATATGTTTATGGATATGCATTAGGGAATTTTCTGTACACTTCCAGAATGGTTAGAAATGCATCCAGAATCATTCCTTTTAATAAAGTACTTTTGGAATTCTGCCTGTATGTAGGAGAAAATAAAATAAAAAAAAGCACGTGTGGATAGTAATAATCTCTGGTGCTGTGACTAAGGGGAGGAAACCGTAGGTGGGTAAAGTACACTTTCATCCTACTCAGTGCAAGTGAGTAGGCTAGTCTTAGAGTAGGTAGTGCTAAATAAACAGCTGGCATTTAATTTGCCATCTGTTGTTCTCCCAGTTAATGTCCCTACATAAAAGCTTTACAATATACAAAAAACCCCAAAACAAACAAATTTTGAAGAACTTCCTGTGTTCTTAGGATAGTCCAGATTCTGATAACCTCAGTCAGTTTCTATTCCATTCTTACTCTGTCCAGAAACTTCTTCTATTGACTTCAGTGAGTTTTCTTCTTTTCTGAGTAATAGTTTAATTTCTCTGGCACTTAAGGACTAACAAATTTACAAGACTCCTTGCTTGTTTTGCTGAACTAGACTAACACGGCTACCCCTTTGGAATTTGATTTTTTTGATATACTTTATTTTTTGACATTTTAATTTTAACATTGTACTTAGAGATGCTTAAATCTATTTTACTCAAACCACCTTTAGTTTACTAAGTTTAAGTAAATGTTTTCTGTCACCTCATTGATCTAATGTAGTGGTGCCCAAATTTTTAGGGTCACATCCCCTCCTTACCTGGTCCGTAAAGCCCCCATCCCAGGAATTACAATGGGAGCTGGGACTGGGATTGGGGCCAAAGCCACCACTGAAATCTGAGATGTGGGCTATGTCTGCAGCCAAGGGTTCTCCGGCCACAAGTGAAGCCTCAGGGTCTGAAGGCATGAACAGGACATGGAACTGGGGTACAGGGCTAGGAATGAAGCCTGGTTCATGGCTGGGTGTGGGGTCTCTTGACTCAGGTGCAGGCTGCAGTCTGGAATGGACTGAAGCATAAGGCATGGGTTCAGAGTTGAGAGCTAAGCCACAGCTAGAGATTGGGGCTAGAGCAAAGTTGGGGGCAAAAAGAGGCTGATCCATAGGGGAAGGCCCAGGTCCCTGCTGCACGCCCACCTATGGAGACCCCACCAACTTGCCCCTTCCTAGACTTGGGATTAGTCCAGGAACTGGAGGGGGAAGACCCTATGATTTTCTGGGTCCCGGGAAAGAGAGGGTATTGTCACCCTTGTTAGCAGGGGGGCGGTCTTGATTTGGGTAACAGAGGGTTTTGATCCTCTGTGTGTGACCCCAAAAGGGCTTTTTGTAGGAGGAAGGACAAGATGAGTAACAGTCATTTTCCTTTTTATTGACAGTGTGAGGAATTGCAGACAAGAAAATGCTTAAGTATATGACAGTTAGAAGTATTAGTTTATGACAGTTCCAAGGTAAAAGCAAAAGATTAGCAAAAAGACTGCGTCAAGCTAATACTGACCAGGTCTATTTCTATTTAGTTCCCTATTTGACTGTGTTTAGTTTCTAACTCCTACTTTGTTTCTATCTCTCTCCTGTTCAGTTTGCTTAGTTTCTGCTTTAGTCTATATTCTTACCCAGTCCGTGAGAGCCATGCCTGTTCCCCAAAAGCTGGGTCTTTTGGTTCAGGTTACCGATACTCTCTTCAAGTCAGCCCGAAGATCACCCACAGCCAGGTTTTTGGGGTGCTCCGAAGTCCACCCACAGTCAGGTTTTCGGAGGGTGTGCGCCACACCATTAGGCCAGGGGGGCTACAATTTTATACTGTTTTTCAAATGTCACACCAGACTTTGACATTTCCGTCAAGATTCCCTTTTAGGAGCATCTGAGCCAAAACCACGCTTCCTCAGTAAGTGAGAGAAGGCCGCTTGCTCAGTAAGTGAGCCAAAACCACTTCCTTAGTCTATCTGGCTTGTCTTAGGTTTGACATGCTGATGTGGTTTCTTTCTTAGGGTGTCTGCCTTTCAGCTTACTGGAATTGATTAATTGTTATTTAGGACAGGCATCAATCAATTGATTGCTATATAAAACAGGCACCTGCCTTCCTGCAGATTCCACTGGGGGGGATCACACCTCACAGTTTGGCAACTGGGAAGAGCAGGAACAGGTCCTCAAGGAGTCCATTTCGAAGCACTTGGAGGAGAGGAAAGTGATCAGAAACAATTAGTGTGGATTCACAAAGTGAAAGTCAAGTCTGAACAACTTCATTGCCATCTGTGGTGAGATGACTGATTTTGTGGATATGGGGAAAGTGATGGATATGATATATCTTGACTTTAGCAAAGCTTTGGATATGTTCTCCCAGTGTATTCTTTCCAGCAAGTTAAAATATGGGTTGCACGAATGAACTATAAAGTAGATAGGAAACTGGCTAAATCACTGGGCTCAATAGGTAGTAATCAACAGCCTGATGTCCAGTCAGCAGCTAGTATCAACCAGAGTGTCCCAGGGATCAGTGCTGAGGCTGGTTTTGTTCAGCATTTTCGTTAATGATTTCGATGATGGGATGGATTACATGCTTAGGAAGTCTGCGAATGACACTAAGCTGAGGGGCAGTGTCAGATACGTTGGAGGGATAGGATTCAGAGTGACCTAGACAAATTGGAGGATTGGGCCAGAGAAATCTGATGAGGTCAACATGGAAAAGTGCAGAATCCTGCACTTGGGATGGAAGAATGCCATGCACTGCTATGGACTGGGGACTGATTGGCTAGGTAACATTTCCAGAGGAAAAGACCTGTGGGTTACAGTGGACAAAAGAAATCAGCAGTGTGCTCTTGTTGCCAAGAAGGCTAACTGCATATTAGACTACATTAGTAGGAGCATTGCCAGCAGGTTGAAGGAGGTGATTATTCCCCTCTGTGTGGCATTGGTGAGGCCACTTCTGGATTACTGTCTCCTCTGTTTGGCATTGGTGAGGCCATACTTGGCAAACTGTACTGTTTTGGATTTGGGTGAAGCCTTGGAACAGATTGCCTGGCGAGGTGGTGGAATCTCTGTCTTTGGAGATATTTAGGGTCTGGTTAGATAATAATCTGGCTGGGATGATTTAGTGAGAGTGGTCCTGCTTTTAACATGAGGTTGGACTTAGATGACCTCATGATGTCCCTTCGAACCCTATGATTCTATGATACTGCTTAGATACTATCTATCATTTTAAAACTCATTACTTTACTGGCTGTTGTTTTCTAATAATTCCTTGAACACATAAGGTAGACTTCTGCTTCTTTGCCAGTTTTTTTCCTGCATTGTTCATGTTCACTGCTTTGTTACAGATTGCTCAGGTGCACAAAGCAACTGATAGTTTTCGTGCCGGGGGGGGCGGGGAGACATATAATCCAAATTCTTGACTGGAATAAATCCATTTGAGGATCTTGATTAATTGTATTTTTCAAACCAATATACAGATTGGCTCAAAGTGTAACTTTGTATTTTTCATCTTAACAGCTCATAACAGCATCCTAGGTTTTCATTTATAGGTCAGTCCTGTAACAGAAGAGTTTTTTGGTTTTAGACAATATTCATTCATTCTAACAAAGACAAGCCAGTTTCAAAAGACTGTGGGCTAGTCTTCACCAACAGTGGCAAACTCATCATTGTCAGTTCAATCATCCCAATTGACTGATCACAGTCTTTGAAGACCTGCTCAGCTGATCTAAAAGTCAATCACTGAAGATTGCCCCAGTTACTGGAGTAGCACAGAGTTGAAAGGAGGGCATTTCCCTTTGACTCAGTGCACTGAAGACACCATGGTAAGTAGGTGGTAGGCAGTCGAAGGGAGATATGCAAGGTATTTTAAGTACTTTGTGTGTGTCCCTTTGACTGCCACTGAAATACTGCTGGGGTGTAGACCTGTCTTCTGTCTACTCTTAGTATCTCTTTAGCAAATAGCAATTTAAGCATAGTTCACTGAAGAAAAGGAATTGTCTAATTCTTTTCTTGCCCTATAACTATGTATGTACTCTGGTCCACCTTACTTTATATGAGGAATCAGTTTCTTGAGTGAGAAACTTTATATGTAATATTTCCTGAGGATAATTGTATATGGCTAGGTCATTCAGTTATGTCATGTTTTTCTTTTGTTAATATATTTATTAGTAATTTTATCTTTGGCATAATTTCTGTTGGAGCCTGAGTTGACAGGTGAGTTCCTGATTTGCTGTGTTTGACAGCTCTAGGTAAATCTGAATAGATATAGAAGGGAGCTGACTGGTCATTAAGTGTCAGGAGATATGCTTTTATTTAGGAAGAAAAACTGACAGCAGAAGTGAATTTTATCCCCATATCTGAAGGTGTTTGGAGACTCTAGTAACTATTGGCATTAATAACATATTGTGGTGGAATTGAAATGCGTTATTCAGCTGCAGGCTTTGTAAAGTTTTACTGGAAGTTTTTCATATGTTTGATAAATGGTGATATTTAATGGTACAAACAAACTTGGTATCAGGTCTGAAAGAGATTCAGACTTACCAGTAATGTAATGTCACTGTCAGAGTCTTTTCCTTTTTCATTACCATTAGTATTTCACGAATAGTAAAAGCTGACATTAGCAAGGAACAAAATCTGTTTTCTGGTTTATTAGAATATGAGGAGAAACATGAAATTATCCCCATTACCAGAACAGTTAAGTAGTATGACTAGTCTTGCCCATTTGCTGCTGTATAAACAAGGAATAATATTAAGCACAGCATGTAAGTGTTCATTGGCTTACTTCAAAGAACAGTTGAAATCAGTTTCACCTGGTCTGAGGTATTCCTGTCTGATGTACAGTATGGAATACAGTGTCCATAACTGGAAAATGTGCTGTTTTTAATATAACTATTATGCTAGTTGACTACTATTTAAAAATGTTATTTTATTGTAGAAGTGAGTATCTTTATTTCAAATTTCGTATGAGTAGAGCTGATTGCAAGCTTTTGTAAAGCTTTATGGATATCAAAAAATGTAAATATCAGAAAATTTCTATGCCATTGATTTGTGACAATATGAAAATTCATCCCTGATACAGCCCTCCTATTGGACCCACAAGTCAAAAGTTATGGCTGATATAAATATTTCACCATTCTTTATCTCTTCATATTATACATGAAACACATTGTAACTTAATTTCTGATGGGAATGGGCATAAATTACTAAATTTATGTTATGCAATTATTCATTCAGTTGTCACCTTGGTACTTAACGAACATGTCTCGTATTGTTTGCTTTTGTAGTTTAAATGGATTATTTAAGAATTAGGAGGCAGGGAATTAAAAGATTATACTGAGCAATGAAAAAATGAGTTTCCTTAGTAACTAAAACCAGAGCCTAAGTGAGGGAAGCTGAACCTGAAACTGGAACTTCACTTTGAAATCTTACCCCATAGGCAGCTTATACAGAGAAAAAAAAAGTGAAATGCAGGTTAGACAGGGAGAGTTTAATTTATAAGAGAAACTAAGATAAGACTTACCAGTGTAATGATGGTCACACATCATGCATGTGACCTTGACAAAGTATATAATTAACCTTTTGTCTTATCGGAGCTGTATCAGATGCCTTCAAGGTTATAATATTCATCTATGAAAAGAAATTTAAACAAGCTAAAGCTAGGTAATAATGGGAATAGTAACAAGTGACACTTGGTTCAATAAAAAAAAATGAGTCTTGCTTAACCACTAAAACTGATTGACTATGAATATTACAGTCTATTTAGTTCAAGAACTTAGTTAACGTGTATTTATTTTCTGGTAATGATTTACTTGAAGCAATACTAATACTTCATAAAATATTCTTTGAATATTGGATATTATGGAACAAAAACAAGGCTATTTTCTTTGTAAAACGGCTAAAAATGTCCAAATGTAACAGTTAGTACATATACCGATATATGAATATTTTCTCCAGGCTATTTTAGAATAGGTTATCTGGCGAAGGTGCAGCATTTGATATTTGAATACATAATATATTGTGATTGGAAAGTTTCAAGGAAATATGATTTTCTAGAAAACCTTCTTGCAATATTACAATAAAGGCAATATAAAGGGATCCTGATATTGCTTTTCCCCCATCTTCTTCTCAAATGAAACTAACAATACTGTTAGAAACTTGCTAGAATAAATATATATGCCACCAAAAACTTTTTTTTTGCCTGCTAACAATCGTTTCCCACAAAGAACAGTCATGTTCTGTACATTTTCTTCAGCTAATATCAACAATATCTTACTTTCTGGACAGCTATTTCACAGGTACTAAATAAACTTGCTGAACATTTAGCATAGGATGAGTTGCAAAACAGACTTTAAAAACTGCTTGTAGACAAAGAACTTATTAATAAGAGATGAATAGTGAGAACTTGAAAGTGAGCAGGAGTGTTTCCAAGCAGGAACTGGCCAAAATTAGATTCAGGGGTTGGTTTCATGGTTTCAGGCTCATGAAGCTTTTGTATGCTTATACAACTAATGACTTGGAGATACCCGTGATATGCTGTGAAACCAAAATCCATACCAACAGCTTCACTTTAGTGTTCCATAATATGTAGCCTGAGAATTAAATAACAAATGTCTTTTTAGAATAGGATTTTGTGAATATTAAAGATACATGTTCTAAATGATATTTTATGAGGTGATTATTGCCAATAGGCAGATGTTTGAAATTGTATTTTAAAATAACAAAGGATCTTATTTCAGATTTGCTATATGAAGAGGGATTTATTCCACAGGGTAGTGAGTTTTGTGTGTGGTTTTCAGGTGAAAGAGCCCCTTGACAATCACTGAGTTCACCCTGATATATTTAGGTTTGGTTGGGTATCTCATTCCTTTTTTTGCAATATTGTAAGTAATCTTGTGAAGTCTGTTATAAAAGGAAATAAAGTGAAGAGAAGGAGACTGTTGAAGAGGAGAGAAATGGAAAGAGAATTTAAAAAGAAAATATTCTGAGGATCTGTATAACATTTTGCAGTAGGCTGAAGTCAGAGAAGGGTGGATATTGAATGTGGTATTTTACCATTTCATTGGTAAGCAGCAATTTATTTCAATGTAAGGCATTGCTTTTTGTCCTATTCTCAGAGGTTAAGGAGGACAGTTTATCAGTCTCCTCTATGGGTGGCACATGATGCTTCCTGTGAAAAAAGGCTAGCTCCCTGTCCTGCCTCTCCCACTCATGGCCCTCCCCATA
The DNA here is from genome assembly GCA_007922195.1 of Podocnemis expansa. Taxonomy (NCBI): domain Eukaryota; kingdom Metazoa; phylum Chordata; order Testudines; family Podocnemididae; genus Podocnemis; species Podocnemis expansa. The sequence continues at coordinate 17,065,068 of ML681984.1, read as the reverse complement.
GTCTACCCCTGTTCTTTCTCAGGTGCACTACACCCCAGGTTCCACGCCCTCCCCGATTTCTCTCCCACCCATCAGAGGGATATGACAGGTGGTGGTCTTGTCAGTGCACTGCAATGAGGAGGGATGCACTGATCATGGAGTGGGGTTCATCACAGGGAAGTAGGATGGGGGCTGGAGGAGAAGAGCAGCCAGGTGACAGTGGCTCATGGGGTCAAGTGGAGGAGAGAGGCAAGGGATGGAGTGAGTGATGGGTGGGGTGGAATATCTCATGGGAGAAGGGGATAGAGGAGGGGATGCAGTGGGAAAGAAGGGTCTTGGGGAAGAGATGAGTGAAGTAGAGGAGGGATGCATGCAGTGGCGACAACTGGAGAGAAAGGGTGAGGTGGAGGAGGGCGAACAGCCAGGCTGCAGTGGGTAATGGCAAAGGGTGTAGAATAAAGATAGGGAGAGGTGGGGACACCATGGGCTAGGCATCCAGTAGTAAGTCAGTGTCAGCTACACTGCAGAGGCAGTTTCTTCTGGCTCATTATGCCTACTATGCCTTGTCACAATCTTTTATGTACTTAAACTATTATCATGACCCCCCCACCCCATCTCCAGTCTTTTCCTCTCAAGACTAAGCAAACCCAATTTTCCCCTCATAGGTCATGTTGTCTAGAATTTTGATAATTTTTATTGCTGCCTTCTGATCTTTCTTCACAACTTTTCTGAAATATGTTGCCCAGGTTAAACTCAATACTACAGCTGAGGCCTTATGAGCACAGAGTGGAAAAATTATTTCATGTGTTTTGATTACAACACTCCTGCTGATACATCCCAGAATGATGTTTTGGGTTTTGTTTTTTTTTAACAGTGTTACACTATTTACTCATATTTGGTTTGTGATCCACTATAACCCCCAGATCCATTACCCCAGTAATCCTTCCTAAGCAGTTATTTGGCATACATGCAAGTGATTGTCCCTTCCTAAGTGGAATACTTTGCATTTGTCCTCATTCTGTTTCATCCTATACATGCCAGACTGCTCCAGAATTTTAATCTTATCCTTCAAAGAACTTGCAACCCTTTCCAGCTTGGTATCATCGGCAGACTTTATAGGGTACTCTCCAAGCCATTATCTAAATTGTTTATGAAGATGAGCAGAACCAGAACCAGATCCAGGACCATTCCCTATGGGACCCTATTTGAAATGCCTTTCCAGCTTGACTTTGAACCATTGATAGCTATTCTTTAATCATTTTCCAAGAGTTATGCACGCACCTTATAGTAGCTCCATCTAGGGTATAAACTTCCAGTTTGTTTCTGAGAAGGGCATGTGAGGCTGCATCAAAAGCCTTATAAAAATCAAGATATACCACTGCTACTGCTTTGTACTTATCCACAAGGCTCATTACTCTGTCAAAGAAAGCTATCAAGTTGTTTTGACATGATTTGTTCTTGACAAATCTATGCCAACTGTTACTTATCACCTGATTATCTCCTAGGCATTTGTAATTTGATTGCTTAATTATTTGATCCATTATTTTTCTGGGCATTGAAATTCAGCTGACCATTCTGCCCTTTCTTGAGTTGTCCTTATTTTCATTTTTATAGATTTGGCCTTTATCAGTGCTCTGAAATCGCACTGGTCTTCCATGACTTTTCAAAGATAATCATTAATGGCTAAGCAATCTCCTCAGTCAGCTCCTGTAGAATTTTAGGATACATCTTATCAGCCCCTGCTGACTTGAAAACATCTAAGTTGTCTATGTAATTTTTATCATACTTACATCCTATATTTTCACTATGATTCACCCAGTTAGACATCCAGCTGTTACTAACACTTCGTGAAAACTGAAGCAAAAAATGTCATTTAGCTCGTTCACCATTTCTACATATTCTGTCCCCCATCTCACATACTTGGTGTTTCTCTTGCTCCTAATGTATTTGTAGACTGTTTTCTTGTTACTCTTTGTGACTATGTCTACACTTACAAAATTAATTTGAAGTAGTTAATCTGGAATAACTAGTTCAAATTTAAATAGAAGTTATTATTTCAAATTAGCACTACTTTGAAGTTATTTCGAATTAGGAGTCCAGTGAAGACTCTCAAATTCAAAGTAGAGAATCTTCAGTAGACTCTCTGATTCGAAATTGGGGAAGGCAGGCAAAAAGTTAGGGAAATTAGTTCGAATTAAGCCTATTTTTCAGCTTAAAATGGCTTTCTTTGACCTAATAACTTCAGAGTAAGTGATATTTCAAAGTAAAAGGAGGTTTTACTATATCAAATTAGTGGTTCCTTCTTTCGAATTAAGGAATGGCTTAATTCCATATAATAAAATGCCTCCTTGGCCAGGGAATAAGTTATTTTGAATTAATTTTCCTTAATTCAAAATAACTTGTAAGTGTAGACAGAGCCTATGTCTCTAGCTAGTTTTAATCTTGTTTTGTGTGTTGGTCTTTCTAATTTTGCCCCTATGTATTTGTCTTATTTGTTTATATTAATTATTTGTAATTTGGCCTAGTTTCTACATTTTGTTGGATTTTTTTTTGTATCTCAGATCATTAAAGATCTCCTGGTTAAGGCAAGGTGGTCTCTTGCCATACTGCCTATATTTTCCACACAGTGAGATAGTTTGCTCTTATGCCCTTAATAGTGTCACTTTGAAAAACTGCCAACTTCCTTGAACTGTTTTTCCCCTTAGACTTGCTTCCCGTGGGATTTTCCCTACCAGTTCTGTGAGTTTATTAAAGTCTGCCTTCTTGTAATCCATTATCTTTATTGTGCTTTTTCCCCCTCCTACCATTCCTTAGAATCAGAACTCGCTCATTTCAGATCATTTTCCCTCAAGCTTCCTCCTATTTTGAAATTCTCAGAAAGTTCCTCTTGAACAATGTCTCCCCTGGTTCCTTCTCCATATTTGGGGGTGGGGGGGAGACTCCAGTGCTTTCAAGTAACTTCTTGGGTAATCTGTGTCTTGCTGTGTTATTTTCCTAAGATGTCTGAGTAGTTGAAGTCCCCCCATCATTGCCAAGTTCTGTGCTTTGGATAATTTTGTTAGTTTAAAAAACAAAATCCCTCACTTCTTCCTGGTTAGATGGTCTATAGAAGACACTGGGCATGACATCACCTTTGTTTTTTACACGTTTAATCTTTCCCAGAGATTTCTGACAAGTCTGTCCCTAGTTTCTATCTTGACCTTAGTGGCAAATGTATGTGTCTTTTATGTACAAGGCAACACCTTCTTCCCTTTAGCCTAACCTTCCTCAGCTAGCAGTACTCTTCCATACTGATAGTACAGTCATATCTGTTGATGATTATTCACTAGTATTTCTAGTTCTTCCTGTTCATTCCCCTACTGCCTGAATTACTACCAAGACCGCTAAGAGATACTGACTTGATTTCTTCTCTATGTTCCCTCTTGTCTCTTCTTTGATTTAAGATTCTGCGATCCCCACACACATACTTTACTCTCTGTGAGGGCACTGTTTTTAGAAATCCTAAATTCAGCTAATTGCCTATACTTCCCCTAGATTCCAAGTCGTCACCCAGATCTCCATTTTTTTTTTGACTTAACCTACTGGCTTTAGTCTTCTGCCCTCATTGAACATAGTTTAAAGTTCACCTCACTAAGTTAGCAAGCTCCCCTTCCTCTATAGATGGGCTTCATCTTTGCTCATCCTGGAAGAGTATTCCATTGTCAAGGAAGCTGAAGCACCACTGGAGACGCAATCCATGCATCCAGGCATTCACGTCCAGAAAGAATCTCTCTCTTCCTGGGTCCTACCCTTGACCGGAAGTATGGAAGAGAAAACTACCTCTTCTCCCAGCTACTCTCAGAGCCAAGTAGTCACTTTGTTATGCCTTGAAAAATGAATTTCGGATGGTGCTTTAATAACTTGCCTATTGCCCCTTTAGCTTGTTCTTCTCAAGGTGAAATTCCCAGGAAGTTGTGACTGGTATGAGTTGGTTCTGACCAGCTAGCTGCTCAGCTAACTGATTTCTCTGTTCCCCCTTACTGCACTGCACATGCTCACTGTTGTCATTTACCTCAGAGTTAAGATTCTGCTAATCCCCACACCCATACTTGACTCTGCTTAGAATAGAATCGAATCATAGGGTTGGAAGGGACCTCATGAGATCGTCGAGTCCAACCCCCTGGAGCTCGAACCTAGGACCTTCTGCATATTAAGCAGAGGTGCTAGCCACTACACTAAGGCACCAGTTTAGAAAGCCTAACTTCTTACTGTGCATGCTTGGGATCTGCAGCATTCATCAGTCTGGAGTGACTTTTGCTTATTCAAAATAAAGAGTTAGGAAAGCAAAATGGAGACTGGAGAAATTCTCTGATAATAACTTCTGATCTGCTCGGGGTGGGTCTTTAAATCCTTCTTTCCAGGTCAACCCTATCCCCCATGAAGCACATAGGGTGGGGATGGTTGATCACAAGGCTGATTGAGGCTCATCAAAGGAACAAAGGCTCTAACAGTTCCGAAAATTCAGTGGTTTTGGGTAACCTGAAAGGGCAAGAAAAAGCCAAACATCCAAAAACGTAATCAGGCGCACTCTCCACAAGATTAGAAGTTGCACCTTGTTCAGCAGAGTCAGTACATATGACAGCAGCAACTGTTTTGAAACTTTAGCATATGGTCTCCTCTGTGCATCCCTTTTTTGGGTAACTAGACCCCAGAAGCTGTGTCTGGGATTCTTAATTGTGCTTGGCCTTTGCACATGTACTCAAAAGACTTGTGATGCTCTCATTTGGAGCCAGTGACAACTGATTCTTACATGAAGAATTACTAAACTACATTTGCTGCTGATACACTTTGCTTTGAGTTTAGTAAGGTAAGATCATCACCCCTGCCTGATCTGCAATGTGCTAAGGCAGCTCTATTGCCATTAAAATCAATGGAACAGCATCCTATTACTACTTTATTACATTCCTGTACTGCTGATAGTGATCCAAAGTACGTAGCATTTGTTTTGTTTCAGTAAATCAGTAAGTAATCATTCTTTATGATAAAAGGAATGCTTATTGTAAATTGAAAGTTTATTTTATTAGAATACAGTGCTCTGAGGGTAAAACCATCCCATTTCCTACCACCCAGTGGTGAAGTTTAGGAGTGTAGGAGGATGTAGGGTGTTCCTGGAAGCACTGTCTACCAGACTGGTTTTTTCTCAGCCGTATGTCTCAAAGGTCTGAATTAGGGTGGCTGGTCCAAGTATTGAGGCAGCAAGGCCCAGTGGCCAGAATCAATTGGTGCCCTTGAGGGCAAGCAAGCAGCGTGTAGCTAGCTACTGCAGGGAATTGAGTCTGCAGTCTGAAGCTCAGGTAATGGGTTGTTGTCACCCCAAAGGAGATTGAAGGGGACATAGCGGGATGTTCTGACATCGGTGGTCCCCACTCCAGTCAGTGGGGATTCCACCTCAACACGCTGATCTGTCACAGTTGACATACACCACTCACTACCACGCCTAGGGCACTTCCTATCATGTCCCCTACTGCTGTCATTTGGGTCTCATCAGGGCCTTCGGGTTCCCCGCTGTTGCTAGTTCTTTCAGCATCTGATTCCAGGCAGTTAGCCATGGGCAGCAGATCTTGGAGGACTCTGGTTCCCTCAGCCTGGAGCTGAAGCGCTATCTTACTTAAAGCATCCACCAAGCAGTCTCTCTCCTTTGCAGTCAGCCTGGAATGAGCTGGGTTGGTTGCTTCCTTTTATACTAGGGGGCTATTGGAGCATGTCCAGCAGAGCTTGCCACCCATAAGGTTAATTTTTTCAGTGCAGGGTAAGCTCAACCCCTTACAAAGGGCAATAGTGTTAATGTACCAGCAGTCTGAAATTTTCAGTTATTTGGATCACCTCTTCCTTGTACAACTAGAAAATGATTTTATCCACCATGACTTAACGTGCTTGAATTGAATCTAATCACTAACTCATCAGAACCATTAGAGTGAACGAATGAATATTTGTAGCCAATGATTGTCAATGTTGACTCAAAAAGTCCCACTTGAAAACAAATTGACTGATCCAGCTTAATGAGGTTTTTCTGGAGTATGTACAATTTCAAATAATTAAAATTAAATTTAATCAGAGTTCATTGTAGTTACAACTGAAATTTTGTGGCTATTATCTTTGCAAAAGAGAGGTGGGAAGAAAGTTCAAATACTTTAAATATTGGTGGGGTTGTGAATCTGAGTATGTCTCTGTGAATTGCCTCTCTTCAAAAGTTCATGATTTTAGAGTTACCATCCAGAGTGTTGACATTCACTTCTATCACAGTATTCACAGTACTTGGTTAACTGCAAATTAACCTTACCCTCTTTGCACAGATGTTCAGAGGAAAGACCTTAAAAACAGACTGGGTGGGAGAAACAGAACATTTTTGGGATTCCACCGTGTGTGATAGGATTGGGAGGGATCCATATCTGGGCATTTTTATTGTTTTCTGTTCCCTTGTTTAATAATATAATGGACTGTGCTAAAATTATATAGATTTGTTCATGAAAATTATCTGTATTTTATGTGATGTCACAAAGCACTTTGAAGATCCAGCTTCGTTTAAGCTTAAAAAAGTCAGTGGGAAAAACAAATTTTTATTGTATTTTAAATTCAGAAAGTCTGTTTCAGATGTATATGGGAAGTGAGTGTATGACAATCCTCAGCATTTTATTTATATATTTATAGTTATTTCAGTGGTGCTCTCCACAATACCACCTGAGTGCATTTATCCATAATGGAACTTATCAGAGTGGAAAAAGTCAGCAGTATAAGGAAAATGGTGCTATGAATGAACTAAAATGAAGTACATTATTTTTAAAATCAATTGGTCTGAGCATGCTGCTGTTGGCTGGCCAATGGGAATTTTGCCACTGAGCTCAGTGTTGAAGGATTAGGCCTGTCATGGTGCACTAGTCATCCACACGCTAGTCATCAAAGTAAATCTTTAAAATAGGCTGACTGGACCTTGTGGGGGGAAATTCTGTGTTAGGTGAATCTTAGGGATAGACTTTTATTGGGTGTGCTTAAATAGAATAAATTTTTTATAATCTAGCCTTAAAGTTGCAACACCACACGTTTCGGGCCCCAAATTTAACCTTGAAAGCAGAAATCACACTTCAGCAAGGTTCCTTAGATGAGAGGAAAAACAGTTACATGTTCCTGTAAAAGTAATTTCTAGATAAGGTACGTTTTCTTAATTACAGAAATAGGAGGGAGGGGGGAAGTAAGGGGAAATTGTCCAAGAAAACAATGTTTCTGTTCCTGGTGAAACGTAACACATTTCTTTGTCCCTTAGTCCTTCAGCTAAACATTATGTTCATTTGAAGATTCAGGACACTGAAGAGACGAGTAAAATTAAATCTGAGCATTCTGCCCATAACAATAATAAAAAAAAGCCCCAGCAGTCAAATGTTGAGATTAAGTTTTTGTTGAAATTGAAAACAGTAGGACAAAGAAGAGAATTCTTGAACAAACTCCATAAAAATAAGTGTAATTACATAAATAATTTTCAGTCAAAATACCAGAGAAACTCTAGGTAAAGTATGGATGGATATAATGGCTATCAGTTAGTATGTCAGCACTCTCAGTAATCATCAGCTTACGATATTTGAGCCACAGTAAGTTTTTCTTCATAGTTAAAATAGAGAAAGTATCTGAGGTATGGCTTTCACTGTGTTTTGAAAACTTTTAGTGAATGCTGGCTTTAAAATAACTCCTGTATTATTATTTGTGGGTTTTTTCATGGCTTTTTTTTTAAATCAAAAGATCCTATTTATATCACTAACATATATATCGATGATCGTTTTTTAAAAAGTGTAGGTCTAGATGTGAACTCCAAAGTTTAGATGTGAAAAAGACAAGGTGCCTGCCTTTCCCAATTTATAAGTGAAATTCAGTGTAAAAACAGAAGAAAATAACTAATCTCTCTATCATTGTAGTACATTCTGGAGTACAAAGAGATGCACATTTATATGTTAAAACATATTTCACTAAATGCTCATCTCTTTCTGTTTATGTTGAAATATTACATCATCAATAAATATGTTTTGTTTTCAGAATATCACGTCTGCCATTTTAATATTTAACAACAGTGTACATCAACTAGCATTGTGCCTTTCCATGGTGTTAAGCGCAGGTGCACTTAGTTCAAATTATGATCTTCATCAGATTAGTTTTTCAAAGAGCTCACATGAAAAGATGTCTTTTAACAATAAATGATAAAGAGCAAGTCTTCCTCCAGCTCTTTGGGCCAAACAATGTCTTCATGATTATTTTGAGACTTGGAGTGTTACTGGAGTGCTCTAGCAGTAGAGGAGAGAAGCATTAGGCTTTTATAAGACATAATGCCTCCAGGGGCCCCTGAGGAAGTCCAGATAGGAGCAAATTGCTAGGCTTTTAAAAATATGTAGCTTACATTCTCCTGCTGATGCTTGCTAGTTAGTTAGTTGCAATTTACAGCATTTCCAAATTGTGAGTTTATTTTTATAAGTAAAGCACTGCTGACCTTGTTTTTGTTCACATATTGATGCCTATCATTGTATTACATACACAGTATAAAAATAGTTCCTTATAATTTTATGCAAAGCGTAGTCCTCAGTGTGTACACTTTGTACTTTTTCCAGAGGGGTAGCTGTGTTAGTCTAGTAAAGCAAAAAAAGGAAGGAGTCTTGTGGCACTTAAAGACTAACAGATTTATTTATCGCATGAGCTTTTGTGGGTGTCTGACAAAGTGGGCTATTCTCCCATGAAAGCTCATGTGATAAATAAATGTTAGCTTTAAGTGCCACAAAACTCCTTGCTTATTTTGTACATTGTGCCTTTTCCTTATATGATGTACACTTGATTGTTTAAATGAACTATGAGTTTTAATTCAATTCTGTTTCTGCAATTTATAGAGTATGTGATTAAAATGAAAATCTCAAGGAAATGTTAACAGTAAAATTGAGGAAAATAAAAATATCTGTGAAATTCCTCCCGCTCCATATTAGTAATATTAAAAATAATGAATAGGTGACAATGTATTTTTCTGTTATAGCTTCAGTTCAAACTGATTAACCTCAGATGCTTGAAAAGATTTCCAAATCATTTTCAGTACATTTAGTGGAAAATTACTAAACTCTCCTTTCTTATGCTATCTCTGAATAATGTACTAATGATATCTGTGTATCTGATTTTAAGGTCAATTTTAATGCAAATTATTTTAATTTGGATTACCTTTACTTCTGCATTTCAAATGTTTGATGTATATGCATGTTGACTAAAAGGGTAGCTTGATATTTACCTGTTCCTAAATCAGCCTTTCCATTAACATCATTGTGTGTTGGATTAGGTCTTGAATAATTAACTTATGTCCCAAAGCTTGAAAGTTGATTTCCCTTATAAAATTTTATGCTAGTTACTGTAACCAAAAGGATTCTTATTATTCATGTAAATGTATTTTGAGTCCTACTTTTTGTCTCAATAATGATGGTGTCAATGAGTTCCCAAGTTTATGCGTTCATTTAAAAAGGGTTTTTCTTTTAGCAATTTAAAATTTGTTGCATATTAATTTTGTTAGGAATTCCCTGTATCGTTCAAGGTGGTGGGCACTTGGACCCACACCAAGCAAAGCTCATTGACTCATGTTTAACTTTGGGCATGAGTTGCCCCAAAGAAGTCAATAGAACCATTTGTTAGCTTAATGTTCAACACGTGAGGAACTACTTTGCCAGATCCAGCTCCAAGGGAGGAGATATATATGAATGTTTAATTGGGCCTCCCTAAATAACATGGCTCTTATTCACCCACTTGCTAAACTAGCAGATAGTGTTAGTCTCTCATCTAAAGGCCTTTCCATGGTTATAAATAAATTTTTGTTGCCAATCACTGGATCTTTTCTATTTCGGCTTTATCTTTTTTGAGATTTGTTTAGTAAACCTGAACTTGGTATTCGAAGTGTGTGTCTACTGTTCATTTCAGTAATGGGATGATATTTTCTGTAGTTTTCAATAGTCCTTTCTTGCTATAGCTGAGGACCTTGTTTGCCTCTTTGACTATTACAGATCTTGGAACATATGTTTTCAATGAGAAGTTTACAAGGACAGCTTTCTTCTGAGAGGCTGTTTTTGGTAATTATAAATTAATATGCAGACTGGGTTTGTATGTTTGAGCTGTTCTTTTGTGCATTACAGCACAATGCACTGATTAACATAGCATTGGGTGGGCTACTAGCCTTGCTTGCAAATTCCATCTGAAGGTTCTCAAAATCCTCTTTAGACTTGATTAATTGAAATAATGTGTAATTTTCCAGAGAGTGTGTGTGTTTTAAGGTACAGAGTTCTGTGAAAACCAGTTGGAACTCAGCTGAGATTTTTATCCAAGCTACGTTGGTATCAAAACATGTGATCCCAGGTACACTACTGGTACTGTTGTTTTTTTATGAAGCAATATAAGATCCAGTCTAAAGCTGGGCTAACAACAAAGTTAAGGAACTACTTTAAATGCCGTTGTAAGGAAACATATTTCTAACGTGCTTTCTCCAGTCATTGAAGACATGGCCAAATAGTTTTAAAACTATTGTTTAAAGCCACAAATGAATGTTTCATAGTAAAAGAGAAAATATTTAAATTTTGATTCCCTTTGGCAAAAAGAAGGTATACAAGCACAAGTAGGATCCCTTAGATAGGCTTGTGATAGCCCCAGAGATGATGGTCTGTACAGGAAACAGCAGCCTCCCCTCCACTTGGGAAGTGTGAAGTTGAATGCCAGTGACATTTAAGAAGTTAAACTTCATTAAACCCTCTTTATTGGTCTGTCCATGTGGCTGAGTTGCTTCCAGCCTAATTTCCCTGTTTCCATGGAAATAATAAACCCTCCTGGGAATACGCACTTTCTGACTCCAGTCCACTGATTGTGATGCACTCTTCAGTCAGGTACACTTCCAGAAGAGTTTGATGCATTTAAGTCTCTGTGATGCAGAAACAGCATATCTGTCCTTCATGCTGTCCCTTTAACATGCAAAGGGGATGACAGTTAGGGAGTAATTTTTTAGAACTCCTTTGTAAACTTTTTTCCTCCCTCTGTGGATTTGGTATGTTCCATTTGTGTAACTTTTGTGTTGAATACACTGTGTATAGAAACTCCAGATCTGGAAACCTTAGAAATGACTAGTAAGACAATCCAGTATCTTTTTTCAAATTAATTCCAAAGTGTCAAAAGAAATATAGAAACATTTCATTCAACCTGTACTTTCATTCTTGTTCGACATTCAGTAAATGTACTTTATATTCCCAAAGTGTTAGAATAGCCGAAGGGACAGTTGGCAAAAGTGACAATGAAGACAAGGACAGCTCTTGCTGCCATCCAGTATGAAGAGATCTGAACAATTATAAGTTCTTCACTATATTTCTTTAAGTCACTTTTTAGGCAGCTATGCTTAGCACATTTTTGTAGGAGAAATTTCTGCTTCATTTGCAGAAGATGCTAATCGTTCCTACAAAAGTTAGAGTGTTAACGATTCAGATACATATACATTTTCTATTCCCTGGCAGTGTGCTGCTTTAATGAGAAGACATACTGAATCTCTGTCATTGAGCCATTCTTATGTCATATACTTCTTTCCAAGTGAATTACTGTTTTAAGAATGAGGAAATGTACAAATGATTCAGTAAGGTTTTATGGAATGAAAAGTGCTTTTGTTGTTCTGAATTATGTCCAAAGTTTTCTTCTTATGAATTTTTAATGTAGGATTTAAAATGGCCCCTTTCATCTTTTAGTCTTAAAATAATTCTATAATGAACCATGATAGGAGCCATATACCCTTCTGTGTCATAAAGTAACATGTCCTCTAAAATAGATCCTGCAGTAAATCTATTCTATGTGTCTTTTTTCACATCATATCTTGCTAGGGTAACAAGATGGCAAATGTGAAGAATGGGGATTGGGGTGAGGGCAGGGGCATCGCTAGCGCTAGGCACATGGGGCTCATGCCCCGAATCCCAGTGCCAGTGTCCCGAGTCTGGGCCCTCAGCCCCCTGCCTCTTCTGGTCTCTGGCGGGAAATCCGGGGCTCGGCTGCATGCAGTGACTGCGGCCGCTTCTGGCCTTCTCCTAGGCCGGGCGACCCGCCGAGGCGGCTGCCGCGCTCTGCCTATCCCCAGCCAGGGATCCAGGGCCAGGCTGGCAGCAGCAGGTGCCCGAGGCCAAGTCGGCCTGAGAGCAGAATCAGGGCCGGAGGCATGGCCCAGGGAAGCCTTGAATACCAGGATGGTCCTTATAAAATTGGAATATCTGGTCACTGTATAAATTTTTTACCATCATAGTATTTGTTCATTAGAGTCCAGATTTGGCCTCATAGATTTAATTGTTTTCCCCTACTCACCAGCAGTTAGTGTGTGAAGCTTTTACTCTCATTGGTAAGCAGACATCATACAAGTGATCTCACTGAAGTCAGTCTGGTCCTAAATGGTTTAAATGAGGTGGGTTTTTTATTTCACCAGGTTTTTTTTTTTTTTTACATAGCTACAAAAGTAAACTACAAAACAATATTGTTATATACAAATAAAAAGAGGCATTTATCATTAGGGAGGTACAGAAACCTTTATAATTGTAATATGATACAGAAACTGAAAAACTCTCAGAAAATATATGCATTAAATAAACTAGACTAAGAAAAGAATTAAAGAACACAGTAAAAACCTTCTTTTATGTCTTACCAAAAAATGGTGCCTCCTAATCTCATGCTGGATATTGATTCAGAATAAGGGTTAAGGGCAGGGCTTTGGAAGGAACTGGCTAAGAAGGAAGGGACTGACTGAATTTCCAACACCAATTTCAGCAGCATTTAGGTGTCCCTATCTGCCATTCAGGTGTGCAAGACCAGTTCTCCTGCACTCTTTGCTGAGGTTAGCACACTTAAGCACCTCCCATTAATTAGGTTGAGAGTTAAAAAGACCATAGTATATATTTAGTGGAGCCCAGGAACTGGCTTCATGGATTTAATTAATTCCCATACTGACTAGCAGGTGAAGTGTGAAACTCTTGATCATTGGTAAGTAGACATCACACAAATCAAGTTATTCCACTGAGGTCAGTCTAGTCCTAAGTGATTTAAATGAGGGTTTGTATTTTTGTTTAAACTCACCTGATTTTTTTTTTTTTGTCATTACAATGGTAAACTTCAAAACAATATTGTTACAAACAAAGAAAACTGGGCATTTATCATTAGGGTAACACAAAAACCAAAAAGCTTTCAGAAAGATATGCACTAAATAAACTAGACTGAAACAAGAATTAGCTATTTTTCAGGCCCTGTAATAGTTTCTTATGAGAAATATACTCAAATACTGTTATTACTTCAAGAAAACATGTGCTTAATCTTGTATGTGTGGGTACATGAACAATACTAAACATTTGTAAATATGAAATATCAGAAAACCAGAAAAAATGATTCTAAAATGTTATCTTTATAAATTATGAGGATTGGTGTTCCTATAAAGTTCATCATCAAAAGAGAAAAATAAGCAGCTTCAGAAAAAACAGAATCTTTAATGCATTGAAGTCAGAAACAGGTACACACACTCAAATTACATATTTCAGAACCAGTTAGATGTAGTAAATCAATTTAATTACTCTTGTGCATCAGTTATCAGTGCTCAGCAGTTTATTTAAAATAAAGAATACAAGCTTATCGCATCACTGTATAGAGAATTTTTTCACTGCTTGTAGTTATTACATATAGAGATCTTTCTTATTTTAAATAATGTTCCTCTAGTAATTTTTATTAGAAGGTAAGGGTTGTGCATTTTATACATTGGAAATTATATCCTGTACTACATTTTTACATAATTTTCAAGCAAAAATTGTCAACAGGATTCCAATTCTGTTTTGTTACACTGAATGGTACATATTGAATGATGAATATAGGTGCATAAATAATACATTTTATATCATTCCTCCATAAATAATGTAAAGTATATCAAGACATTCTACAAGGGTTAGTTAAAAGTAAATAATACTTTTATAATTTGCTGTCTTTTGTAAATTGTTTCCTCATTAGATGCTTTGTGCACAGTTGATTCAAAAGTAAATACTTTTATAGTTAGCTGAAAGACTTCTTCCAAGTAGTTTTTCTTAAAACTATGAAAATCAATAAATTATGGAATGAACTGTGAGAATACACATTTCACTCATTTTTCATGTTTTCTTGTTTAACCAGTGGACATCCTGTGTGCTATGGATGACAGTCTATGACCAGTTCAGTGTTTGTGATAATGCTTAGCTTGAAAGCTAGTCTCTTTAGTACAAAGTGTAAAGACTTGTTCTTTTAGTGCTGGAGGTCATTGGTTCAGTCCCAGATGTTACCTTCACACTTGGCATGTTAGTAAGAAGAGAATAGCACAATTCATACTGGCAAGAACGGATGGACAGTAGTCAGAGGTTATGTCCACATTCAGGGAGTTAAATCGATTTGCCAGGTCCCCACAAATCGAACTAGCATGTCTAGGGAAGGACTTGCTAGTTCGATTTTGGAGAGGGGCACCCTGGGAGGTGTGGCAACATGGGCCCCTAGCAGGGCCATGTTGCCACCTAATCCCTTGCCACTGACTCTCCTGGGAAGCGGCAGGGAGATTGGGGTGGGGACCTGCAAGTTCTGCCCCTGCTGCCCAGCCAGCAGCGGGGGAATCATGGTGCCCTGCAAGCTCTGCCCTTGCCGCCCGGCCAGCAGCAGGGAAGAGGAGCACACTGATTTCTGCCCTACCGCCTGGCCAGTGGCAGGGATGCAGGGTGCCCTGATCATTTCCCCACCGCCTGGCCAGCGATGGGGAGGAGGAGTGCCCCTGTCATTTTTCTGCCACTGGGAAGGCAGCAGGGGAGAGGACCCCAATCCATTCCCTGCCACTGGAAAGCGGGGGAAGGGGGCACTGGATCTCTCTCCTGCCCCCCCTGCACCATTCTGCCTTGGCCAGAATGCTGATTCCCTCCCGGGCCAGGGTCTGTGGGGGCGGGCCTTCCTGGTACTCTGGGAGAAAGGTCAAACCATTGAATCGAAACATTGTTGTTTCAAAACAACACATCCCAACGGAGTTGTTCTGAAACAACTGTTTCACTTCAACAGCTGTTTCAATTACTTACTAGGTTTTAGTGTTTCGATTTGTTTTGTTGTTTTGCTATGATGAAGCTCGTCATATCAAAACAACAAAACATTGTGTGGACCTAGTTTTTTTTTAAAGCAAAACAACCATGGTGGTTTCGCTTTAAAATCTACGGGTGGACATACCCAGACAGACAGATTTGTGTAATGCTGTCACACTCTGGTGCTGCACCAGCTTGTGGCAGTATCCAATTTTTGGAAGTCCATGAGAGCTTATAGAGAGTTTTGGATTCCTTCTTAGATGTTCTGTCTAGCTGACAAGTTACAGTATGTTATCATGTGTAAACAGGGAGAGTTTGCTGCTG
The DNA here is from genome assembly GCA_007922195.1 of Podocnemis expansa. Lineage (NCBI taxonomy): Eukaryota > Metazoa > Chordata > Testudines > Podocnemididae > Podocnemis > Podocnemis expansa. The sequence continues at coordinate 17,049,652 of ML681984.1, read as the reverse complement.
TTGTATATATTGAAAATAAGTTTTAAATAGAGATAAGAGGTTACATGATGCTTTCCTCATTTACTAGAGCACATTATAGCTTCTTATCCTTTTCAGCAGGGTTCATATATTCAGGAGCAACTTCAACAGCTCACTTCTTTTCTCTGATTCCCAGGCAGGCGTAGATTCTCTTATCCATGACTGGGAGGAGAGGGGCAGGAAAGCAATACAGTGAAGAACATCAAAGCTTTGTAAAACCACAGGAAATTAGGACTGTAATGCAAGACCTTATCCCTGACTTCAGCCGTGTGAAGGCAAAATAACTTCCTAACTGCATGCAAGTTTTCGTGTTCTGACTGGTTAATTTAAAAGTACATGCATCCAGTGTCAACGTTTGTGCTATAGTGCAAGTTTGGTGATATCAGGGTATGCTCATCTGTTGGAGATGGAAGTGAAAGCCTTCTGGATGAAGTGGATTGGAATTTCCAGCTGAACAGGTTCCCACTGGGAAATGCTGATTTGAGAGAACTGAAATGTTTTATAGGAATATGTGTATTCCATTGAAATTCTGATTGGAGCCAGGTAGGTTCCCAATGGAAAACCTGCAAACCTGCCTGGTTTCCTGTCACTTTGCCCAGCCGCTTCCCATGACTCCCCAGATTCTGGTTCCTTGGTTCCTGAGTTAAGGCTCCCTGACTATTTAGCAGCCTGTTTGGCACATTCTGGGGAGCTGCGGCTGTACTGTCTTAGGAGGGCTGCTGTAGACTCCATTTCTCCCTCCTCTGCCTCTCACCAGTGCATTGGCTCAACATGAAGGGAAGACTCAGTTAACGATCTTAGCTCTTGCCTTATCCTAGCTGGGTTTCTACAAGGGGCACCACAATCCCTCAGCAGCACAAGGACTGGCATGGAATCCCTCCCTTTTCTCTCAGACCACAGAGTTGATGTCTGGCACTGTGTGGTATAGAGGTGGTCCAGTTTAGTGTAGTGGAGTATATATATATTGGCTTAGTTCTAAGGGTTTTATTATGCCAGCCATCACTATATGCTAAGAATGAAAGAAGTACCAGGTTTACAAATACCCAAGCAACTGAACCTGCAGCCATTCTCATGTCAAGCTGTAGTGTCTCTTCCTTCGCGTAATAAGAGTTCTACAGTACTATGCAAAGTAAAGCCAGGTAGAGGTAAGATTTGAGCTCCATTCTCAGACTGAGTCAAGCTTTGGTCTAGTGAGTAACTGGCCAGAGTCATGTGTGCTAAAAGGCTATTAATATCTCAGCTGGATTGTTAGACTTGTTTGTGGCTATAATTGAAAAAAATGAAACTTCAGAAGTAGAATATTTTCATGTTAATTGGTTCCTATGTCATTTTTATGTACATGATATAATTTTCCCCTTTCTGTTGTGATCGTACCTTTAACTCAGTATCAAAGCATAGTAAATAGGAGTCAATAAGTCACATTCTTCTTCGCTTATTCTTTCTGATCCTTGCCAGTGAACAAAAATGTGGTGTTCAGATATTTAGAAAAGCCATAGGAGAAATATTTAGTCCAAAATGTATAAGACAATATTGTTTTGTATTCTTTCAATATTATAATTACAGTAGAAAAATCAGCCATTAAAACTGTTGGCATTTAGGTCTAAACTCTAATGGAATCAATTTTAAGTTAACTTGGGGAGGGGGACAGCAGAGAACTCAATGATGAACAAAAATGGAAAGAAATGTTTTTGGTGATGTTGTTAGAGCAGGTAAATAAGCCAGTACAACTGAGTTTTGTCTGTGGCTTTGCCAGTTAACAAACTAGATCTTTATTCATTTAAAGTTTTTGGGGCAGTTTTGAGCTTTCACTGTGTGACTCTGGATGAGTCATTTAACTTTTCCATGCCTCCGTTTGTCTACTTTTAAAACAGAAGTAGTAACCAATTAGATGGGGATGTTTTAGGTTTTGTGGTCAAGATTTTTCAAATTGGCTCATGATTTTGACTTTTCAGATTGGCTAGTGATCAGTTTTTGGGAGTCTAAAATGAGATATGTTTAAGAAGATGGGAGTTTATCACTTTTTGAAGATCAGGCCTTTTTAAAGTGGCTTATGCTAAATGTTCAAAAATTAAGGCACCTAACATCAATAGTCACATCTGACAGTTTTGGTTAATATGTGGAAAAATGTGAGTAGAAGGTGCTGTATAAATACAAACTCTTGTGTCATTTTATATTGGGCCCCTTTAGCAGTGGAGTTGGCTTTCCAACTGCACACTAAAGTTCGAGATTTCATTTTTTTAAAAGATCCGAATCAAGAAGTATGATTTTATATGCATAATTTCAGCACATGACTTGCTCATATACATACCACTCTACTGTGTACTCACCTTTTTCATTATGTGTAAAGAAGGCACATTACTTTAAACAGCTCACTTGCCATCTTGCTCAAATAGCAGTAGAGTCCTAAAGAAAAAGAAAAATAAGTAGTAGGCAATTGCTTGTATTTTAAGTTAACAGAAAACATTTTTCTTCAAGCCCTCTGTAATTCTTCATTCATTGCAGTGTGAAATACTTGCTCCTGAGGGCGTTTAAAAAACTAAACCCAGGAGCTTTCTACTTACCCAAAGTTTATGGATATATTCTAGAAGATTAAAGCCATATTTATTCACATTAGAATAGTTTCAAAATATTAGTAAATAGTTTTAAGAATCACCGTTGAAAATTAGCACTGAGCACATTAGATAACAGATAACTTTCCTGCTAATGGATTAATTTCCAGTTGGACACAATTTGATTAGTAAAGGATACTTGTGTTTCACTTTAAAAGGGTACAAGGCCTTTACTGAGAATCTCAGACTATGCAGTGGTATATTTTAAAACACAAAAATCTTACATTTCCAAAACAATGACATTTTATTTAGTTGAGCAGGATTAGAAACACAGTCTACATGCCAAGGGATTTCTCCAAGCACATGATATGCAAGAGGAATGCAGAGAAGAATGTATAAAAAGGTTTAGGGTAGATAGGATTAAGAAAATGTATGACAGTTGCACTCAGTAAACTGATAGGAGGGAAGAAATTGCTTTTGAAATGAGACACTAACAGATGGCTTAACATAGGTACAAGCGTATTATGTTAGTACTTTGTTAAGAAAAATACTGCAGGCAGCTTCTTTTTATGTTTGTATCATAGGTACAAAAATATGTTTGCTATACTGAAGAAAGCTAATAAAGCAGTAGCAATAATTTGGAGTGAATATGAACTTTAAATATGAGTTTTAAAATAATTCATTTCCTGCATTGTCTTTTGATATTACAGTTAGTCACAATATTGGATCTCATTCACAAGATGGCACAATTTATGTATGTATCCAGAGTGTTCTCATTTGTCTCGAAGGCTGACAACATTCTGTTCAGGTCTAAACAAGCTGTGCTTTGATGGTAGAGCTAGATTGTGTGGGTACATAACTGGCAAAAGCATATTATTGCTGGAATAGCTGCATTTACATTGAGGCTTTTTCTGGAATAGATATGTTGGTCACAAATAGCACCTTCTCATGACCCCTGGCTGACACCAATACTCTTCCAAAAATTCATGGTCTCTACCTGGTCTCAATCATCTGCCTCTATCATGAGCTTGATCAGTATTTTCCTCCCCCAGTAAACACTGAGACCTGATTAAATACATTCCACAATTTGCAAACCTTAACTTAAATTGGTTACCCAGAAGGACAATTGGACAAGGGAATCTTAGGGCTTGTCTATCTGCAAACGGTCTATTTCTTTAACTGTACTGGTCTAGCATGTTGACAAGTTCCAGAGAGGTAGCCATGTTAGTCTAGTTCAGCAAAACAAACAAGGAGTCCTGCGGCACTTAATCGTTAAAAGTAAAAGTTTTGATACTATAATGAGGTCCACTGGTATAAGGCACCTTTTGACAAGTTAAACATAGGCAATTGGCACAAATCTAGACGTGCTGAAGGTATTCCTACATTGTCATGATGCTATGTGTTATGTAAATAAGAGGGGAACTGGCTGAGATGTGTGATCAAGCTTACACATTAATGTATTAAGTCCATTGTCTTCTAGCAGCCTAGATATGATGTTATGCATGCCATTTCACCCATTTTCTTCATTAGCATACTAATTGAGAGCTGCCCTCTAACAGTGTGCCAGAGAGAGCCATGTTAGTCCAGTTCAGTAAAACAAACATGGAGTCCTGTGGTACTTTCAAATGTGTTAGTCTTTAAAAGTGCCACGGGACTCCTCTAACAGTGCTTGCTTGTGTTCCTTACTTTACAAGTAGTGGATTTGGTCTATGCTGCAGGGGGATTTTGGTGGCAGTTGAAGGGAGATACACGAGCTAATTAAAATAACTTTTGTGTATCTTTGACTGCCTAATACCTGCTTACCCCGGTGTCTTCAAATACTTGGACATCTAAACATCAGATAAAATTAGATTTATTTTGAGTAATCTTTTAGAGTTCCTGAAATGTGACAGTATTCAAGACTGTCTTCCATTTGTAAAACAAGGCAAACATGGGGAGTGCTGGTTTAGGTTTTCTAAGAGTACTTGACGTGTTTTTCAGCCCCAGGCATGAGGAAGGTCCATCTCCTCTAGAGGGAAGAATAGGAAAGCGTTTTGCTTGGGAAGTGAATGCCCTGCATTCGTGCCATATCTGAATAAATCTGTCATTACCTTAGTATTTGAATATCACAAATAGTAAATTAATTTATCTTTACAACATCCTTGTGAGGTAGGTAACTACTACCAGCTCCATTTTACAGACAGGACACTCAGGTAGAGGGAGGCTAAATAATTTGTCCAAATTCACAGGGGAAGTCTGTGGCAGAACAGATACCTGAGCAGAGGTCTCCCAAGTCCTAGTCTAGTGCTTGACCACTGGACCATCTTTCCTCTTTCAGATAAAAGCAGCATGGGTTGATTTATATTCTCATTTAAAAACAAATGTGAGTAATTTATTTTAATTACTATGAGAAATAAATCCTAGAGTTGGATAAGATTTGTGTTAAATATTCATACGGAGAAAAATTCCCTTTTAAATAAACCCTGCTGAGCTTCCCAATATATATTGCAAAGCACAATTATGTCGCTTTAAAAATTCTTCTGTCCTTGTTTTGCTTTATTCATGTCATATGACAAGTTAACAAGTAGATGTTCAAAGGTATGTTATTTAGATATTTTGGAGTACAATTTGAAAGCCCCAAATGAGGGCTCATCTACAGGACTCCCATTAAGCTCAATGGGAGCTGCATGGCTAAAAACCCACATAGCAGTTTGAAAATGTATCTCGTGCTGTGCTGAAGATGCTTAAGGAATAAGTGCTTGAAGAGGGGGGAATAAGTGATTGGATGCCTTTCTCTCTTCAATCAGACCAAAAGTCCTCCTCCACCCCCACCATCCACCCAAATGATTTTCCATTGGAGTGGAGTCCCCAGCCTTATTAATCTTCCTTTTCTGTGAAGGAAATTTAATAAACTATGCTGCAAATAAATAGCACAACCTTTTACAACCTTTAAAGTGTCTGGTGGTTCTCGTGTTCCAAAGGGGCAGCCGTGTTAGTCTAGTTCAGCAAAACAAGCAAGGAGTCTTGTGGTACTTAAAGATTAACAAATTTGTTTATCACATGAGCTTTTGCGGGAGAAAATTGCAATTTGAAGATGCTTCGAAGATGGGAGAACTTACAGAATAGGAGGAAAATAAATGCATAGGAGTGTAAGTCATAGTATCAGGTCACACTGTTTCTAGACTGACATAGCTACCCCTTTGGATCTTTTCTTTCAGTTTTCCATTTTTCCCCCCATTTTCCTTCTCTTCTTTCTCTCTCTTCTCTGTTCTCTTTCCTAATTCAAAAGGCTTTTTTTGTTTTCCTTTTCTCAGTATTCCCACCTTCCCCTTCATTCTCTCTCTTGAGATCACTTTCACTCTAGTGTACCTCTTTGCTTTCCACATTTTTCCCCCACCCAATGTCTGTCTTTTTCCCTAACCTGCTATATCCTGATGTACCTTGCTGCTGTGCTCTTGGGTAGCCATGGAATTTGATTCTTCAGGGCTTTTCACCCCCCTCTACCTGGAGTGCCCCTGACCGTGGCAGACTCAGGACTCTGGCACTGACATTTGCGGCTCAAGCCCCATAAGCCCGGTGCCAGCAATGCCCCTGCTCTCTACAGGAGACAGAAATGAACAACCATTATCCTTGCTATAGCGTCTCGATTCAAGCCCTAGGAAGAACACCATGTAATCTGGTTTCCCCTCTTTCTGTGTTTTATTTATTATAAGTGCTGTAAACATAGGTCTGCTTCCACAGTAAGGTACTACTCACTGTAAGGACAGTAGCAGCTAACCCACCATTACAGATCACTAGATACTTTCATTAATTTTTCAAATGTCTTAATCAAAGGCACTGCAGACTTGTAGAAAATATTATGCTAACAAGCTATTGCTTTTTAATTACAGTGGTAAATATTTTAAAAGCACTGAGTCCAATTCATCCCCAGGGAAATGTCATTGAATCCAGTGGGGTTACCAAAGAAATTAGTTTGGCTATTGAAGCCTAACGTGGGTTTTCTTTTTTTCCATTGTTGGCTGATAAAATAGGATAATGGCTGTGGCACAGCAGCACAACTGGGAAGATGTGAACAACAATGTATATAATATGATTTGGCCTGACCAAAGTGCTTGGAATGTTGCGGCGGTAAGAATTGTTCATTGCAAAATACTGACTGCGAAATTCTTTTGTAGTTGGGTGTGAAATGGTCAAATTCTGCACCTATTGTACACCAGTGTCCAGACCTGTATGATCTATATCAGAGCTTCCCAGCCTGTATTTTGGGGACCAAAAGTGGACCTCATCTCCCCTCCTACTGGCTGCAGCATGGAGTCACTGCCTAAGGAGCATATTTCCACAGGGCTAAAAGACCAATGTAGGTTCTTTGCTACAGCCAGAAAAGGATGGGAGATTAGTTCTCCCATCCTCCTGTCAGTAGCAGGGAGCATGGCAAAGTAATCTGCCAAAGTCCGTATGTGCTAAGGTCCTTGCTGGAGTCAGAGGGGGGGAATGCACTGATCTTCTGTCCCTAGCCTCAGAAGGGAGCCACTGCACTGGGACACAGATAGAGTGCACAGAGCTGCAGGGTGTCTGCGTTTTTCCTGCTGCAGCCAGGGAGATGGCAGATCCATGAACAAGGAGGCAAAGAGCTTGAGGAGGGGGTTGTGCTACTGGCAGAGGCTGGTGGCTGTTCAGGGTTGTAAAATGATACTTGTGGCTCTCGAGCCAAAAAGGTTGAGAACCACTGATCTATATCTATATCATCTATATTTATACCTATATACATATATAAAGCTATTTCAGGCATCTTCAGGGTATGTTCCATCATGATGTATAGAAGCTGTATTTTTACTGCCTCATTATCAATGGCTTGGTTGTAGAAGAGCTGTCAATATCATTTTTAGGGAGACTATTGCTTTCTAACATGATAAAATAATTAAGCCCTTGGAGACCATTATTCTAACTACTTATTACTTGGTCAACCATTTTGCTATATAGCTAGAATTTGGTGAAGACTATAAGAGAATTAAAATTAAGCACTGTCTTTCTCTGGCAGAGCTTGTTTTCTTGTTTGTTTTTAACTAACTGAGGTTTAATACCTGAAGTTTGGATTTCTCTGCTACTGTATGTAGAGAAATTAATAAACCCATCATCCATATTAGTAAAACTTTGTAAAACAAGGAGGGTATTTTTTAGAAGAGTTTATGGCTGTTTGTGTTAGCAGTTATTTCTCACCTCAAGACTCAATTATATCTTTAAGGTAGCGGTTTTCAAACTGTGGTCAGGACCCAGAACTGGGTCTCAGACCCTTAGGTACAGGGTCATGGTATCTCCCCTGCTGTTGCCACCAAAAGACTGTATTGCATTTCTCAAAGATGTAATTGTTGGGTTGTGGTCATAAAATATTTTTTTTAAATTGGTTTGCAAGGAAAAAAAAGACTTTGAAAACAACTGCCTTAAAGCACAGCTTTACACTGCCGGCATCACAGTAGAGTGTGTGTGGAGCTTGGTCACTGTTCTCAGAGGAACTGAACCTCAAAGTTCCTTCTATGAGCCTTAGTTTTCTCATATAAAATTAATATACAGTAGAAATATGCTAACCTGCACACACAATTGTGTTTGTAAAACCCCATTCTTCTCTGATGATTACTCAGCAAAGGTTTCATGCTTGCTTGCATACATATTCACTTATTTTTAAAAAAATGCTACATCATCTTTCCTAGTATAGAATGAATTACTGTTGTTATTAATACACTGTATTTGAATGAACAAAGTATGCTAGAAGACCCGTTGCAGCTTCACTTGAAAGGGTCAGAATTTTGTTAAGTGCTACAGACTGGGACATTTTTAATAAGAAAAGCATGTTTTTGTTTTCTCTTTTTAGTACATACATATTACAAAACCCCTGTGTACACAACATTCCTGGTCATATGGACCAAATGAGGCAGCAATGCAAAGCAATTATCTGGATTTCCAACTCAAGAGGCTGCCACATATAACTGACTACATGTCAACACTTCATCTTGTAAGAAAACATCAACTCTGTGCAGTGTTTGTCCCTGTGCTTGTTGATGGTCATTGCAAAGGCCAGTTGCATGGGGAGTTGATGCTTTTTCCATTTGACACGGAAAGTGTGATCTGTAGGCTGAAGTGCTACGCATGCGATGATCACCTTATGATCTGTTCCTGCCACCGTTGCTACCAGAATTCCAGCATTAACAACACAGTTCACCAGCAGCCACGTGCTATCACAAAGACCATTTTGTGACACCAAATTGGGCAGTAACATAATCAGAATGGCAGTTTTCACCAAACATTTTCAATGCAGTTATTTGGGGTTTGTTAACACTCCACAACTTTCCACGTACATCTGAAATGTTCCATAAATTTCTTCAACTTTTGATTTCTTTCTAGAAGGTTGCAGAACATTCTGTGGAGGGATCAGGAACATTTTGGCCTTTGCACCAAATTTCTGGAAGTGCTCCAGGCATGGGCATCAGCACCCTGAGTCACACAGGGGATGGGCCCTGGGTATCCCAACCAGAGCCCTGAATTTCTCTCGCTGGCAGATGCAGGCGTCCTGTTTCAGCTCCTGCACTTGCCTGAAAGAAGAGCTTAGCTGAAGGGATTGTCCCACCCTGCATTATGTGACAAACACGGTGCAGGGAGGGAGAAGGAGGAAATTTAAATCCCTCACTCTACAGCCCAGCGGTATTGAGTCTCACAGCATGGATAAGTGTTGTGATGCTCACCCCACTGGGCAAGGGGAAGGAAAATGGGAGAGTGGTATGAGTGGGTCCAGCCAGTTTGGCTCAGGGCCTGGCTGGTTGGCTGGCGAGGCTCATGGCGAAACTAGCTGGCTCAGCTCAGGGTTCAACTCAGGGCCCAGCCAGCCAGCAAGGCTCAGGGCTTGGGTCTGGGGCCAGCTCAGCTCAGCGCCCAGTGCCGGCTTGGCTTGGCGCTCTGGTGCAAGGCAGGCTTGGCTCGGGGCTCAGCTCAAGGGCTGGAGATGGCGTGGCTCAGTAATTGGGCGCAGGAGCCAGCGGCAGTGGTCAGGCAGGGCCAAACCTCAGGCCGGGGGCAGCGCAGGGGCTGGCAGCAGGTGCTGGCCAGGTCCATGCTCTTGGGTCTGTGGCTGACGTGGCTCGCGGGCTGGCAGCGGGAGCCAGCCAGGGCCAGCGTTTGGGCCTGGGGCTGCCACGGCCTGGCACGCTGGGGCTGGTGGCAGTAGCCGGCCTGGGCCAGCGCTCAGACCCAGGGCTGGTTTGGGGGGCAAGTGGGGGCCTGCAGCTGGTGTAGGTGAGCAGGATCAGGCCCATGGTGGACTTGGGGGGAGCACGTCTGGGGGCATTGTGCCCATGCCCCAAATAGTTCCTTGGGGCAGCAGCGGCCCTGGTCCCAGACTTTTCTAGAACTTTCCATGGCTACTCAGACAGCTAATAGAATAACACAGATCTTCTGGTGCATCATCTCTGTTATTTTGTTGCTCACTTAGTGATTTGCAAAATTTAATAATTTGCAGTGGGTCTCCCAATCATTTGTCTTAATTTAAAAAGTTCTGGTGTAATAGTACTGAAAGGAGTGTTGTGATGAATAATTGATGGCAAATCTGTCACCAAACAGAGAAGTGATTCCTACTGACTTCCATTCCGCGAGTATAATAGTGGGAAAATTTAGTCTTTAATGGTTGTAAGGCACCTTGAAACCCTTTGATGAAAGCCACTGTAGAAAAGTACCGGGAGTAGTAGTAGTAATTATTTGGCCAATTCCTGAAATCTCTTCTACTCAAGCAGCAAAAGTATATATATATATATCAATTTTCAGAGGGCTCTAGGGGATTTCTCAAGTTCTTAAAACGAGCTCCAAATTACAGGATTTTTGGAAGTGTTGGAGCCATGATAAGAGGAGGTTATTAAAAGAATAGAGATGGCTCCCTGTAAAGAGTAATTCTTGAGTAAAGAATAATCTGGATTAAAACAAACATAGGTGATGTTTTCTCTGTTATGAGATGAGAAGCCTTTTTATAGTTTCAGAAAGCTCTGCAAGAGATGAACAGACTTAAAACAGATAAAATACCATTATTCTTTTTTGCTTGCTTCTTCTTGCTATCAATTTTGTGGATAGCACTGTTGTGTGTAGAGAAGAAAACTATATAGTATGAGCCTGAAGATTTCATGACACATTTGGTGTAGTGTGAAAATACATAAGAATAGCTTGTTTACTTTTGGGGGATTTCCATAAATACTCAGTGATCACAGACTTAATTTTCACTTGCACATCTCTGTATCCACTTCATTCTATCAAAAACTGTCATGTTCCACACAGTACCATTACTATTCATATTAAACACAGAGAAGTTTGTGAGTCCACACATGCCAAATATTCTTGGACTGACTATGAACCTGTGTTCAAAATGAGACTAGCACTTTTGGTTGGATTTAAATGGCATGGAGTAATTAAAGTCTCCAGTCTTTCTGTATGTCAAAGTGCTCTTTTTAAAAAAGCAGTTGTGCTAAATTAAAGGCATGTAGTGTATTGTTACATAATAAATATGAACAGTATCTTTTTAAAAAGTGGTGGTTTCCTTTTTCAGCCAGGTTGCATAGTTCTTCAGTATTGCTGATTTGAGATACCTAGGCTGCTGTGTGATTACATATGGTATGAGTGAAGATCAAATTTAAGAGCATAAAGTGAAACTGACCTTAGGACAAGCTTTTCTGATACATATATTTTTATTTATTTATCATCAACAAGGATGTGTACATTTTTCTAAAATACTTAACACATTGATGGGGGTGCGTGAAATAACTCCCTCCAATGGGCAGGGCATTGGACTGTCGCTCAGTTAGTAGAGTTCTGCCATTAACTTCAGTAGGACTGGAATTTCACTTCTGAATTTCCCTCTTTACCTGTAATCTTGGACAAATTACATTAGATTGATGTGCCTCTGCTTTCTTACCCCCCTTTGCTGTTTAGATGTATATATTGCTCCTATTGCTTTTTGTTTAACGTGGGGTGACGTGAAAGAAGCTTTAAGGGCTAGACCAGAGGATATTTACCATTTGGGGAACGGTACAGGACTGAATTAGCTGCTCAGAGCTTGAGATGGAATGTTTTGAGTGGTGATGCAGCCGACCTGGCAGTTTCCAGTTTGCAAGCCTTAGTACTGATGGACCCAAGAGAAAACAAATTATATCTGTGTTCGTTCTCTCTCTCTCATTTATTTCCAATCTGAAATGCTGAATGGGTTTTGTGTGTATGTGAACTCTGTCTCATATGGTGCTCTAAAGCTCATATTTTTAGCAGTATAGTGCCCTGAAAAAAGAAAATTAAATTTATAGGAGACTGTTCTAAGAATACGCAAGGTTAATGCTTTTATCAGAGAAATGAATATCTTTGCTTTAAGTGTGCTTGGGCTGAGTTAAATGAGTTAGACTGGTTGACCCAAATTATTATTGGAAGGTATGATTGTTTTATATTCAGGAAGAGAAGCTGACAAACACTGGGAAGGCATGAGCTAATTATTGATCCAGAAAATTGCTAAAGCGTTGAAGAAATGGGAACCTTTAAACTTAAGAATACTGCTTGCTTGCTTGCTTGAAGTCATGGTAGTTCAGTGCTATGCATGTTACATAGGGATGAACAGATCAGAGACTAGTTCCAGAGGATTAGATGTGTTAGTCTGTTTTAGCAAAGAAAACAAGGTGTCCTGCGGCACTTTTAGAGGCTAACAAATGTATTTATAGCAGTAGCTTTTGTGGACACAATCCTACTTCATCACATGCATAAAATGGTAACTACAGTATGAAGATGAACATACAGTCACAAGGTCAATTCAGATGTTTTCAGCAAACCAAGCAAGCTGTCTTGAGTCAAACTGCGGAATAATAGATGAGGAGGTGGGAATGTGAATCACCTTTGATAATGAGTTACCTTCTAAGTCCTTGTTCAAACCTAATCTGAGGGTGTCAAATTTTCATATGAATTCTAGTTCCACAGTTTCTCACTGGAGCCTGGTTTAAAGTGTTTATTGAAGCATTGTAAAGGTCATGTCTTTTATAGAATGTCTGGGGAGGCTGAAGTGCTGCCCTTTTGGTTTTTTAATATGACCCTTCTTGATGTCTGATTTGTGTCCATTTATTCTGGTGTGGAGACAGTCCAGTTTGGCCAGTGTCTAAGGCACAGGAGCCTTGTTGGCAGATGATGTTGTATATCACATTGGAAGACATGCAGGTGAATGAGCCCCTGATGGAGTAGCTGATCTGTGATGGTGTTACTTGAGTAGATATGTGAGCAGGGACTGTTTCTATGAAAGATTGCACAGCATCCTTGGCGAGATCAATAAATATGACATTGTGATCCTCATGGGCAATCTAAATGCTTGGATTGGTGATGTTATTACTGAGCATGATCACGTTATGGTCAAGCCTGGTGTCCCAGGACAGAATGACAGTAGAGAATGTTTTGCTTAGCTCTGTAGCTTATTCTGTATTGGGTGTATGCTGTTTTCACACAGGGAAGGACATAAACAGATGGGGTGATCAGATATTGGCTTCTCCCAAAAAGAGTTGGATCATTTTGCCATTAATAGGGGTTGGAGAGGAACACTCTTGGGCGCCAGGTTATGTGTCAGTGCTGATTTCAGAAGTAACCACCCTCTTGTTACTGGCTCAATGAAAATAAAATTAAAGAAGGTAAAACCAGATAAGGCAGAAGATATATATGGTACTAGAAAGTTTGAAGATCCACCAGTGAAGGTGCATTTCAAGCAGTCACCGATCTGAAGACCTATCATGGAACTATCAAAAAGGATGCTGCTGTCATGGAGTCAGGCATCTTGCTTTGGACAGACAGAGGAGGGAAAAAAGAGTTGCTCCCTGTGTCAGGAGGCAATGGAGAATCTAAGTCTCAAAAGTAAGCTTAATGCTTTATTCCCTGTTTGTCAGTTTAAAAGTTCTCCTTTGCTTTTTTCAAATAATGCCTCCTGCTTTCTCTTTGTACACTTCACAGATCTGTATCTTAGACTGATTTTTCTGTTGGTAAGGTCTGTGTCTCTAGGTTGCCCAAATCCTTACAAAAGTAATAGAGTATTTAATTGTTATACAAGTACCAAAGGCATAGCCATGTCATTCTAGTTCAGCAGAACAGAGTTCTGTGGCACTTTTAAAAGCTAACAGATTTATTTATTGCATGAGCTTTCATGGGAGAAAAATCCCACTTCATCAGATGTTTTTGCTCCAAAAGCTCATGTGATAAATGAATTTGCTAGTTTTTAAAAGTTCCACAGGTCTCCTTGTTTGTTTTTCTTATAAAATAGTGTAGTATTAGCGGCAAAGTATAGTTCAGGGGGTCTCAAACACGTGGCCTGCGGGCCGCATGTGGCCCCAATGGGATTTCCAGTGGCCCACAATGACACTTTTGTTACTGATATTAGCAATATTGTTGTATGAAAAGGTGCCAGTGGTGCAGCCCTCAGGCTAACGTACTAGTCCTCATGCAGCCCTGTACTAGTTTTCATGAGGCCCTCATGGTGGTTTGAGTTTGAGATGCCTGTATAGTTCATGCCACAGATGGGAGATGGGATAGAGGTGAGTTTGATTCCTGGTATCCCTCCTTTAACAACATTGCAGAGGTTATGTTTGCAAGTCTAGGGAGGACTGAGTTATATTTTGATGATGTTTCTTCAAAATAATTTTAACAAAATTTGACAGGAAACTAAAAGTTTTTGGGGGTTCTTTTTTTAGATAAAAATAAAACCATTCCTGAAAAGAAGATTCTTCTAGCCCAAAGAATCACTGAAAACATTTTTTTTTTTTTTGGCAAAAGTAGGTTTGACAGAAATATTTTGACAGGGCCTACTCAAAATAGATCACTTACAGAGATAATAAATAGTAGAAGGAGAGCCCAGAAGAAGAACAGTTGTTCTGAGGCAAGATCTGAAAATATACAGATATTCAGTGAAGAGGATTGATGCTGAAAGTTGTTGTAGATAGCAGCAGCTCTGTAGAAGAAAGCAAGATTTTTATGATGGTGCAGAAAGCTATCAGTATTAGATGAGTAGGGAGTAAGGTAGAGTGGGAATCCAGGTAGAAGCTATCAGATGAGGTAGATCCATCGAGAATATTAGCACCTAGAGCTGCATGACATTTTTTCTCTGAAACTATTATTTGACAAAAAATGCAAATTAAATAAAAGCATTTCAATATCTATGGTCAGCTTATCTATTTAGGCAAATTCTTTAGGTAAAATTTTCAGAAAAGTCAAAATGAACTTTTTCAATATTATACATACATGTTAAAATGAACTGTTTCCACACTTCAGAAATGAAATCTGTAGATTTCTAGGGGTAGATTCACAAGGAATCTTAAACACTATACTTCATCACTGGAGCACCAGTCACAGAACCAACGGAATGGTCTTCCACTCTCAGGTGACTGACTCAATAGCATGAGGGTTAGGGTATGCTCATTTTCACTCTCACCCAATGGATATTAAATTATGAAAAAAAAGATGAAAGGCTTCAACGGGACAGATTGAGGGAGACCCCCCTCACATACCCAGAATAGCCAATAGGCTGGCTGTTCTGGGCATTCCCTTGGAAGGGAGGACATTTGGTTCAAGTCCCAGATCAGAAACAGTAAGTGTAGGTGTTCCACATTCAGATGAGTGTCCCAATCACTGGGCTATTAAGTATAATGTTGGGGGCGGACAGCACCCCCAACATATTGTGAATGGTGCCTAAGCCCCTTTTGTGAATGCCATACTTCATTTCTAAATTTCTTTTCCTTTTATTTAAAAAAAGGTTTAAAATGTCCAGAAATGAAACTTAATATGTCATTTCCAATTAAACAAATCATTTAATTTGAACAAAAACAATTTTTTCTCTTACTTTTCCATTTGCTAAGAATTTTGGGAAAAAATAGATTTTGGGTTGAGCATATATTAATTCTTTTCTTCATTTTTTTAAAACTGACAGCAATGGTTTTACTAGAAACTAGTAAAAAAAGTCATATCAAGTAGGTGGCTTCTTTTATGGGATGCTCGAAAGGAAGACAGTAGGTTAAAGGGGAAATGTAACATTTAGGCTGCAAGACAGATTACAAAAAAATGCACTGAACAAAATATAGATATTATGCTGTCTTCATTAATCTGGAGGAAAAAAGCATTCAATACTGTGAGCAGAAATGGCCTCTGGGAAGTTTTAGAAAGTATGGCTGCTTCCCCCTCATTCCTCCCAGATGTATTAATATTGTACATAAATGCCATAAAAACACGATTAGTTAAGTATTCTTAGATCATAGACTCTCTCAGCCCAATATAAAGATAAAAATGTTGCATGCTTGCATTAGTCTTCTCTGGTCTCTTCTTCACAGCCTTTCTGAACTGCACAATTAACAATTTACAAAGGGCATCTACAGAAGTTATATAACTGATGGAAAAGTCTTCAGTCTCCAAAGGCTTACTGGGATTGGGCTTGGTCCAGCTTTGGGCAGGAGGTTGAACTAGATGACCTCCTGAGGTCCCTCCCAACTCTAATCTTCTGTGATTCTAAAGACAAAAGACCTTGAGGGACTCAGATGTGAAGCCATTTTTGTGGATGATTGTTCTCTACCTTGTTATCACTGTTCCCTCTAAGCTGTGTGCGTGTGCACGCGCACACAGGTCATGAAACCTGCGCACACAGAAAAATGAAGTGTGCACAAAAAAATTCAGTAGTGCTAATACTGGTGCTCACAAAGAAATGTTTTTGTGCACACAAAGAAATTGTTTGCGCACACAGTCTACGAGTAATTAGAGGGAACATTGCTTGTCATGTTAAAAGTGATTTACAGCTTATCTCTTGACAAATTCTAAGAGACAACTAAACAATCTGGACTCACCATCAGCCTGAAAAAGACTTGAAGTCCTCCTTCATCCAGTCCCACCAACCACTACCATTGAGCAAAACATCTCCACTAATGGCATGCAGCTAAAGAACTTCAATCACCTTAGGCTACGTTCACACACGGGGTTATTTCGATCCAAGTTGTTTCGAAACAACTTGGATCGAAATAAGGGGTTATTTTGAAATAAGTTAATTCGAATTAACAGTTTGTTAATTTGAATTAAGGAAAGAAGCTCAAAGTGAAATAGCAGGTTCAGACAACAGTTATTTTGAAACAAGTCACCATTTTTTTTGAAACAACATGTTCAGACGGCATTGTTTCGAAACAATAGTTTTGAAACAATGTCGTTTCATCCCCACATGGGGTTTAAGTTATTTTGAATCAACACTGTTGTTTTGAAACAACGGAACAAGTTGTTTCGACACAACCGTCCGTCATGTGAACAGGGTAATTCTTATTTCGAAACAACCTCTGTTGTTTCGAAATAAGAGTGCTGTGTGAACACACCCTTACATACCTGGGTAGTGCCATTTCAGGTGATGGTTTCCTGGATCAAGAAATATCAAAGAGAATATGAAAGGCAGGCTAGGTTTTTGGAGGAATTCAGCATAGGATACTCAGCCAGCATACCATCAAATTGTCAACAAAACTCACGATAGATGGTGCATCAGTTATAGCATCCTTTTCACATTAGTGTGAAACGTGGAACATTTACCACAGGTACATCAACTTGAAAAAATTCACATGCAGTATCTTCACTCTGTTCTGAAAGTCCATTGGCAAGACAAAGCATCAAACATTAACATAATTGAAAGAGCAAAAGCAACTGGCTCTGAGGTTAAATGGCCAAGTTATATTGTTAGGATGGGTGATGATAGAATGCTGAAAAAAGTCCTTTATGGAAAAGGTGACCATGTAAACACTTCAAAGAAACCTGCAGCAGGGAACTTTGGCCTTCCTCAGAGGCTGGGCATGAGGAAGGGCCTGAATGCTCCTCCTGAACAGACCCAGGCATTGCAGGACTCAGGCCCCAGAAGTGGAGAGGCAGAGCAAGGAGAGGAAGGGGAAGTATAAGAGATTAGCCTGGCAGCTCAGTAGGGCCTAAGCTGCCCCCAGGAAAGGATGCTCCTTCTCTGACGCTGTAGGCCATGCAAGATCTGGGCCCTGCCATGGGGCTATCTCCATCCTTACTTGTTAGGAGACTTAATGGGCATGTCCACACACAGGTTTTAAATTGAAATAATGCTGGTAATTTCGATTTAAAAAAGCCTTGGTCCACACGACATTTTCTTGTTTCAAAATGACAAGTTCTGTCATTTTGAAACAAGGAAAGTTAGTTCAGTTCAATAAAATCTCATTTAAAATTGAAATGACACTTAGATTGCAACCGTTATATCAAAGTAACACAGTGTTATTTCAATTTAACAGTTATTTCAATTTCACACTTTTGCCCTTCTCCTTCCCAGGGTGCCTTCCTCTACTCATATATTGGTGGGGGAATGGCCCTTCTAGGGGGCCATCTTGCCACACCTCCCATGGTGCCCCTCTCCTAAATAGAACTAGCAAGTCCTGTCCCTGGACATGCTAGTTCGATTTGACTTTCTGGTGTGGTTCTGCTAAATCGATTTAGCTTAGATCAATTTAATGATATTTATAGTGATTTTATTAAATTGATTTAAGTTAAATTGATTTAACTGCCCTTGTGTGGACATAACCAATGACTTATCTAGCTTACCTGGCCCTAGTGACTGGGAGGGGATACCAGCCACAGTAGACTGGGGGTGACATGCTGCAGCCAGCTGCAGTCCCATCAGGCTGCCCACTTTTAGCGAAGCTGATGACCTTGAGGAGCCATGGGGCTCCTGCATCCTTGAGAAGTTCCTATCTGCTGAGGACCACTGTGACCTAGAGGAGCTCCCCTCTTCTGAGGACCCCTGCTCACAGGAGGAACAGCCAACAACTGAGGAACCCTACAACCTGGAGGAGCTACCCTTTGCCAATGGACCTGAGAAGTTCCTGGCCCACAGACACACCCACAGACAACAAGGGATTCGTCGGGGTGCCACAGGCTACTTACCATCGGGACTCGGAGGAACCCCTTGGAGACAGGGCGGGAGGAAGCAGCCCAAGAGCAGCTGACCACAGGGCAGCTGAGTGCCAGCCCAAGCCAGTGTCAGCCTACTTCCCCTGAGGGTTTCAAGTGATGTTCCTGCCCCTGCCTGGGCCTGCTATTCAGCCCAGGCCAGGGGCTACTGACTCTGTGAGCCTGCCCTGTCCCGCCTGGGAGCTGTTGACTCTGTGTGCCTGCCCTGCTGTGCCTGAGAGTTGGGGGCTACTGAGTTTTGATACCTGCTCTGCCCGAGCCAGGAGGCAGGTTAACAGGCAGCACTACTGCGGGAATTGATAACCATCCCCTGTTTATAATGGCTGCGGGTTTCCCGGGGCTAGACTTTTGTAGCTTTGGCTTTTCTCTGAGCCTGGGCCTGAGGAGGGGCCTGAGCATCCCAGACCACCCATGATCAGCTTACAAAACCCTTTAGCAGATTGTGAGTGCAAGCAGCATAAATATTAATAACTTGGAAGACACGGCAAAGGGCAGACCTGAATAGAGAGAAACTATCAATAAAGTTTGTGAACATTTTGAACAAGATGTCTGTTGGAAAACTGTTTGAAAAAAGGACCAAGCATCATGACGTGTTTTCTGTAAGAAACGTTTCAATATGACATCCATTGTGACCTTGCTTCTTGCAAATCAGACTGTTCAGCCACAAGAGCACACACAAGATGCTGTGAAGTCATCATCAGTTCATTCCCTGTTACAATGGTTCAAAATTTATGTGCTGTTTCCCAGATAAATTTGGCCAGGGGAAGTCTTCATGAGAGAACTAAATCCTGGGGCCTAGAGGCTATGACTCAAACTGAATGGGGGTTGGGGGCTTGGCCAGACTAAATAATGCAATGCATTTTATTGGCATACACTTCAGTTGTGTGGGCTAGGGTAGACTAGAATATCATAGTTAACTTTTATTAGTGCTGGCATAAATTAGAAGCACTGAATTGCTGATTTAATGAGAAAGCAGATTAAATTACTATGGTGCAGCATGTTTGGTAAGCAGTTCCTTGTAAATTGGAAGACCAAGATCCAGACAAAAAAAGGGAATATGAGCAATAGTAGTTTGTGAACCACAGTGGCAGTGCCTGACAAACATGGCAGTAAAGCTGGATCTAAGTGTGTTTGACTTGCCTTTTTGGCAAAAGTCAGTTTATTCCTGCTCCTTTGTTACCCTTCCACTGATATATTATTAAAGGGATCATAGGACTTTTCAGAATCTAAAGTTCATTTTATGTGCTGAATCAGTATTATACATAATCAAACTTTGCTTTCTACATTTCTTAATATCAACAAACAGTCAAAAAGTCTATATTTAACCTCTAGTTAGAACAACTCTGCCTGCTATGTGGGTGAGTTTGTCATACCTGTATTTTTTTCTGCCAATGGAAACTGTCATTTTGCTGGAAGGACTATCTGATCACTATATTCCACAAACGACACTGTACAGTAACTCCCCACAAAGTTGTTAAACAAAATAGGTTTCTGGTTCATACATGCACACATGCATGCACATGGAAGCAATCCATAACAGTCCACATCATTGTCTGTGCACAGAAAAATAAGTTTAGACACTATTGTGCAACAAATGAGCTCTGTTAAAGTGTTCTTCATGATTCTTTTTATAGGTGGTTTGATTTTTTGTCCCTACACTGTTTGTTCGTTAATATTTTTGGCTTGATCTTGCTGACACAGAAGTCGATGAGGAAACTCGCATGGACTTTAGTGAGAGTTAGATCTGTCCTTTATTTTATTTACTAATTTAAGTATGTTTATTTGTTTTCATGGGCTTTTGTGTTATAAATACATATCAGAAAAAAGATACCCTGCTATATTAATAGCTTTCAAAATTAGGGGTTCACATTTTAGGAACTGAATTGCGTGTTTGGTCCTCTTTTATAGATTATATTATGAAGCAAAATGATTTGGCCTCAGGAGTAAAAAGACTCTGATTAAAGTCAGCCAATGAGCAGAAATGGTTCCAGTCTGCCACTGAAAAACTATGTACCACTGTCTGCACTGGAGATTAGAGCTGGCTTATTCTTATTCACATTTGGTCAACAGATGGTCCAACAATTCCATGTGCATTCTGGCAATGGAAAAACATGCACATGAACTAAAAACATTATAATAAAAATAAGTGAAATGTCACTGGGCTTCAGACTAGGATGAATGACTCACAATGCCTTTCCGGAGAAGAAACGGGATGTTGCTCACTGACTTTAGAAGAGAAAACTAAATAAGCAGGGATGTTGTCATTACATTATTAACTACGGTGAATTTTGATCACACTGAAGGAGTAGAAGGACAATCAAGTGCACAAAGGTTACATTAGAATGGTACTTTTGCCCCTTGGCCTTGAGTGATTAGCCAACAAATGGGGCCTTACTAGCTTGTTTCCATAGGAATAGAAATGGAGAGAGTCAGGTATTTCTATGGCACAGTCATCTTTATTCACCAAGAATATTCACAAAGTTCTGTTTCTCTGAACTCAGTAGCAACAAACAGTAGCAAGCAGTTTCCTTACTCACAGTTTCCAAGGCTGCTTTCCCAGCCAGTACTGTACCCCGTTGAATTTTGTTTGCTCCTTGTCAGGGCCACACTCATGAAAGCTTTTCTGTTCTCTAGTTGTTTTCAGCTTCTGACATACCCAGACTCAGCTGCACCAATCAAAGCCCCAGCCTCTGCCTAGCAATCAATTCTCATGGAACCCACTAGACCTGCATGGCTTAGATTATGATTAGCCCTGTATGCAGTCTAGTGCCTTGGATAGTGACTTCAATTATCCCATGCTATCTCACTCAATAAGGAAGTTCAATTGCTTCTTCCATTCAGCCTGAATTAGGAGTAACTAGCACACCCATAATCTTCAACAAATTCTACGACTACAGAAAGATCAAAGACATGCTTGATGATAGCCATTAATACCTACCAGCATAATAGCACAAGATTTTTTTTCTTTTAATGTTGGAGCTGAGTTTGACTAAACTCTCATAAGGCTGTAGTGCTAGATTGTGACTAGCACTGCATGGGACATAAGTGTGGGGAGAGAGTACAAACTAGTGCAACTTTTCCTCTGTGGCAGGACAAGCCAGGATCCTAGTCTTCACACGCTGCTCCCCTGCACAGTAGCTAGAATTGCTGTGCTAGGATGGAGGACATACTGCAGCTATCCACAAAGTTCTGTCAACGTTAGCATCTCCACCTTCTGACTGAGTTGGCTTGAACTTCATTAGGCAGCACAGTGCATCTTCACCTCCAGTTCCAGGAGGAAATCAAGCTGGCTTTTACTTCATCCCAAACAAATCAAAAAACTTGGAAGCCAACTAGTTTGCTCCCCTCTCCCATATGTGGATCATTTCACTGAATTGGTGGTGTTTTATGAGTGACAGCCTACCTCACCTTTTTTGCTCCAGGACAGTAAAGGATCCCACTCCCGCTGCTATTGTTTTAATATTAAACTTCCAATCTGGTGGCCATGAGATGCCACAGATCATAGTACACTGAAATGAAGAGAGAGAACAGAGATTTTCTCAACCTCTGTGTTATACTGCAAACACACAATTGGGGCAGAAGTTGTGAAACAGGCGAACTGGGTTTCATAAAGCTGCAATGCAGCTCTGCCTCTGCTTTATATTTCTTTTAAAAAGGACCAAGTGGCCTTTTACCCCACCGACCTTTTGGTGCCTTTTGTGTAGGCACATGGCCTGCTCCCCTCATCCCCCTCTTTACAAATTCCAGGCATCAACTGGCCAGCCCATTTCTTCTCCTAGCTGTTAATGTGGCAGTGGAGAGGAGTAAGATAGGCCCCCTTTTTCAGTACTTCAGAAATCAAATTATCAATGTATTTGCAAATTTCACTGACCTGTTTTCACAGTGCTTTAGTTTTGCTGTTTTTTTTTAAATGCAGACCAAACACACATGAAATGTGCAAATCATAAGAACTCTTATTTTACTGACCTGTGGCAAATATAAGGAGCAAAGGAGTCAATTCCAGGAATTTTCTTTGGGAATGAACTGTCCACATTATGCACAACTGACTAGAAATGAAGTAATACTTACAAGAAGTTGCAGTATTTCACTTTTTTCCAGAAATTTATGACTTTTTAAATGGCACTAATTTTATCATTCTACTGCTGTTACAGCACTGACATCATTTTTGATGCCTGCTGCCTACGTAAATTGTCTGATGTTTATTAAACTCCCTTTGTAGCTCAGCTAAAAATGAAACTCTTACTACCCTACATATTTAAAAGGAAAATAGCACTTTAAGTGTGATAAGCATAGGCCCCAGTACGAAAACTAAGAATGTTCCAATATCAAGCTATGCTGTAAATATTAATTTGCTAGTAGCCAGTGAAATGATATTTCTTGTCCTTTAGCTGACCCTAAGCACTACGTTTTACCCACATACGGAGATTGCTGACCTTTAAAATATTTTCATTCTCCAGGATGGAGGAAACAGTAAGAAATCTCCTGCAGAAGCAAGGACTTCCAGACCAGAATGAAGGGGGAACTGTTGATATCATGAAGGTGTATCAGGTATTGATGGCATTTCTATTCACCTATTTAAAAAAATTTAACTGGTGGTTGCTCTATATTTCCAACATCTGTGTCCAAGTGTTTTTGTTCTATCTTCATGAGTCATGAATTCTGGAAATTTATTAGTATTAAATAATTCAGTGTACCTGAATTATAAATAAGAAATAAATAATTCAGTAAGTTCCTCCTTATTTCTCCAGGTGTCTGCTTCTACTGTATAGGTTTTCCATATCCATAGGTATGTTTCTATCTTCTTGCTCCTTCCCAAAAAATTATCTGCTTTATGATTGTGATTGTTGCATCTGTTTTTCAGAAGGGAAACATGAACAAAATTTTAAGGCTTCCTGAAGAACATGAACTGTATGACAAAAAATTCCAAAATGCCTAAGTCACAAGATCTAGAGGGTTAGCCATATTAGTCTGTATACAGAAAAAACAGCTCCTTAAAAGCTAAAAAATTTCTTCAGCTTTCAGGGGCTGCAACCCACTTTGTCAGATATATGAAGTCGAAACTACAGTTAGGAGGTATATACATACATGCAAGCAAAAGTGAGAAACATTACAATGGAGACAACAAGCGCTAACAAAATCAATTCAGTTAGCATAGGTGAGGCCCAGTCACAATAGTTGATTGGTAAGTGAGAATGTGTGAAGAGAGACAACTACTTGTAATGAGCTAACTGTTCAAAGTCTGCTAGTGTCAAGTTTGCATACGAGTTCCAGCTCTCCAGTTCTATTCTGAAGTCTGTTTTTGAAGGGTTTTTTTTTCCCACCAGTTGCAGTTTGTTTAAGTCACAAGATTTTACCACAAGACTGTTAGAGCACTCTTCTGTCAACTCGTATTTTCAGCAGGGTATAGAACCCTGATTAAAACTGCAGGAGTTCTTCTGTTTGTGTGGCAGGTGTGCTTTGTCACTTCAACATGGGATATAAGGAAGATGAGCATTTGTTTGAACAGAAAGAACTGAGGGTCTAGAACAGAGTTGATTCTGGAGAGAAAAACAGAGAGAGAGAGAAAAGAAACAAGGAGTCCTGTGGCACTTAAAAGACTAACAAATTTATTTATCAGAAATCAAATATGTATAATAGTCTTTAAGGCTATGTCCACACTGGCATATTAGTCTGAACTAAGGAGGCTTAGTGTGGACTAATTGAGCCGATGGCTACACTAGGCTTTACCTTGTTCAAACTAGGAAATTTTAGTTCAAACTAGGGAATGCCTAGTTTGAACGAGTAAGTACTGGGGTTATATGCTTGGTTCAAACTTAAGTACATGCAAGATTCAAACTAAGCCATTAGTTTGAACTAGCCATGCCTTCTAGTTTGAATTAAGCTTGAACTTCTTAGGTTGGATGAAGAAGTCCAAACTAAATTTGGCTATTATAAGCATAGCCTAAATGCCACAGGACTCCTTGTTTGTTTTGCTGAACTAGACTAACACAGCTACCCCTTTGGAACTTGAGAGAGACAAGTTGAGAGAGGCGGCTTATACTGTGGTTTATGATTTATTACATTTTCACTTTACCCAAAAATAACATAATATTTGACACTAGCTGAGAATCTTCACATTCTCTTGAGTATGCTGAAATACATTCTTCCCATACAAAAAGACATTGTGAAATTTCACTTATTTAAATATTTAATGAGGACTGTCCCAGTTATTCTAAAAGTTACATTTCCTTGGTTAGGCAGAGAGACTTCAGTGTGTATTCATACCTTTACTAACAATCCTACAAGAAATAAAATATTGAAACATGATCTGCTTTGCAATTCTCTAGATAATGAGACACCTGTGAAAAACAATGTATAGATACTTTCATGTTCCTTCTTGCAGTCATTGGATGAGGACAGACTAGAATGCATCCATAAAGCCAAATAACAGTTGCTCTGCAGCAGAAGCTTCAGAATCACTGATAGTTAAGACTTAATCTAAAGTTATGTATATGTTCAAGTAACTCAAATGGAAATAACTGTTAATATGGTTCATTAGGTGATTTAGTAGTTAAGGCACATGGCCAAGAGTCACGGACTCTAGTTTTTGGATATGCCATTTGCTCAATAGGTGTGCAGGTGATCTTAGATAAGTCAGGTAGTATCTTGGTTAACTTGCTTTGTGTTTCACTTTCCCTGTCTGTAAACTGGGGATACTAATATTAGCTAAGCGCCCACAGTGCTATTTTGTTGCTTAAATAATTTACACTGGTATTCTTCTATAGGAGTTCTTCTGTGACTTCAGATTATGTTTATTGTTCCATTTATTTATTATACAAATATTGTGCTCAAAGCTATTTCTTCTTCCCTGAAAGAATAGATAGCCTTGTGACTCATATAGTGTTCAGTGATAAATAAAGGGAGATGAAAAATGAGGAAAATTGTTTTTGAACATTTCCAGAGCGGTAGTCGTGTTAGTCTGTGTACAGCAAAAACAACGAGAGTCCTGTGGCACCTCAAAGACTAATAGATTTCTTTGGGCATTAGCTTTTGTTGTCTCTAACCCACTTTGTCAAAGGCATGAAGTGGAAACTACAGTTGAGAGTTATATATATATACACGTGCCAGGATGGAGAAGGGCAAGTGTTAACAAAGTCAGTTCAGAGGGCAGGTGGGGCCTACTCACACCAGTTGTTTAAAGGGAGAGAGTGTGTGAACAGGGACAATAACTTTTTGTAATGTACTAAGCATCATACCAAATCCCTATTCAGACCCAGGTTGATTGTGTCAAGCTTGCAAATAAACTTCTGCGTGAAACTGCAGAGTTGAAGCTGGTCTTTGAAGTTTTTTGAGTATGGCAGTTTTCAAGTCTGTTACTGAGTGTCCAGGGAGATCGAAGAGTTCTCCTGCTGGTTTATGGAGGTTGCCATTTTTGATGTCTGATTTGTGTTCATTTATTTGCTCAAGGACAGTCTGGTTTGGCCAATATACACGGCAGAAGGGTATTGCTGGCACATGATAGCATATACCACATTAATAGGTGTGCAGCTGAATGAGCCCCTGACGGTATGGCGGAGGTGATTGGGACCTGTGGTAGTGTCACTGGATTTGATGTGCAGGCAGAGTTGGCAATGGGTTTTGCTGCAGAGATAGGTCACTGGATTAGTATTCTTGTTGTATGGTGTTTGGTTGCTGGTAAGTATTTGCTTCCAGGTGGGGGGCTGTCTGTAAGCAATGATAGGCCTGCTTCCTAAGACTTGAGAGAGTGTGGGATCATCTTCTAGGATAGGTTGTAGGTCTTTGATGATGTGTTGGAGAGATTTTAGCTGGGGGCTATAGCTGATGGCTAGTGGTGTTCTCTTGTTTTCTTTGTTGGGTCTGTCCTGAAGTAGGTAGCTCCAGGTACCCATCTGTCTCTGTCAATCTGTTTTTTCACCTCCCTGGGTGGGTACTGTAGTTTTAGGAATGCTTGATAGAGATCTTGTAGGTGTTTGTCTCTGTCCAAGGGATCGGAGCAGATCTGGCTGTACCTTAAGGCTTGGCTATAGGCTATGGCTATGTAATGTGTCCCGAGTGGAAGCTGGAGGCATGTAGGTATGCATTGCGATTGATTGGTTTTCAGTAGAGGGTGTAGTTAATGCGTTCATCCCTTATTTTTACAGTAGTGTCCAAGAAGTGGATTTCTTGTGTGGACTGGTCTGGGCTGAGGTTGATGGTGGGTGGAAGTTGTTGAAATCCTGGTGGAATTCTTCAAGGGACTTTTTCCCATGGGTCCAGATGATGAAAATGTCATCAATGTAACATAGGTAAAGGAGAGGCAATTCGAGGAAGCAATGTTCTAGGTCAGCCATAAAGATGTTGGCATACTGTGGGGCCATGCAGGTACACTGAGCCATACTACTGACTTGAAGGTATAGATCATCCCCAAATCTGCAATAGTTATGGATCAAGATAAAGTCACAAAGTTCAGTTACCAGGAGTGCTGTGTCATCATCCCAGAAACTGTTCGTGATGTCTTGTAGTCCATCTTTATGAGGAATGTTGGTATAGAGGAATTTTGCGATAAGAAGTCACTCAAACCAAAAATCAGACGTCCTCAGGTTTCTCCCAATCCCAAGAGACCAGTCACTTACCCAAGATCAGATGGTACTCTTGACCTTAGATGAAATACAGTGCTGACAGCCAATTCTTTAGTAAACTGACTAAAGTTTTACTAGCTAAAAAAGGGAAATGAGAGTTATTGAGACATTAAAGCAGGTAAAATGTATGAGAAGGTGAGTCACAGTTTGTAATTTAAATGGTGGCAGTGATGTAATAAACTGCCAATTTCCCAGAATTTTTTTCTGGGTACCCAGATTGTCTTGAGGGATTTCTGCTTTGTATCTGGTACACTTCCTTGCAAGAGTCCAAAAAGTCCAGAGTTGAAGGATCTTCTCTTGAATCCTTTCTCATAGTTTCTTGTCACAGAAAACAAGTGGGCAGTATCATTGCATCTACCCAAAATGGGCTTTTCCTTTGACTCTCATGTGGAATGAATTTTCAGTCTGACTCCAGTCATCACATACAGTGACCTGTTGCTTTGAAATTAGTTATTTTCTGTTACAGTTCTTCATTGTATTCTACTAAGCTTCTTTCTCATTTGATGGGTTATTTAGTTACATGGGTATTTTAACGGTGTTGCAGCATGTGACTCACCAGATGAGCACCTTCCGGTATGGGGAATTGCTCAAGTGGTATCCCATCTGGTGGTCTGTACTCGATCTCTCATGATTGTCTCTAGTCCACTGCAGGACCTCAGTCCAAGTCCCTTCTATCTCCTCGCTTCTGGGATATAGTCTTGTCCCTGCTGGCCCACTTATATCAGTGCTCGAGACTGTCTGTCCACTGCTTGCTTGAGGCATCACTGCCCACTAGCGGTGGTGGGTGGGACTTGGGCCTGCCTACTTCTCTGGGCCCCAGCCCAAGAGCCCTATGCACTCTGTTCAGCACCACCTCAACCCCTTCACTCCTCTTTGGCCTGAACATCTCCATATCCACACGTCCCCAGCCACCTGCAGCCATTGTACAAGGCTGGAATCTCCCTGAACCTTGGCAGTGCCTTTAGGAACTGTCTGAAGTCCTGTCTTCCCACAGCCTTTTTTAACAGTACAGCCTACCCCTCCACAGGTCTGGGGCAAATTGCCCAGAGTAGGGGCTGCAGCCCTGGCTTTATACTGGCTTCCAGGCACTGCAGCTTTATGCACCCATTAGCTATTCCCCTCTCTGGAGCTTTTAATCCCTTCAACTCCACAGTAGGGAAACCACCCTGCCACAAATACACATAATGTAAATGTTTTCTACTGCATTATAACAGGATACAGATAAGTGAAAACAGTGTAATATCCCAGGAAGTTTAAACTCTAAATAAGCATGTATATGTGTAACTATCATTTATGAATATTAATAATGAAGATATCTAATGAGGAATGAAGATGAAGATTTTGTGATACCAATGTTTCATGAATTTGTGTCAGTTTTGTGAAATTGCTTAAGTTGGAAAACCACTCCTGCCAGACCCAAAATTCCAAAAAAGGTGCAATGTTTCATATAGACATTTAGGAACTAAAGTTTCAATGTTTTGTATTTGAAATTAGTTTTCATTTGAAGTTTCCTTCAATTTTATTTTTAAAATGCAAAAAGAGCTCAAAATGTAATTGAAACATTTAATTCTGGATTGAATAAAGCAATTTGCTCAACCTGAAATGATTCCCCCCCCCCCTTTCCCCTTAATTTGGAATTACAGGTGAACCAAAAATTTGGTTCTTCACATAGTTGTAATTCCTGATCCTTTATTGAGTGTAATTTTAAAATATGTAAGTTCAGTTGGTACTTAATTAAACTCAGAGGGGTTTTTTTTTTTATCAGTTATAGCGTGGTTGGTATGTGTGTGTGCATGAGCACATGTGCGTGCATGCACTGTACAGCCCTATATTCTGGAAAAAAATGAGAAAATAGATAGCACTCTCTAGTGTGCTTCTTTAACACAAACTCTTGTGTCTCATAGTCCCTGACACTGTGTTAAGTTAGTTTGAAATTAATATTTAAGTAGTCCTAATGACACTGTGCACTAAAGACTTTTCATCTATTAACTATTGGCCACATATTTGTATTGTGCAAACCTAATTATTACATATTTGTATTTTGCAAACTTAATTAATGTTCTGGTATATTAAAAACTGAATACTTACCTCAATGTCAATATGCCTGTCTCCAGAATAAATATTGCTGTGAAGTACATTTAGATCATAGAAATGTAGACTTGGAAGGGGCTTTGAGAGTCATCAGATCCCTCCCCTTGGGCTGAAGCAGAACCCAATAAACCTAGGTCATCCATGATATGTTTGCCTAAGTTCTTAAAAAAATCTCCACTGATGTGGATTTCACAGCCTCACTTGAAGCCTGTTCCAGAAGGTGCTATTATAGTTGAAAAGGTTTCCTAATATCTAGTCTAAATTTCCCTTGCTGCATACTAAGACGATGACTTTTTGTCCTACCTTCAGTGGATATGGAGAACAATTGATAATTGTTCTTTTTATAATAGCCCTTAGCATATTGGAAGACTGTTATCATGACCTCAGTTAGTCTTCTTTTCTGAAGTCTAAACACACCCAGGTCTTAAACCTTTCCTAGGGCATGTCTCTCTAGCACACCCTATTATGACTCTGGAAGCATGTTGTGCTCAGTATCCCTTAAGTCTTTTCAGACAATTACCCAGACCAGATTATTTCAATGCCTCTTTACAGGCTTTGGTTTATTTATTTATTTATTTATTCAGCAGAGGGTAACTCACTTATTTAACCATACAAGTTCATGCCCCCTCGGGGTCCATGTAAGAGTCCTGGTCAATTTCCTGCCATGCTCAGGAGGTCACAGCCCTTCTTCCGAACTGTGTTGTGCTTTGGACAAGCCCTCTGTCCTTCTCCTTCAGACAGGATACCACTAGTTCCCTTCCTTGGAGCTGGAATTGCACGTTAGGTCAGTTATGGAGCCTCAGGTAGCTTTTCTACCAGCTGGCCCTTTTCTGAGTCAGTTCTTCAACTGGTTGTGAAGGGATAGCCTGGGAGGGGTCTGAAGGCTCACTTTTCTCTGCTTCTCTCTTCTTCCTGCCAACATAGGGCCCATACAGGATCCATTTTACTCCTTGCAGTATCTGCAGGCATCTACCTTACTATGAGAGGGGATAGCTGTGTTAGTCTAGTCCAGTAAAAAAAAAACCAAGGAGTTGTGTGGCAAAAAAATTCGGCAAAAAATAAATCTGTTAGTCTTAAAGTGCCACAGAACTCCTTGTTGTTTTTTTATGAGAGGGGAGACTGTGGTTATGCAGGTTCCCTTCTTCCAGCTCATCCCTAGTTGGTTGGTGGAGAGGGAAGCTTTGTCTTACCTTTTTTGGGCTCCTGGCTCTTAAAGAAGAAGTACCAGGGTTTCTCCCCAAATCCTGCTTACTCACAGAACCACTTCCTCTTTTCCAATATCTCCCAGATCCTTTTATCTATAATCAGATGTTTCAGCTCTCAGAAAGCCTTATCAGGCTGACTAGTGGGCAATACAGCTCTTTAGAAGGTGACTATCCTATCACAACATCTCAGAATGTTATTAGCTTTGTTTACAGCTGACTTACACTGTTGATTTATACTCAATTTGTAATCCATTATAACCCCTAGGTCCTTCCTAGTGATATCAGCACCTTGCCACTTATTCCTCATTCTGTAGATGTGCATTTGATTTCTCCTTTCAAAATGTTGTACATTTTGCATGTCTTTATTGAATTTCATCTTGTAGATTTCAGATCAATCCTTTAATTTTTTAAAGTCATTTTGAATTCTGGTCACATTTTCCAAAGGCCCTCCCCTTAGTTCCCCCCACCATCTTGGTATCATCTGCAAATGTTGCAAGTGTAGTCTCCACTCCATTATCTAAGTCATTGCTGAAAACATTGAATAGTTCTACACTCAGGACTGGGGGGCTACTAGATTTGCCCTCCTGATTTGACAAGAAGCCATTGACAACTACTCTTTTAGTACAGTTGTGCATCTGTCTCATAGTAATTTCATTTGGATCTCATTATCTTAGTTTTTATATGAGAATGTCATGAAGAGCAAGTTCCAGAGAGGTAGCCACGTTAGTCTATTCAGCAAAACAAAAAAGCAAAGGAAAACAAAACAAAACAAAACAAAAAAAATGCAACCACTCACCAAGGAGCCCGGTGGCACATTTAAAGACTAACAAATTCATTTATCACATGAGCTGTCATGTATGTAATCCCATTTCATCAGATGCACGAAATTGAAAATGTGGCATGCTAGGCTGCAAATATATACATACAGAGAAGGGTGGGTCACAGGTAAATTAAAGTATCCATAGAGATAGGCTAGCAGAGCAGTCTATCTCCGCAGAGTAAACAAGCTTTGTCTTGATTCAAAAAGTATGTAAGTGGGAAAGCCAGAACTGTAGTTGAGAAAGGAGAAGAGTAATAGAGGAGAAATGACCTTTTGTAATGACCCAGCCATTCAAGGGTTCTGTTCAAACCCAGCATGAAGGTATCTAGTTTGCATGTAAGTTCCAGTTCTGTAGCTTCACATTCTAACTTTGTTTTTTAAGATTTTTGCTGAAATACTATAACTAGCATGTTTTCTACAGAATGTCTGGGTAGATTGAAATGTTCCCCTACTTGTGCTAGACTGTTACCATTCTTGATATCTGATTTGTGTCCATTAATCCTTTGCAAGGAGTTAGTTCAGTTTGGCTAATGTATACAGTAGAGGAGCATTGTTGGCACATGATGGCATATATCACATTGGTAGATAACTTCCATCCTGTTGGACACAATTAAGTCTAAAATGACTGTTGCCCTAATTACTTCTTCCACTTTCTGAAATGAAAAGTTACCCTCAGTACATTCCTGTAACTTAACTTATTGGACATTTTATGTTTTGCTATAGTGTTTTCCAACAAGTGTCTGGGTAGTTCAAGTCCCACATTGGTGCCAGGTGGTGTGTTTTGAATATTTCTATTATTTGTTCAAGGTATGACTCATACACCCCATTCTCCTAATTTGGTGGTCTGTAGTAGATCTTTACCATAAGGTCACTGTTCGTCTTTCCTCTCCCTCAGTAGTGATTTTCAACTGGTCTTTCCCTTATCTCTTTCTGGACCTCAGTACAAGTGTATAGATTTTTTATGTATAATACAGCACGTATTATCTTTTTGCTCCTACCTGCCCTTCCTGGCAGGAATAAAAGAGATCTGGTCATAAGATTATTCTACCAAGTTTCTATGATGCTAATTGACATAATTTATCATATGTAATAATACAGTCCATTAGAATCTTCTTATTTATTTCCATGCTCCTTGCATTTATATATAAATATCTAACAGATTTGAGTGGAGTCCCCTGTTGATTTCACTGTTGTTGCTCCTGTGGCCCTGCTGTAATTTTCCATGTCCAACACAACATGTAGGCCTCTGTTAGGATCACCTTTTTTATGCTTACCTGTGGTCTTTTTATTTATGCCCCTTTTGAATCTTGTTTAAAGTCCTCCTTGCTAGGTTTGTGACTCTTCCTTTTCTTGGTCAGCTGGACCATCTCTTCCCATTAGACCTCCTTGCCAGAACTGTGTCCTGTGGTTGAGGAAGCCAAAATCCTCCTGTTGACACCATTTGTGCAGTCATACATTAATGCCCAGGATTCCTTGTCCCTGCCTGGGCCCTTACTCTGAACTGGGAGGATGGAGAAGAAAACAAATTATACCCTTGGCTCCTTCCCCCTCACGCCCAGAGCTCTTTAGTCACTGGTTATTTGTTCAGGGTCATACCTACTTCATGGTGGTCATTCCAGTGGAATAGAGATAAAGTACGGATCATAGCATTCATTATTATTAATAAAGTGTGTTAGGCTTTGTCAGAATTCTCACATGAAATGGAGATTCTGCACCTTTCTAATAGAGCAAACTGCCTTGAGGGAATTTCAGTAATTTTGGTTTAAGTACCGTCTACAGTGTAACTAAATTTAAAGCAGGAATGCAAATAAAATTCTCTTCAATTATAGTGTATGTATTTTGCATAATAATAGCTGAGAAGAAAATTATAATGAATAGTTACATAAATTGAGAGCATAATATAGAATAAAGAGTATGTGTGTTTTAAGTACTGAGGGTTAGCACTCAAAAGATCTGGAAGTTCCAGTTTTGTTAAAGACTCCATAATTCAGAAGCTTATCTGAAGCTTATTGGGTTATTAACCACTTAAGGCTATGTCCATTGAGGCCAAACAAACGTTTGCCCATTCAAGCTGCAAATCCTTTATAGAAGGTGGGAAATGGTCACTGTGAATAATCAGGAGAAATGGATGAATCCAGTTTGTTAAAGGAAAGACTCTGCAAGCTTTTCTCCGTATATTTATTCTTGTGATTCAGAAATTTGGTAATAGATTCTTTCTTATCCATTTGATCCTTTTACTTGAATGTGTGACACAGGGAGAATCTCACCTGATTAAAGATCAGACAGGCAAAGTTAGTCTTTCAGTCAACTTATTTTGACTTGATCTGCCAGTCTGGCAATCAGAATGGACAAGGACAATGAAGAGTTTGCTGCTAGATCCTAGTCAGAGTTCAGGCATTGCCAGACAAGTACTCCGAAGAGCAATACAACAAGCATATACTTGTATATATGCAGTATATAGATAACCAGAGAGGAAAGATTATCTTGTGTTTAAGTCACAAAAACTGAGAACACCAGAATTTAGTTCCTGCGTCTGCCAAAGACTACCTGTGTGACCTTGGGCACATTGCTTAATTTGTTTGTTTTTTATCTGCAAAATGAGGCTAATAATACTTACCTATCGCACATGTGCATTGAAGACGAACTCCTTAGTGCTTATGAGCTATTCAAAAAACACAGTGATGGGAGGTGGATAGATAATATATAGACATGGAGTAGGCCAATGCTGCAGTTGGGAGCTCACTTCCCAGTGCAGACAGAGAAACACATATTAGGTCTGCCAAAGCTAGTATACTGTAAATAACAATGGAGTTGAGGATAGCATGGGCAGGAGCTTGGGCTAGCTGTGCAAGCATGTTCGCTGGGTGTCCAGCTGGGTTTGTACTCAAGCAGCTAGCCTATGCTATCTCCAGCTCCATTATTTTTAGGGCACTAGCTCTCTTGGAGCTGGTAGGAATCTGGTTACCTGCATGAATTGGTTTAAATGGAACTTTGTAGGCAGGAACTTCAGATGAGGCCAGATGAACCTGTGTAGGTGAGATGAACCTGAAGCTCTGTATAGGTGAGACTGAGCATGAGGGCCTGAATCTCTCTGCCTTTCCAGCTGATGTAATGGCCACCAAAAAGGCAGTCCTCATAGATCAGTGCTACAGGGAACAGTTCAGAGGTATGCCCGATCCAGCCCGTTAATACTACATTGATGTTCCAAGTGGGCTCGGGCTCCCAAAGGAGTCTGGCCATGGATGGGGTAGAAAAATGCAGTGTGGGCTTGATTAAAAGAGTGGAGCAAAGAGATTGCTGTTAGATGGGCCCCTGTGGAGCTGATAGGAAATCAGATTGTTTCAAGATTATCAGATGATCTGATATTGATGAAATGGGTTTTATGAAGGGAGGCAACTGATGATGAGATGCCCCAATAGCAAACTTATTCCATTTAGCATTAAAAATGTGCCTGTTGGGGTTTTCCTGCTTTGAAGCAAAATGCCCCAAGCTTCAGCTGAACAGTTTCTTTCAGGGGACACCATTCAGACAGCAGTTGAGTTGTCAGCTATAATATAGTTGAGTCCAGAAATAGTATCTGTTAGTCACCAAAATGTTTAGTAGCAACTGGAAATCTAACTTAATGAATGCCAGTGACAATGATGTAGGATCAGAGATTAAAATAGAGAAAGAACAGGTTAAAGATGACTTACACAATTTAGATGTCTTTGAGTCACAGGGCCTGATGAAATACATTCTAGAACTGTGGTTTTCAAACTTCTTTCCTCATGACCAAGTTGAAAAAAAAATCATTTATGCCTGTGACCCAACAATTATGTCTATGAGCAACACATTCCAGTCTTCTGGTGACAGCAACAGGGGGTGCCGCGACCCAGTGCCTGAGGGTCTGCAACCCAGCACTGTGTCTGTTTGAAAACCTGTGTCCTAGAATACTTGAGCTGATTAAGGATATATCTGAGCCATTAATGGTTATCTCTGAAATGTAATAGAAGACAGAAGAGGTTTCAGAGGACTAGAATAGAGTAAATATAGTGCCACTCTATGAAAAGGAGAAAAAAGACAACCCAGGGAATTAGAGACCAGTTTGACAAACATCAGTGCCCAGAAAGATAACAGAACAAATAATTAAGCAATCAGTTTATCTAGAAAATAAAAAGGTGATAAGTAACATTTGGTGTGGATTTGTCAAGAAAAAATCATGTCAAATAAATTTAATAGCATTATTTGAGAGGGTAACAAGCCTTGTGGTTAGGGAGGAAGTGGTAGATGGGTATATCTTGACTTCAGTAAGGCTTTTGATGCTATCTTGCATGACCTTCCCGTAATAAGTTAGGGAAATACAACCTAGATGGAATTAAAATAAGGTGGAAGACTGTTGACAGAGAATGGTTATCCATGGCTATGTCTACACTTTCATGTGAATTCAAATTGATTGTCATCAATTCAAATTCAAATAAGTGCATGGACATTCCTGCTTTCCTCAATTTGAACTGAGGCACTCCTACTGAATTCGAACTAGCAAGTCCTGTTCATGGACATGCCAATTCGAATTGAATTTTCTAGAGCGGCCTTGTTTCAAATTGACTGAGTTCGAATTAGATTCAAATTGGTCAATTTGAATTCAGTAATTCGACTTGAAATGCTCAGTGTAGACATAGCCCATGGTTCACAGTCAAGGAGAAGAGTATATCAAGTTGCTTACTGCAGGGATCAGTTTTGGGTATGATTCTGTTCAGTATCATCATCAACGATTTAGATAATGGCATAGTGAGTTTGCTGATAATGTTTGCAGATGATATGAAGGTGGGAAGGGTCGCGAGTATTTTGGAGGATAGGATTAATATTCAAAGTGGTATGGACAAACTGGAGAAATGGATGGAAGTAAATAGGAAGAAATTCAACAAGGACAAATGCAAAGTGCTCCTCTTACAAAGGAACAATCAGTTGCACACATACAAAAAGGGAAATTACTGCCTATGAAGGAGTACTGCAGAAAGGGATCTGGGGTGTCATAGTGAATCACTAGCTAAATATGAGTCAACAGTGTGACACAGTTGCAAAAGAAGTAGATATTCTGGGATGCATGAGCAAGAATACTGTAAACAAGACATGAGATGTAATTCTTCCATTCTACTCTACACAGATGAAGTCTCACTTAGAGTCTTGTGTTCAGTGCCATGTTTGAGGAAGGATGTAGACAAATTGTAGAGAAAAGCAACAAAAATATTTCAAAGTCTACAGAGATGACCTATAAGGGAAGATTAGTTTGAAAAGAAGGCTGATGGAAGATATAACAACAGTTTTCAAGTATATAACATTAGTACAAGGAGTAGGGAGAAAAATTGTCCTATGTAAATAGGACAAGAAACCATGAGTCTGAATTGCAGCAAGGAACATTTAGTTTGGACATAACAGGAACTTCCTAATAGATAGGATAGTTAAGCACTGGAAAAAATTGCTTAGAGAGATTGTGAAATCTTCATCATTGGAGACTTTAGAAAGTGGGTTAAACAAACACCTGTCAGGGATGGTCTGTAATTTAGTCCTAACTTAAGTACAGGGGATTGGATTAGAATATCTTTTAAGGTCCCTTCCAGTCCTACATTTCTATGATTCTGCAAGACTATGTCAAGTAGTTAGATAAGGTGGTACAGGGATGTGGTCAGAGATTCATCAGATCCAGACATCCCTGCCTGACCATGCTGAAGCTATCATGATCATCAGTTCTGCATCTTCTCTCAGTTTCCTCACAAGCTTTGGTATTATAAGGACCATCTGAAAGGCATGCATCAGTTCTGGTGTCCTAAGAAGTGGAAGGCATCTGTCTGGGAGCTGGGCTGGAACCCAACTGGAACAGAGCGTCTGGCAGTTGTTCTAGTCTGTGGCAAGCATGTCAGTTCCGGGAATCTCCACTTGCAAAAGGTGTTCTGTACAACTGAGCCTTTCATAGCCCAGTCTTGATTAGCTGAGAACTGTCTGCTGATGTTATCTGTCTGGGTGTTTAGAAGGCCAGGAGGGTACAGAGACACAGGCATGATTTGGTTCAGAGTACACCAATTTCAGAGACACAAGGCCTCCTGACAGAGTACCCTTTTATCTTTTAACATAATGCTTGACTGTGGTGTTTTCTGTCAGCACCTGGATCATGGATCCCTGGAGTAGTGGTAGAAATTCCTTGCGTGCCAAGTACATGGCTGTGAACTTTATTTGGAGACAGTACATTTGTTCAGAGACAAGCTTCATATGAGAATCTTAATGCCTGAAATGGAAGGTGGTACTTGTCACTCGTGTCTGGTAAGTAGAGGTGCGGGGGGGGGGGGGGGCGATAGCATACTTGAGGATCTTTTCTGGCTTAAAGAGAAGATTACCTGGGAGATTATGACCATTATGCCCATGTGATGTCTGGTGAGTAAATACACTGAGTTCATGGAGTGTAAGCATGGGCAGATTTTGGAACTTCCTCTGGGGAAGGCAGTGGGAGGGCAGAGGGCTTATACCATATGCCAAATGCTCATTGGCCTGCTGTGTGTGACTTCGTTACTGCACCCATGGCCTCACCCCTACTGAGAAAATAAAAAGTGTATGTTTTTCATTGGCTCGTAGAGGGGGGAGGAGGGGTGGGGTCACATTTATGCCTCTCCTACCCAATCCCATTCCCTACCTCCTCTCTTCCCTCCTCACCCCACCTCTATCACTCCCTGCCCCATCCACCTGCCATCCCCTCACTCAATCCCATCACTCCCTGCTCCATCCTCTATCCACCACCCCACCCCTTATCTTTTCTGTCCTTTCACCCCTCCCCTTACTCCTTCTGCCCCCTCACCCCACTCCTTATCCCTTCTGTTGAGCTGGCCCCTGGGTCTGGCATGTCCCAGTGAACGCCCCACCCCCATGGTGCTGCTGGGAGTCCCCTGACTGCAGGCCCCCCCTTGGCAGGGTGGGATTCCCTGCTGGAGAAATGGATCAGTCTGCTGCCTGCTTCTGTGATCAATGGCTCGGTCCACTCAGTTGGCGGCAGGGTCGGTCAGCACCAGAACTAGGTATTTTGGCACCTGGGGCACACTCGGAGCAAGCAGCAGGGAATGCAGAACCTCAAATCATGCTGTGAACAGAGCCATTCAATACGTGCCCAGGGCTTTTCCCCAGTCTCCCTGCCCTAGTTCTGGCCCTGGAGGAGCCGGGTTTGAGGAGGGGTGAGTGTTGGGGGAGCAAGGAGCATGAACACAGACTGGCAAAACAGATTTGAACAAGAATGATTCATGAAACCAAGCGCGCGCGCACACACACACACACCACAGGAAAGGCAGTGGGGGGGGTAGGCAAGGAGACACAGAAATAGAATCAAACCACGACCGGCAGAGCCGAAGCAAACAAAGCAGTCTGTAGGCTATGCAGTGAAGCAAACAGGGCAGTGGCAAGACTAAAATGAAGGTGAAAGTTTGCTGGGTGGGAAATCTATTCACTCCCTGCTGCTTCAGCAGGGAGGGGAGAGGCAAGGTGAGCAGCCGAATCAGGGAAGGCAAAGCCTTCCCATGCCTCTGATAAACTCTATCCCGAAGAAGTGAAGTCTGGCGAAGAGCATCAGATATGTGCATCCTGAGACTGTATGTCCCGGGAGTTGATGAGGTTTATTTTCACTGATTTCCTTAAAGTTGGTTGAGAAGATTCAATATAATTTATAATCCTTCTTTTGGAAGGTAAGCATTCACTCACATGGAATTTCACACACTTTCTGTGAACTCCATTTTGAGAGAGAATCAGTGTGGATTTCTTTGTGTTGAGTTTGACACTGAGAGTGAGCAGCAGTTTTAAGGTTATATGAATAGAGTTGGCCACCTGTTGGGGTGATCCTTACTGGATCAGCCAGATAGTGAATTATGAGTAGACCTGGATTCTATGGCTCAATAAATGAGCGGCCATGTATGCCAAGCAGTTGATGAATACCTTCATTGCTGTGGAGAGACCAAATGCCAGACCCTGGACTGTTCCTGCTAGGAATCATATGGGTTACGGAGTGCATAAAATAAGTATCTTGTGGGTCAAGATCTGTGAACCAGTCTTGAGGCTTTAGTGAGGGTGTTATGAAAGTCAGTGTCAGCAGCCTGGACTTGAAATGCTAGTCAGTGGTTCTCAACCACTGTGTTGGGACACCTTACTGCTTCGTGACACCATGGAAAGTGTGTTTTGGAGAGCCAGAGAGATGGCTGGATTTGGCATGGATGGGTGTGGTTTTGGATGTGGATTTGGCCTGGTGGAGGCTGGTGTGTCCTGTATGGTTGTGATATGCCACCAAGTGTGCTGTGACCTGCAAAGGGTTGAAAACCACTGTGTTAGATGAAGTTTTTTGAGATGTCAAAAGTTCAGAATGGGTTACCAACAATCTTTTGTGATGAGAGCATAATGGGAATGAGCCTCCCTTCCCCTGAGATCTAAGGGTATATCCCTTATTGATAATGAGTTATAACAGGGAATGAATCTCTTATAGCCGCAGTTTTTTATGATATAATTCCTTAAAAAAAAAAGCATAGAGAATGGGAGAAAGGTTGAAGGGGATTGGATCTGAATAGAAGTGTTTATAACTTCCAGGACCTATGATTTGAGAAGAATCAAATCCAGGATTCCTCAAAAGAAGAGTCAGTTTTGATAGGGGAGTGTAGTTGTTTGTATCTGGTCCTCTGCTGTTCAGGTCCTCAGCATCTACAGACCATGCGTAGACCACCACTTCATGGTCCCCAGTGTACTTTATCTATAACAGGTTGCCCACCACTTTCTGTATTCATGGTTCCAAGCAGTCAAATAGGTCTTACCAACTCAGCTCTTAGTAGGGTGTCCAGCTTTCTCTTGCTGCAGCTTCACCTGCTTAGGCTGCTTGCCCTCTCTAGTGTAGGCTTCCTGGGAGTATTTATAGGCCTCCCAGGTTCTTACAGCTGTTCCTATTGAAATCAAATCAAATCATAGGGCTGGAAGGGACCTCATGAGATCATCGAGTCCAACCCCCTGGGAATTGAACCAAGG
Organism: Podocnemis expansa; assembly: GCA_007922195.1. Classification (NCBI taxonomy): domain Eukaryota; kingdom Metazoa; phylum Chordata; order Testudines; family Podocnemididae; genus Podocnemis; species Podocnemis expansa. Next base: position 17,009,385 of record ML681984.1, on the reverse strand, counting down.
ACCTTCTGCATGTTAAGCAGAGGTGCTAGCCACTACTCTATAGACTTCCACTGTCATTCATTCCTTCTCAGTGCTGGCTCGCCTTTACCCTTAATTGGAGCTCAGTAGTCGGGGCTAGTCCAGACTGGCTGGTAACACCCAGCTATGGAAAGGGGGAGAAGGGGAGAGATCCTGGAATAGTTCTGTTTGGGTCTTGATACTGGCATCAAACCTGCTGCCTGGCAGAAGATCCAGACCCTGAGGAAACAGCAGAAGAGGGGATGGGTCATTGTCTTTGTCTTTGACTTGGGTGAAAGTAGATGCTGAAATACATTATGGTGTTGAAAAAAAAGGCTTCTAGTTAAATTTAAAAGTCTAAAAATGTTGATGTGAATGAAACAGCATTTTTTTTGTTTGTTTTTTGTTTTTTAAATAAAGTAATGTTAGTCTGAGCTGCCCATGTTTAAAAGGTAAACACCCCAGCTAGGGGTCAGGTCATCCAACTGACAAAAAATAAACTTGTTTCCATTTTTTTTCCCCAACTGGTATGGTGTCACATCTATATAAAATTATGGCATGATACCGAATTATAATGTATCAGTAACAGAATTCCTTAAATGCATCAGTTTCAAAGGGAAGCCACGACTGGAAACAGATTGCTTGTTAGAAAATGCAGATACAGAAAACTTTAAAAGTGCTGAAGAAAGCACCTGGTTTTCACTTCTTCCTAGAGACATATCTGAGACAGTAGTGCAGCATGTATTTTAAGAGAAATATGCACATATTTAAACTGGTTTCATTTATAAGGTAAAGATACCAGGAGGCGTCAGAAACTTATTTATTTTCTGACTCTCTTTTACATATTTGGATTTGGGCCATGAGTGCCATAGGGTCTTTATTGGATCATAGAGAAAGATGAAGGCTCAGAATTACCCCTGCTGTGGTGTGGAGCTGCATCAGTCTGGCCTGCTTTTCCACTGAAAAGCTTTGTGGTAGGGGAGGTTTAGTGGTGTTTGTCCTGCGGTCTCTTATATTCTGGTGTCAGCTCCACAGGCAATCCCTGGACAGCTCTGACCACTTTTGGAGCTACACTAGTGGAGTGGAGCTACTCCACTAAGCAGCGTAGAAACCTACATCTTCTGCTACCACAAATGCCCATTGAGGTAATTTCTGTTGTTGTGAGCTCTCTACCAGTTTCTGTTCTAGCTTCTGCTAGTGCAGAATTGACTACATCTGCATTGAGTTTACTGCACTGGGCTCCACAGATCAGTGGAGTGGGATTGATTGAATGGCCAGTGACAATTTGCTCAGTCAATCCCAGAAGTGCTCTCCATTCAGTGAAGTAACTCCACCCTCCCAGAAAGAGTAAAGCTGCATCGACTGGAGGACATTTCCCTTTGGCATAGAGTAGTAAAGACACCGTGGTAAGGGAGCGTAAATAAGTTCATGGGAGATAGCTTGTGTATTGTCTGTTGACCTAGTGTGACGGTATAGATCATGCCTTTGTGTGATCTTTCTCTACATTTATGTTTACATACATAGAGGCTTGATTATGGCATCTAAAAGGAGAATGCCAATGTTAATATACATGATTTAAAGTTTCATATTAAAGAATTTACTTGTACAAATTCTCCAGTTTAATAGCTCTTGTCTGCTTATAATCCAGGGATTCATGCTGCCCTAATGCAGGCAAGTATTCCTCCTGTGTTCAGGGATGGCTTATAGACTCTGTAGTGGCTCCCATGCCACTCTCCTCCTAGTTCAGGGACTGTGGTTGAAAGAAAAGGGCACCACTGTGGTGCACCTATGTTTTGCCATCCTATATAGCCAGATGATCCATGGAGGTTGTAGACAGCTGAGAGCAACAGTAGACTTCAAGAAACTGTGGCTTCTTCTGGAGCTTATCCTTGTCCCCACCAGGCTCCAGAGTTAAAGGTGTATAAAACTGGCTTAACCACCTTTCTCCACCACTCTTGTCTTGTGTTGTGTTAAGCACAGCCCAGCTAGGCCAGAGGATCTAGTATATAGACAGGAACATTGATTGTCCAGACTTCATTTAGCCAGAGCTTCCAGTCATCAGAATGAGGTTCATGTCCCCAAGGGCTTGCGATAAATATAAGACTAGATATGGTAACCTGGTATTGCTGCCATTCCTAGAGGTGGCTGCAGTCTTCTTCCCCATCTCATTCAACATCTACTTCTTACATGTGTGTCCATCCCAGCTGAAAAAGAGCTGTGCTTCTGGAGCCCTTTGAAGCCCGTCCTAGAGTAGTCTCATTGCTAGAGCGTGGAATGAGGAATGTGGTAGAACTTGGGTTCTGTTCCTTGATACAGATTCCAAGTATGTGTTTCCTGTATGGTCAAGTCACTTAACTGCTCTGTTCTTATGTTTCTCCATTTGTAGTATCAAGTACATAATACTACTTTTTCTTGGTTTTTTGAGGTACAGTTTATTGATGTTTTTAAAACACTTTGAAGTTGTTGGATGGATGGTCATATAGAAGTACAAAATATTATTATTCATAGATATAAATTGTATTTATACATTTTAACTGGTTTACAAAACGATGCTATCCTTATATTTAGCAAAATAGGAAGTAGTTGTATGTTCATCATTCTTTTAGGCATATTACCATTTTACAGGCTGAACATCCTTACACTGATATTATTTTGTTCTGAAAATAGTTTCTGTTGCTACTTGTATTAGAAGTCTATTTTTCAAGGCAAAGGAATGGAAAAGCTATCATATAAACTAGAACCAGCACCATAAAATTAACCCATGTCTTGCAGATTAGTCTCAAGGCTAACAGATACCATTTGGACTTTCTTCTAAAGTCCTCAACCATATTTCTGAAGCAGCCAAATTAAGTTTAGTTTCTCCCTTTTCCTAGTTACTATTACTTCTGAGATTAAAGACTGCAGTCAAGAGAGAAGGGGAAGCAAAGATTTTATTTACAAATCAGACAATATTGTGAGCAAAATATCTACAAAACAGCCATAAAAACACATGTGAACTTTCCAAGGTAATTATCAATACCCCAGGTCAGAATGATTGATTTGAATTTGATTTTTCAGCTCATACTTATCACTCTAATTGGGCAAGTTCTATTCGGGATACTGAACTTTCGAATTTGAGGATGTTCAGGTTTGGGTTAATCCTTCTATAGAGCTGTAAAGTTTAGTGTGAGATCCAGAGCTTGTTTCAGCCCCATCTCTAACCAAGATTATGATAAAGAAAGTTTCTATATGTGGGAAAAGTAAATACCTTGTAGTTAGTAAAACTAAGTAACTACATTCAGAAAAATATATATATATATATAAATAAATAAATTTAATTCTCTTATCCGTCATAGATAAATACTTATTGTCTTAACTAGGCTTCTATGGGAGATGTTGATCACAACCACCTTCTGTGAATAGCCATATGCCACTGTAGACTATTAAAGCTGACCAAGCATCCTCTAGTTCCTGTATCTCTTGGTTAAGACAAATGAAGCCTCCATCCTTAGATCTAGCTAATCTGGCAAATCTTTGAAGCCTTGTTTCTGATAGATTCCACTCAGAGAACAGTGTTGACAGCTGAAAATACTGTCCCAAAGATACATTCCATGCTTGCATCCTTGGTAAGTGTGACAAGGGTCTGCAGCCAACCAGATATTTCATGTCACCTCCCAGAAAGAGCCTCAGTTTATATTGTACCATACTTGCTTTCTATCTAAAGTCCAGATGAGGCATAGGATGGCTCTGACCTCTGCAGCTGCACTGACATTGACATCTCCTATGCTGCTGTCATTCCAAAGTATTAGTTAATGAAATTTGTTAGCGATGTTGTTTGTAACTTCTTTGTGGTAATTCCTGGAAGTGGAGAACAGGAGAAATAAATAGACTAGCACAGCTCTGTGAAGTCTGAGTAAGGATCTTTACCACACTGGTGTTTCTAAACACCACCACTGAGAGTCATAGCAAGGAAACTCTTTGCCTTAGGCAGTGGCTACACTTAGATTGTTAAATAGATTTAACTTAAAATTGACCTAACTGAATCGAAATAAGAATTATTAAATTGATTTAAGTTAAATGGATTTAACATGTCTCCCCTAGAAACCCAAACCAAACTAACATGTCTATGGACAGGACTTGCTAGTTCGATTTAGGAGAGGGGCACTAGGGGAGTTGCAGCAAGACAGCCCCCAATAAGGGCCATGCCTTTATCCAATATAGAGAAAGAGGAGGGCACCTGGGAGGGAGAAGTGCAAAAGATGTTAAATGGAAATAACAGTTAAATCAAAATAACACAACTACACTGTGTTATTTTAAAATAATAATTTTGATTTAACCATCATTTCAATATAAACAAGGTTTTATTATTTTGAAATGACCATTCCTTATTTTGAAATGAGGGAGCTCCTCATTTCGAAATAAGGAAAGCTAGTGTAGACATGCATTACTTTAAATCAAAATAATCATCATTATTTTGATTTAAAGTGTAACTGTAGACATAACCTTAGAGTTTAGTTGATTAAGATAAGCACTTTGACCTTCTTTGTAGGGGCAGTAAGAATACAATCTTTTTTTAAAAAAATAGGATTAAATTCTGCCAGAGTAACCAGGAGTAAATTCTGCCATTGACTTCACTGAAGCTTCTTTACATTAACCCCCAAATTTAAGTCAGAAGAAGAATTTAACTCATCATGCTTCAGTTAACCATGGCTATTTTAATACTCCAAAATTCCTGCAAAGTTACATGCTGCATTACTGTTTATCTTTAAGATAGGGTCCCTCATGAGAAAAGAAAATTGCTTTAATTTTGCAGTAATGTAATGAACCATTTTAAAGTGGATTGCAAATGTGCAGTGGATGTTCTGCCCACATATACATGAATGCCACACCTATAGGAGCCACTAGTGAATATCTGAAGATATAATTTGCTTTAGTATCATTTACTATGCAAGTACCATGCCAGTAGAGTGAATTTGAAGTTTACCATTTTATTTACATAACAAGCACATCACGGCAACACTAGCCACTCCATTACTGCCCTACCAGCATATCTCAGTTCTGGTTTGAAAGGGTCACCTCCAAAGCTGAAAAGGTCATTCAGCTCCCTTGACCGTACAGCCCTTGATTTCTCTGCTGACAACAAAGGTGCTCAGAACAGTGGCAGCGTTTGCTGTGTAGATAGATACATGTTTTCCATGGACTGGATGAGACCAGCGGCAATTTATTTCATATGGGTCACTGGACAGCTATCCTGTTGGTCACTACAGATTACATTTGAACTGGTGGTGATCTGACGGCAAAAGACTCCATATTTTATTAGCTATTTAATAAGCTATTTGTTTCACTTTCACCATTTAATTAGACTTGGTCTTAAATTTCTCTCAGTTTTTCATTTCACTGTGCAACTTCCCTTTACATGTCTTCTAGAGCTGAACTTCTTCAAAGAAATAAATGTTGCTGATAGATGGAACGGGCAATAAAAGCATCATCAGAAAATTTATTAATATAACTTTGCAGAACCGTTCAATAAGGATGATAGCCTGCAACATTTAGGAGTATTCTGAGTGAAGAATAATGTGTAGTAGATTTAGATTGATATGCGAGTGGTCGTAGGTTCATATTAGAGACATAAAGAAAACACTTTGTTTCTTATCCATCACACACATTTAATCTATGGGATTTTACTGCTCACTTTGCTCACTTTGTAAGTCAAATCCAGAGATGAAAAAGAGGAATTTTATATGTTTTGCCTGACAGCAGTAATGTTAAACTATGAACAATTTGGGATGTTTCTGCTTCTGATTTATGTGAATCCTTTTCTTTTCCTTCAAATTTGATCAGCTTGTACTCAACAAAAAAGGTTACTGTACAAGAAAACATTATTACTGCATTTGTTGATGTGCTGTCTCAAGTGTACATAGTCTGCTACACTCTCTCACCACCAGAAATTAGAACAAGTGACATATATATAAAAATAAAGATAAAACCTAGTTTTAAAGCAGATAGCTAATTTATCCTCAGCCTCATGTTTTCTCTTGTTGTAGTCATTTTGCATTCTAAATGGGTTACTTAGTTACTTTTTTAGTAACAATAAGCTGTTCAGACTTGATTACACAGCTTAATAGTCTGAGAGGATTCCCATTAGCAAATAAAGGGAGTTTAAAAAAACTCCAGTCAGAGAGGAGGAAAGTTGATGTCAGTTAGATCGCTTCATCTCTTATTCTAGAAAGTGCCTCACTGGAGGCAAATCTTTAATTCACCACATCCTCACTGTTATGAGTGTTGGACCCAGTGTATAAATGATGCACTTCAGATCCTGTTCAGTGGAACAAAAAATATATGAAATTTCTGTTCAAATTCAGAGGGTACATTTGAGACTGACTGAGCTAGAATGTGTTCAGGCGAGCCTGGATGAATCAATCTCATCCTATGATTAGGGCAATAAGGCCTTGGGGAAAAATTGGTTACCACTGAGAATGAGGTGAGCTTGTTAAATCCTAAAGTACGCTGGAATTTCCAAGGACGTATCATTGGGAGAAATTGCTTCCTTTTTACAACTTGTTTAGTCACATGACTTGAGCAAGTTGTGCATAGCCCTAGACCATCTCATGGCAGCATGAAGAGTTCCTGTGAAAAAACTCCATGTACATTCACTATTCATATCTACAGCACGATATCTTCCATATCACATATTCTTGATGAGGGATAATGATGAACGCTAGGAAGTCTGCAGAGAAAATAGCATTTAATGTACATTGTATAGGAATATATCAAAACATTGCAAGAAACAACTTTCAGAATTTATTATTGCATCAGTTATCCTGTATATTGTTTTGTAAACTGAAATGTAGAGAGTATGGAGGTCAGGTGTATGCATTTAGGCTCAGTGGGAGTTGAATCTCTGAAAGCCTTAGAGCCATCTCAGTGCATTTTGATAACTTCTAGATAAGGAGTTTTCAGTTTAACTAATTGGGGGCAGATACTCAGTAGGAGCTAAACAAATGAAGAAGTCAGGTTGGCCTAAGGCTCCAATGTAGACATACCCCAGAAGTGTGGGATTGGAGTGGCACAACAATATACCAGTCCAAATTTCAGATTGGAATGTCACAGTCTCGGTGACATCAATGGATCTTTCACTGTATTCTGTTTAGCATGTATATGCTGTTATAGGGTAACATTATTTATCATTTGTTCCTGAGGAATTATTTTTGAACAAGCAATGGTCAAATATTTATTTCTTTTTAAATTGACATATAGTGTGAATTTTCAGTAATGTGACCTTGTCTCCCAAGAATATCAAATTTTGTAATTCAGAGAAGAGTGGGAAGTATTTTCTAAGTTCTAAATTCTAGGCATTGTATTAGATAAAGTCATTGATTTCTGCAATTTACTTTGATAGAAATCACATTGTTCCCACCTCTGTGGTGAAGAGTCTGGGTCATGCTTTCCTACACAGTGTCCTTTAACAAGCTTGTGAAGTTGGCAGGTAGGATGCCCTTGTATGGGTGTTCAGATGTTCTTCCATTACTAGCCTTCATTCATTCATGTGGTATTTTTGTCTTTAAAAGAGTCATTAATGCTGGCATTGCATCAAAGATGAGTCATTATAACAAACTGTTTTCTGAATTAGTGGATAGAGTTTTACAAGGACTTCCTGACTCATGACAACCTGAAAAAAGAAAATAGTTTGAGCATATTGTTCAAATAGTTTGGAGCATGTTTTATATGTTAGAAATAAGGAAGTGCCTCTCAAAATGTAGAGTGGCATTAAATACCTGTAAGTGTCTACATATGTGCAGATGTATATCAGAACATGCATATAACAAATCCAGGTGGGTGGGCGGGGGTGTGTGTGTGTGAGAGAGAGAGAGAGAGGGATAGTCCATTCCCATCTTACCTCTTACGATTGTCCTTTCTTCCTATTTCTGATTTCTATCCCCCCCACCCCATTGTTACTTTGATTCTTTCTATCACGTGCATTTAGATTGTAAACTCTTCAGGGTAGGCATAGTGTCTATTTTATTGTCTGTATTGACAGTGGAATCCACAAAGCAATTTAGGTGCCTAGATAGATGTTAGGACCTTAACGTCCATTGATTCCAGTGACCGATTACAATAGAAGTTAGATGTCCACATTGATTCCTGGATTCCACCATTAATCTCTCATGAATAATAAGGGATGTAAATTTGTTTTTCCTTACTCCCTTGGTCCTTTTACACCATATCTTACATTCAGTCTAGTTTTCCTTTGGATTTGTTGGTCTGAATTTTCTTTCACCACTTGCATGGTTTCTACTTGTAGAAAGAGATCCGTGGGTTGGTAGGGATCAGCGTTCAAACACATGTTTTTACAGGTCTCTTGTGAAACCTACGGACCTTAATCACTCAACAAAACAACTTTAAAAGGGAAAATAGGATGCGGTTTCTGAACCATACACAGATACTTGTGTAAATGTGTGCATGTCATTTTGTGCATCTATTGAGGTGCTTATTTTCAAACTCTTCTGCATCTGCATACATTTTACTCATGTGAATCATCCCAGGACCTTCAATGAGACTACCCTTGTGTGTGATATTACACATGTGGAGAAGTCTTGGGGGGTTTTAGAGTTTTAATTTCTTGTGGTGATAATCCATGTTCTCTGTTTCTCCTTTATGTCACAAAGTACATTGTTTACTCTTAACAAGTAATTAGTGCCAATTGTGGCCTTGGCTATATGGCTGTGCAGAGACACAAGGGGGAGAAAATTTTTCTCCAAACTCCTACATGGCAAGACCCCATTTCTGCAACATGTATGTGGAGAAAACAGGATGACGGGCCTCATACTCTCTTACATCTGCGTCCCTACATCATGCAGTTGGGGAGATAAGGTTGAAAGGATCATGGAATGGGCAGAGTCTTGAATCTGTGCTAAATGTGTCAACCTGCACATCTGATCTAGTCTTAAGGGAACAGCATACTAGTGATGGAGATCAGTATCCATTCACTACTTCCGGGGAGCAGAGTAGAAGAGAGAAACTAAAGCGGTTTTTTTCCCTGGGTTGCTCACTGGGCTAAAGGGCAAGGGCTAAAGGTAATAGGCAATCTAGCCCTAAATAAAAAAAAAATAGTCTGCCCCTTCCAAGTTATAACCCTAGAACATATGAATCAAGTAAAGTTCATGGAATGCAAAATTTCTGAATCCTGAGCAAAATTTTAAAAGTGATATCACTTAGGAGCATAAGCCTCCTTAATTTTTAAAAGGCACTTTTGAAAACCTCCTGTTTCTTCAGCTTTCTCTAGTTACATATGAGTTTATGTGCTATGTTGAAATTGATGTACGAAGAGTAGCTGAGTCACCAGCCCACTAAATGCAAGCTCATGAATAAGTGCTAGATGCAGAATAATGCCACATATCAAATAGAAATGTCTGTGTTGGTTGTCCCTTTTGTCTTTGTATGTCAGTGGCAGAGCACTTGTATTAGAAATCAAGTTCTTGTTGCAGCAACTTTTAAAGAGAATGAAAGTTATGTTATTAAAGTAAATAATCATCTAGACCCCAAACCTGTAAAAGACAGTCTTACACCTGCACAGAGTCCCATTAACTTCATTAGGAACTCAGCTAGGTACCAGTGTTCACCTATGCAGACCCTTTTGCAGGACTGAGGCTATGTGCATTCAGAAGAATTTTCATGATTCAGTTACTTACTACTATAATCACAAACAAGGTTCACGTTCTCTTTTTTAATGTGCAAGAAGACTCCAGTGGTGTTTGCAATGCTGTTCCACCTCTGTTGTTTCCAAGATATGAGAGAGAGAAGTTATGTGAAATAATATCTTTTATTGTACCACTTCTGTTGGTGAAGGAGGTAAGCTTGTGAACTATATAGAGCTCTTTTCCAGGTCTTCTTGGAAGAGGTAGATTTTGAGAAAACTTGAAGAGCTCTGCGAAATTTGCAGGCTTGTCTTTTTCACCAACAGAGATGGTCCAATACCTTAGCTCTCTAAGGAGATTCCTAGGCATTTACTTTTATATAGTTAATTTAATCTACTCTTGTGAGTAATGAAAAAAATATCAATCTTTTCAGGAAAAACTATCAGAAGAAGACAGAAAATGCAAAGAAACTATGGAAGAAATTCATATGGCAGTAGATGAAGATTCAAGAAGTGAAAGTAGCACTACTGAAGAAGAAAAAGAAAAGACAAAATTACTACTAGAACGACTGAAAGCTCTGGAGGTAAGAAATAAAGTAACTTTACACATAAAAGGTCTCCGCTTCTTGGAGTGATACTGAATCAGTGTGGTATAAATCCTGTCTCTCAGTTCACTTAGACTTATGTAGAAGTATTTCATGTATCATGATCCATTTATCAAAGATGAGCAAAAAGTTCCATTTTAGGACCGCTGAAAACCTCTCTAATGTCAAGGACCATATATCCTTAAAAAGTACTTCATAAATAATTTTAGTTCAGTTCAAGCTGTAGGCTTGATCAAACCCATTGACACTGACAAGAAGACTTATTTCATTCTGACTTTATTGCAAGTGTTAATTTTATAAATCTTGTGTATCATACATGCTCTGATAACCATCATAAAAATGGTAGTACTTAACTCTAGTATTTACTGTTCAATTTGCAATAGCTGGAGTATGTATTGTAGAAAATCTCACAATCCTTAATAGGACACCCTCCCCCTCAAGGAAGATTGTTCACCAAGACTCCTTTTTGTAGCTCTTTGGGGTATTGTGGGACAGAAAGGGTAGGGCAGAGTATCAGATGTGAAATTTACGGTTGATGGTCTCCCCACTTCGAGACCTCAGGATGTTAGGGGCCAGGGATCTCTACACAAAAGTTATTTGTTAGGATACAGCTCACAAGGCACAAACAAAATCATAATCTTACAAACCGTTATGTATGAATTTAACTTCGTATACCCAAATAACTGCATTGAGTTCAATGCACATATAATTAGGCATGACATAGTTGCCTCAAGGATCGGAACCAATGTCTGGACGTAACATAGAATCTACTTCTGCAGTTGATTACAGTGCTTATTTGATTATAGTCTATTCAGGTTCTCATACTGCGATTCAGTCGGGTCTACAAATGTTTTCTGGTTATCTTAATAAGAATTTTGCCTGAGTAGAGATTGTGTAAACAAAGCATAAAGACTCAAGTCACTGGGGTTATGGATTTCTGGTTTAAGCAATTTTCCTTCTGCTTCAGAATCCACATAGCATTCTCACTTGATTTGTACTCTAATTCAATGTAAAGTCAATCTCAGTATTAGTGTTCTAGAGTATTCTGTAAAAAACAAAAGCAACCCTCTCTCCACCATGAACAGTTGTAAGCATGTGCAAATATAAAAACAGAAAGCACTCCTAGCCTAAAATTATACAGGCTCTTTATCATTATGGTTGTATTTCCCATTTTAAGACCTAAACAAATGTCACTAAAATAAACATTAAATGTTAATTCTCACTAATCTGCCATAGAATAATTTTTTGTAATGTGAGTTCATTTTGCCTAAGTCTGTACAACTTGAATAAGTGCTTTTGTTTACTTCAGTCTTCATTTTATCTTTGATGCTGAGCGACTTAAGGTTCCTTGCAGATTTCTCTTTCTAAATATGCATGATTGGAGCTACTTTGTCCTTGTTTTAAGTCAATCTACATGACTTTTTCAGTCCTTTCTGTCCTTTCAACTGATAAGAAGTTGTTCAATAAAGGCATAACCTTTTATCAATTATGGCAAACTGCCTAGAAGGAAAAAAAAATAACATCGTGGCTGTATAGGATCAGTCTCAGCGAGGTCAGTTAATAGGTTTCCTCACTGATGTCAGCTTTGTGCAGTAGCTTGTAAAAACCATGTATTAGCAAATGCCAATACTTCAAGAACTAATCTACATAAATAGTCTAATGAGCAGTCAAAGAAGAAAAATGAACTGCAGGGCCAACATTAATTGTGCCAAAGGTAATTAAAACAAAGTATTGTTAATTGTGTGTTGGTTTAATGTTATATATCCTTGCCCTTGTTTTTTCCTTAGACTTATAAATTTTTATGTCCAAGGCTGAAAGCTCTTTGTTTATTAATCCAGACATACATTTTCTCAGTTACTTGCAATTACTAGTCCTCATCCTTCAGTATTCTGAGTATAATTAATCTTAGTATTTCATTAATGCATTTAAAAAAAAAAACTCAGAAAATGGGTATATGGCACTACATCCACAGTAGAGCAATTAGCAGATTCTTTGATATTAAGTATTCAAATTATTACAATTATCAAACATCATTCATAAAATTAGCAGAGTTAATAAAGCACATAGTAAAGTTAGTCCATCCTTCTGTAAAGTAGTATATGCTACGATTCTTCCTATAATACTGTTCTTAAAACACTGGACAGCATTGCACTATCACTAGGATCTATGTAAAATCACTGGCTGTGTCTACACTAGGAAAAGTTAGTTTAGGTTTGTTGATTCGAACTAAGAAGTTCAAGTTTCGTTTGAACTAAACTCAAACTTATTAGTTCAAATTAACAATGTGAACTTATTCAAACTAATGTTAGTTCAGATTAGTCTACTTTGTTAATTTGAATTTACTGAACTAAGTGTTACCAGCTTTGCCCATCAACTCAGGGTCTGCTCATTTATTAGGGTTACTTCCTCTGGGAGGGGGAGGTTGCAATTCTATTAGTATACTGCTTGGGTCACTTGTGTATCTGTGTGGAGCTTACAGGACCTAAATTGCCCAAGGCTGGATTTTTAAGTGCGACTGAGCAGACTGGGTCTATCAGCACTCTCGGCTGACCCCTTATATGTCCCTGAACTCAGCAGGCCAGGTTACACAGAACTTCTCTGCTGCTACCCTTATGTGCCCCCATACCACAACGGACTAGACTGGAGTATGCATCTGAGCAGGCTGGGTTAAAACAGCACTTTCAGCTGTCAGCCTTATGTCAGGGGTGTTGCTGGGGTGGGGAGGGACCCGGGACACAGGCCCAGGCCCCGCCCCCTGGCCAGGGATAGGGCCAGGCGGGGCTGGGCCAGAAATGGCCGCAGGAGGCCTCGTCCCTGGCTGGGGATCCACAAGCCTGGCCACCTGCGGCTGCGGCACTGCGGGGCCTGGTCTCCTGTGGCTGCTTCTGGCCCAGTCCATCCAGGCCCCAGATCCCCAATTGGGCTGGAGATCCGGGGCACTGGTGCTGGGACTTGGGGCACATGCCCCGGGGTGCCCAGAGCCAGTGACGCCCCTGCTTTATGTGCCCCTGGACTCCACTGGCTGGGTCAAAGCAGCACTTTCAGCTGTCACCCTTATATCCACAGGTTCTGCATGCTTAATGAGCAAACTTTACAAGGAATTGGGCATCACCAGGATCTTTGGCTAGGTAAAGGAGCATTGCTGCAGAACAATATAGGGAAGCCAAGAACACAGAGGAAGTCTGGCAACCTGCTTGATTAGGAAAGTTACTTCATTGCCAGGTACATAAAACTTATGAATAATTATAAAAGGAAGGGAAAATGCCCAAATAGTTACAATATTAATAACTATGCAAAAGGAGGAAAATGCCTAAATGGTTACAATATTACCCAGTTTTAATTACAGTATTGGGGAAAGCTAGCCCAAGTGGATTACAAAAGATCAGGTTTAGAAAGGTACAGTTGGACTAAGAGGAAAAAAAAAAAAAGAGAGAAGTAAGGGGGAGGGGATTTTCTCAGCACTCAGTGCATCCAGTATGCTAATTCTAGTTCCATCCATGATACAAATGAAGTTTCTGCTGTCCATTCAGTGTGCTAATGGCTCCCATCTTCCATGTGGATGAGGCTAGAGGAGTTGCCCTAATTCCAGCACCCTTGTTCAAAGGGATTTTAGGTGTGTCTCCTACTGCCTTTCATTGTTTCTGGTTTCTGGTTCAAGCAGAGGCTGAAGGTGATGGGGCAGAGGGTGAGTCTTAGTGGCTGGATGCTATGCCCTGATTCTCCAAGAACACAGAGCTAGCAAGTAAAATAAAGGTTAATCCTTGTCTACATTGTCCTTAGTTCAAATTGATGATCGAACTAACTGGCAGGTCTTACTAGTTTCAACTAAGCTTTCATTAGTTTGGATTAGGGAATTCCTTAGTTCCAGCTAATGAAAAGCTAGTGTAGACAGGCACTAAGTTAGTTGGAATTAAGCCGACTTAATTTGAACTAACTTGCAAGTGTCGACATAACCATAATGACTTCGCTTTGTATGTGCGTGGAATTAACTGAGAGCAGGTTTTGGCCCGCTGTATAGGGACCAGTGCAGAGCTACTTGGAATTTTCCCCCATTTAGATTTGATTTCCTGTGGAAAAACTGTAACCAGACAATTTTAAGCCAAAACCCAAATGTGTTTGGCTGAAAATTTTGCATTTTTTGGCCAAAAGTATTTATTTGCTAAAAATTCAAAATTTTCTGCAGAAAGCAGTCACTTTTATGAAAAATTTTATTGAGTTGGAAAGTCAATTTTTCACTGAGAACAGATTTGTTTGAAATATTTTGACCTGCTTTTCATCAATGGAAGACTATTTGGAGTAGAAGATTCTGTTTTAAAAATCATTTGTTTTCCCAGTGCATATTGTTACCAGTAACGTTTCTGGAGGAAAAAAATTGTTTCTAGAAAATATTATCATTATATATTTAGTTGTTCAAGCAGTGGATTGCTGCCATTAGCATACATTAACATCAGAAGAAGACCAAAAGAAGTAGTTTAAAATATAGTTAGGTTTGCAATAGCATAGGATGCAATGAACTCCAACACAATGCAGTGATTGAAATCTAGGGTAAACCTTTCTAAGTAAACACTGCCAAATGTAATAAGCATACTCTAGCATTTATATGTTAGAGAATAGTTCCATTCACCAGCTATCCAAAATACTGAATTTTTTCCTTGGTTAGTTCAGTTTCAAAGTCTTAGTTTGGTTAAATGAATGGTATGTATGCAACTCAGAGTTACCTGAGTTCAGAACTGCTCCTTAACCCTTTTGTTCTGTAGTAGGATTTATACTCCTCATCAGTCTTTTACATTGACTCCTGAACTCATCACATATTTTAATTGAAGAGATCACTTGCATCAGGAAGGTTTTTGCATATTTAGCAAAATACACAATTTCAGTGCTTAAGAGTTTCCCGGGTGCACAGATTTCTTCCTTTCTCCTCCCAGCCCTTCCTCATCATCCTGTTGCTGGAGTTTTCTCTTCCTGTACTAAAGACAATAACATATTTATCATTAATCCAGGGAAGAATTTGAGCTAGTAGCTATAAATCTTTTACTATATATTGAAGTCTTTCAGGAGCAACATGCTAAAGAGCAGTTACTCACTATCAACACCCTAGCCCCAAAGAAGCATACCAATGGGTTTATGTTCTTTATTCTACCCATTTGGGGAAAAAACTTACACTCTAGTTACATAACAGGAAGTGAATTCTGTAGAGGCTAATGCTGGTTGGAATACTGAACATCATCACATTAGCTGGGAGGCAAGTAGTGGATTTCTGCATGAATGGGCTGGCTCCAAAATGGCAAATATTATGAAGCTAGTACAATCTGATGCTGAACTTAATGTTGCAGAATATCCATTCTGAAGTAAAAACAGTTACACATTTTATTCTCAAGTAATATGTTGCTAATAGGGGAGAAATGACTTCAGCAGTGCAGTTGCTTTAGCACTATTTTTCTCATTAGCTCTCGGGTTCTTTGCTGAATAAACCACTACAGTTCAACTTAGATGGTTTCTCAGTAAACTATACAGAGCAATTTAGTAAAGCATCTTTACTGTTGGGCTACCCAAAAGCTGTTTTGTTTTTCTTCCAGGGAAGGTTATGTGCTCTTTGACAAAGTTTAGTATTCCCTCATTAGGCCTTTTAATGATATTTTTTACATTCTTCATCAGTCAAAGCAAATATTTTCCAACCTACTGACTGATGAATACTTAGGTTTGGCAGAATTTGCATTAATTATTGTCTAATTTTGATGGATAATATGATTTTATGTATTTTATATTAATTTTAATTTTGTTACTTGCATGAAGGTAAGGGCTTAGGGTTAGGTGATGGTAGTAGATCTTCAGATTCAAAGAAGTTAAAGATTTATTTATTTATAACAAGCCTATTTCAAAAATCTACATTACAGAATTTTGACCATAAAGTCTTCAGTTTCTGCAGTCACGAAGTTGCAAAACAAACCATCTCAGGTCTTCTTGTGCCAAGGAGGCAGCAGTCCTGGCTGGGTGGAGCGTATCTGGTCAGACCTGTGAGAAGGATGGTGGAGGCCAGTGCTGCAACAGCTCCAACCCATGGGCAGGCAGATGGTTCGCCTCATTCTCTGCCAATGAATGAGTGAACAAGGCCATGACAGCAGGGCCACAGGGGCTCCCTGCGTGGCCGAGCCTGTGATACCATCTCCTTGCAGGGGCTAAGTGTAGGAGAGGCTGCACTGAATGACTACTTTTGGTAGGCGGTTTTTTCATTGCTTTGTGTGTTGGCTGAAAATGATGTCTACTGGAATTTTCTGATTTACATTGAATCCTTCCAAGCCTATAAATACCATGCATTTGTAATCAAATGAAACAGGTGACAAACAACAAATGCTTCAAAATCCCTTATATCCCTACTCTGTTTAGTTAGAATTCATGTCAAATTGTGATCTCTTGGATATCTAAGCTCCCTCCTGGCATCAGCATTCTTAGTTAGCTGCACATGAAATCCAGTTAATTTACTCCAGCAGTTACGATCAAACACCTTATTGCTTTTACATACTAAAATTATTTCCACTAATAACTTCATTGTGTGTGTGGGCTTTTGAAAAAGATAAAAGATTAATGAAGTAAGGAGAGTAACGCAACTCTTTGGCTGGTTTTCATTTTCTTGTCTGCTTTCAGTGGAAGAATAATTGGAGGTTTTTTTGTTTGTTTGTTTGTTTTTTTAAGTAAAGCAGTCAGGAAAACGTGTACAATGTATTTGGAACATGCATCCACCCAGTATACCTATGGCATATACACAGTTTGTGAACGTGATTATTAAAGATAAGTCAAACATGCTGAAGTTAGGAAATACCTCAAGATTGCCTTTGCAACCATTAATTCTATTCCCTTATGCATATGTATTACGATACAGACTCTAACTACATGATCACATGCTTCTTTTTTCAGCAGACTCCCTCCCTTCTTGTCCTCTGCTTCACTGATACCAAGTCAGAGTTTCTTTACCCAGGCAGGCCCAGTCATGCACCCTATTTCACTCCTAGTATCAGTTTCCTTTCCCAGTCAGTCCAGCATCTCCTTATTCTAGTGCCAGCTCCCAGGCCCAATTTCCCTCTCCTAATAATCAGCCTCCAGTCCCAGTCCCCCACTCTCCGGGCTCCTTGTCCCAATCTGCTTGCCCCACTCTCATGTCGAGCTATTAACATGTGTTTTCCCTTGGCTGCCTCCATGGAAGTGGCTGAACCATTCTGGCTGAAATTTCCAAATAAAATCCAGATTGAAGCAGAGAACTGGCCTGGGCCACTTCAGCCCAGTGGGTTAAAATTTGGAAAAGTTAAAAGCAACTGAAAAGAGGGTCTCATCATTGGAAGTGTCAGGCAACCTTAATACTAGATGGAGCCAGCAATCCCACAAAAGGCTGGAACTCAGCAAAGCATTCTCATTATGTATTACTACTGATTCACTTGGATTACTTATGAATGTCAGTTTTGTGCTCAGCTTAAGCCCTAAAGACTGAGGATTTATTTAGCAAGTATGTCCTCCCTGGCCATGCAGGAGTACCAGAAAGTGGTAGTCTTGCAAGATGTTGGCTTACTCATCCAGCTGGAAGATTCTCCTCCAACTGTGCAGCAAGGAAAGCCTTACCACAACAGCAGTCTCTCTTCTCTGGGAACCCTGTGGCTGTTTACTTCTCACAACCTTCCCTGACCACAGAACAAGTCCCCAAAATAGGGGAAGGGGACAGTCTAGTTCATGGGCCTCTTCCCTCTATAGTAGCCCATAGAGATGGACCATCTCATGCGATGGGGTAGGGTGGGGTGGCAGGATATGTGAGTAAAGTAGGTTACACTCAGCCTCTGCATAAAGAGATCACCTGGGAGGGATTCATCCTATCCAAAGTATGGTTTCTGGGGGCTTCCTGGAATGGGGCAGCCTTGCACTACCTTACACAGGGCTGTGCCCCCAATCTATCCCTAAAAGCAATAGTTATTTTGATTTTACAAAATTAGATTAGTAAAACAGTGCTAATACTGTGTCAGCCTTTGAAGGCTTATTAAAATACATCTTATTGTGATGGATTTGCACCGCTCACTGCTGGACTGGCGCCTCCTGCTGGTTGTCTGAGGATTTGCTCAAGCTGATGCTGACATCTGCAGTCTGCCTCCCAATCCATCTCATTTCGCCTCCTGGTCACTCCCAGTTTGTCTCTGGCCTTTCCTGCAGTGTTAGGACTTAAAGCATTGTCTTCATGACTCAAGCCTCTGACCAAGCTGCAGTCCGTGTTCCCCCCTTTCAGGGGAGGTTTGTCTCCTCAAGTGTTGAATCACCTGCTCAATGGCCACTGTTGTTTCTCAATCCCACCACTTCTTCAGTGGCATCTGCAGTCACTTATCCAGCCACTTCCCCAGTGACTAGCAGGGGTGGGGAAAGGGACCTGGGTCCACACATTACTCTGGGTTCTAACCCAGGGACCCTATGGATTGTAGCCTCCTGCTTCACTTCTAACTTCTTTCTGTGCTGCTGTCACCCTGAGCGCTTCCCCTAGCACCTCGTCTGCCCATCCTCAGGGCCCATTACCACCCACTCCCAGCAGTAACACTGTCTCAGGTGCGACAGTCCTCTCAGTCTGCAAGAGTTATAGACATCCGTCTTTGAGCAACAGGCTGTGACTGTCTTGCAGCTCCTTTTATAGGGTCTGCTGGCCTTTGATTGACTCTTCCTCCCAACCTCTCTCCAACTGGCTGCCTCTCAGGCTTTAGCCCCCTATGCACCTCTCAGGTTTTAACCTTTAGGGTTGCTTTTAACCTCTTATGCACCAGTGTGGGGCAGATGCCCCATCACGCTTATACGCAGACATTTATGCAATGTAGATAATTCGTCATGAAATAACTAGGTCTGGCAGTATAAATGTTCCAGCCATATTTATTTATTTATTTTACATTCTTTTACTACAGCTTTCTAAAACCTATTTGCTTTTGATTGAGCAGTCAGGAAGAAAGCAACCTTTATGTCAAACTGTGTTAGCCTGAGGGGAAAAAACATAGGGCACTGAATGAAAGCACTTTCAAAAAAGATATTTTTTAAAAAAATAGTAAGCACAGAATTTATTCAAATATTTCTGGAAGGTGTTCAAATTATGGTGTGTTTGATGGTACACTCTTTTGTGTGTTGGGCCATGAGTCCTCACATTTCCATGGAGAGGAAAGAGGTTATAGTTAAGGACTGGATTGAGATTGTAGGTTACATTCAGGCTCAGGCAACCTGGGTTCAGTTCCTGGCGCAGCTACAGAACTCCTATATTATGTACAAGTAATTTAATTTAATTTCTCTGTGCATCGGTTCCTTATTGTTAAAGAATGGGGCTTATACCTTGGATGAAGGGTACCTGGGGTTAGCTGGCTGGCTTCCTTTCCCCTCTTTCCTCAGGTTTCATTTTATGGATTTGGACTGAAAACCACAAATTTAGGAACCCCTGGAATATAAGGGTCACAGCTGGGAGACTGAAGACTCCACAGCTCACTGGATTAGCGCAGTAAGGTAACAGAAAATGGTACACATGGGTGAAGAGAACAGAGGTCAGAGAGGATCAAATCAAATCAAATCATAGGGCTGGAAGGGATCTCATGAGATCATCGAGTCCAACCCCCTGGGAATTGAACCCAGGACCTTCTGCATGTTAAGCAGAGGATATGTGAGGCTAGCCTTTAACTTGGCTCTTTTGCCAAAACTCTACCATGACTTTTATTTGTTTGTTTTTGTTTTTTGTTGTTTGTTGTTCTGGTCCCTCATCCCCAAAATTGGGAAGGACAGAATAAAATGGGACTTCGATCTTTATGTAACCATCTGGAAAACTGGTGTGATATTTACAAACTAATTTGCCTCTTGGGACTCTCTGACAGATGATAATATGTCCTGTGTTTGCTTGTCTGCTTAGACAATAAATTATTCAGAGCACGGGCTGCCTCTTTCCATGTGTCTGTAAACTGCTTACAATGTTGGAAGCCTGATCTCAGCCCCTGTTTGGTATTAAAAGTACAATATAACTTCCAGTTAAGAGAGATACTGACAACCAATCAGTGATTCCTATAGGTTGTTACCTAGCTGGCAACAAACAGCCCTCCTGCATCACGCACCTAAACTTTGCAGTTTGCGTAAGTTCCTTAAGCTGAGGAAGCCGGTGATCATAGGCTGCTCTCAACCTTGTTTTCCTGCACCAAAATAGTAAGCGACTGAGGTAGCATAAAATTGCGATCTTGAGATTTGCCAATGAAAGTCCTAATTCATGTGTGAAAATCTCATTGCTTGCGGGTGAGTGAAACTCAATATAAGTTTCAGTAAACTGAACTAGCAGACCTAGTTTCTACTAAAAAAGAGACACAGAGAGCATTCGCCATGATTCTAATTATAGCATTTTGCCCTCTCACTCTTTGCAGTTTATCATTGGAAAATGTGTATTCTTTTTAATAAATTGAGCTTTTTGAGAGAAGACTTGCCGAGGATCATAAGTTAAATTTTCAAGTATATTAAAAAGGTGATTTCCCCCAGATCAGCACCTTTAAATAAATGAGTGAGTATATCAAGTACTTCCCATATTATGCTTTTAGTACTCTATGGAGAAAGACTATTTGATAACCAAATAGCTGAGAGAGAAACTTATTGCCTTTGAGTGAGCTGAAATTTCAAAGAAAAAGCAACTTCATTTTAATCTTTAATGTGGTGGTTTATAGATCCTGGGCTTTTTAAGAAACAGATATTCTCATATGGATTATGAGATAAGTTGAATAAACTTTGTTTCTTATTTAGCCTGTTAAACTGCATTTTCACCCAAGAAAGCATACATAAATTCCAGAGAGGTAGCTGTGTTATCCTGGTTCAGCAAACAAACAAGGAGTCCTGTGGCACTTCTGAAGACTAACGAATTTATTTATTGCATGAGCTTTTGTGGGTGTAGTCTCCATTTCATGCACCTGATGAAGTGGGATTTTGCCCATGAAAGCTCATACGATAAATAAATTTGTTAGTCTTAGAGGGTATGTCCACACACAGTGGTAGAATCGATATAACACTGGTTATATCGATTCTAACACTGTTAGGTCTGGATGATGTTTTCTTAGATCAAAATGATGAGCCTCATCATTTTGATCTAAGGGTTGTCATATCGGTCTAACAAAATCAGGTTTAAGATCGATATGACGGTCATTTTGATACCGTTGAATCAAAATGACACCGTGTTGGTGTGTTGTTTTGATTTAACAGTCCAGTTGAAATAATGCTATTCTGACCTTCTTCCTCCTCTGCCAGGAAGCAGGAAGCCCTGTGCCCTGGGAATCAGAGCATGCCGTGGGCAGTGAGGAAGAACATGTCAGAGGCTTCTGCTGCCAGCCCTGCCCCACAGCATTGGAGGGCTCCAGTATGGATCCCCAACAAGGTCCGATGCCTCATAGGCATATGGGGCACAGAGGATGTATGTGCATGGTTCTGAGCAGGGCTCTGGAACTGCGACATATATGTTGACATGGCCATAGCTGTGTCAGCCCGAGATACGGGCAAAGGTCAAGATCCTGTGGTAGGACTGTGCCCGGACCACAGAAGCCAGGCAGCTCCAAGGGGACTGCAGCACGGCCACCTGCCCCTTTTATCAGGAGCTGCATGCATTCCTGGGGGAGGAGCCCAGCAGCCTCCTATCTAGGTCTATGGAGTCTGCCAAGCACATCCCAATGGCCATATCCTCTGGGCAACACCTCTGAGACACTGAGACGTCGCTGGACATGGGCAACACCAGCTAGCCCGGGAGTGCACCACCCACAGAAGCCTAGCCATCCAGCCCAGAACTGTTCCTTATGCGGGAGCACGGGACAGCCACCCCTGAGGAGGAGGAGGAGGAGGAGGAGGAGGAGGAGACACCCAAGCCTCCCCCTCCCCGCATGGAGCTGGATGCCAAGGAGGGGACATCCAGGTGAACCTCCACAGCGCCTGTTGGTGAGTATTCCTCCTTGCTCTATGCAGGCTGGGCCGAGCCTGCCTGTGGCATGGCTGCTGAGGGGGGCATGGCCCAGGGTCAGGCAGGGCATGGGGCCAGGGGAGCGCGGAGGCCTTCCCACTGGCCAAGGGACATGTGGCATCAGGGTCCCAAAACCATGCGGGGCATGGGTTGCAGATCATGGAGGTGGCAGTGACTGCATGTGGTGGCATCAAGGGCAGACAGTGTGCTGCCCGTATTGCTGGCATGTGGCCTTGAGAGACTTCTCATGACAAGACCAGCCTCACTGCCGCCCACCTTAATGGGCATCACGACACTATATGTACCTTTGGGGTACTGTCCCGCAGGACATAGTTTAGGCTGCCTGTGAACAGTCAAGGCAGAGGTATTTGCAGCTGACAAGCTGTACACAGTCAAGGCCAGTAGGCTGAAGGGGCTAATGCTGGTTTCACCTTCCCTCCAGCAGCTTGCAGAGCCACCCACCGCCCTGCTCCTGAGACTCTGCAAGCCACCACCTAGAGGAGGAGGAGGGCCCACTGGACCTGAGACGAGGTCCTTCGGGGGCTCCTTGAGTTCAGCCAGGGAGCAGAGGAATCCAGCTGGGCATGGCGGGAGCAGTGAGCCCACTGCCAGGAGGTGTTCAAGTCCCAGCTGGACAAAACACTGACT
Source organism: Podocnemis expansa (assembly GCA_007922195.1). Taxonomy (NCBI): domain Eukaryota; kingdom Metazoa; phylum Chordata; order Testudines; family Podocnemididae; genus Podocnemis; species Podocnemis expansa. The sequence continues at coordinate 16,986,557 of ML681984.1, read as the reverse complement.
GGGATGATCTAATGGGAGTGGTCCTGCTTTTTTTTTGGCAGGGGGTTGGACTAGATGACCTCGTGGGGTCCCTTCCAACCCTATGATTCTATGATGTCACCATCTGGCAGCTTCAGCTGGCGGGTGTCACTGACAACCGAGTGGTTGCGGCGCTGGAGAAGCAGAGCCTGGCCATGGAGTGGCAGAGCAATGCAATGCAGGCCCTTAGCATTGCCCTACAGGATGTTGCTGGAAGCCTGCAGCGCATTGCAGGGTACCTGGCCCCCCATAAGCTGAGAGAGACCCCCAAAGGGAGCATGGCGTCCCTTGCCGCAGGTGCCCCCAGAACCAGGCAGCCTTGGGGGAGGCCGCGGTATGGCGGGCCACGGTCCCAGTACAGCCCCCCACTAACCTTCTAATGTTTACAACCCTCCACCTACATCTTCCCTCCCCCTTTAGACAACCCCCCGAGTTTGCACCCACCCACATATTCCCTCCCAGTTAGACAGCCCCCCCCCAGTTCTCCCCCCCCAAGTTCTAAATCCCCTTACTACCTCCCCAGCCCATCTTTGCCCTGCCCCCTATCCCCATTGTAAATAAAAAATAGTGAACTTTTGGATTTGTTTCAAGTCATTTATTTGAGTATGGTTCAAAGAGTGGGTGGGGAGGGGGCTGTCTGTGGTAGGAGGGGGGACCTCAGGGTTCTTGGGGTAGGTCTGGCCCTCAGAGGTCCTCACTAAGGATCAGGTCCTTGACTGCGTTGCGCACCACAATAAACCTCGCTGGTGCATGCTCTTGTAGGGGCTTCTGGCTGCTCGAATTGTCTGCCAATGAGCTCTGCTTTGGCCTCCCAGGTGGCAGCTACTGTCTTCCCCCCCCCACACCCCACCCCGAGCTCACAAACATTGTGCAGGGCCGCACACACACTGATCATCTCCACTGTGGTGTCCTCCACGAGGTGGAGGTGTGTGAGTATGCACATCCACCAGGCCTTCAGTCTCCCAAATGCCCACTCAACCACCTGTGGCAGCAGGTCAGACGGCGGTTAAACAGCTGGCGGCCAGCATCGACAGGTCCCCTGTAGGGGCGCATGAGCCATGGGCAAAGCGGGTAAGCCTCATTGGCAGCTATGAGGATGGGCACCTCCTTTTCCCCAATGGTGATGTTATGGGGGGGGGAGAAGGTGCCCACCTCCATGCCCCAGTACATGGTGGAGTTCCGGAGGACCCTGGCATCATGCGTCCTCCCTGGCCATTCAACATAGCTGTTCTGGAAGACACCACGGTGGTCGACAAGGGCCTGAAGGATGATGGAGTGACGGTACTCGGCCACACAGCGCTCCGGAGCTCACACGGGGATGTGGGTGGCTACTAGGAGCCCGGCGCAGTTCGGGAACCCTGGGGCAGCAATGCCAGCAATGGTGTCCTGCAGCTCACCTGGGGTGACAAGGCGTGACTGCAGGACCACATTGAAGGCACTGACAGCCTGGAGCAAAGCCTCCATGACAATTGACGTGCCAATGCCGAAGAGCTGTGCCACGGACCTGTAGGACTCAGGAGTGGCCACTCTCTTGTCACCAGGGATGGCAGGTCTCATTACCGTCTCCATTCAGTGCAGGAACACGGTGAGCTCTGTAACCAGGTGGACGAAGGTCTCCCTGCTCATCCAGAAGTTCCTGCACCACTGCTCATTGCTCCAGGTTCCCAGCACTTCCTGCTCCCACCAGTCTGTGCTGGTCTCCTGTGCCCAGATGCACCGCGGGGGGGGGAACTAAGGCCGCTCTGAGGACCAGCGAAAAGATGTTAATGGCCTCGGGCTCAGTGCCATCATGGTCCAAGAACAGTGTGTCCCAATGCTGGAGGGCACCTGCAGGCTGGCAGAGGGCCTAGTTGCTGCACAATGATGGTATGAGAGCTGGGGAGCATCCATACCTGTGTCTCTCATAGTCTCCTGCCAGCCAGAATGGACAGGTAGCTGAGGTAAATTCCTGCTTTTATGCGATTGGCTACCAACATGGCCCTGCCAGGGGACCCTGTTGCCACACCTCCCATGGTGCCTCTCTCTAGAATTGAACTAGTTCGATTTGGGCTTTTTTTGGTGTGGACCTGTTAAATTGATTTAGTTTCAATCAATTTAATGATTTTTATATTGATTTAGTTAAATTGATTTAAGTTAAATCAATTTAACCACCTAGGTGTGGACATAGCCAAAAAGTACCACAGGATTCCTTGTTTGTTCTACAGGAAATAGTCTTCCTTTAGTCACCACATTTAACTTGATTCATCCATAAATAACCTTTTTCTGCAATTCCCTGGCCACTCTCATGAGCAGGTTTATTGTGCTAATTAGTTGCCATTAGTCAACTTTAGTTAATCCGTATTTTATGACTCCTTTACTCTCAAACATTCTACCCGCAGAGAGATTTTACCTTTCAGTTCTGAGCCACACAGAAGAACCAAATCCCTTGCAGCTATGGGCTGAATGGCTATCTCTACATCTAAAAGCTTAGTTTGAACTAAGCAGTGCATGGTTAGTTCAGACTAACTACAGCTTTTTAGTTCAAACTAGCTTTTTAGTTTGAACTAGCCACGCTTTTTTCAGCTCAAACTAAAAAAGCATGGCCAGTTGAAACTGAAAGTTAGTTCAAAGTAAAAAAAACCTGGTTAGTTCAAGGTAACTGCTTAGTTTGAATTTATTTAGTTAGGACTGGCACAGCTACATCGAGTTTGTACTAAGCGCTAAGTTCAAACTAGCCATTCAAACATGCTAGTTCAAACTAAGCTTTGCTTAAGAACTCTTTAGTTCAAACTAGGCAAAGCCTAGTGTGGACAAGGACCAAATTGGTCTGGATTAAGCCTTGTTAGTCTGGGCTAACTTGCTAGTGTAGACAGAGCCAATGAATCCAAATTCTGTAGGAGGGGACCAATGCCTGATAATTAACCAGTATTCTCATGTGCTATGGATATCACAAACTCCCCAGTTTTTTCCATAGCATGCCCTCTTGAAACTATAATATCGATTGCTTGTAAAAATGATAGTTTTTTTACTTCTCAGGATTTAAGGAGGTTTTCAAATAAAATATCTATTTCATTGCATTATGGCTAATGCGTTTCATAATTATCAATGTAGATAAAAATGCCAGTAGAGATTATATAATCACTTAAAGAAACTTAGGCGAGTGAAAATATCTGTTAGACTGTGATGGAGTATACCAAGGTTGCTGCCCTACTGGAGGCCTTGCCACCTTGAAACATCTTGCCTGAAGAAGATTTCCTTTTGGAAAAAAAGCAATGAGTTTAGACCTCAAAGAGCTCCAAGGGGAAGCCACCAGGGGTCAACTGCAGGCAATATCAAGGAGAAAAGGTTCCTTAGTGGCTAGAAAAGCTGGTAGCAGACAAAGCCAATCTGAGTTCTACAGGAGAAGTAAAAAATTCTTGGAGGCTTCCATCAAGGGGAAGTTCTGTATGAATTTAGGACAGGAGATGGAGGATCTACCCCTTTCTTAATTCAAAGGCCCAGTGTGGTTACTGGCTACCTCAGACTGCACATTTCTGATTGCGTTCATGAAAGACTGTTTTATGTTGTGGAATGTAAAACTGAAATGTCCACCTTGAGTTTGGACATCAGTCACAGCTATAAAATTATAGGATTTTTCCTTGTGAATCCTATTAGTTCAGGTGAATCTGTGACATGAGCTTATTGAATGCATTCAAAAAGTTAGTAAAATATATTTCAGTATATAAGGCTAGAAAATGTACAGCCCGTCCCACCCCCCAGATATGTAAGACATGGTACTGGTAGAAGATCTTTTCTATCCACCACCTCTCCCTTTTGCCCTCCTGCATGGAAGTCAGGTAAAATCCTGGTCACTGTACTCTTGGAATGCAAAGACAAATAATGTCTAGTGTGGATGTCAGTCTCTCTAAATGTCATTAAGATAGCCCCGACCCTCACCTCTGCATATTGCAGGAATTACTAGGATTTGCATTCCCTTATCACTGGTGAAACAAATGTTCTTGTCTTTCAAATTGGCTAATGAGGTATGGTTTAGTGTGCAATTCGCCCCCAACATAAAACAGTGTCTTAATATAAATATGCATAGTAAGCTGTTATGGATATGGGGAAAGGCGATGTGGGGACAAACACCTACCTATTGATATAATTGTGGGAGGGTTTTTTTTGTTTTGTTTTGTTTGCTATTCAGATGTTGAAATTAAATATCCTGTCACAGTAACTTTTTTAAAAGTGTTCAGTATTAAAAAGTGCAGGTAGAAAACAGAATAGGAAATGAGTGATGGAACTACACTACCTGACACTGAAAATGCCTTTAATGACATGAAGTTATTATAAAACCATATTTAAGGACAATATATTTTCCAAGCTATATTAAAATGCACCAAATATGGACACCACTGAAAACACTTCCTTCCTCTGAGCAGACTCCTCATAAGAGTTTGGACTAAACACGTATCTGTGTCGTAAATTTTATACCTCAATCTTGTTTTTAAAAAGGAGTGACAATTTTAATCAGATTAAAGCTATTTTGCTCCCCTGAGGAGCGGAAGAAATTTAATGAAAATCATGTCCATCTTTAGGGGCATTTTCATGATCCCTAGACTTCTTGATGACTGGAAAAAGCAACACTGTGTACAGTATCTCAATTTATTTATTTTTTTGTTTTAAATTAAATGCAGTTGGGGTGTTTGAGAATTTGAGGGATATAATAGGATAACAAGAATAATAGGTTATCTCTTTACCTCTAGGTCACTGCCAAAAGCAGTCTGGGTTGGATATCTGAGTTATTGATCGGCTGTTGAGCAATGAGTTAAAGGTATCAGTCTAGCTGCTGGTAAAGAAGCATTCGCATCCATAAATGGCTTTATCAAACACAATTAGTACTAAATGGCTCCTTTATTGCTAGACTCAGAACAGAGATCAAAGATTGAATTGGCATATAATACATATTAGTTCTGTCTCACACTGAGGTATGCACTTAAGAGCTGGAAGAGCTTTTTTGCTGAAGCTCTATTTGGGGGAAAAACAAAAAATCAGGGGAAGGAGGGAGGTGGATTGAATACATGAAAAACTTAATAGATAAATTTAAAGGCATTTTTAAAAATTCCAAAATATTTAAATTCCAAAATGCTGCCATAATTTCTTAGGAGAGTTACAGTTCAGGTGATCTGTGCTCCCCCTCTTCATTATAGGTTGGACTCTCCAGGCCAATTTCACATCCCATTATGCATTGCGGCCCAAGTGACTGCCGTAAAGCACTGCTTCCTCTTAACCAGATGGCATTAAACTTGAGACAGAATGCTCCTTGTTCAGCCTGCTCATGCAATTAATACCTTTTTATCGCAAGTTTTTGTTCACTTTTGCTTTTAGCTTCAGATACTTAAATGCTCTTTACCACAAACAGTGGTGTCCAGGGCAAGCTAAGGCTCACTGGTAAAGTAGATAACCTATGCTGTTACCTATTTGTATCTACTCAATGTAGATTGACGTAGAGCTTTTCTTCAGTGCTATCAATTCAGCTCTTTCCATATGCAGTAAATGTCCTTTTTTAAAATATTTTTTCAATATAAATAATATAAATATAAATCATGAATTTAAATAATCTATACAAACAATGGAAACTGTATTTAAACTTGAGGATCTTCTAAACGAAGTGTAGAGCTATTGCATTTATGGAGGAACTTGGAAAACAGATTAACATTTTCTGTATTATCTGCAAAACAACTAAATATAATTGTTTATAACTAAATATAAAGGCTTCCATTTTGCAAATCCTTTCACAACAACTATTTCATATTCTACCACCTTCTGTATTGAATTCTTGCTGAGATATAATCAAAGAATCTCATAGTTTGAAATTCAAGTACTTTTGCTGAAGTGTTTAAAAGACTTATAATTTCAGTGGTAATCAATTTAAGTGTTGTTGGATCACTCTGTGTAGAGTACCTCACTGCGTATCATCAGTAAGTAATGTAACTTACCTTGTTTAGCAATCAAAAATGCAAAAAATTGAAAATGCACTGTTCTTTTCAAATGAGATAAGATTTTTGCCCACAGTATATTGTAGAGCTGTGCTATGACGTAGTTTACCACTCTTTCGTTTGTCTTTTTAAAATACTAAATCAAAATAATTTATTTTTTATATACATAATTTCTGTGGGAGAAATTCTGAGATTGATTCTGCAAATGATGGCACTGCATGCAAGGAACTTCTCATAGGGTAGGAGCTTTGTGTGTGAGAGAGTTTTGCAGAATCCAGCTCTACTTTTCTAATTTACATACTAATGCCATGGATTTTGTGATTCAATGAAGCAAGTTGCCATTAATAAACAGTTCATAGACTTAAAATAATAAGTTGCTGGCATTCATGTCAAACTGATCTAAATAGGGAAGTCCCTTATGCCCTCATCATTCTTTGCTGACTGCAGAGGAAATCCCATTTTACTTCATCATTTACTGTTGCAAGGTATTTGATTCTTGCATAGCAAAAAGAATTTCTCTCAATTAATTTTCTTCTATGGATTTTAGAAGATGATGAAACATTAATGAAGTTTGGGTGGTAAGACAGCTTCAAAAAATATTGATTTTCTATTTGTTCAATTTGCAGAATAACACAGATTAGGCAGCCACATCTCAGATCTGGCCCAGTTGATCCTTAGCTGATGTAAATTGGTGTCACTGGGGTTATGCTGATTTAGGTCATCTGAGTTTCTTAACCCCTGAATTTGGGGGTGTGGGTAGTACATTTAGCTATATACTTTATATAGATTTAGAACTTTTACATATTTGCCGAATCCAAAGATCACTGTTTCAACATCCTTGTTTTTTAAAGTCACTATGTCGATCCACGCCGCTTAGAACCTAAGTATTTATTCTGATTTTTAAAAATCAGTTTAACCTGTTCATGAGGTACATGCAGACTTTAAGATTAGTTATCATTAAATCACTTATGTAAAAATATAAATAGAATAGATAAATCCAATTTTCTGTATAATAAATACGTGCTTTCAATTGAGCAGTAAATCCAAAACAAGTCATATAACTTAAATGCATGGGTTAAAGTAAGGGGGAACGCACCAGAACACCATTCTGGGCCCCAGAAATTTGAGGCCAGAATTCTGGGGCCCTTAAAAATAGAATAATGGGGTTAAACACAATGTTCTGGTGTTTTCCCCCTTACTTTAATCCCTGCCTCATGGAGGAGATCAGGAGCCTTTGCTTGGAGGCAAGGGGACTTGCTGCTGCCAGGGAGCCTGGATCTTCAGCGGGACCTAAGGACTGAGCCACCAGCTCGTGACCTGGCTCTGAGCTTTCCTACACCACCCACCCACAGTACAGCCAGGAAGCCCACCCCTCGCAGCCTCCCGCTCCCACGCTCCCTCTCCCATCACAGCTGCTAGCTGCTTTTGTCTGTGACCCCACCCCACTCATAATCCCTTGCTCTGCCCCACCTGCAGCTCCTCTCAGGCTGGCAGGGGCCCACTCCCCACACAGATAGGGTGGCTTCAGATGTTCCACGGAGCCATTCAGGGCCAGGTTTGCCATGATCCACCACCCCCCTCACACCTCCACCACTGCCCTCCAGCCCACCCTGCACTTCTGCATGCCAATGCCCCCTCCCGTCAGTTGGCCAGTAGCAGATTGGAGCAATGCCGAGCATGCGCCGACCGACTGATCCTGCGCAGTGACGCCTGCAGATGCCACTGCCCATAGTAGGGTTGGGAGCAGTGACAGCACACTCCCTGCTGTCCGCAGGTCCACAGGCCGGAGCTCCCAAGTTCTGCACAGGGGTGGGGTCAAACATCTGGAAGCAGTGGCAGCTGAAGAAGGACAGCTAAGGGGCCAAAGCAGGACAGGGACTGAAGTGACACCAGCCGTTAGTGCCAGAAGGGACCTGTGGTGGAGAACAGCTACTAGGTGGAGTAAGGGTGGCTGTACAAATAGAAGAAGGCAGAGGGAGTTGTCTCTCCTTTGCAGTTTAAATATCTCAGGGGCTGCTTCCCAGGACTAAAGGCACTGTGTCCCTCTGCCTGAACAAAGCAGCACTAATTAGCTTGAAGCCATGTACTTCTTCTTGGCATGGGTGCAGCATGACTTAGGTGGCACACCCATGGGTTAAAGTAAGCCAGAATGCCCAGGAATGCCATTCCAGCACCCACAAATTTGAAGGGCAGCGTTCTGGGGCTCCCAAAAATAGAAAAATTGGGCAAAACTCTGCATTCTGCCCTCTTGTGTCTGCTGTGTGCAGCTGCTCTGGCCAGGCTGGGGACTTTTCAGATCTCGTGCCCTCAGCAGACTCAGATGCATGCTCAAGGTGGAAGCAGCCTGTCCAGGGAGCTCATTGGGACGCCTCTATAGACCCCTGACTCATGGTGCAGCACAGCCGCAACCCTAGACCCACAGCCTGCAGTTCTCAGGTCCTGACCCTCTCTCCAACAGGCTCTGGAGGGGGTTGCTGCTGCCTGCCACTGGCATGGGGGAGGAGGGAGGCAGACCTGGCTCTCTGCCCCAGCCAGAGCTGGTGGAAGGCACCTCCCATCCCCAGCTGAGCCAGCGCTGTGGGCAGTGGGCGGCATGAGTACAGCAGAGGTGAGGGACTATCTGGGCCAGATGTAGATCCCACGGCTTTCCCAGCTAAGCGGCGCGGGGGGGGGGGCAAACCCCCGGACCCGGGCGGGGGGGGGGGAGGTCCTTGCAGCAGCTGCAAGGGGCTCTGTGATGTCTAGCTGCACTTTAGCCCTTTTGCCTCCCGGGAACCCTCCACCAGCATGATGACTCCATGGCCCCTTTGGGTATAGCCCCAGACCCCTGCCGCAGTCCCTCAGCTCCCCTACTCCAGCCCTTCTCTGCCTCCACCCACCCTTTCTCTGCTCCCATCGCCTGCCCATACCCCACTTCACCACCCTGACACCCCCTGACTCCAGGCCTCCCCTTCACTGCCCCCTTTCCTTCCCCTGACCCTCAGCCACCCCTTCAGCACCTCCACCTCCTGCCCTTGCTCCGTTCCTCCTCATCCCTCCCTTTACATCCTGTGCCCTCATCCTACCTGGGATGGGACCCACACTTACATGAATGGGGCCCAGACAATACGAGAAAGGGGCCTGGAGATTAGGGGGGGTTCCGGGGCCCATCGAATTACATTTTAACCACTGCATATATCAGGAGTGGCCAAACTGTGGCTTGGGAGCCACATGCGGCTCTTGAATGAAAAATTGTGGCTCCCGGAAGAACGTCAACAAATCAATTTTGGAATACAGCCCCAGCCTAGGAGTTCAGGAGGGGGTTGGGACAGTGTGGAGAAGTGTGGCATGGTCGGGGATGGCGGGGAAAAGTGTGGCATAGTTGGGATTTTAAATAACTCGCCACTAGCCTGCAGTCTTCTACACTGAGCAGCAGCTAACTTTTTATTGTATAGGCCTAATTTTCATGGTAACCTTAAGTAATTATTAGAATCTGAGATTAGTAGTATCAATATTTGTCCTCTTTTTATAATAAAATTAAAGTGTGCAATGAATTTTAAACTTAGTAATTTTGGAGTAGGTAATAGTATGTGGATATATGCCTCAGTGTGGCTCTTGAAGGTTAATAATCAACTTGTGTGGCTCTTGAGTTCCATAAGTTTGGCCACCCCTAGCATATATGTATATTTTATACCAGTATACTTAAGTCTGATAAAGATATGCAATGCTGTTATACAGCATGCAGAGGGAAGGGTTTGATTTTATAGAAAGACACAACCATTTTTGCAGCCATTCCCCCCTCCCCCATTTTCTAATGCCTGAGATTTGTTATATTTGTGTTTGTGTTCATGTTTTCATATCTCATCCATCCCTGGCATTCCATCAAGTATGGTTTCCCCTTAATGAATCTGCCCAGATGGTGTTTTTGAGATCCTCAGTCCCTTTTGTCCTGAGATTCTGAGTATTCTTTCTTCACCTCATTGCACCTGGAGAACTAATCACATGGCCAGGAAAGTGGCTTTCTCCCAGGACAGCACCCTTTCCACATTTTAGCAGTGAGCAGCTGTCACTCACCGTCCCATAGAGATCAAAAGCAGACATCTGATCTCTTTGTCTTATGTGCACAAATTTCCCACCTAAGTAGAAAGTGAATAGTTTGCCTGACATTCTGACCCATTTAAACCTGAATTATGCAGGTTCATAATGCCATCTAGAGGGCACAGTCCCTGTCTTTTCCACACAAAAACATAAGATAGTATTGACCTTCCATGGTATATGGTGATGGTGCTTGTACACCTTTGAAATTCAATATCTCTAAATCCCTGTCCTGATAAACACATACTTCATGCAAGGCCCAAACTGGAAAACCATTTCAGAAAAAGAGATGGGCAAATGTCCATTTATTGAGAATGAAAACTCTCCCTATTTAGTTAATATGCAAACTCCTTTGTTATCCCCAAACTGTCAAACTCTCAGCCAGATGTTTCAAAATAGCCTTTGCTGATTTTAACAGTCATCTCCCTTAAGCTGAAATTTTAATTCTAGGCAAGAATGTTTTCCAGAAGTAGTAAAGATAAGAGCTTTTAGTTTTTCACTCCACTTTGCTGCAATCTGCTGCAAAAGAAGGGGTCTTACAAGTTAGAAGGAGTCCTGTGGTCAGGGCCGTCCCTAAGGGAGTGCGGGGCCCTGGGCGAATCGCCTTCTGCGGAGCCCTCACTCATCTCCCTCTGGGCACTGGGGGGCTGGGGCCAGCTGGCCCAGGGGAGGGGCAGGCCCTGTGCCAGCCGTCCCATGCCAACTGGGCAAGCCAGCCAAAAGTGGAAGAACAGGATAGCAGGGTCTAGTTTCTCAGCTGCCCTTAAGACAGTGGTTGTCAAACTTTTCCTCAGGACCTAGCTCCAGACCACTCTGCTGTGTGGCGATGCTCCACCTCCACTGAAAAAAGTGGCCACTGCCAGATAACTGAACAGTGACTATGGTGGTGGTGGGGGGGGGGAATCCCTTATGGCTTTCATCCTTTCTCTTGAGGCATCTATTGCATCTCTGAAATCTACACATCTGATTTGAGATCACCTACATGGAAGATGCAGAGGGTGATCCCACATGCCATATTTCTGTCTCAAATCAGGAAGTATGTGAATTCTCTAAAATTGCATGTAGTAGCCTGGAATGTGTGTATGGGAAATCCTTGCAAAAGGGGGTGGGGGTAACTGAGTGGAGAAATGAGATGGAAGTGCTGAGGCAGGGGAAGGAGAAGAGAGCCAATGCCAGGCTGGAAAGAAAGGTCCTGGAAGATCCTGTCTGCTGTTGAGCCTGTCCAAGTCCTTCCAAGTCCTGGTCCCTTCTCCACTGCCAAATCCCAGGAACTGAAGCAGCCCCTCTGGGTTCCACTTTCGCCTCTGCACATCATCTGCTCCCTGAGTCTGCATGAGTTTCCATGAACACACAAATGTTGTGATTGAAGGGGTGCTAACCCTCTGTGCTTGGTCTGGTGACCCTTGGCAGTGTGCATAAGGCAGCAACACAATGGGGCTATCCACTCCCCCCTCCACATTAGAACCTTGCTATAACTTCTCCTTCTAGCAGATCCATCCCTGAGTTGGATTTTACTCTGTTCCTTAGGCCTTCTAATCGTAGAAAAAATACTATACTTTGTAACACAGACTCCTGCTAGAACAATTTGCTTTTCTCTTCTCTTTTTAATTAAAGTCAAAAAAATCTCTGGAGTTTTTATTAAAAGCTACAACTTTTGTTGCAAGCAAGGGAATTCACAACCCACTGAAAAAAAGAGGCAAGTCCTAATTTGCAAAAATAACTGTAATCCCCATATCCCAGAAATGGTAGAATAAGGGGGTGTTCACAGTTTTTTCTTTTCTTCATTGGGTCTATTGATAAAAAAAACAAAGTTTGCTTGCCAGGGACCTCAATCCTTTGCATATGAATGAGAGAAGCCCAAAGAAATACTGACTCAGAGAGGAGGCATAGAGGTTGTTTGAACAACAATTAGCACCTCATTGTTAGTCTTAATGACTCACCTTTGTTGCAGTGCTGATTGACTGCCTTAAGCAACTTTCACCCCAAGCCACTCCTCTGGCCTCGCAGGAGAGCCGGCCATGTGAACTGGGCTGCCACTTTTTGGCTGGAAGTTGCAGGGCCCTGAGCAGCTTCTCCTCTTGCCCTACCTTAGGGACAGCCCTGCCTGTGGCACTTAAAGACAAATTTATTTTTTTGCATGAGCTTTCATGGGAGACAAAGTGGGATTTTCTTCCATGAAAGCTCATGAAAAAAATAAATTCGTTAGTTTTTAAGTGCCATGGGACTCCTTTGTTGCTTGTTTTACTGAACTAGACAAATACAGCTACCTCTTTGGATCTTTACAAGTTAGAGTAATTTTAGTATGTAAAATTCTCTGAGGTTGTTCCCACAACCGTTTAGGGTCAGCTGAAAAACTGAGTCTGACAGCTCTGATGTAAAATTAAAAAAAATAGAGAGGAATTATACACAAAATTTAATGCCATCACGTGTCTCACTTGGGCAAGTACACGAGTCCCCCTATCTTCACAGCCAAGCCTGCTTCTCTCATTTACAAGTTCTCACTAACCGCAGTCCTCACTGTTTCTTTCAAAGCACCTCTAGAATCCTCCATTTTATCTAACTATACCTTCTTATCCTTACATTTATTGTGCCTTCATGATTAGTTTAAACTTCTGAGGACTGTGCTTGCACTTTATATTCTCACATCTTTTCACTAGTCACATCTCATCTTTTGTCCTGGCCTTACGTTGAACTCATCCCTGAAATTACACTACCAAAATACCTTTTGTCACTCTAATACCTCTATAAGCAGGTTATCCTTAGTCTATAATGGCAGTACTTTTTGGAGGCAGTGGATGGGAAATGTGCAAGGTACCTAAAGTACCTTGCGCATCTCCCAACAATTTAGTAATCCATCACTACACATTAAGATAAGCTGACCAGAAATGCCTTCTGAGGGCAGTTTACAGAAACTCCAGTTCTGGGGGGCTGGAGTTGATATGACGATTTCTGTAGCAATTGAGCGAGTTTACACAGACCACTCAATTCCACCCAGAAGATGGTGCTTGCCGCCATCAGTATAGACTTACCCTCAGTCTTGCTCATTTATGGCACTTCTTTTTGAAATGCACAATTAGGATTTCTCTTAACAGTTTGTGGCAGTCAGAAAATCGGTTTTGAAGATGTTTTCCCTGACATGCTTGGAGTAGAAAAGTATTCTTCCTTGCCTTTTCTCTAGAGGTCCTTCTAAGACTATTTTCATTTTTATGGAATTTTTCTGTTCTGGAGTTCAAATATGCTTGCATATTTACTTACCACTTTGCTGGATGCAGCCTTCTCCCTCCACACCAAACCCCTTTTGACTTTTCTTTACAAATACAAACAGCAAAAGTCAATTGCCTGTTCTTAGCACTCCCCTGCAGGATTTTGTCATTGCATTTTATTTCACTACATTTTCACTACTCTCTTTTACAAGAAGAATGGAAGTTATATTCTTCATTTTCTTAAAGAAACAATGACAGTTCTTCCTTTGTTCCTTATGTACAGTCTACATCATCACAATAGTAATTATTTTGCTAGGGGGTCTCTAGATTTCTATTAAAGTAATCCTCATTCTAGGGGTACTGTAGTGTTCTTTAATCAACACTGCTTTCATTTTTAAAAAGTAATTTCCCTTGTATTTTAAAATAAATCAATAAATGTACCAGACAACCAATTAGAAGAGTATAAACAAACAAATCCATTTTTAGTTCATGATTTCCCATGAATTGTGAATATTAGGAGAAACTGCTATTCACAAAGAAATCGGGTATGCATAAAGTGCTGAAAATTTCTTTTTTTAAACCACCAGTTTGCCCTGCTGGTGACCTCTTGTGAACATGGCTGTTTCCCAGTTGCAGGCATATCCGAATGAGTGGTAATGTGCTCAGTCCCAGGTTTATATTAAAGTCCATAGTATTTCACACATTAACTTATTCATGTTCTCTTGTCCACATATCCCTGCAGGCCAATCGATTAATCATTGATATTGCTCTTGAGCAGCAGCTGGGATTAAGATAACAGCAACATTTTCTCATGTTCAATAGTAATGTTTGTGTATTTGGCTTCCCTGGGATCAATTCAGACCTGGGTGTAATGCCACTGACACTCCCCACTAATCTGAATTTTGCCCTTTATTTGTGGTTATGTAAATTAAATGAAAGGCCATACTCTGCTGTCCTTTTCACAGGTGCATCTTCTGTGAAATCATTGGAAATAATGCTGAACCTATGTGATTAGAGCTAGGCACATAATTCAAAACAGTGCATTTTCTTTACTCTGTTTTGAATTAGTCACTGACAGTTTGAGGAAATTGTAAATGGTCTCATTCTTTGATGTTGCTCATAAAATCCTTCAACAGTTCTTGTTTGTCTAAGTTTGGTTGCTAAGTTTTACAGTGTGGTGTCACTCTGCTGGTTAGTTACAAAGTTTAAGGTGTTGTAATTTTTGTTCTGTAGTTGTATCCTTGATATATATAACTAACAATTTTATCATGAGCTGTGGTTGTGTGTCTCACATATTAATTGAAGTTTATATTGTGTCCCTCAAAACAGGGTTTGCTAAATAAAGACACCTATTAGGGTACTATACCAATTCCAAAAAATGATTATGTAAAATAAAAAATTGCTTTTCACACAGCTGGTTTCTTTTTATGCACATTTTGTGAAATTGTTGCACATTTTCTCTTTTCCATATAAATTTAAAGTCACAACATTTACACTGTAAAAACATCTGAAAATTCTCATTGTACAAATTTCTCAGAGAAATTCTTTGGATTGGCTCTAAGTCAGCAGTTCTCAGACTCCATGTTATGACCCCAAAGTGGGTTGAGACTGTGTTTTAATGAGAGTGCCAGGTAGAAACCCACATGTGATTGGCAGGAGGCTCAAGCCACAGCTTGAAGCCCTGTGAGCAGCAGATGGTTGAAATATGAGCTCCATCTGGGCAGGACTTCAAATGTGAGCAATTTAGGTTGGTGAGGCCCACCATGTTGGCCCTTGTAGGCCCTGTGAATGACTTCCCATACTCAAGCAAGTGTATGATTACCTAGCAGGCCACTTAGCACATGTTGTAATAATAACCTTAGTAATGGATCATTTTTGAAGAAAAGTGGGGGAAACAGAGTAATGAAGGGGGTTCAGTTGCCACCTGCAACAAAAGAAGAGTTGACAACAAGGATCCAAACAGCAGTAAATATGATCCAAAATATTTGGAATATGGATTTGTATGGATTGGTTTTCAGGAGCAACTATGGCCACAGTGTGTGGTGTATGGTGAAGTTCTAGCAGAGTAGCATTTAAAACCATCTAAATGTTGTGGTCCTTGCAGGCACAGCATAGTTCTCGGGGGGGTGGGGTGGGGAGCACTACTTGCTAATTATTTTCCATGGAAGCTGAGAGAGGTGCAGGGCCAGAAAACAATACTTAGAATGGCAGCTAAAGACAATGGCAGCTAAAGGCAAAGAGAAAGTCCTTGCAGCATCTTTTGTTGTCTCTTAGTGGGTAGCTAAAACTGGAAGACCTCACGCTGTTGGAGAACCTTGCTTTCTGCTGTGTGCAACGAAAATGGTTTCAATTATGTTCAGGCAAGATACAGCGACTCAACTTGATTCAATTCCCCTGCCTAACAACACTATTGCCAGGTGTTTTCACAGCGTGGCCAATGATGCGGCTGAACAAATGATCACCAAAAGCAAGCAAAATCATTTTCTTAATATTAAACTTGATGAAATGATGGACGTGTCTGGTGTTGCTCAGATGCTGACATATGTAAAATTGGAGAATTATGAAAAAGTCCTAAGAGGAATTTCATTTTGCCAGACATTCTCACAATGTGCTGCAGGGGAACAGCTCTTGTCACTTTCAGATTCTTTTGTCTCGAATTGTGTCTTGGAATGGTAGTACTATATAGGAATTTCCAGTAAAGGTGCTCATGCAATAACTGGAAAAAACAGTGAGCTAGTCACCCAAGTACCAGCTGTTGCACTGCAAACAATTTGAAGTCACTGTCTTATCCACAGGCAAGACCTCATTTTAAAAATAATGCCATCTGTTCTAAAGCAAGTTCTCAATGAAACAGAAGTTCATGTGGTCAACTTCTTTAAGAGTAGCTCAATAAGATTATGTCCGTTTGCAGGTTTGTGTGGTGAGATGGGAGCTGAGCACCATAAGTTAATTTGCCATATAGAATTATGGTGGCTTTCTTGGGGGAAGAGGTTCACCATCCTTTGTTTGCTCTCAGAGAGGAAGTGAGAATTTTTCTTTCAGATGAAAACTCCCCACTGGCCAAAAAGTTTGCAAATACCAAGTGGCTTGCTGTGCTTGCCTTAGTTGGCAAACATTTTTGATTACCTAAGTGTGTTAAATACCTCACTTCAAGGGCAAGATCCTTTTATCTTTCTCTCACTGACAAAATCAAATGTTGGATCAAGAAACTTGCCTTATGGTGTGCTCAGGAGGACAGTGGCAGTTTTGAAGAGTATTTTCATTGGATGATTTTTGTATGTAATGGTATTGTGAATTAAAATATTTGGTGGTTTATTTTTGTAGATAGGGCCTTGCAATTCATTTTTTAAAAAACATGCTATCTAAGTAACACAGGGAGCTGAGGTCATGTAAATTGTCTTGCCAGAGGAGGGTCATAGTTCAATAAATTGTGAGAACTGCTACTCCGATTTATACAGAATGCCATTCTGTGTTTTAAACAGGACTTTCTGTCCCAGTTGTCCTATCTTTGTTTGGTTTTATGAGAGCTTTCCTTGACCTAGGTAACGACTCCATAGGTAGGTAAATAAAATGCTAAGGCTACTGATTGCAGCTGCATCAGGCATCCTGCAAGGTAGTTTAGAATAAAAGTGCTGTGCTGCCATGTTCAACCACTTCTAAGGCCACCACTACCTTCTGAAGGCAGCACAACCTGGGAAGAGGCAGCTTCTGGTTGTAAAAGATACTAAATCTTGTTTTGTTATGGGCGAAGTAAAAATGCACGGAGAAAGCAACTGTATTTTTAATTTTAACATATTGTGTATCATGATGTAAACTGAATGACTTACAGGATGTTATTGACTGCATATTATGCTGTAAGAAGAAAAATAGATGAAATTCAAAGCTTTCAGGGAAAGAAAGATGTTTGCTACTAGAGTTTTATTTCTTTTGGCAGCAAGTGAACAGTACTTCGCTTTTTCAGTTATGAGATGTTAGCTATTTGAAAAACTCACATTGCATTATGTGGCATTGTGTCATATTTACAGCACAATGAACCAAATACCTGCTTCACTTGATTGTGAGTTGGGGAGGATTTATTTATTTATTTATTTATTTATTTTTAACTCCTCACCTGGAGGGAAAAGGAAAGCAAATAAAATCCTTGAGAAGATGGTCATTTTGAAATTCCCATGGGCAGTTGACTTACGTATGCACTTCAGTGGAATGTAATGAAATGAAATTGCAACAGTGCCTTACAGGAATAAACCAATACCTTTATGTGATTAAATATAAAGAAACACATACTATAATTTTCTTTCAGGAATTATGAAATAGTTGACATGAATAGGTTAGATTTGTGATGAAAGTCAATAATTTTAAAGTGTGGAATAAAGCAAAATTTGTACATTGTAGGGAAAGGAAGCTAAGTAGATATTAGCTTTCATGAAAATACTAATATATCATTTTGTGATAAAATTAAAATATAATATTATAGCACCATGCTATGCTTCAAATGTTTCTATTGAACAACATAGCAAAGCAAAAAGATTTTCCTCTCTCTCTCTCTC
>ML681984.1:16762852-16968748 GCA_007922195.1 Podocnemis expansa | reverse complement strand
AATGGGGTGTGGGGAAGATGCCCTGTTTATTTTTCTAACGTGTACCAGGGAGAGAGAGCAGTTATTTAAGTTAAGCACCAGTGTTGACAGGAAAACAAATGGATAGAAATTGTCCATCAAGATGTTAAGGCTCAAATGTTTCTAACCATGGCAGGAGTAAAGTTCTGGAACAGCTTTCCAAAGGCAGCAGGGGGCAGAGAGAAGGGAATCTACCTGGTTTCAAGACTAACATTTATGGAGGAGATGATACGATAGTGCTGCCTACAATGGCATATGGTCCCTCAGTGACTACCAGTAGCAAATATCCCCAACAGCCAGAGGTGGGACAATAGATGGGGAGGACTCTGAATTACTACAGAGAATTCTTTCCTGTGTATCTACCTAACAGGTCTTGCCCATATGCTTAGAGTCTGATTGGCAGAGACGAGACCCTAGTAGGTTTTCGCCTTCCTTTGCATCATGGAACACAAGTCACTTGCAGGTTTAAAGTAGTGTAAATCTTGAATTCTCTGTAACTTGAAGTCTTTAAATCATGATTTGAGGATTTCAGTAACTCAGGCAGAGGTTAGGGGTCTATTGTAAGAATGGGTGGGTGAAGTCCTGTGGTTTGCAATACGCAGCGGGGCAGGCTAGAGCTAGAAAATCATTATGGTCCCTTCTGGCCTTAAAGTCTATAATTCTATCTTTTAAAAAGGCCTGATCTGGGGTGGGGGTGAGGGGTGGAGTTCCAGCTTATTCTGCCTTACGTGCAGATGTACTGTTGTTCATCGCCTTTCACTCTATGGAAGAGTTTAAAGCTAGAATTGTTGCATAAGACATACATAGGATGTGAAATCTGAGCAATTAAGAACAGAAGGAGTATTTAGTTAGGCTGTTTGTGTGTTCAAAACTTTTTAATTCTTGTTTCTTTTTTTAAACACCTGTTTATTCCAGACTTCTGGATAAATGGTTGGGAAGAAAAGATCACTGTTAAACATTTAACTCTTGCTTCTTCAGTTAAGGATGGAGAAAGCATCTAGTCCAATTTTCTGGCCTTCCAGTGACACAGCCAGCAAAACTGAGAAGGGAAGACTTGACATTACCCAGATTTCTAAGCTAAGAAGACAGACAGAGAAAAATAAACTTGGGAGGGTTAAGGTGAAGTGTCAAGCCCTATATTAAACAAACCAAAAGCATAATGTGTTTTCAGGGTTTTGAGGTGTTGTGAAGGACAGGGATTCCTACAATTCCCCCCCCCCATCCCACTGTCTGCCCTTGTACTGTCATTTTCTACTCTCACCCCACCCCCCCAAAGGGTTCTTGGAGCAGAAAAACCAGGAAAAGTTGGTGTTCCCCCCCCCACCCCCACCCCCTTCTTCCTCTCCTGTGGAAAAGGTGAGTCCATGGGGGAAAGAAAAAGAAGCAAAGGAGACTTGGAGCTCAGACAGTTTTCTTGTGTTAGCCCTTTGGACTTAATCTACAAGGGGCCCATCTCTAGCCCTCCTCATGAAGTGTGTTGCTCCAAGACAGGGTTATGCAGCTTTGGGCGCGCTGAGGTTTGTTACCATCCCTTTCTCCAGCCTGTCTCAGCTGTCAGAGATGGGGGAGACTTCTCCCTGTTTGTCACCCCTTCAGGTGTCAGATTTTCCCTTTTATACTAGTAATTACAGTTTTCTTTTTGGGTGAAATACTATCAAGGTTGCTAGCAAACCCCTTCAGACTTCTGCTGTTCATTTGTATTTTGGCATCACTTCCTAACAGAACAAGAAACGGAGATGGTAATGCCATATGGTGGTGGCATAGTATTCTTTCACAGTACTTCCCCTCAATAGCCTTGAACGTCTCTCTTTAGCCAACCTTGGAGCTTGAAGCTTTTGATGTATCTGTGGCCTTCAGACAACACAGATTACTGACAGCATTTTCTGTTTGTTCCTTGTTTCTTTCAATTTATTGTCTTCTCCAAACCCTTAGTGTTTGACTGTGCCGAAACAATTATGAGCAGTGGCATTCTTCCCCATTGTTATACAGAGAAGTTTAATTGTATCCTACATGTGTTCATGTAATGTGGTTATATTGCAAGTACATTATATTCTGTGGGCATATACAAACTGTATATCAAAGATGCTAAAATTTTCCATTCACCAAAATTTTCTCAAAAATTACTATTATTGATATATCTTTTTATAGCCTAGGTATTTATTTGCTGGAAGATAAGCCTTGGGTTGTAGTGCATTCTGTTTTGCTAGAGCGTGTTCCTACCCTTCTTTTAAAATGTCAGCTCCAGTCATTTCAGTGGTATTGAGGAGGGAAAATGTTTGAGGTTTTTAAAGGCTTGTCATTTAGAAACTACCTTATAGTCAACAGAAATAAGAAAGGAATATTGTGATTCTTGCACCAGTTAAAAATATTGAATCTTCTGAAAAATCATAAGAAAGCACAGCAAAGACATTTTGCAAAACCCCCAGGAAAATGGGATTTATATTTTATATTTAAGAGGCAGCCTCATGACTAGTAATATGTGACTCTCAGGAAGTTTGGGTTTGTTTGGCTCAGCCTTGCAAAGGTCAAGGGTTTATCCAGTGTAAGTAAACATGAAGGTTAAAAGCCAAATTATCCCACTCATTCACCAGTTCACAAAAAAGAAATGCATAATGACAAAATAAAGCAAAACTCAGACTTTAACCAAAAAAATAAAAGATGTATCTGATTTTTCAGGGATATCTGAGAAGCCCAGTTGAAGTCTAAATTCTGCTGGATTCTGTCTTTTTTTGCCAGTAGGTGAATGAGTGGGTTAAATTGACTTCATCATTTAAATCAAACATAATTTGTTATTCTTGTTAGCAATTGGGAACTCTGACTCAGTGGAGAAGGTTAGGGCTACGTGGACCATAAAACCTGTGGTATTTCTGTTGTCTCTCTGAGGCAGTCCCCCATAGATCAATGAAGATTTATTGGCTAGGCAAAACATCTGACAATGTGGGATTTTCTCCCACAAAAGCTTGTGCAAGAAACAAATTTGTGAGTCTTCAAGTGCCACAGGACTCCTTGTTTGTTTGGCTAGTCAATGTCTGAGGATAACAACTTTCCCTGTTCTTTTGCTGGCTTGTGGATAAATAGGAGCTTCCTTTCTCCAGTCTTTTCCCAGCACTATAGTCACATGATTTTTAAAGCTAAATGTTGGGTTCACCTTCAAATAATATGCATATATGCAAATTAGTCCATCAGTTAGTTTGCATATCATATCACACGATGCTGCATACAACTTGGCCACCTTGCACTAAGATATGGCAAATGGATAGTGCGGGAAACTATTAAGTTTCTTTTATTAAGCCAGTTTTATTTCTTGGTTTTTAGGACACATCACAAACATAACTGTAACACTATTGTATTGTTGACAAGGAAAGAGAGGAAACCCAGTGGAGCAGCACTCAACCTAGAAATGTAGATACAAACTGTTGCTTGCTTTCTCTAACGTGACTTTATTTTGAATCATTGTATATTTGTAAAATTTAAAAATGAGCAATGCTGACAAATAGTGTGGACGTTCAGCAAAGGGAGGATAATAGAGAGAGGCCCCACACTAAGGTCTGAAATGTCTGTTGTTATAGACTAAACTGGTAGCAGTACTTCTAGTTAATGCTGTGTGATTCCTCCCATTATAAAATCCTATTTTAAGTTTAAAACTTTGTAAAATTTTAACTATTTATGCAGAAATTATCCATGCGGGGTGTTTGCCCCAGGCTGATTTTTTCCTCTGGGTGAGGGTGGAATTTTGGCTAAAAAAGGTCACTTGTTTCTGATGACAAAGTTAAGAGAAAATATGTTGATTTGCCCCTATTAAAAAAAAATCTTAGAATGGTTTAGTTGAGACTTTCTAGTACCTGTATGTTTTGGAACAACAACTTGAAATGTTGCAGGAGGAATGTGCATTTTACTGTTCTCTTGTGAGGAGAAACAGACTTGGCCAAGTTGTAAGCTATTGAAAAAAATCATGTATTCACATAGTAAAATCTTGTTAGACTTTTCAGCTAAATTCTCTGAAGATTCTGTCTTGACTGAGCATGGTCCATTTCCTCACTCTTCCTGTAGGTAGCTGAACTGCACGTGTGCCAGCTAATCATTGTGATTGAGTATGCTGTGTCCCATTGTGACATGCCAAAAGTACAATCTGGACTGATGAACAGCTGGGTCCTCTCCACCTCTGTAACTTTGTGTGCTTCTTATATTGCTTCACTGTGAGAGCTGCCATTCCTGGTCTACACTCACACAGACTCTATCCAGCATATAGTATTACTATATTAATAGTTATTCTGTATGAGTGCTATAGCCAGCCACTCTTGAAGTATACTACAGAGCGACATCAGTAATCTCCCAGTCTTGGACTTCTCCAGAAATGTGCATCTTGTACTGCCCAGCTCTCTCCTCAACAATGCAGTACAAAATAACATCTGTCATTTTTTTTAGTAGCAAATACTATGCACAAATCCTGTTATCAGAAATAGAGTTTCCTGAACATTTCAAACCAAAAACATTGGTTTATATAAGACAATAAAACTAGTTTCTTAGCTGTAAAGAGATACATTTTAATAAGGAATGTAATGAGGCATAAAAGTCAGAACTGATTACAAGAAAAATAAAAGTAAAAGGAAACTGTCTGATTTTGCAAACGAGTGAATTAAACACAAGTTCACTTACCACATTTCAGCAGTTCTACTGGTTGAACTTCATTCAGTCAGCATCCCTCCTCAACGCCAGTGTTGTTTGCTTTGTCTTTCAGATGTTGTGGATGATGTAAGTAGAGAGAAAAGAGGGAATAATTTGGGGCATTTCCCTCCCCACTTTTATAGTTCATTTCCTTC
The DNA here is from genome assembly GCA_007922195.1 of Podocnemis expansa. Taxonomy (NCBI): domain Eukaryota; kingdom Metazoa; phylum Chordata; order Testudines; family Podocnemididae; genus Podocnemis; species Podocnemis expansa. The sequence continues at coordinate 16,963,910 of ML681984.1, read as the reverse complement.
TTCGAGAAACATCTCCAGCAGAGTTTCAGGAGACAAAAAGTTTATGGGGCTAGGAGCCCCAAGCTGTTTCTTTAAAGATGGAGATTTTTCACTCATGTCCCTTTTCCTGTGAAAATATATCTATTTAAGCAGGCAGTGGCCCATTTTGACCTATTTGTGTTTGGCTGAGGACTCATCTTGTTTTCTGTCTCTGAGGAACTAGTTTGGCTGCTCCCAGGTTTGGAGTATGTCTTAGTGACCATGTACAATGGTACTGTATAGTTTTACATCATGCAATGTTGGCACATATATTTTATCAGGATAGTGTTGGCTGCCGAGTTATAAGTTTTCAAATGATATTTCACAAGGCATACTTATACGAAGGTTATTATAATAGTTTATAAGGGGGTAAATAGAGAAATAGAAACTGTCACCAGAGATGTAAGGGCAGAGCAGAACCTTCCCATGAGCCATTGTGGCACCTTGTAAATGAAATGAAAGCTGGGAGACTGTTTTTGCTATGACCTCATTGACCCTGTGGCTGGCACCCAGTATGTCCAGTAGCGTGGGATGGGATGGGATGGGTTCTGAGTTACTTTGAGAATTCTTTCCATGTGTCTGGCTGGCCACATGTTCAGGGTTTAGATGATCAGCATGTTTGGGATCACGAAGGAAATTTCCACCATGGCAGATTGGTAGAGCCCCTGTGCATTTTCTTGCCTTCCACTGTAGCATGAGGCATGGGTCACTTGCTGATGGATTCATGGCACCCCGAAGTCTGTAAAACATGATTTGAGGACTTCAATAACCCAGTCATAGATTTGGAGTCTATTACAGGAGTGGGTGGGTGAGGTTCTGTGGCCTGCATTGTGCAGTTAGGCTAAATGAAAGGTCAGCAACCTTTGCTGCCCCCTGTGTCAATGCCTCTTACCTCACCCTCAGCAGGTACTGAGGTCGGGGCCAGCAGGTGCCAGGGGGTGAGGAAGGGACTCCTCCCAGCTGGCCTCCGCCCCATGTACCATGGCTCATTTTCTCTGCTGGCTATGCTCCCTTCCAGGGAGGCAGGGCCAGCAGGGGCTAGGAGCCATGGTGCATGCACAGCTCTTGTGGCCCCAGGCCCCGCTGGGATGGTGGGCCCAACGGAGGGAGCATCATTGGTGTTGGGTGCTGCCAGATGTGGCACAGATGCCAGGGGTTGCCAACCCCTGGTCTAGAAGATCATAATGGTTCCCTCTGACCTTAAAGTCTAAGTTTGTAAGTCTAAATAGCCTGACGTGAATGCAGATAGAGATGATGGAGCCAAAGGGGACAGAGTCAGCCTATAGAGTGGGGAGTGGAGGAGATGATATGGGCAGAAACAGGCTGTGGTAGGGGCAGAGATGGGCAGTGTGGCGTGGATAGGGATAGAGCTGAGCAGACAAGCTGTGGGGGGATGGTGAGACATTAAGTTTGCACAGTCAAGCAGTCGGAAGTATGATCATATCTTTGTTAATATTATCATTGCAACCGCAGTTTTTGATCTCATCATGCGTATTGTTACAGTAGTGTTTAATCACATGAACCCATACTATTGTTTCTTCAGGACTCCTGTCTCATTCAAGGCACAGGATGAGTGGTGTTTATGGAATGAATTAAGGTTGTATAGTGAATTAGGCTATTGGCTGTCGGACCACCTCATTTGTTGCAGAAATTGGAAGGTATATGGTGAATGAGGCTGGGGATTGCAGAAAGAAAAAGAATGGGCTTGTGTCAGTTGAATGACACTCTAGAGACACAGTTATACTAGTATAACTCCAGCTATCAGAGCAGTTAGATCAATGTAAAAGGAACCAGGGAACCAGCAAAAGTTATACCAGTATCAACACTTTTATATATCTACATTAGGCTTTTTACTAGCATAGTTTTATCAGTAAAGAAAAAAAGAAATATAAAATCAGCACCCCTAAGCAACATAATTATGCCAGTGAAACTTTTATGTGGTTACTTACTTTCTAGAGATACGTTGTCTCTGTCTCATCCAGAAAGGCAGGAAAAAGGATGGCAATTTGCAAGGGTCAGAAGCATGAAAAAGACTCACGTGGCAGGCTCCTTTTAGAGCAATAGTTTAGAATCTAGGGATGTAAAACTCATGCAATGTGGGGGGCAACATTGGAGGGCAGGACAACTGTCACGGGCCATGTCTCTACCTGAGCTCCCCATCCCTTTCCCCTGGCAACTTCAGAGCAGCATGCACTCCCCAGCCCTGCAGGCTCTGCAACATCTTCCCTTTTCCCTGCCCTTTGGGCTCACCTTTCCCGTGCTGGCTCCCTGACCCCACTTCTCCTGTTGTGCAGGTCCCAGATCCCTCTTCCCCTTGGTTCGCCTGGATTCCCCCAACCCCACCAGCTGGGCAGCTCCCAGACCCCACCCCGTTCCCCTTCCCTTTTTACTTCCCCTACCGCATGGTGGCAGGCAGGCAGTCTCAATCACAGCCACAGGCAGGCTGGGCTCCTGCCACCCCTCTTCCCTGCCCACTCACTGTCAGTCACTTAGCATGGTGGCCTTTGGTTGGCTCAGTCCTGGCTCGCCTTTGATTGGCTCATTCCCATGTGGGCCTCAGCCACTTTTTCTTTTTCTATTTGTGATTCGTTCAGTGTGCAGTCAATGAGCATGCCAATGGACTGACAGTGAACAGCTGGAGTGAAGGGTGGTGCAATGGTTCTCTGGGAGCTGACCCAGCCCGCTGGGACTGAGACTCTGATTGGTTGGCAGACGACGGCAGGGCTGAGATGGGATTGGCTGGCGTGCATCCTTTGTTCCCTTGTGTTCTGACGCATTCACATGATCTGAGTCACAAGCATGCTTAGACCTGCTCTGCCGGGAACAGCCTGTCTTTATTGTTCACTGTTGCTGCAGAGAGCATCCAGGCACAGTCCATGCAGCGGTTCTGTGGGCCGCATCAGTGCCCTTGGTGGGCCAGATCCGGCCCAGGGACCATAAGTTTGACACCCCTGCTTTCGAAAAAGTCCCAAAGGATATAAGGAAACCAGGGACCAATACTGCTGTCTGCAAAGTCCACAGAATTCTTCTTAGGTTCAGACCATCCCTCACAGAATAGCTGTAAATGATGGAATCTCTACAGCTCTTGAGCACAAAATGTATGAAGTCATAGATTAAAAACATGAAAAAAAAATTGCTAAATGCATTACTTGGTCAGCTCTTAATATACTATACAGGGTATGACAAATGAGTGTCTGTGTAAATCAATAAACCTTTCTATAAAGAAACTACTGGTTTAGTATGAATAACAAGGAAATGCACAAAGTAACCAGTGTTCTAGCATTCTGTCATGGTTTTTAAAGTTCACTGTCATAACTCTGTTCCCCTTGACCTTTATCAATGATACCTTCAAAGAATTTTGAGTTGCTAACTTGACATATGACCTTTACACCCTCATTCCCTCTTCCCTCAGTGCCAGATAAATGTCTGCCATCCTGCCCTCCATATCCCTTTGTTTCGTATCTTGACTCTCCAATAATTGGTTCCTGAAAGAAAATTGGTCTTTTGGAGGAAAATTCAGTGGAGTTTTTTTCTTCTGTTGTACTTTAAAAGTATTAAAGACTTTCTCTCTTCAGTTTACTGTGTAGCAATTTTCATCTGAGACTTTCATCTGAGAGTACTGATAATGAACTAATTAATTTTGTTTCATGACACTTGCCATAAGGGGAAATACTACTATCCCAACTCTGACCAGGACTAAAAAATATTTGTAGCTTTGCTGAGGCTATGATCTTCCTTTTCAACCTTGAAAAATGGATCAAACTTAGAAATGAATAAATCTAGAGTGATTACTGTATCTTGGCAATGGTATCAGTGCCATATAACCCCTATTTTACACAAAGTAACCTTAAGTTTTCAGTTTCTAATTGATTTTCCATACATTCAATCTTATGTGTTAAAACAAAGTTGTCTCTAATTAAGGAAGCTGAAAGCTGCTTGGCATCAGCCAGCTCCTGATTTAAAACCTTACATTTTCCACTAACTGTTGGAGAGTCACTATACGGTAGAAACCTTGTATTCCAACTTGAAGATGTGAAGTGCGTAAGCCTCTGTCTTGGTCAACAATAGGAGCTTATGGTGCCTTAATAGCACACAAAGCAGCTTTTACATTGCAACATGTCTTCAGCTGACTGAATGATCCTATATGCTCTGGGCTGAGACCTCAGCAGAGAAATGCTTACCACAGTGTGAGTTGTTGAAACACTAGTGACAGAGCATCCATATCCATGATCCCTGGGACCATGCTTATATTGCTTTGACTATCACATAGTTTTGGTTTTTTATGTTCTTGGTGTGCAGGGGGACATTAGAAAGTACAGAACTAAAAAAGAGGTGTACACATTCCTTAGAATAAAATATAGCTGTATTAAAATCAGAACAATTGCAGAAACCAGAGAAGAGATAGTTAAGAAAGGACCGTCATCAATAACTTTGCAGCTTTCTTACTTTGATTTATGGACTCACTTGCTAGGTGATGTCAGATGTGGAACTTCTTTTTCTCTATTATGGCCCACACTGTCTCTGAGGGTCAGCAAACATGACCTAGCATTCATTCTATGGGGGTCATCAGGTTGCTCCATAGCAACTTAGCTTGGTATAGTTACAACTTAGAGCAGTGGCTTTCAAACTGAGGGTTGCGACCCAGTTCTGGGTTGCAGACCCTCAGGCAGTGGGTCATGGCACCCTCTGCTGCTGCTACCGAAAGACTGGAATGCATTGCTCAAAGAAATAACTGTTGGGTCATGGGCATAAATGATTTTTTTCAACTGGGTCCTGAAGAAAAAAAGTTGGAAAAGCACTGTCTTAGAGTATAGTGTTCTGTTCCTTCTCCCCAACCCCAAATATGTCATAGAGGCACAATGTATACATTGTTCCTCAGAGGAAGTACCTATTTTACTTAACAGACACCTTTTCAAATAATTATAAGGAGAGATGCTTATCCTGCAAACCTTTTCCAGTTAGAAGATGGCTGTGATCTGTGTTCTTGGATGGTAGAGGAAAGAAGGATTATTAGGATTCACAACAGAGAATACTATGAGCTAAAAAGTCTATGTGACAAGAGTGGTGGAAGACTGCCACAAAATTGTCTACCATTCTGTTCTTCACAAGAGAAAAGGCACAATGATTTTTCCTCTTTTAAAGACAGGTTGATTGGGTTTTTTTAGGACTGCAAACTTCATTCCCAAGTTTATAAACACAAGTACTTTGGGGGTGATTGTGGTTTACAGTAAGTGTTCTGTTGCAATATGGGGGGACATCCTGTAAAAAGAATAGGTCTTTCAACTTTACACAGGTTGTCACAAGGGTCTTAAATGAAATTAGTGAAGTGTTCCCTTTGTTGTTTGGCTCTCATTACAAAAATGCCAATTAAATGGGCATGATTTGCTCAGCAATCAAGAAGCACACAAGTCAAGTTAGCATAGATTAGATTGCATCCTTTCTGTACACATTCAAAGCCATTGGTGCAAAAAAAGTTTGTATTCTATTTCCACTGTGTCAGGCAATGAGGAAAAATTTACTGTTTATTATTAATGCTGTCATGCTCAGATTTCCTAATTTTCTCAGTGCATTCATCAAGGAATAGCTTGCTGAATTCAGATATTAGGCAATAAAATGCAAACATACCTAGTTTCAGCTTTCATTGTATTACTACCTCACAGCAGTCAAAATAACACAGACTGAAAGAAAATTAGGGGTCATTTTAATTTTTTTTTTTGTATCTTTACTTTATGACAGTACATTGTTAGCAGGTCTTTTAGGCATCTGGACATGTGAGCATCTGTATCACATATTTTTCAAGCTTCAATTTTAGGACTAGATTATACAAGACTTGTACATGCCAGTGAGCACCTACTCCAAAAATTAGTCTATTGGTGGACTACATCTGTAAATAAATGCTCAGAAACATGAGTAGATGTTGTACACTCTAGTTTACTTATGCCTATATTTTTACACCAACAGTCACAGGAATGCTTTTTTAAAAATTTTTTTTGGCCAGTAGAGAGTCAACCGTCTACAAGTAAATTTCACTTAAGTTTATTCTATATTCTGTGCCAATAGGAGCAAACTTATAATATATGCACTGGGGTATATGAAAAATATAGCACAAATCCCTTATTAGAAACAGACAAATTAGGGTTGCCAGCATTCTGTACATTCAACTGTACAATTTCAACATCCCCAGTAAATCCGTAAATAAACGAAAATGTCCGTCAAATTGGGTAGAAATAAAACTTCTTATATTTTGTGTGTGAGTATGCACTTTTGTGACATTAGTATATTGTTTATGGTATTTTTGTGATGTCAATAAACAGTTTACCCCCTCATTAAAATAACTCAACTTCAGATCTTCATGTCAGTCATGTTGCCAACTCTGAGTCACATACATAAGTTTGGAGCAATGACAGCTTGCTCTTTCTTGTAATAGAAAAGACCAAAGAAACATGGTGGGAGGAGATGGAGCTAGGAGGCAGATTTTGGGGTGGAAGGGGGGACCGGCGGAGCTCTGCAGCACCAAAGGGCCCTGGACTGATCAGAGCTGTTGCTGTGCTCTGGCTGGGCCTTCTAAGGGTGTAGCAAAGGGGAGAGGCAAAGTGCTGATCAGCTGAGTGTCTGAGCTCAGCTGATCGATGCTGAGCTCCGCCTCTGGGCTCTGCCCTTTCCCCATGACACTAGAGGGCCCTGGCCAGAGCCCAGAGTACAGCAACAACTGATTGGCTCTTGCTGTGCTGTGGCCAGGGGAAGGGGTGGGACTTGGAGGGGAAGTGATGCCCTGCTGGGCCCACGTGATAGGAAGGGGTGGCGTCAGGCAGGGGAGAGGCAGGTGCTATCCAGGCCAGCAGCTGACTCGGCTGGAAGGCTGGATTAAAGGCTCCCACAGGCCACACTTTCTCTGCCTCTGTCTCCGATGATGCTGATCAGTGCAGCTGATTTCCGATACAACATTATTGGCTTTTGCTTCATGTGCATTGGAAGAATGGATGGCTCCACCATTTTGCTGCTTTTCTCAGTCATGGAGTCATCTCCAAATATTGAAGGGAGTCAGTATGCTAGTGCCAAAACACATTGGGTACCACTTGTACTCGGCAGGACAGAGCATCCATTTGTGTGCTAAGAGCTTCTGGAAGCCGCATACTGATCCCTGAGAATCATTCAGCCACCGTGTTTGAACTGTTTGTAGCTGAAAAGCTCTACTCTCTCCATAGCTTAACTTATTTGATTATTCCCAACTTGTAAACGTAGATCTGCCTTTAATAAGTCCAAGCATGACCTGAGATTTCATGCCATAAACAGCATTCAAATGTTTGGTTTATCATGGCATGTAATGCATTTTGATGTGCTAGTAAAAAAACATGCCACCTTCTGCTGTAATGAGCCCTCATCATCAGTCATGTATCGCACAGCTTGTACAAAAGTTTGCAGAAGTCTTTCAACCAAGCAGCGTGTGGGCTGAGTGGTATGGTGCTGAGACGACACGTCACATGCTGTTTTAATTCATGAATACCTGAATCTTCTCTGAACTTGCACATTTGTCACTTACAACATGTTCTTGCAGCCCAGTTCTTTCAAATAAATGCCAAATTTTTTCTGCCATATGTGCAGCTGAGGTGGTTTTAATGCAGAAACCTTCCGACCATTTGGAATGAGCATCCACCACCACTAGATACATCATTCCCAAAAAATGGTCCTCCACATCAATATGCACACAGATGGAGCTGAGGGAAATTCTTAAGGGTATAGTGGTGCTGGTTTAAGCATCCTAAACCAAGGGTGTCAAACTCATTTGCTATAGTGGTCCAGATTTGACTTAAATATAGTTCAAGTGGGCCATACATACCATAGGGCCTACACTCTCATAACAATATAGAGCTCTGCGTCTGAAAGATTGTGGGCTGTGATTCCACAAGATGACCTCTCTCTCTCTCAGAGAGAGAGTGTGGTCCTGCAGAGTCCAGTGCTCTGAAATGTTATAAGACCTGGTGCTCTCACAGTATTGCAGAGCACTGAGTATGCGAGATTGTGTTTCATAATACTGCGAGACCTCTCTCTCTCTCTGTAAGGGGGTGTGGTCTTGTGGAATGCAGCCGTGGGCCAGACAGAAGAGGTTCGTGGGCCGTATTATGTTTGGCAGCCTGACCTAAACATTCCTTAGCAAGGGGCTCTATTAGTCAATTCCTGACTTCCATACAAAATTTCGGGCAAATGCCTTCAGTTTTACCACCCTTAGATAATTTATGTGAAGCTTTTTAAGACCCTTAGGTGCAGCTTTTTAGGTATAACAACATGAATTCCTGGATGTATCATAAGCTCAACTTTGCTGGCATAAAAGAGCGCCATATTAATGCTGTCAATATATTTCCAGCCCTTCAGGGGTTTCATAAACTGGAGCTAGTATGGATCACTCTTGTTTCTTGCTCGAACAACCTACAAGTCACTGGGGCACACTCAAGCAGTAAGAAGTTTACAGATTTAACAGAGTCTGTCTATATTACAGGTTGCCCATCAACCAAATGGGGGAACCCATCTGGGTTTTCATGAGTATCTCTTCTTCTGAATTTGATGGTATAGACGTAACCTGCTAAGAAAAGGGTCAAGCATTGCATACATACTGTAGCTGTCACAGGATCTCCTTTCCTCAGATGAAAGATTGATATTAAGGCTTGATGGTATGTGACAAGGGTGAATTTCCTCCCATATTGGTTGAATTTCTTTGCATCCCATGCCAGATTTAAAACGTCCTTGTTTATTTGTGCAGTCACATTCTGGCATTGTAAGAGATCTCTCTGTGGTTCTCTCACTGCAATCTGGCAGAATTTGCATTATAACCACACCAATTCCAGGTAAAGAAGCATTACTTGCTAACTTAACAGGCAAAGAAGGGCTAAAGTGTATCAGCATGCTGCCTGATATGACCAATTGTTTTGTTTTCAGGTAAGCTTTTTGATACTCATATGACCATACCCACTTTTGACCAGTATGTAGCAAACAGTTCAGTGGATGCTAAACAGTTGTTAGGTGTCATGCAGATTGTCTCTAGTATATATTAAATCCTAGAAATGATCTAAGTTATGACACATCCTTTGGCTGTGGAGCTTCCAGGACTGAGTTAATCTTTTCCTGAGATTTATGTAGGACTTATGCATCAATGACATGTACACAATAAGCTACCGAGTCCTTGAAAACTTTGCATTAGCTGGCTCATAACTCATGTTCTTCTGAACTCTTTGCCCTCTTCATGGTCACTCCAATGATCCTTGTCACTTCCACTGGTCACTGTAATGTCCTCCAAATATCTCTGTGTTCTTATAATACCTTGCAGAACTTGGCCTATTGCCATGTAGCAGAAACAGAAGTAATTGTAAATACTAATCTGTTGTGCTGATACAGAACCGCTCCCCATACCAGAGCCCCAAGGGGCCGGTTCTTGTGTGGATTCATCAGATGGAGTCAAAGACCATTGAAAAGATGGATGATTTTTATTGAATGCCAGGATGAATAACCCAAGGCAAACAAAACAGAGTAATAAGTGGAAAGAGCTTAACGTCCCTTCAGCAGCTGCGGACCCCCAACGAGTGCAGATGACCCCAAGGAGGTTTCCGAGGCACCTTGTTCCTAGGTTACTGAAGCAGCCAGGTCCTTAGTATTGCAGTGAAGTCCAAAGCAGTTATAGGAGACTCTTGCTAAGGTATTGCACAGTTCAGGGAAAGGTGGGGGGCAGCCCCACCCTCCCTTCACACTCTCAGACCAACAGAACCCAGCTCCTCTGGGCACAAGAATGCACAGAAACAAGATAACTAAAATAAGCACCAAACAGGCTCCAGAACACCCATCAAGTCAAGGACTTAAACAGCTTTCTACTATCCCTGGGCAAGGAGTCTAGGATAGTTCATGGGAAAATCGCCCTGTGGGAAAGGCTGCGAGCACCACTACACTGTCCATTACAAACGTCTTCCGCTCTTGCCTTACGGGAACCTTTTGTGTGTTGATGTGACCCTTCTGTTGTATCCTTAATTTAAAGTATTCCTCAACTTACATCTATAGGTATTTATAGTATAGGGTTTATGATGCCCTTAAAATATCCACATACTCTTGCTGCACCACATTTTTTTACAGTTGGAACACTAAAGAATTCCCCACTTATCCCAGACCACTTTTGAAAGCATGCCCTCTCCTTCCAGACATTCAACTTCAGCATCTCCCTCTGAGTGAATACTGTGAGGAGCAGACTGAGTTTTGTGAAACTTGGGTTGTACCTACTGAGCTGGGATTATTTTATCTTTCATGTGTTTTAGAGTTTCTACATCCTCACTCAATATTCCCAGTGACTGACATAATATGCCTTCCAGATTATGTTCAGTTGTTTTGGTGGGGGTCTACTGAAAGTGACTGTATAGGTTTGTATGGATTTCCAATCCAAGGAAATGTTATATAAGTATTCATGGACTCGTATGGATGCCCCACCTTCTTAATGATATATAAGTCAAGTAAACATTACTTATTGTTATACTGCACAATCACTTGTATTTCTTGAGTGGGTAGTATCCTTTCTCCCTGAGCTTGTTATTCTTTTAAATTTTCTCATATTACAAACTTGAGATGGTGGAGACCATGGAACATGTTTTAGCATCAGTCTCCCAAACTCTTCCAGCAGCATTTTTTTATTCTGATTTACGTTTCCATGTTTTCTTCTGCTTTGAATTTATTACTGTACCTCTTTCCCTTTTGTTACATCATGCCCCACCACTCTGCTAGGAGTCATAGTGACTCTTTTATAACTAAATTTTGGAATGTATGGGTGTGCTGTATGGCACAGATATGATGGAGGGAATTTCATAACTTTGCTGATAGATGTCTTTGGAATGTACTGCTGACTTTATAAAACGTTATTTACTAATATACGTAATCTCTATATGTTGCCCTTTCTTGCCCCCTTTGGCTTTTCTCTATGCTTTTTTAAATACTGACTGATTATGGGCATTTCCCTTTCTCCACCCAGACCATTAGTTTTAGGTTAATCTTGATTTTGAAATAAAAGTGGGTGAATTAACTAATTGCAATTTTTCTTGGGTTTCTTTCCTCCTCCTCCTTTTATTCTTCACCCCATAAACAGATAATTATTGTTCTCACTATGAAAAAAAAATTCCCTTTAGGATGTGTTTGATTACATCAATGAACTCTTTTCTCTGGAATTGCAAACATTAACCATACATGTGATCATTGTATTTTAACCACAATTTTTTTGGAACCTCATTTGTTAAGCTTTTATGGATTGTTAAAGCAGTAAAAGGGAGGCAAGTAATGCAAATGGTTTAATGGTTGTAATTATCTAAATGTATTGATTGTGATGTGAAAGCTAAGAGGGAGGAGCAGATATAGCACATAGATTCCAAAGCCAGCTTTAATTTGCCTGCTATTTTTGTATTTTGTTTTGTTATTCACTCTTTGAGAGAAATATAGTTGAAAATTGTTCTTATTTAAAACTGATGTACTTGTTCCTCGTATGTTTTGAAGAATTTCCTCATTACAGGAACTTCCCAAGATGAAGGCAAAATTATATAGAAGAATACAGTGATGTAACTCAATTTAAATTTGAATACCAGCTTGTGCTGCTTTTTCATGAGGTCTATGCAAATGTCTCAGAACAGAACAGTGAATAATTAAGGATGGACCAAAGCCATTAGCATATAAGAAGCTTTTAATTTTTAGATTAAAATTTATTGTTTGACTTGAAGATTTTATTTCAGTGCTAAAATATGTCTTTCACTCTTGAAATGATAAACTTTGGCAGGGGTTTTTCACACTTTTATAATTATACAATGTAATATATCCATCAGTTATTGTGTGGACATTGTATTGGCAGTGATATAGTTCCAGTGGCCTCTGACATACCTTTCACATTGCTTAAACTTAGGGTAGATTCTGTTTCCACTAGATATTTTCCACATGCAGGTTGAGTATCACTTTCAGCCTCCTAGGAAAAAGACTAACAGGCAAACGTTTTCAAAAGACTATCTTTGCTTCACATGACTAGACTACAGAGGTATAGAATGGCAATCCTTGTATTTCTCTAAATTGTAATGTATTTTGTGGATAACTTCATAAAACTAATGGGATTTCAATTTTATTTATAACAGTAACTTAAAGCAAACATCTTTTGTATATTTTTAAGGGATTATTTTGGATCCTGAGGAAATATGTACAGTCAATTCATTGAGTAAGTTGTCATGTCAGACAAAATACCCATTGATTCGTTTGCTTGCTTTTTTAAATCTTATTTCAGGCAGAGAATTCAGCATTGGCTCTGGAAAATGAAAATCAAAGAGAACAGTATGAAAGGTGCCTCGATGAGGTAAGGTAGATTTTGAAAAGGTTTTATGATTAAATATACTTAAAATGAACAACAGGAAGTTTCCCCAAGCCAAGTGTCCCCTTAGTCCAGTAGGTTCCAGGACTAAGAAGTTTTACTGTTCTGCTCTTTTTCAGGATATTTATACCTGTGGCTTAAAATGTGATGTTCTGCAGTCATTTTCACCACTAAAACTCAATCAGCCTCAAATATTCATAGACAGAAGACACAAGGGCTATTCATATGACTGAAATAAATTCCTTTATGAACTCCATTAATATATTCACAGATGTTTAAAATTAATTTCTGATCTTCATTATTTTACCTGAAGTTGACAGATGAACACCTTTGGAATAATATTTGGAAGTAAATAGCACTGAAATGTACAAATCCACACAAATCAGAAAAAGAGCTCATTTATTTAAAATTCAGAAATATACTGTAAACCTATCTCTTTGTCCCAAGAGCATTATCTCTCTGTCTTTAGAAGACATAATGCAAGGAACAGGATTATCTTTTTGTACCTTATGGGCTTGAGGTTTTACATGTTTAATCCTAGTTTTCTGTTCTGGAATTTGACTGTCAGTTCATTGGCAAGTAGTAGTATAATATTTATGCATATTATTGTGCCAGCTAAGATGTCTGTCAAGCTTTACTACACAGATATAGAAAGGAATGTAGAAATGACTGCCTCAGTGGTGGATGAGATCTTAAAATTATTACATCTTAATATTGGTATAATACAATTCCAGTTAGTGCCCCTAAAAATAAAGGCTTCTTCACTATGCACTTAAGTTTTAAAACAATTAAAGAAAAATTTCTCTGAGCATCTGTTTAATTAGGAATTCCTAATGTTACACAAAACCATACATTAAGGATACAGACCTGTAAAAATATATGCACAATATAGGATTTTTTGGAAGTGCGATGAGGGGACTTAACTTCAGATTTTGCCCTGGACCTCAAAAAACGTCTGTATGGTCCTTGCCCTATAGCCTGCCAGCAGGACCAGGAAACTCCTTCTAATTTAAAGTGTTTAGCTTGTACTTTTAAAATAGTTTTCAATATGCTAGAGGCAATACTTTCCTCATGAGAGTGTTGTGTGGCTTAATTAATGTCTGAATGTGTTCTGACATCTTTAGGTGAGAGGAAGTGTATAAGTGTAAAGTATTCGTACAGTTAGCAAGTTCCAAAGGGGTAGCCATGTTAGTCTAGTTCAGCAAAACAAACAAGCAGTCCTCTGGCTCTTTCAAAGACTGACAAATTTAGCTCATGTGATAAATAAATTTGTTAGTCTTTAAAAGTGCCAGAGGACTCTGTATTACCTTACAGTTAGCAATTACTTCACCTTCCCACATACTTGTAAGAATGAATTGCCCATAACAATGATCACCTTTAAACTGAGGGGATTTGGATACGACTCCATTTGGTGAATCCCTTCTCAGCCATTCCTAAATGAATCACAGTTATTTCGAAATACTATTGTACAGGCTTCCTGCACGGTCTGAATTTGTAATGTCTTCTGCATATGCTCGTCAGGGGACTGGATGTGAAAATCTCAGGATAGTAGACAGAATTTTCAAACTAAGATACCTAAAACTATATAATAGCATTGAATAGCCTGTTTTTCAGACAATTTTTCAGACTTCTCCTGGAGTCAATGGGAGTTGTGGTTATTAGCATCTGTGAAAATCAAGCTGCTTTCAGTTAGGGCTTTTCTGTGCTGGGACAGCCAGTAAAATAAATACAAATTAACTAAAGATGCAAATTTGAAGTGTTAAACCACATTCAATCCCTGTGTGGATGCTGTTATTCAAAATTAAACAGGCTTTAATTAGCTATAGTTTAAATCACTTTGTAAGTTAATTGAAACTAAACTGAATTAAGGCCACTTTAATTCCAAATGGAGATGTTCACACAAGGGTTTATGGTAACTAATCCACTTCAAATTTACACCTTAAATAATTCAGGTTAAGTGTCTGGGATGTCCCTTTATGGTACACTGAAGTACCTAACTTCAGGCATCCAAGTTAAAAAAAAAAAAAAAAAAAAAAAAATTGTCCAGTGTGCATCAGCAAGTTCTTTTTTTCCTCTCTTGGGAGATTATTCCATTTACACTTCTGTGTGTAGTATATAAAGCTGTAAGAATAATTTTGTAGGTGATGCTCTTGCAAGGGCCTTATATACATTGTAAAGAACTCCTTAGTCCTTCTTGGTAAAGTAACCCCATGTCAGGAAGTAAAGATATAATGTATTAGATGTGGTTTGTTCAATTTTCAGGTAGAGCAAACAGACGTTAAAAGTCCATGCCAGAAGGAACACTGTCAGATGTAGATTCTAAAAGCCTGTAGGGTAACACATGGATTTCAAATATATAACATATTTACTCCTGTGGGTTATTACAGTTCCAGTATTAGTCTGTCTTCTGTTAAATCATGTATAGAGCTATTTTCTGTGACCATTGTTCCACAGACTGCCTTAAATTAGGGACCAGTTTGGAGAAAACGAATTGATACTAGGCAATTTTATGAGAATATGAATCAAATCAAACTTTTGGGTCTTAGAAAATTGAATTATTTACAGAACTGAATTAGCCTCAGCTCTTTGCTCATGACTCAGTTCACTTGAATGGACTTTTTTTTATTATTATTTTTATTTTAAATTCACTAACAGTAGAGAAGCAATGCAGATATGTACTTTCAAATGACAGCCTCATGTATTTTACTTTAACTTTTAAAAAAGCTAAAATGGATTTGAAATCATAACTCAACTCTGTGCACAGAAAGTTAATCATTGTGTTATTTATACAAGGGGGAATCAGGACAACCACTCTGAAAATGTGGCAACATATATGTAGTTTCAGAAATTTCATTTGATTATGGTAATACATTTTTAATTAAACATTTATTGAAAAAATTCAAAAGCATTACTGATAGAAAATACATATTTTTCCCATGTATAAAATGTAACTCATAAGAGGACACATGTATAAAATAAATTTAAAAATTCCCTTCTGTATATACAGTTCTACTAAGCAATGATGTATAACCTGATTGAAGTCGATTATATATTATGGTGTAAATGACTTCCAACCATATTATGATGAGTACAGGCATTCTAATTTCTATGACACTTTATTGTTTTCTGCTTTTCGTGATAGATATGTCCTTCTGTCAATATTAAATCAAGAAACAATTAAGTTTCATTGAAACATTCAGGTCCACATCCTCAACTGGTACAAATCAGTGTAGCAGTATTGAAGTTAGGACAAGTGTAGTAATTTACATGTGGAGATGTGGCCTTTATTTACTATTCCCTTCCACTGTATTAGACTAGCAAAGCAAATATTTGTAATGTCACACTAAAAATGTTATGATGTCTATGTTTGGTATGAAGTTGGAGAACTAGGCAGAAGTTATAACCTAGATTTTATATACTCCTACAATGTCACTATTTAATTTAGGGAGTGTGCTGTAGAACAGTGGTTCCCAACCTGTGGTCCGTGGATATGTTTCAGGGAGTCTGCAGAGCCTCACTCTACTGGGGCTGGAATCCAGCTACAGCCCCTATGCTCCCTGCCAGGGCTGCCTTTCCACTCCTGTGGCCAGATCCTGGCAGGAGGATGGGGCAGCGGCAGCTCACCGGCAGGGGCGAGGGCAGGGGGCCAGAGCTGCCACAGCTTGGCTCCCCAGTGGCATGGGCAGTGGTGGTGGCAGTGCTGCTTGCTGGCTGTCCCAGTGGTGCCACCAGAATGGTGTGGGCCAGATTACATAATCAGCCAGGGAGGGCGCAAATTTTTTTTTCTTGTTAAAAAGGGGTCCCTAGCTTGAAAAGGGTTGGGAACCACTACTCTAGAAGTAACTGCTGGGGGGGTGGGAGGGAATAGCTTATAAAGAAAAATTGGAAAAATTCAATAGAATACACTGCCTTACTGTATTATTTTATTATTTATTTCTTACAGGTAGCCAACCAGGTTGTGCAAGCTCTACTTACTCAAAAGGTAAATTGTTTCTGTGATTTTTGGCATGATTTTAAAGGCTGTAAATATAAACCATTGAATTAGAAAAGGTATATTTGTATGCAGGATATATTTTTCAGATGGTGTGCCAACATTTCACTAACACAACTGCAAAATGTCAATATATGGCCAGTGTTCTACCAATAAGAATAATGAATAATGATTTCTGGAACTGGACACCTTGAAGGATTGGTAGTGAAATATATAGCCTCATCCCATTAGATACTTAACTGCAGGGCAATATTGCATGAAAGACCATCCCATATCTTGGCTTTTTCATGGCCTATCAAAAATGAGTTGGTTCTGTCTCCCAACCTACTTCTGTTGGACATCAGAAAAACACGTCAGACTTCGCACCCTTGTTGGCTCTCAGCAGAACGTAGGGATTATAGGTTATAGCCTGGGCCTTTCTGAGAGGCAGTGGGAAGGTCCTATGTACACACTGATGACATGGTTGTTCTAAGGTGAGGTAGTAAAGAATATGTCATGGAATTGTGCTCTGTAGTCAGATGGCACCAGTGCAGAGAGTGATTTGTCAGTAGGCTTGCAGGAATATTTGGACCATAGGCATCAGTTTCACAAAGATTTCTGGTGCTAGACTGTCTATAGTGGGAACAGTTAATCTTGCTAAAACCCTACATTCAGTAATTGTGGTTACAAAATGGTTCCATAGATCTTATCATTCGTTGGGGATGAATATTCTGTTCTTCACCTTCACATCGTCAGCACTATATCTTTGTCTCTGTAACCACAATTCCACCCTGTATAGATTTTGAAATGGCCCTGAATACTTAAGTCTAATGGTGATCTGTGTAGGTCAGATATGAGACATGGAAGTGTGGTGAAGCTTGCTCTGTTTCTGTCCTTGCTATATCTATGATATGTATAATCTGAGGACTTCAGTTTCCACAGCTATCACTGTAACAAAATCTATTAATATTTTGTTTTCATAGAATCATAGGGTTGGAAGGGACCTCATGAGGTCATCTAGTCCAACCCCCTCCAAAAAAAGCAGGACCACTCCCACTAAATTATCCCAGCCAGAGTTTTGTCCAGCTGGGCCTTAAACATCTCTAAAGACGGAGAATCCACCACCTCCCTAAGTAGCCCATTCCAATGCTTTACCACTCGTCTAGTAAGAAAGCTTTTCCTAATATCCAGCCTGGACCTCCCCAGCTGCAACTTGAAACTATTGCTCCTTGTTCTGTTTTCTGTTATTACTGAGAGCAGCCGAGCTCCATCCTCTTTGGAGCATCCCTTCAGGTAGTTGAAGGTTGCTATCAAATCCCCCCTCAGTCTTCTCTTCTGCAGGCTAAATAAGCCTAGTTTCTTCAGTCTTTGTTCATAGGGCTTGTGCTCCAGCCCCTTGATCATTTTTGTTGCCCTCCGCTGGACTTTTTCTAATTTGTCCATGTCCTTTTCTTAGTGGGGAGCCCAAAACTGGACACATATTCCAGATGCAGCCTCACCAGTGCTGAATAGAGGGGAATGATCACATCCCTCGATCTGCTGGTAACACTTCTTCTGATGCAGCCCAGTATGCCATTGGCCTTTTTGGCAGCAAGAGCACACTGCTGACTCATATTCAGCTTCCGATCCACCATGACCTTCAGGTCCTTTTCTACACTGCTACTACTTAGCTGATCGCTCCCCAGCCTGTAGCAGTGCCTGGAGTTTTTCTGTCCCAAGTGCAGGACTTTGCACTTGTCCTTGTTGAACCTCATAAGATTTCTATTGGCTCACTGCTCTAATTTGTCTAGGTCTCCCTGAATCCTGTCTTTGCCCTCCAGCGTGTGTACTGTTCCCCCCAGCTTGGTGTCATTCGCAAACTTACTGAGTGTGCAATTTGTCCCATCATCCAGATCATTAATGAAAATGTTGAACAGAGCTGGCCCCAGGACTGACCCCCGGGGCACACCACTCGTTACTGGTTGCTAACTAGACATGGAGCCATTGATTCCTACACGCTGAAACCGTTGATCTAGCCAGTTCTCTATCCACCTTACAGTCCATACATCCAATCCATACTTCCTTAACTTGCCCATGAGAATGCTGTGGGAAACCATACAAAAGCCTTGCTAAAGTCAAGGTATATCACATCAACAGCTTTTCCCGCATCCACAAATCTAGTCATCTCATCATAGAAGGCGATGAGGTTGGTCAGGCACGATTTACCCTTGGTGAATCCATGCTGACTGTTCCTGATCACTCTATTTTTCTCCAAGTGTTTCAGGATGGATTCTTTGAGAAGCTGCTCCATGATTTTTCCAGGGATTGAGGTGAGGATGACAGGTCTGTAATTCCCCATATCCTCCTTTTTTCCTTTCTTGAAGATAGGCACTATATTTGCTTTTTTCCAGTTTTCCGGCACCTCCCCTGTTCGCCATGAGTTTTCAAAGATGTTGGCCAGCGGTACTGCTATCTCATCGGCCAAGTCTCTCAGCACCCTTGGGTCCAGATTGTCTGGCCCCATGGACTTGTGCACATGCAGCTTAACTTGAACTAGACTGCTCCTTGAGTACATAAGTAAATTCACATTTATAACAGTGACATATTATTAGCTGGAGTTTGTCTCTGTATTTTAATCTATAATTCAGGAAATGTTTCATGGTTATTTTCCAAAAGCAGAGAGAAACTTTCATCCTTTTGTGCTGAGAGTCAGACTTTTTGGTGACAGCATTCTTTCTAGATAATGGATCCACTCAAACTCAGAGGAACTGGGAAGTTTGTACAGATATAATAAAACTAGATTTAAATACACTAAATAAAGTGATTTGCTGAGTGCTGATGGGGTTTAACAGCTGCTTACCTACTGCTGAGTAATACTAGCTAATTTAATGCCTTTGGAAAGGAGAGGGTACTCTTCTAAATGCTAATGAGTGTTAACTGTTAAAATACTCCAAACACTGTTCATACTGAAATCATTTATAAGAAAGGACAGGAAAAAAACTGGATAGAAAATTGGACTCTTCAGGTCAATCACAAAAGGTAGTAGCTGCTGTACAAATACAGGTACTAACTAGTAAACAGATAAATCTACCATAGCGCAGCTATGCAGTGAGACACAGCAAGTCATGCTACGGTGAGATAACACACCTCTGGGGCATAGTGAGGCAGGAAGAGAAGCTGAAAACCTTCAAAGATTCAAGAAGAGTGATATTGCACAGTAACATATATGGGTATGTTTTATTGTGAATTTGGAATTGCCCCTCAAGGGCTAATTTTTGTTTAAATTAAGTACATATTGTAAAAGGTAAGGCATGAAGTACTGTACACCCAGCAGTATATGAGAAGAGTGTGATTCCACTGAGAGATTCTGATGAGATAAACTGAGAGAGGAAAACTGAGTGATTTATCAATGTCGCTGAAACCTTGAGACGGAATTACAGTCTTAAAGGTGCACTCTTGGAGTATATCATTTGTTATAATGCATTTGGAATTCCTCTGATGTGGCCCACTTTTTACCAGGAACATGCAGAAAATGTGTGAAATTGGGAATTTTCCTGATTTAGCCCCAGAGCAAAATTTCAACCTTTTGTGCAGCAAAATTGTTTCTTTTTTTCCTCCTCACTTGCAAGTAGCAAGTTTTACCACCGAGCAGTCTGAGAAGTCAGAAAATCAGCAAATGATTTGAGACAAACCTACAAAATATGTTTTGTGTTTGCTGATGAGATGGTTGTGCCAACCCATTGCTGTATGCTGATTTCTGTGTGGATCGTCAACCATCATTCCTCATGTATCCATGGATGGCTACACTCCACAGGGCAGAATTAAACCAGGGTAATTGCACTGTGCAAAGAGGGAGGCAGTATTTGGAAGTTCTTCACAAGAGGAAACATCCCTTCTACAGTTTGTAACCTGTCTCTGCTGGAGTTTCTCGTGGGAGCACCAGGGAAAGGGGCTGGGAAAAGGTGGGTAGCGGGTAACTGCTGTTACAGAGCATTTCTCTTCAGCTGGATGTGCTAGCACCCTTGAAGGAGGTGCCAGACATCAGGCTGGCATAAGCTATATGGAATATGTTTGCAGCCTTTGTGTGGTTTCCATCCTCCCTCCTAGAGTCCAGATGATAAAGTAGGGCTGGGTGCCTGTTTCTGAGTTTTCCTTAAGACTTGGATGAGCATTGTGACATTTGAGTTATAGTACATAATAGAATTGCTGATTGATCTGTAGATCTGTCCTTTGCTTGTCGGCTTGCTACACTGGACTCCTTTCAGGCAAGTGTTGAACTGTGATTCTCTGCTGTAGGATCCTCTGGATAATTTCATTTTTCCCTTTATGATCTTTAAATTCCTGCCACCTGTTATCTGGTGCTGCAGGTGAGCTGTAGTGCTGTATATGGTTAAAGGGTGGATAGGATCTGAGTGTTATAGTTGAGGAAGTAGATTCACAGGAAAGGCAGTGGCTTTCCAAAATTGAAGGAAAGGCACCATTTCCCAACTGGGGGAAAAATAGTTCTGGAGTCAGGGAATAGTGCAGTGGTTTTTGTAAGAATAAACACCTTAAAGACTGTGTGACATCCAGATACCACAGTACCGGGCACCATAGAAGTACTTGAGACAGGTATTTCTGGTATCACTTTTTGAATACCCACTAGTTCTGCTGTCAAGAATGAGCATAATGAAGTACTTCAGGATTTGTTAATTACAACACAACATGCTTACTGACCATTTTAATGTAGTATACCAGGCTTTGCTACTTTAAATAAATATTCTTACTTTAAATTCCTGTTATTGCTTTTCTTCACCTTTCTGGGGTTGGCACTTGCACAGGAATTGTATACCTAACCTTGGGTGGTAATGTGCCAAATTTTTACTCTTGCTCTTCAGCAAAAAGTCCAAAGGTGTATACACTTAAACCTCCAGGATTTAGCTTCTAAAAAGGAATGGTACGAGAGGGAAGATTGCTAAATCTACAATGTTGTTTTAAATTGTTGGTTCCCATGAAGCAATTTTCCCTCGTCAGTACTCAGTATTTAAACTTCATTATAGCAGCTAAGGCTTTCATTTCTTTGATTATTGGTGAAAGCCGTGTAAGGAGGAGTGTTGGTGTTTGTTCTTCCCCACACTGTCTCATGTAAGATAATAGGGGAGAGAGCTTTTAGCGAGGATTTTCCCTCGGAAAACAAAAGGAGTTCATTACACTTCAGATAGCTATCATTGTTTCATCACTTTGGAAGCCCCCAAATATATAACTTGGACAGCCTGAGAACCGCTTAAAATTGGGACTATACTGGTAACGTACCCAAGGAAAATAACTTCATAATTCATCCAGTGATACCTCTGTTACTAAAGATATCGCAACATGTTTCCAGTGGTGTCAGGGCAAGCTTTCCTCATTGTGTGGTGACCTCTTTTGTATTCTTCATGCTGGCTACAGTACACTCTAGATAAGAACAGGCATTGCTATAGACAGGCTCTTTGGTTACTTCTGCCTATAACTGCCTGCTCTGAGCGGCTGCCTCATCAAGGTCATGCACCTCTACAGGTCAATACATTATTAATGCTATTGACAAATGAGTGTACTGGAAGCCAGATGCCTGTTGCTCTTCCATGTGATGAAAAAATAAAGGCAGTTAGATAGTGGCAGAGGGCAGGAGCTCTTCTAAATTTAAAGAAGCTGATACAGTGTTGTTCTACTTTTTGTGGGAATAAATGTACCTGCAGTTTATTGTTCATGTGAGTGCCACTAGAGTTGCAATCCTTTCTGGGTTTTGCAGTTCTTTTAAGGTAGACTGCCACCTTTATCATATAATTTTGTGCAGATTTTACGTCAGTCTCTGCCTGAACCCTACTGAAGCCCGTCCACTTTTTGCCAGAATACTGTGTTCCCTCAAATGGCCAGCAAAAGGAAATTCTGTGTCCATGTCTGAAATTGACATTTAAATATGCTTTCACCCAGTCTGTATCATTAGATCAGCTTATGGTCTTGTTAGAGAATCCTTTGTCCAAAACATTAAGTAATGAACAAACCCTTCAGTTTTGCTAATGGAGGAAGATTAGTAGGAAAAATGGATTAAATACATAGTATAACATAGTTTTGTGTTGCCAGCTGTACCAATTGCTAGATACACCCAAGTGATCCAGAATTTGTGCCAAGTTTTGTTATATGTACCAGATACTTTAAGATTCCAAGTTCTATTGGAATATAGGCTGTTAAAAGTCACAATGTTCTTCTATAGTACAGAGGTTGCAGAAGAGCAGAGCAATGAAAGGGTTACAGACAGTGAAAAAAAAAACCATTCCTTAAAATATAATTTCATTTGTTTGATCCTATTTTCCATTGTTGTGCCCAGTTAGACAATTGCTATTAAAAAGTATCTGCATATTACTTTTTTCACTTTTAATTGGGCAGTCATTGAATTCCCTCCCCCCCCAGTAACTGTGGTGAGTATGCACCAACATGGCTATTGCTTATTTCAAGAATTGTGTGCCGCCAATATCAAATATGCCACTGCGGCTCTGAGAATAAAGCTTTTGTTAGGTTGTGTTCCTTCAGCTGGCTGGTCAACAGGCTATGGTGTAGTAGCAGTGCATAAACATAAAGAGTGGGTCTAGTAAGGTGCTTTATGTTGGTTAATAGTTTGCCAGCAGAATGATGGCTGCAAAAAAGAAGAAAAATTTAGGATCTTCTCTTAGGACTGAATCTAGCAAAGCACTTAAGCCATGCTTAATTTCAGCATGTCTGCTCTTGTATTTAAACTTCAGCAGTGCTTCAAGGAATTTGCTGGGGTCTTAGATGCAAAGGTGATAGGCATTTTCTAAAAATGTAAACTGTAATAATTTCTATTACACTATAATAGTTTTAAGGTAGATCAAAATACTGGGCTAAATTACTCAGCAATTTCTCTTTAAAACTTTATAGTAGGTCCCTTCAGTTACAAAACTATGTTATCAAATTTGACAGCTTGTTGTGGGGTATGCCTCTCTAGTGCCCCTGGGTGGGGAAGTACAAAAGGGGCACAATTAGCAGGTAGGGTACCCTTGCAACACTTTTTAATCTACTGTGCCTAGGCAGTACAGGTAGTGGTTAGGTCTATGCAAATCCCTAGAATCAGGGCAGCACAGCCCAGCGGCCAGAGTCGGTACCAGGCCCTTAGGTGCAGGGCATTTTGGCTTAGTGGCAAGAGACAGTAGCAGGCCCAGAGGTGCAGGGCAGTTTGGCATAGTGGCCAGAGAGTCAATACAATAGTCTGTGAGCGGCCCTCTGGTCAGGGCAGCACAGCCTAGTATGCATAAAATCTATACAATATGAGAGGCCCTCTGGTCAGGGCAGCGCAGCCTAGTAGCCACAGAGTCTATACAATGGTCTATGATGGGTAACGGTGCCCAGATAGGTGGGTTCAGCCTGTCCCACTCCACTGAGCCCCAGCCCAGGTCCCTATGGGTGCCAGGGATACAGCCCCAAATCAGTGGGGATCCAGACTGAAACATGCTGACTGGGTTTTCACTACACCCCAACTCACCCTTCGGTTCCCTTCGGCTACTTCCTACCTGGGCTGGGTGAAGTCTTTGTTGAGCACTGGTTTGTGGCTTTCTCGGTCCTGGGAGAGCTGTTGTTGGCTTTCTCACAGCTCACGGGTGTCAGCCACGAGGCACTCCTTGCAGGGTAACTGCTCTGTAGAATCTCTTCTGGCCCCTGAGTCTCCCACAGGTTGAGGCTGATGCAGCTCTGGGGTGGGATCTTCTAGCAGATGTCCTTCCTCTCTGCTGGCCAGTCCAGACTGAACTGAGTTTCTTCCTTTTATACTGGGGCAGCAGTCTGAGCATGCCCAGCATAGCCTGGGGGGTGGCTTCCACCGCCCATAATGTGTGCTGGGCTTTTAAAGTTCGGGGTGGGGCTACCCGTCACACAGCTGAAATATTGTATGGTATGGAATCATGCTGGGTATATAGAAAAAACACACACTTGGTTTCATAGTTTATCAGACCTCTGTTCACTATTCTACATTGTGATTTGTAACCACTGACAGGAATAAAGGGAAGTGAGAATCATTTTTCCAGCCCCATTCAGGGCGTTGAGAGTGGGAATACCCCCACCCAATATAGCACTCTGCCCCTTTTATTGGAGCAAAAGGTAAAAGTTGGTGAGTCTTCTGTTCTTGGCTAATTGACCTGGACCTTTTAGCTCAGGCAGAAGGGGTTTGTGTTTTAAGAATGAGAGATCCCAGGTGCAATCTTGACTGCAGATAACCCAGCCAGGGTCATCATGTTACAAGTGGTGGCCTGTATTGGCAATTGCACTGGATGAAATCTTTAAAATTTGGGTTCAGCTTCCGCAGCCAAGGCTGTAGCAAGTTCATCGATGTCAGTGGTCAAGGCATTCATAGAGTGGCTAGTCCACAGCTGGTGGACAGGAAGAGGAATGCAAAGTGAAGAGCCTTGACACTTCTCCACCATCCCCAGTGCACCAGCTAGCACAGCTGAGCTTCATGGGTGATGGTATATTTTGCTCTTGGTACTACTCTAGAATGAGAGGAGGCAAACAGGGGACTGTATCTTAGAAGAGCATCTCCAAAGCATAATGCCTTCTTGGTCCAGTCTTTATAATAGTGAAACTTAAAATGCACCCCATGCCACATTAAGGCTGTGCTTAGAGACACAATCCACGTCTCTGAAAACCTAATTATTTGTATGATTTCTGATTCATTTTGTGACCATATTGACACAATAAAACACACTGCTGCAGATGACTAATTGGCACAGCACTCCAAAAGTATGTACACTGTAACTAATATTTCTGATTTCATGCATTTTAAGTACTATTTTTGATGATTAAATAATCAGGGAAAATAGTGAAACATTTTTTTTCTAAGTTATTTGTTCTATTTTGAAAGTTCTTTTATTCATTTGTTTCATAAGCTTCCTATTCCACAAATCATTTTCAAGAGTTTCATTGCATTTTTCCTCTACTCCTATTTTCTCCTCTGCTGTAGGATCTGAGAGAAGAATGTATAAAACTGAAAACAAGAGTTTTTGATTTGGAACAACAGAATCGAATGCTCAGTGTGCTTTTCCAACAAAGGGTCAAACCAGCTTCTGACCTCCTCCTCCAGGTAAGAAGAAACCTTTGCAATGGGAATCAGTTCAATTTTTATTCAGTGCATTTACCTAATATTAATCTTCTTAACATTATGTCATCAAGCAAGATGTGACAACTGATAGACATAATATATGAGAAGAAAATCAGTTATCTATGCTCTGATACCATTGAAATTGAAAGTGTACACAACCAAACACTGGCTGCACATTGTGTGCAGATGTGGAGGGAGACGCATTGTTGAGGAGTAACTTACTTTTTGAGATGCCTCATAAGGATGATAAATGGGATGACAAATGAGTTCATTATCCTTTTGGAGGGCAAAAACTGTGATCACATGATTCCATAGTATTCCATGTGATGATAAACAAAAAATAATTTGTATGAAAAAGAAATCAGTTTATTTTTTTGTCCATGTTTGTTATAGTGAGTTTGTATTAATCAGACCAAAGCAATATTTCATTTACCTTTTCTGGGACAAGACAGTCAAGATCTCAGATGTAGAATGACCTGTTTCCCACTCTTCATTGGTATTCTGGGTAAACCAGGAAGGCTACTGATTTTCTTTTGATTTGCAACTTTCCGCTAATATAAAATGACATTTATTTTCCCTGTTATTCCATGTTCCTCTTTCCATTATAAGTGCTATATTCCCTAATATTCCATGTTCCCTTTCCCCTTACGGGTGCCTTGTAGCACCTCTGCTTTAGCCAGGATATCTGGGCATGATATAGGATGAAATCAAATGAAGATAACTTTAGGTTGAGAAGCTTCTTAAAGATGGTCCAAATTTTGCCCTTTGAGTCTCTACAGTTGCCACTGAGATCAAAGAAAACTGCATGCATGTGTGTATAGAGTTTGGTGTGTGTAAGATCATGAGTGAAACTCTTACAGAAATCACCAGCTGTTCTGCAGATGCATATGATGATAAAATTTGGCTCTTATGATTTCATATATTTTCTCAAAGGAACTGGTGTCAATCCTAAGACTTAAGTTATTTGAAATGGCACTGCACTGAACCAAGTACTATGGAATATACTGAAGAGAATGAACCTGCATTTGTAGCAGAAATAAATCTTTTATTTTCTGTCTTATTGACTAAAGGAAAAGGTCACCACGGTCATTCCTAAACTGCAGGTCTCTCATTGGACAGCAAAATGAATCATTGTTGCACGACAGGACTTCACCATCAACATGTTTTGAACCCTTGGGAAAAATCAAAGGAAGAGGGTCAGTGTATTTTAGACAATGGAGGTCTTCTGATAAAGATCATCAACCTCAAATGTTATTTTTTTGCAGGAATTATTATTTGTGAATTATCAAAAGTTTTAACTCATCTAGCGTGTGTAAGATCATGAGTGAAACTCTTATGGAAATCACCAGGGCTATGTCTATACTAGGAAAAGTTAGTCTGAATTTGTTAATTCAAACTAATAAGTTCGAGTTTAGTTTGAACTAAACTCAAACATATTAGTTCAAATTAACAAAGTGGACTAATTCGACTTAATGTTGACTCAAATTAGTCTAATTTGTTAATCTGAACTAACTGCCCTTAATTCAAATTTATTAAATTCAAACTAAAGGTTAATCCTAGTCTACACGGTCCTTAGTTAGAACTAAGGACTGAACTAAGGCCTTAGTTCAAACTAACTGGCAGGTCATACTAATTCGAACTAAGCTTTCATTAGTTTGAATTTAGAAATTTCTTAATTCAAACTAATGAAAGCCTGGTGTAAACAGGTACAAGGTTAGTTCAAATTAAGCCTCCTTAATTCAAACTAACTTGCAAGTGTAGACGTACCCCAGGTATTCCACAGATGTACATGATGACAAATGTCATATATCTTCTCTAAGGAACTGGTGTCTATCGTAAGACTTAAGTTATTTGTCCAGTGGAATCTAATTCATGATCTGAAACTTCAAGGTTTTCAGAAAATACCTCCAAATTATATTACTCGATTCTGTTAGATCAGGTAAGTAATAATATGTCTGCCATAGGGAGTAGATAGACAATTTTTGGATTACATTCTTAATCCAAATATATAGAATAGGAGTTAAATAAATATAGAAGATGAGTTAGAACTTTTGATAATTAACAAATAATTTCTGCAAAAAATAATATTTGAGGATGATCATCTTTATCAGAAGTCCTTCATTGTCTAAAATATGCTGACCCTCTTCCTTTGATTTTTCCCAAGGGCTCAAAATATCTTGATTACATAGTGCTGTTGTGCAATAGCAATGTATTTTGCTGTCTGATGGGAGACCTGGAGTTTAGAATGACCATGGTGTCCCTTCTCCTGATTTCCCCATCTTCAAGCATCTGAAAAAGTGGGATTGTCTCCCACAAAAGCTCATATGATAAATGAATTTGTTAGGCTTTAAAAGTACCACCAGACTCCTTGTTTATTTTTCAAGTGAAGTGAAGATTCAGAAGAGCCCTTAAGGATTTCAAATTTACCCTTACTCAGGAAGGTACTCCACTGTGTATTTAAATCCATTTCTGAATCATGTGATGCTTTTTTGAATTGGAATCAAACACCAGAACTATTTGAAAGGGCTCTTGTTTAAATGTTCCAGTGATCCCCTCTACACACACAGGCTGCAAGGAGACCATAGCTCCTCAAAACGTGCGTAGCTGAACTTTGCAGCTTCCGTATGGAATCTCTTCATGTTTATCTGCACGTCTCTTCTATGGCATTGGTTACTGTTGATAAATTGTATAATCAATTCCTTAACCACATTTAGATTCATGATAAAATGTACACAATAGGCCAAATATCCAAAGTCAGTAAGTTTTATTTCTATGAGCCAATAATAATATAGTACAGGACAAAGTTTCATACAATACAGATTTCTTGAAATTTATTTTCACCCATTCTGTAAGTTCCCCCTCTTCAAAACATCTGACGAAGTGGGATTTTCTCCAACAAAAGCTCATGCAATAAATAAATCTGTTAGTCTTTAAGTGCCACAAGACTCCTAGACTCATGCAGCTGCCCCTTTGGAATTTCTCAAAAGCTGTCTCATGCATCAGTGTTACAATCACCTTACACAAACAGTGTGCCCAGAGTTACAAATTTCAGCTGTTACTGTTTATAGGATGATTTTACAAGTTCCACATTTCTTTATATGTTACCAAAATTCATTCCATCAGTTCATCATAGTTCATTAACTTGTTGTGTTACTTTTCTTCTCTTTGTATTGTATAATACCCTCACAGACCAGTTTCTGGAATGCTATCTTCTAGGTTTGTACCACGGTAGAGCAGTTGTGTTTGTCCTTTTCCTTTGGGACATTTCCTGTGGGACTGGCCTGTGGGAAAAACTTCTATTCTCTTGCTAGGATAAAATGCACTTATGTCATGATTCTCACAGCCTTCGGGTATGTCCACACAGGGCTTTTATTTTGAAACAACACTGGCTGTTTCGAAATAAAAGTCCCTATGTCCAAACAACGTTTTCTTGTTTTGAAAGGAGGGAGCTCCTTGTTTTGAAACAAGAGTCCTCCTTTCGAAACAGCTTAAACCCACTTAGCTTTCAAAAGGAGGGTTATTTTGAAACCAGTGGTTTCAAAATAAACCGTTTCGACATGTTATTTCGAAATACAAGGACACCCTGGGGGGAAGGTCCAAACCCCCCAGCACCCTGGCCAGGGATCAGCACCCTGGCCAGGGTGCTGAGTGCGGTGCAGGGGTCGGAAGGTGCCCCAGGTGGCTTCCCCCTGCTTCCACTTGCTGGGAGCAGGGGGGGACGGGAGCCTCAGCCCCCTTCACCCCCCTACCCCCAGCAAGCGGAAGGGGGGGAAGCTGGCTGGGGCTGCCCCCAAGCCTGGGGCACCCCCCCAGGCTTCCTCCGCGCCCCCACGCGGCTTCTTCCCGGTGCGGGGGGCTTTCTCTGCCCCCCCCCACGCGGCTCCTGCCAGGTGCAGGGGGGCTTCCTCTGCCCCCCCAAGGCCCCTGCCAGGCGCAAGGGGGCTTCCCCGACACTGTGCTGGGGAAGCCTCCCCGTGCCAGGCAGCAGCCGCAGGGGGACAGAGGAAGCCCCCCGCACCTGGAGGAAGCGCCCTCACACCTGGCAGGGGCCGCGCAGGGGGACGCTGGGGAAGCTCCCCTTCCTGAGGCCGGACCCGCAGGGGGTGCAGGGGAGCCTCCCTGCCCCCTGCAGAGGTGGCGGGGGGGCAGGGGGAGCCGCCCTACACCCCTAGCCGGAGCCGCAGGGGGCATGGGAATCCTGGGGGCGGGGCTTCCCTGGCCCAGCACAGGGCCTCCCTCCCCCTCCCCCTCCCCCCTTCTGGACATGCTATTTCAATTTCCTCCTTTTCCCTTATTTTGAAAACACTTTTTTGTTATTTCAAAGTAAGGTTTTTCAAAATAAGGCTTTATTTCAAAACAGGCTTGTTTCGAAACAGCTTGGTTCAAAACAAGCATTTGTGTGTGAACAAAGCTTTCCTCTCTACTTAAGCCAAGTACTTCAGCTAATGCATGGTGTTATGATACCAACATAAGGGAACAGGTGGGATTAGAGTAGAGGTATAGACCAGTTAATCTATATAATTCAACATTTCAAAACATTTTCCTAAAGCAACCTACAACCTGGATTTTTGTCTATTTTTATGACCTACCATTATATATACGCACCCTCCACCCTGACACTACAGACCTGTTCTCAGCCAAGGGTGGAGTTCCTGGTGGCATGGATAGGAAATGGTAGAGTGTGATCTGGGTCTTCACATGGGAACCATCCCATGACCCACTGGTGGGTCAAGACT
The DNA here is from genome assembly GCA_007922195.1 of Podocnemis expansa. NCBI lineage: Eukaryota > Metazoa > Chordata > Testudines > Podocnemididae > Podocnemis > Podocnemis expansa. Next base: position 16,933,722 of record ML681984.1, on the reverse strand, counting down.
TACCCTTTGAGAAACACTTTTCTAAGTCAACTTATATGTTCCATGTGTTTTAGAATGGAGTGCCAGATCCACTTTCATTTACTAAATACTATTCCCCAGTTGAATTATTCTTTTTCTTTAAAAGCATGGATGAGTTTAGAGAAATTATATAATCAGTCATTGCTTTTACTTTACATGTTGCATGCACATTTATAAAGTGTGAAAAGTATCTAAATGACATAGGAACATGAGTCCTGAAAAATGTTGAGTGGTTTTTCAAGCTAAGTAAGTAATTTAGAGATTGCATTTTCAGAGGAGACAACTCTAAGAGTTTCAGCACTCCCAGTCTAGGCTTGTAAACCCTACTGCAAGTCAGTTAGACTTGTGCTACTCATTTACTTAAACATGTATGAAAATATCATCCTTTATTTCTAGTTGATTTCTACAGTGGAATACAATGTTGTTTTCATAAAAATCTAATTCTAAAATTCTTTGTGCAATTAAATATCTAGTGACAAATTTGAAATACATGGCTGCATGGGAAGAACAAAACTAAGGATTAATCTTAGCTGTTTATTTTGGGAATTACCACATATACCCTTATAACCAATGACTTGATTGCATATTACCAACAGATTATTCTGCAACCAGACTTCAGTAAATTCTTTTGCTTAAATTTAAATGTACTTTAAAAATGATGTGTATGAATTTCTTGACATACCACATTTGAATTAAAGTATGGAATTCTTCCAGTTCATTTCAGTGGTGTTGAAATTTTGCATCAGTGAACTTAAATGCTTTTCAAAATAATGAATCACCAGCATCATAGGTTATTTTAGTGCATTCAACTTTAAACAAAGCTTTCACAATCTGTTTGGTTTCTGCTTATAAACAAGAGGAGAATATAACTCACAATGATCGTTAAAGGATGTGATACAAGTGATTTAAGTTTGAGTGCAGAACATGTTCTTTATATAATACTGAATGCACTGTGGTGTTTTTCCTTACAGTTCACATGCAGATCAAAAAGAAAAACTGATTACTACAGATTTAGTAAATTTCATGCAAGGGAGGTTTAAATGACAACTTTAAGAAGGCTTCACTGTAAAACAGTTATTAAGTATTACACTTTCATGAATTTTGGATAAAAATAAGTATTCATGAAATCCTAGAGACTGATAGTATTGAACAAGAAGTGACTGTGTTTGTCTTGGGGATTTGATTATGCAGATTGCTACATTAATTCTTTGGCGTTAGGAATTTCGGTGCATCCATTGCTGGCAGTGTATGTCACACAGGGGAAATCTCATTCCTGTCTGGAAAAGATTAAGTAGCCCAGACTCTGACATAAAGGACCAGAGTTTTCAGGAGCTGGAGATAATTCAGCTTCTGCTCCATCACCTGTTTGTGTTGGAAGTGAGTTTGTTATGAGCACTGCCCTGACTCTTTGGAGGCATGCTGTCTTGTTTCTAGAAGTCATTTATAGGGTTGGCATTAGATGCAGGCTAAATAAGCAAGTTAGTAAGGAAGTTAATTTTTGATACCCTTTTCCTCGATCTGCTGGGATGTCTTTTTGGAGGAGAGGTCCCCTTTTAGGGATGCCTTTACCACATTCCACCTGAGAAGCAACACCAAGATCAGGATCTGTGGCACTAGTGGAGAATGTGCCTGTCTGCTTGGAAAAAATATGGAAAGAAAGATCAGGAGCTCAGCTTTAACTAGACATGGTACATATAAACTGGCAGTGAGACTCACGCCAGCAGGAACATTGGACAGACTGAATTTTGGGTTTGGATGAAAAGAGACAGTGCAAGAATGGAGAGGTGGATCTATGAGTGTTTGGATAAAGATGATAGGTGAAGACATATCAGTGTATAAGTCATGGTCTATTCTGTGGTGCAATTTTCGCAGCAGTTGAAGGGTGATACACAAAGTATTTAAAATATCTTTCATATCTCCTTATGACTGCCTACCACCTAAGTACCATGATGTCTTCAGTGGCCTGAGTTGAAGGGAAATGCCTTCCCCCTGGCTCAATGCTAATCCTTCACAGGATGGTCTTCCAAAACTGTCTTCCTGATTGGGTGAGTGGGTCTTCACAGACCTGATCAGCTGATCAGGGACATTGATCTGATGATGAAGAATTTGCCACCCGTAGTAAAGACAAGCCCTAGAATAGTGATAGGATAATGGCAGTAATGGAATAAGATATTGATAATGATAGGATATCTGTTATAGAGGATTTTAATTGCTGCTATTATAGTATTTCTCTCTGCTTCATTATTTGTAAATTAATATACATTCTTTTGCTAAATGATACATTTTATTTCTAAAACTTCCTGAAAATGAACTTTTCTCCAACCTTCAGCTGCTATTCTTCAATACATATCATTGACATTGTCAATTCAGATTGCGTTTTTGCCCTTGAGACAAAGAAATTAGTTTAGTGGACTCTCTTCTAATCATTGCCCTTCTTCCACCCACAGATGAAAATGGAATTACAGAAACAGAACCTGATTCTGAACACATGTTGCATGTTTCTTTTATCTAAGAGTCACTCTACTATTTTTATTGAACTTATTCCTGATTTACTCCATGGTACATAAGAAACTAAGGTGTATTGCAGCATTCTTTATCGAAGATGTAAAGCCAAATTCTGTGCTTAGTTACATTCATACAATTTAGGTGATATCTATGATGATGTACAAATGTAACTGAAGACAGGATTTGGCCTCTTATATGGCTCATATATACTGAAGCCATATTATGATAACTTGTATGTTATCATGAAAATCAAGTAAAGGTGAAATACACTATTTGTGCATTTGAAGGTTATATATATAGGCTTGTTGGCTGAATTCTCTCAAGAATGTTGTTCTGTCCCTTCATACACAGAATTAATGTCATTGTTTTCAAAGCACTTTCAGATCCTGGGTTGAAAGGTGTTAAATAAGTGCAGTAGAAGCAGTAGTGTTTATTGATTTGTTTTATTTTATTAAATATGTAGAATATATGGGAAATATAAAATAATAGTACTAATCATCAGTCCAAAGATGTCTCTGATCCCAGTATCTCTCTCTTAATTCTCATTTTATCTCTGTCATACACTGTCATTTTAGCAACTCTAGAACAAAGCAGGAAGATTTTTGAAACCTCCACTTATCCCTTGTGTATATCTGGCTGAATTAGTACAATTCATTATTCACGGATGTCCCATATTGCTTAACTTTTCTGTACCTAAAATTTGTCTGTAATTCTGTGTCCAGCTTGGTAAATTCTCAGCTTAATGTAGGTAATACCTGTTTTTTGTTTTGGCTTCTGTAACAATTTGAAGAATTTGCTCTAAAATGTATATTTGAACAGAAATATACTTGTTTAGATGAAAATAGTTAGCAACCTAGCAGAAAGAATAAATTGCCCTAACAACATTAATATATATGTGAACAAAGATACAGCAGTTTATTGTTTAAGACTTGATGGAAGTGGATGAAATGAATGGCCCCAGCACTTGACCTTACATTCAGACAGCATGATACATGAGGATGTTCTAAATACAGATGGTTAAAAGAAACATTATGTTTGACTTCTACTAACTGAAGTCAATATTTGTAGGTATTTCAAAAAGATAGAATTTGAGGAGGAGAAAACAAACCTAAAGATCACCTTATATTGCTAGAAAAGGATGTCAATAGTTAACCATTCATTTAAATAACTGTACCACTATGTGTTGAAAGCTTCATAATTCAGAGTGGACAGCATGTCAGCTATGTAGACCCTGCCTCTAATGCATATCTGCATCCTAAAAGTATACTTAGGAACAAGATCGGTAATTTTAAGTTTCAACCCTTTCAACATTCTGAGAGTCACACAGTACGACCCTTCTGTTCACTTCTCTCTGTTGTGAAAACTGATAATTCATTCCCATCCTATGTTTCCTGTCTTTCAATCAGTTACTGATTCATGGGATTAATTTCCCTATTATCCATGACTGCTTATTTTACTTCAGAGCCTTTGGAATGGAACTTTCTCAAAGGCTTTCTGAAGGTCCAAGCACATTCTTTTGACTAGATCACCCTTATCTGCATGTTTTTGACCTCCTCAAAGAACTCTAATAGATTGGTAAGGCCTCTTTATCACATGGCTACTTGGTTTCCTTAGAAGGTTTTGCTGAGAGACCTTGTTAAGGCTTTCTGAAAATCCAAGTACACTTTACCATTTGGATCATTTGGCTTTGGTGACTTACCACTGTTTAGTTTATCAATTTTTTTCTAAAACCTCTTCTATTGACACATCATTTTGGGAGAGTACTTCAAAATTGTCACCCAGAAGGAATTATTCTGATGGGGGTATCTCCCCAATATCATCTGCAGTGAAGACTGATGCAAAGAATTCATTGAACTTTTCTACATTAGCCTTGTCTTCCTTGAGTAGTCCTTTAACACTTACATAGTCTAGTGGCCCCACTGCCTGTTTGGCAGGTTTCCTGCTTCTGATGTCCTTTAAAAGAATTATTGTTAGTTTTTGCATATTTAGCAAGTAGCTTCTTAATTTTTTTTAATCACTGTGGCAAACTGTCATCTCTCCCTCAGTAGGTCTCACACTTTACTCTTAGATAGTGACTCTGTCTGCAAGAGGGGTCCCCACATAATGTCTGGTGGTGGAGGGGACCTGGGCCCACCCTCTACTCCAGGTTCCAGGCCAGGAGCCCTGAGTAGCAGCTCTGCACTGCTGATGGTGTCCAACACTGTATGACTCTTTTCCCTGATACATTTCCCCCTTTGCCACGTCAGCGCTTCATTCGTTGCCTCCTCTTTGTCTGGGCAGGGTGTCTTTACTCAGGCCTCAGTGCCTGGGGAGTGTCTTTACACCACCTTGTGGGTTTTCCCTCTTTGGGGCCCTGTACCTTCAAACTTTTCTCAGCCTCGCTACATGATTCTGCGCTCGTCCAGTCGCTCCACACATCACTGCTATCCTTTCTCCAGCTTGTGCTCCGTCTGTCTGGAGCAGAGAGGTTTTTAATCAGGCACCTCACTGGGTATTAATTGAACTCAGGTGCCCCCAATGCCTTGTACTAATCCCTGCTGCTCTATAAGGAATGAAACCCTGAGCATTCTGAGGCTTATATACCTCCCCTCTGTCACTCTCCAGCTGTCATCTGCTCTTGATATCTCACATCATCATTATTACACCTTTACATTTTACTTGGAAGAGTGTGGCCTCCATCCTATTTTCCTCACAAGGATTTGACTTCCAAATTTTAAAGGATGCTCTTCTACCACTAGCAGCCTCTGCTGTTTTGCTGTTCAACCATGGTGGTGCTCTTGTGGTCCTCCTTCTCTCTCCCTCTCTCTCTCTGTTTGAGGTATACATTTAGTGGAAGTCCCAATTATGGTGTTTCAGTGGTTTCCATGATGCTTGCAGGCGTTTTACGCTAATGACTATTCCTTTTAATTTTGTTTACCTAGCAGCCTCAGTCATGTAGTGTTTTCCTTTTTAAAGTTAAATGTTAATTTGTTGAGTTTATTTGGTATTTTCTCTTCTACAAGCAGGCAAAATTTAATTGCATTATAGTTAATATCACTGAGTGTTTCAATTACAGTTACTGCTTGGACCAGATTCTGCCCTTTTATTTAGGACTAAATCTAGAATTGCCATTGTTCTTGTGGGTTCTAGGGCAAGCTTCTCCACAAATAAGTCACTCATGGTGTCTGTAATTTTTATCCAGAAATTACATTTACCTAGTCAATAAAACAACAGTTGAAATCACCCACTACTATTTTGTTTTCTGGTTTTCTCGTTTCTCTCAGCATTTCACAGTCACTGTCTCTATCCTGGGCAGCTGGTCAGTAGTATGTTTCTAGTATTATACTCTTGTTATTGAAGCATACAGTTTCTATCCAGAAAAATGCTATGGTACAGTTTAGTTCATTCAAGATTTTCTCCTTACTTGACTAAACTTTTTAAAAACATACAATGACACTTCCCCACCAGTACTACCTACTTTGTCATTCCTATGTATTTAGTACCCAGATATTACTATGTCTGTCAAGTTTCTGCAATGACTGTTATATCAAAATTTTCATTTAATACCAGGCATTCTAGTTCATGCTCTTAGTATCTGGACTTCTTTTCTTTGTATATAAATGTATGCGTTTTGTCCATATTTAATTGCTTGCTTTTATGTGTTAGGTTTAAATGGGACTCTTTGCCATGTGATTTTTCCTCATTAGTTCTGTACTTCCCCTAGTTCCTGCCCATCTTCTCTACTATATACATCCTCTTTAATAAATTCATTCCTGAGGGAAGTCTGTACCCAAATTAGATGGTCGTCCTTACCCTGTTAGCCTTCCCTCTGTCCCTATTTTTTAAAATCCTATGCAGTTTTTTTTTTATTTATTTCATGTGTAACCAACTTGATTCCATATTGGATAGGAGGACTCTATCCCTCCCTAATATGCTATTGCTTCCTCCCAAAGTTCTTCACTTCCTTATAATCCTAAATCCCTTCTTTCTATGCCATCATCTCATCCTCATATTTAGACTTTGAAATGCTGCTTGTCTTGGTGGCTCTGCACATGGAACAGGAAGCATTTCAAAGAATTCTACCATGGAGGTTCTGGACTTCAATCTCTTACCTAGAATGGTCTATGTGGCTGTCGTGATGTCTCATGAGATTTTCTACCTTGCACCTGGCAGGCAATTCATCATGCTGTTCTCCTGGTTTTCACGTACGCAGCTGTTCATGTTTCTAATATCAAATCCCCCCTACTATTGCCACTCCCTTTGTAATAAATGGGGGCTCCATGCCTGGAAGGATACTTAGAGCAAGAGCATATCATGACATCATCTAGAAGGTGGGTCACGGTTTCCCTGTTCTCCATCTTGATGCTCTCCTGTCCTGAGATTTTCATCCTCCTTAGACCACAGTCCATTGGTCAGATGAACAATTGATCTGTTCAGTCCTGAGAGATCTCTCAGATAAAATGGAACACAGCTGCTCAGTTGGCTCCATTTAATCTCCATCTCTATATGTTTTAAGAGACCCTGATACATAGCTGTGTGATGAAATAACTGACTTAATAGATCAGTTCCATGTCTAATGTATGTGTTTCTATGATCTTTTTCCATGTCATGGTTGGCTCCTTCTGGTTCAGCATCTGGATTCTTTCTGATCTCTCTCTCCACACCCCATACAAATACGAATATAAAGAATATGATGAATCTTTTAAGTGAAAATGGCCCTCGACAGCCAGCCTTTCTCAAGTCCTTTTAAGATAGATTATTAGCCTTTATGGCTGCCAAATTAAAGCATTAAAAACCTTTCCCTTCCCTATACAATCAGGAGGTTTAGAGATATTTTATGGAGGCACTTTTGAGATCCAGCTTATAAAAGAAAGATTTGTCCACTGCCCAACTGACGATAAATTGCCAGGAAAGACTATCAACAGTAAATTGAGTAAATGGTTTTGAGGCAAAACATAAATGGTCTTTAGTGTAATATTTATAAATGATTTTGACATAGGAATACAATCTCTTATAATGGTTGAAGGAAATATGTGGGCATAGCCCTGATGAATGAAGATGGATGTTGCTCAAGGGAAGTGTGGATCATGAGAACCAGGTCTGCACTTATGCCAGGCTCTTAGTGACAAAAATAAAATTTTACTGCTTTTTACTCCTGTTAGTGCAGCAAAGCCAGTACATACAGCTGACAGTGAGCTAGTTGTAGATTCTGCTCTTATCATCAAAAGACTTGCTTACTACATTCCATGGGGGCAGATTGTGCTCTGTGAGAATACAGTGGGTCCGTAAAGTGTAGACAATGGGGTTGCATAGGTGTAAGGACATTTATTACTGATGGTTATGTGTGCAGTGGAAAAAAATTAATTTTATTTTCGAGGGCCAAGGTAAATATGCAGAGATAATCATTAGGAAAAGAAAATCATTATATTTGTAAACTAAACACATTCAGTGTAGAAGTCAGTGAAAAGTGATGAACAAGGAAGACCTCACTACCATTTTTACAGTCCCTTTTTAGAGGAGCCCTACACTTGAAACTTTTTATAAAAGCATTGAAAAAATACGTCTTTCTTCTCCACTGCTGTATTTTGTTCCTCACAATCACATCTTATCTAAAGAGAAGCAACCACTTGACTCAGGGGCACCTTGATTTTTCAACCTGCTGTGTTTACTGAACATAAATGCAAGATGTCAACTTGTCATGTTAATCTCTGGGTAAATGGTCAAAGTATAAGTAAAAGCTGTTTATAGGCAGCCTTTATTTTAGGCTCTGAACTGTGAAATTTTTGTGAGCTTTGTTTATTTTTTGTGTTTTTTATGACCAGCTCCAGCCCATTTTTTTATTTCTTGGGAATGTAGTGCTGAATTACCTCTTTGTTTGGAGTAGGGTAGGTTTTAATTAAATAGAAAGCTGTGGACCTTACTTGTTTACTATTTTTTCTTTTCTTCTTTTTTTAAGTTTACATAAAGTGCACATGAACTTTCTCATCGAATGCATCGTAGATAGTACAAAGATGTATCACCATCAATTTTATGATAGGGATACTATCAAAGATTTAATATATGCTTTAAATTTATTTAAATGCTGATGCATTTCTGTGTTCAGAGTATATTATACTGTTTCATTCTTCAGTTTCCTATTAAAATTGAGGAAACTTTCTCGTCTGAGTGCAGACTGGAAAAATTATCTTGGCTTGGAAAACGGGCATCATTCTAGTGTACAAAGCATTAGCCATGTGTTACATATAAAAGTGTAACTTCATGTCAGTAGATCAACTTTTAAAGTCCCCGCATTGAAATTATTCAGTAGAATAAAATAATAGCCACTGCAGACCTGTCTTAAACACAATGTGCTTAAGCAACAGGTGTGCTAGATAATTGTTTTCTCATCGTGGTGCATATTTCACACTCCATAACTCCCAAATGAAATACCAAAGGAATACATAAAATTAAATGATTCAAAGATTTAGAGGTTTTCTGTTCTGTTCTTTATGGTAAAGGGCTTTGAAATCTACTGACATTCTAAAATGGTATGAGAGGATAACCATTTTTTATTAATGTTGCTAAAGATGTTGTGTTTATTTTTGTTATCTTAAAAGACTTTGAAATTGAAACAAAGGCCTATTCCTCAAAAATTGTGCGCAATATGTGCCTTTGTGTTTATATGTGTGTGTGTGTGTGTGTGTGTGTGTATATAGTATATCTATGAAATAAGTATATGTTTTATATAATATATTGTGTGTATATATAAAATAAATGAATGTTTAAAGTAATAAAAGAGTATTTATTTGCCTGTAGCATCATTAAAATAGATATGTGAAAATTTCCATGAAAATTTCACTTATTTTGTTATTAACCCATTTTTCCCATTAGTATTTCATATAGTATGATTGTAAAACAAAATCAAATGTATTACTCCATTATTTAAAATGTCTATGCCAGTAATTATTATACTTGATTACTTTTTAAGACTTCCAAACCTTTATAAAGTTAAGGTGATTTGTTGGTGATTTTAAATTAAACCTCAGGTACTCTCACCAAAGGATCAACTAAATTTATGTTAAGTGATCTTAACATGTAATATTATTCTGTAAGATTTTGTGGTGCCATCTGTTATGAAAAATAATTTTCCTGGCATATATTCTGAATATTTAATACAAGCAGAAATACCTGGCATCTCCAGGGGAAAATATAGTAAAGATGCAATGAATAAACTGCAACAATTATATTAATACAGAATATTTTATTGGAAATATTTTTCTCTTATATATTTCTTTAAATAATGAACTGCACAATTGTAAAGAAATGCATGTCTGTTCACTTGCACAAATTGAACAGTCCAAAGTAAGTTTCACACAAAAATGGAGCTAGCTCCCTGTTCAGAACACTGGGGATATCAATTTTAAAATTATATTCATCCAATTGCCACTATTAAAAGAACAGTAATTTCCACAGGAATTATGATGTTTTCAGCCTATATTGTTTTGTGTCATAACTTATCATTACCCAAGCCAGCATTTTAAAATATTGATTACAATACCCATTTTTGTGTGATAAAATAAGAGAGTTGAGTGAAGCCTAGTGGACAACAGATTAACTGCTTAGTTCGCAGCCAGAGGGACAAGATCTCATAGTTGCAATTTATGTGATCCACTTAACAGAAGAGTCCAGCAAATGTCTATGATCAGTTGCTACTAACTGCTGATTATTTGTGGGCTGAATTGGGGCTCTGGGGGAAGCGATTTCAAGATCTAACCAATCCACTTACTTAAGTTGGGAAATCAGTAGCATCTGTTCAAAATTTTATGTTTCTAGCTCTTATGGTTCTGGAGATCTTTTGGGACAATTAAAGAAACTTAAGGAAATATTTATAAGATACTATTATAGTAGTAAGAAGAGATGGGGTAGTAGTTAAAGTGAAATGTGATCCATAATGAGTCATGGAACAGCTAGTCAAACAACCCAATCTTTTTGTATTGAATTTTACTAATGTGCTGATTTTTCTCCCATATGACTTATCCTCTGTAATGATGGTTTGATACTGGTAAAATTCAGGTTCTAATCCAAAGGCTGTGACACTATTGACTAACTCTCTATTGACTTTGCTGAGGATGTGAAATACTGTATTGCAAGATAAAATCAGCACAGAGATGCTCAATGAAACTGAAGAGCCCATTAGTGCTTAACTCTTAAATTGCCACCTGTTTTTTTTCTTGACAAGAGCAGGCTGAAAGGAAAAGCTACCTTTGTTGTTAAATCTTTAGCCATATCACTAGACTTAATTCTCAATATTTTCTTTTTTGCATTTTAGATGGTATTAAAGTTGTTCTCTATCTGTAAACATTAAGCAAGCCAAGTTTCTTTAGTCACTCATCTTTGTCAGGATACTGGGAGGAGCAGAGATTTCTCTCTGTCCTGTGTGGAGTTCATTTTGAATGTTATGCATTAAAATCTAACTTACTGCATTTGGCATATGGAAACCACGATGTCAGGGTAATGACATCTCGAATTAATAACAGTACTTCAAAAATCTCAAACAGATACCCACTCTTCAGTCTTTCTCTGCTATGAAATCATTGATGTAAATTATTTTTATTCTACATCCATTTTTGTAGAGTTTGGATTCTAAACTTTAATGTTCCATTGTTTTAAACTCTTTTCAAGCTTTTCTTAATGTTCTGTTGACCAAAATTCTTCCTTGAATGCATATTGTATGTCCATATCCAGTGTATATAAGAGTTGTGCATACTGTACATTTGTTTATGGACTTTAGACTTTGTAAATAAGTATCTGAGAAAGGAAAAAACTTGTTTTTTAAAGGATTACTTAAATGCTATTCTGTAAACCAATTCTTCGGCATTACTTGATAATAACCTGACATATGGTCTCCCTTAAGGGATAGGGAATTGTTTATGTTGTGTTACAAAGTCACTCCCAGCCCACAAGAGAATAACTAATACAATGTGCCTTTAAATTTGCTCTTCCGTACAATAGCACATAGAACCAAATTTTCAAAGGAAAATGGCCAGTTTTTCAACTACTCGGTTAATATACTGAGCTCCTTTAGAATTCTGGCCATTTTTTGGTCCCAAAATGGAAGCTGATCTTTTCTGAAAATCTAGTCCATATATTATTTCATTGGCCAAATCTTGGCTCTGCTTTTCTCTATAAAGAAGAGCTAGCCTGAGTTTTACCTCCACAGAAACCTAGGCAAAACCTGCCATTGTCTCCTTCCACTCAAGGATAGATTTACAAGGCTCCGCCACCATAAACTATCTGTTCTAGATGTATATTTATAACTTCCTTGAACCCTAAGGTGACCATGGAGGGACACTGCTTTTCTGCTGCCCTGGCTGCCAAACACCTGTGGGATTGATTAGGCCGCTTAGCTGGAGATGCATATCCAACAGACATGCAAAACTGGAAAAGTCATCTACAAACGGGGGGGGGGGGGTGAAAACACCTGACTTCTGTAGCACTATCCTCTTTCTCTGCCCAGGTACAAGAACCAACCCTTGTCCTTCTCTTTGCTTCCCTAAGCCTATTGCAGGGCAGATCTGCATTGTTAGTACTGCAAAGACTTCTGCAATCCTAGCACCAAAAAACCTGGGAGCCAAGAACAACACAAGGCTCCTGATTGTGGGTGGGGAGTACAGGTCCAAACCACCAAGTCAGCAGAAAGGCTCTCTTCCCCTTTCACTTACACACCAGGCATGACTGTCCTCAGGAGTGAGCAGACCCATATGCAGTCCACCTGTGTCCCTGACTGCCATGCCGCTGCAAGCCCACAATTGGACCCAATAATGGTGCTTAGCAAGTAGCATCTTCAGGTCACTGTAAAAAACCTTCAGTTAATTCTTCCACTAGATCTAATCAGTCTATTATGATCAGTTAATTGTCTGATTTGATACCTTTTCCAGTTTGCAATTATTTTGCAAAGTTTTTAAGGAAACTATTTTGCCCTGTGGGTTTTTTGTGAACTCTTCCTAGTGAGTGCTCCCTTGAGTATTTAATACATGGGAGCGTGTGTTCAGTCTGTGTGACTGGCCAGCCGTGGTATGCCGTCTGTTCCCTGACTGAATGACCTAATCATCCATAAAAAAGAACCTGGACAAATAATTTGGGATTGCTGAGTCTCTGAGGGAAAGAGCAGAGAGCTTTTTAGAGAAAGCAGCACAGCAGAAAATAAAAAGATGTCATTGAAATGTTTTCCTGTTTTCTGTATAAGAGATTTCTTAATAATAATAATAATTTATTGATGTTTTTGTCCATTTACGTAGACCCAGATTTAAGAATATTCAGGACCTTGCTCGAGTGACAGTTGGAAAGACAAATCAGATGTATGTGCTGCTCAACAGATTTTAGATTCAATATTCTCTTGTCACAGTCATGCCACATAAATGCTATGTTTATGCTTTGACTTTCCCTTCTACACCTCTTCCTTCCCAGCAGCAGTAGTAGATGTGAATAGTCCTGTCTAGGCAGCTGCCTCTCCCAGTCATGCCAGAGAGCTTCATGTGACTCCAGTGAAATAGACAAAATCTTGTTTTATGTGCAATTGTGGTTCCATGTTGGAGTAATTATTCCAGACACTGACCCTCACCCCACCTCACTAGCTAGTCACATTGCAGAACTCTTGTTCCAGGGGCAGGAACATGTTCAGAATCTCCAGGAAATAAGTCTTCAGAAAACAGAAAAACAGACCTACTGTTTAGACTGTGACCCATTATGCTCTTCTGCTTACTACTACTTCTGCTGGGTAATCACATTGTTGTTTGAAAATGATTGGTGTGGCTTTCTCATTCTCCCAGGTGTGGTCTGTGCTAGTAACTTACATCGGTATAGATGCCTCTTTCAGGGGTGTGAAAACTCCATATCCATGAATGACAGAGCTATACCAAACTAGCCCTCAGTGTAGATAGCAGTAGGTCAATGGAGGAATTATACCATCAACTTCACTGCTGCCTCTTGGGAAGTAGGATTACCACCACTGACTGGATAATGCCTCCCGTTTGCAAAGGTAGCATCTCCACTGATGTGCCTGCAGTGCCATAGGAGCATTGCTGGGATATTTTAAGTGTAGACATCCCTCCAGTGTCTTCGTTCCTTCTAATAAACTTGTTCCCAAAACCTCCAAGATGGTTTTTATATATGGAGTAGTCAAACAAAGACTTCTAGTACTCATGTGCACATCTGCGTCTGAATACATTCATGCAGACGTGAACAGAAGCTGCATCCCTGATTTGGAAAAAAGAAAACAATTTAAATATTCATGGAAAAGGGAATTTTAAAAAGGAGCTTGCTTTGCCAAATCATATTTTGAGTCAGATTTAGGGAACAATTTTTAGAATCTATTTTTCCACTATTTGCCTAGTTTTACTCACAACAGTACTTTGTGATAAGTATTATAATTTTACAGTATTACAGAGGGAGAAGTATGGAGAACTAAGTAACATATTCATGTCCGTACAGGAGTCAGAAACAAGCGTAGGCTCAATATCAAGAACCCCTTTCTCCCAGCTCTGTGCTAAAGCCAGGTCTCTCATTAGAACCCCTAGAACAGAGCACATACCCTCAAAGATACTGGGTTTGCTCCAGCTCAGTTAAAGAGCCAAAAGTTGCAATGTTTATTGGATTTGCAAAGTTGTGCTCCAATCCTGCAAATGTATACCGTCCTGTAATTTGTAAAAGTGTATAAGTGTTTGCAGGAGGTGGTTAGCCTTGGTCTGGAATTTCCACAAAATTAGGTTTTATCACACTGTATTGGGACATAGAGGACCTTAAAAGAATCAGAGAGAAAAGTGTTAATTGAAGACTTCAGAACTTTCATTTCTAGAAACAGACAAATAGATTCAGGGAGTCCTTGAGCAGTGAAGCTGATAATTTACAACTGGGTGACTGCTCTTGATTCTTTTCAAACCAGTTAGTCCATCCTCCAAGAGATCCTTTAAAGAAAAAGTGTTCAGTAAAACATCTTCTATATAAATATTGAACGGAACCTTTATACAAGTGCTCTTCTTATTCAAAGTGACTTTTCCAGAGCAGAAAATGTTGCATTGTGATCAGCGTTGGTGGGAGAAAAGTTTTATTAAAAAGTTATGAAAGTCTTGAAACTAGTAAAGAGGACATTTTGTGGAAATCCTGCTACTACTCTGTCTTCTTCCCAACCTGCCTCAACATTTGTGACATATCTTTAAGGTACGGAAAAACATCTTTCAAAATGCAGACCATTTCTGGAAAGGAACATATGTCTTGTTCAACATTAACCTTGATAAATTCATGTTCTTGTCATGTAAATGAATGAATCTTTTCAGTTTCTAGCATGATGGACCTTGAGAAACAGCAGTCAGGGAAGTTTATAGACAACGATGCTTATCTCTTTTGCCTTTTTTATAGAATAAAAGAATGATTTCAACTAAAACTATGCAAAAAGGAATCTATCGAGAATACATAGTATAACACTCATTTGGGGCACCAGCTCATTACCTTGGAACTTTGTAGAAAAGCAGTGCTTACCCTCCTCTGTTGCCATGTATTGATCTCAACTATCTTCCCTGAGCCTTGTCTCTTGTTTTCCTCCTACAGGCAAAAGGTTAGAGTTAGATAATAGTATTAATTTTCCAGACATCTGCACATGTTTTAATAGCTTTTGGAAGGTTTGAAAATGGTTTCTGTTTGCCCACCACAGGGCTAAAATACATTAAACCCTGGATTGAAGTCATACATAACAATCATAGTCTCATAGTTCAACCTAACAATAAAAAAAGCTAATTTACTTTATCAGAGATTTAAATTAATGTGATGAACTCTTTCTTTTAACAGGAGCTGGAATGCCAATCCTGCAGATACATGTTCATTTTCTATAATTATCTCAAATTTTGAAGACAAGTGATGTAAACCTGCAACAAGCTTATAGATATAGATTATCCTGGGCTGTTTGAATGTGTGTGACAGAGGTGTGCATCTTTTCATTCCAGACATCAGAGTTTTGTTCCTGACATTATCTCCACTAAACATCCCGTCATTCCTAGGTTCACTTACTGCCCTGACTCAATATACAAAAGATGTGGGAAGAATCATGGTGGTCTCGGGCCCTTGATATTTAACTTTTCCCACTGGAAATAACAAGTTGAAATTTTAGCATGGGAGACAGCTTTGTGTGGCATAGGTGAATTTATTTAAATTAACTCTTTTAATGCACATAATGGTGAGGATATTTCTGAATACTTGAGGAAGTGGTCTTGAGATTTAAGACTGTTTTCATTTCTAATTATATGCAGAAGGAAAGCTGTAGCTTATCCTATTATAAAGTGATAAAACAGCATTTGATAGCAGCAGCTTGTGTGATAAAATGATTGTGGCAGCAGTGAGAAAGAATCTAATAAGGGAATTGATCTGCAGATTCCAGTTCTGAAAGAGCCAACATCGATCAACATATATGTCAATAACAAGATCGTACTGAGGTCTGCCTAATTCCTTTAGTTGATCTTTGGCGCTAGTGACAGAGTCAGAAAGTGAGTGTGAGAAGAAGTTTAAAACTGTAAGAATCACAAAGACAAAGGGCAACACTACATTGAGCTAGAAGTGATATGTCACTGGCAATCCTGATATAAACCACCTAATCCCATAATGAAATTGTTTAATGTATGATCAAATAACTTCTATATTATACAATGTACATTTTATAGCTGGCACTTAAACACGAGCATAGCAGTTCATAGTCAGGTGTTAAAGTACTGCACCTTGACACAATAAACGATCAGCGGCCTTTTGGTATTAAAGTACAAATATCTTGTATACGGCAGGTCATAAAAGATAAATGGTACAGTTCCTCATTGTCATAAAAGTTAGAAGTATAAAATGGCATTCTAGAGTGATTCTGACCACCCTGAAATGTAACGGTAAAGTCTGTAAAATTGTGTGACTAATGTGAAAAGATAAGGTGTCATAACTTGCCGAATTCTGTGTTAGAAAGTTTTTCATGTACACATAGCTTGCTGCTTTTATGTGATTTTCGTCTTCAGACAATAAGTGGGGGAAAAATTTTTTTCATTCATTTTAGATCAATAGAAAAGAATTTAAAGTATTTACTGCTTTTTATGAGAAACTAATGAACGCAGAAAGTGAAGAGTGATATTTAATAGGTTTAAACACCTCAGTATACATTTTGTGGGAAAGATGCTGTCATGAAATACTTGAGTAGTTTTCAAAGAGCAAATGCAATGAAATACTTCATTTAATTAATCGTTTACTTTGTGAGTAGCTGATTACCAGACTATTGGTGTAAAATGTGATTCTACAATAATTATAAATCATAGGGAACTTTATACATATTTTTGCAAGAAAACAAATTATTTTATCTTTGCTGTGGTATTTACATACTTATAACTTACAGCTCTTAAAATGAGAACTAATACTTTAGCATTCGCAGGGCTTGAAAACACTGATATAGTTATAGAATGAAAGGAAGGATCAGAGAGGATTACATTAAATCTTTCAGTATAACTTTTATTTAAAGCAGTTTATAAAAATTGATAAAACTAGGGGGATTTGAAAGAGGAATAATTTTAGGCTTATAGTAACAGACAACTGAAGAAGACAGAGAGATTATGCTATTTATGTTTATGCATCAACTATGTGGTTAATACCTCACAATTTACACCATAGGACATTTATGAATTTTTTCTTTCAACCGTTTCAGTGCTTGGAATCTAATTCACTGCTTTTGCATATCTTGGAAAGCTTGATTGTAACAAAATTTAACAAGCCTGTAGAATCTGAAGCAAACACAGAACTATTGTTTTATATTTTGTGCTGGAGTTTGCTTGTTAACAGGATTTTCTGATGTAGCTGTAGCTCCCTAATCTTCCATACAAATGCTTGTAATATCACATCCTTGTATTTTGTCTTGAATGTTGTCAGTTAAGTCTCAGTAAACTCGCTTGGAGGATTTGCCAGCAAAACTGACAAGCCACTAATAAGGGCAGGTTTGAATTTAAAGTGAGGCATCTTTGGTATCTCCTGATTTTCAATTTTTAACACCTTCATTCTGACAGGTGGGGGAAAAAGTCATAAATAAACAAACTAAAATTTGAACAGGGAAGTACTTTTATTAGATTAATAGAAAATCAAAATAAAATCCTATTGTCTTGATGAATTCTCTGTCATAGTTGGAAGCTTGTTTTTATACTAAGAAATTATTTGGCTTACTGAACTGTATTTTACAGTTAATCCTTTAATGTTTATTTTGTGTATAACTTCCCCCACTGTTAATATTGAGCAATAATGTAAGCTTGTCATTTTGTTCGTTATATTTCAAGCAGCTATTTGTAAGACCAATAAATAACAACCTCCAACCGTTTGCTTATATTACTAGGAGGCATTTCATATCCTGAGGTTAAATTACTGTAGGTTGGAAAGACAAAAGAAAGGGGAAAAAAAACCAACTATAAGGATGAAGCTACATGAAATCAATGATGCAACTCTGCAGATACAACTGTAAGGCAAACTAATTTTACTTCACATACCAGTTAGGCTATAGAGAAAAATAAATCACAGATAATGTGCATGTTGGTATTAAATATCATGGGAGGTAAGGCTACAGACATTCACTGCATATTCCCAACAGAGATTCCATTTAATAGATCTTCACAAGTATCACCAAGTATCATCATTAGCTACTTGCACTGTTAGAACCAATATGCACAGCAGTAGAAGGAGAGTATTGTCAATTTTAGAGCAAATTTTCATCAATTTTTTTTCTTGCCATTTGCATTTCCCTTCATGGTCAGTTTTAAGATTGCAAATGTTTGCACATCCAAAACTGTGGACTCAGTAATTGTTGATTATGACTTTTAATTGATCAGACTTACTGTATGGGGTTTTGTTAAACAGTCAGAAGCAAACTTTAGAATTGTTTTAAAACAGAATAAGGATCCTATTCTGATTCTAATTGTACTTTCATAAACCTGGGCCTCTTCTGTGGGTGTGAGTTGAAGAAGTTACTCATTTGAATGGCTAGCAGACCTTCTACCTGTCATATGTTCTGTCAACTGCCCCTGTTAAGTAACTTCAGTCATTCATCTCCAGCCCTTTTGGTGTTCTGCACCCAAATAATGGGGCCAGAACAGGATTTGGCTCAGCACATTCCCGACCACTCCTACTAGTACCCTCATTTTCCTCCCGGTAACTGAGGATGCAGAATGGGGAAATGCCAAAGATAGGGAAGATCAGGGAGACATCTGCAGGTATATATTAACTGCCAGTTACATCTGTCTGGCTCTGTCTTGTGAGGCAGGACAAGACTGAAGAGCTGTGTATGTCCAAATGTTTGTTGCAAAGTGCTTTGTACCAGTCGAGGGGTGTCTTTAGAACACTTTCCACCCAGCCAACATTTTAAAAGCAAAGATCTAACTTCAAGTATGCAGAATGCAGGGGTGCATGGTTTACTTCCAGTAAACATAGACTGGAAATTATCTTAAAATAGGACACTTGCTCAGCATTCCTGAGGTATTTAATAGAAAAAATCAGGAGAAAAGTTGGTTTCCTCATATTCATTCTCCTGTCTATGCTTATTTTTTTCCTGAACTTCTTTTTCTGCTGCTGAAAGCCATACTATTATTTTCTCAACCCTGAATGATGATCTCCTTGCACAGACTTGTAAGAAATTAGGGAGATGTGCCTTCGGACCTTTTCTGCGCAGCCTACGAGACAGGACAAAATTTTATTCCCTAGAAATTGGAACTACTGGTGTTGAAAGTTACACTACTTCAGTCCCACTTTGGAGCAAAAGTAAATAAAGGATCTTATGAAGTAGACATACATGTGCCATTAACACTATTTGGAGAACTTCAACTCTTTTAGAGAAGTCTCTGAAAAGTGGTAAAAAGAACAGTGGAAAACCACATGCTAAAGCATCTTTATGGTGTTCCACTGTCCTTTTTACCACAAGGCCTCTACAAAGTTGGATCCTTAACAGATCCAAATCATTAAGAGGAATGGCATAAGTTGGAGATATGTAGATTGTCAGTATAAATAATGATAAGGATGCAGTTAGAGAATTAGAAGGAAAAGAGCTTTGGAAATTTGCACCAAGTAATGTCCTTGAAATGACACTGGCTAGAATCAATAGTCAGTATGAAAAGAACTGTGAAGATGCATGCTTACATAACAGCACCATTAGGGCACCACATTTCTTGGAAATTCGTAAAGAGCGAGAGGAGATGAATTCAAATCCTTAACTCAGCTGGCTAAACTAGGGGAGAAGCACAGCACGGAAGTCAGTGTTGCCATTACAAACTGAAAATAAAAAAATATATAAACATTCTCATTCATATGCTGCAAAGTTAAACAGTATATTGCAGTGGACATTGCCTTCTGTTTATAGTGCAGTAATTCATTAGTAGGAAAGCTGGACTTAATTCTCAATATTCCATTGGATTTATAATTTCCAAGACCTGAAATAACTAAGTATTATTACTAAAAATTACGCATAATCAGCATTGAAAAATCATGGAAGATTGAAGAGATTCCAGACAACTAGAAAAAGTTTCCAAATTGGTGTCAATCTATAAAAAAGGGAAATAAGGAGAACAGGGGAAACTGCACACCAGCCAACTTCAGTACTCAGGAAGCTAATGGAGCAAATAAATGTGCCATCAATTTGCAAACACCTAGAAGAAAATAAGGTGCTCAGTAACAGTCAGCATGGATTTGTCAAGAACAAATTGTGTCAAACCAACTCGATAGCTTTCTTTAAGTCATGTGGATGAGGGAAGTGGTAGATGTGGTCTAATGTGACTTTAGAAAAGCTTTGGTACTGTCTCATATGACCTTGTCAAAAACAACCTGGGAAATACAACCTTGATGGACTTATCATAGGGTTTGTGCATAACTGGTTGGAAAAACTTTTCCAAAGAGTGGTTATCAGTAGTTCACAGTCAGGTTGGAAGGATGTATCAAGGGGTCCAACAGCAATCAGCTCAGGGTCTGATACTATTCAGCATCTTCATCGAAGATTTAGATAATGACATAGAAAGTACACTTACATGGTTTGTGGATGGTACTAAGCTGGAAGGCATTTCAAGTGCTTTGGAGGATAGGATTAAAATTCAAAATTATCTGGACAAACTAGGGAAATGATCAGAAGTACATAGGATGAAATTCAATAACAAATGTAAGGTACTCCTCTTGGAGAAGAACAGTCAGTTGCAAACCAGAATATGACCCCTGAGAGAGAGTACCGGTACTACAAAAAGGGATCTGGGAGGTCATAGTAGATCACAAACCGGGTATGAGTCAACAGTGTAATACTGTTGCAACAAAAGTAAACAAATAATTCTGGGATGTATTAGCAGAAGTTTTGTATGCAAGACATGAGAATTAATTCTCCTGCTGTTCTCTGCACTGATTAGATCTCAACTATTCAGTTCTGACACACATTTCAGGGACGATGCAGATAAATTGCAGAAAATCCAGAAAAAAGCAACAAAAAAACTAAGTAAAGGGCTAGAAAGATCATTTTTTACACAAGGTTGAAAAAATTGGATTTGTGTAGTCTGGAGATGAAAAGGCTGAGAGAATGCATAATGGTTTTCAAGTACATAAAAATCATTATAAGTAGGTGGGAGAAGAATGTTCTCCTTGGGTATGTCTACATTAGTGGCTTAAGTCAACTTAACCTGGTTTAAGTTGATTTAAGCAACTCCATGGCCACATTTAGCATTTATTAAGTTGAGTTACATGCTTGCTTAAGTCGACTTAATAACTCCTGCCCTTAAAGTTGACTTTAAGCATTAAGTCAACTTTATTAAATCAGCTTAACGAAATGTGGCTGCCTAAATCAACTTAAATCAGGGTAGCCATTTAAGTCTACTTAATAAAGTCAACTTAATCCGGGGGACCCACTTAAGGTTAACCTTATTGAGGTGATTTAAGTGGCTACCCTGGCTTAAGTCGACTTTATCAAGTCAACTTAAAAAATGTGGCCTCTCAAGTCAACTTAATAAAGTTGACCTTAGGGCGATGTTGTTAAGTCGACTTAACTGAGCTCTCTAGTGTAGAAATAGTCCTTGACCTCAGACCACAGGATAAGAGGCAATGGGGTTAAATTGCTGTAAAAGCAGTTCAGGTTGGACATGAAAAACTTCGTAGCTGTCAGGGTAAGCACCAGAATAAATTTCTTATGCAGGTTGTGGAATCTCCATCACAGGAGATTTTTAAGAACAGACTAGATTCCTCTCAGGGATGACCTAGAAGATAATACTTAGTTCTACGCTAAATGCACGTGACTGAACAAGACTTGACAAGGTCCTTTCCAGTCTTATGATTCTATAATAATAAGCTCATACTTTTTTGTAGATTAAAAAGTGTGGTCCTAAAATATGTTCCAACATTTTGAAATATAATTAAGGACTGTAAAGCCAGCAATAAGAACCATTTTCAATTGCATGACTTTGTAAGAAGACATTTTGAGGCCACTCTATGACGTTTACCATGTTCTCTTTTCCAATCTTCAGCTAAAGCCTACTTCCAGTACATGAACAATTTTGTTGATCTCTTTAGAGGCACACTTCATCATATGACAAGTGTGTGCGTGTTTATAAACTCCAGTTTGTATACAGCTGAAATCCGTTAATGCTTTCTGCGAGTGAAATCCCTTTTACAGACATTATTTTTTATTTTCATTGTTTCCTTACATGTAATTTGCCCCTTCATTCAGAGTATAAAATATATGAAGAATACAGGTTATGATATTTTGGTTGAGCAGTATTTGGTGAGAGTTCTAAATCAAGCTAATCTTGTAGGGAACAGATGTAAGATGCCACCTGTCTTCCTGCAAACACTCCTGTATGTTCTGAGCAGTGTCCAGAAAGAGAAGAGGATTCAGTTCCTTAATGGAAATGGTATCTTAGTAACTCCCTCTGTTAAATAAACTACAAAGCAACTCTTAGTGTTTATTATCTTTCCTTATTATTATGGAGTCTATGGGCTCTTATAATTCAGTATGCTACAAATGGGGCAAGTCTTGTGTATATAAAGTAAAAAGCTTTAAAGTTGCAACTATTAATTTTATATTTAAACATTTGTTTAATCCAATATGAGTGTTGTGCAAATATTTCTGCATTATACTCTGTTTTGCTCTGCTGCACCTCAAGGGCATCAACAGTATTTTAAAAATTAAATTATTTTCAATACACGGGTCCTATAATGTAAACAAGTGTGTCATGTATAAAGGTCCATGATGAATACAGCACTGTTTATGTCAAATCATTGGAGTTCATGTGAGATGAAGTCATGACTGGGAGGGCGTCAAATTTTGCACAATATTTTTTCATTTTTTAAGTTATTGATATTTGTAATAAGGAACATAATATGTCTATTTTTTTGCCTGTGTCACTCAGAGGAAAGAAAGGGAAATGACTCTGGGGAAAATATTTTCTTTATATTGTTGCTTCATTGCCATGTGGCTATATATTTTTTTAATTATCTTAATCCAAACTTCTTTACTTTAAACTTTGCTAATGATGGTCATTCTGCTAGCTGTACCTCTTACAGTTGCTTTAACAAAATTGTAGAAATGTAGGAATGGGAAGGATCTCCAAAGGTCATCTAGTCTGGTCTCCTGCACTGTGGCAGGACTAGCTATAATAGACTATCCCTGACAGGTGTTTGGTTAACTTGTTCTTAAAAACCTCTGATGATGGGGTTTCCAGAAGTCCCTTGTAAGCCTAGTTCAGTGTTTAACTAGCTTTATAGTTAGAAAACTTTTCTTAATCTCTACCCTACAATTCCCTTGCTGAAGATTAAGCCCTTTACTGCTTCTCCCCTCTTCAGTGGATATGGAAAACAAATGATCACCGTCTCTTGATGCCAACCTTTAATATATTTGGAGGCTGTTATTAGGTCCCCCGTCAGTCCACTTTTCCCAAAACTAAGCATAGCCTGTTTTTTAAACCTTTCCTCACAGGTCAGTTTTTGTAGCGCCTATGGCCTTTTTGGTGCTCTCCTCTGATTCTTCCAGTTTGTCTACATCAGTCTTACAGTGTGGCATCTAGAACTGGATACACACAGTCAGCCTGAGGCCCTGCCACTGGCTGAGCAAAGTGAGACAATTAGCCACCATGGCTTACATCAGCCACTCCTTTTGAGACACTCCAGAATGAGATTAGCCTTTTTCACAACTGATTTACATTGCTGTATCATATTTAATTTGAGATCCACTAGAATCCCAGATCCTTTTGTGATTCGTATGTGTGAACATTTCCAGTGTGGTGATTACTTTTCTTGATCAATTTGGTACAGAAATACAGTAAGATTTCACAGCTTGAAAACCCTCTTTCCTTTCTTCTCTATTATTTTTTTATTATATTTTGATGATTTGCTTTTCTTATTTATAGGCTCTTAGAGTTTAAGGCAAAAAGGGTTCATTAAATCATCTAACCAGACTTCCTGTATATCATAGGCCATTAAATTTCATCCATTTACCCCTGTATTAAGCCTAATAATTTATAACTTTTAACAATTTACTTGTAAAATTAATTTTAGATTGTTCTTTGAGATTAGTTCTTTCTCTGTTCCGATTTTATTTTCTTGTCTGCCAATACAGTGTGCTTAAAAAAAAGGTTATGTCTGCTGAGTGGGCTAACATTATGTTTCGCCAGTATGATATAGCAGTGTGCTTAGTTTCATGTGACTGTTAGCATTATAACAATTTGCATTGTTCATTTAATTATTTGCTGCCATCTGTATTGCTGACTCATGTACAATAAAATGTTTGTTTATTTTTAAAACACTTTTAGGGACTGATAAGCTCTTAAACAAGTCTTCAAGCTGTAAAATTTCTGAAATAATATTTCCAGAATATTTTCTTGGGAAATAGATGTTAGTTTAGTGTCCATTCATCTCTCACACCCCTGATTTTCCTTTCTAATGCATAGCTTAAGGTACTTGCATTAAAAATCCTCTGCAAGCAGAGACCAAGAGTTTTGTCCGTTTAGAAGAAAGACATCCCTTTCCAGAGTGCCCTAAAAGTCCCTGTGCATAGCATCATTTAGACCTGTGTCTGAATCAATTCAATTTGCTGGTGGCTCAGCTATATACAGACTTGAGAGCAGTGGTTTTCACCCACTGTGTTGGGACACGAAGGTGTGTCATCAAGAGCTGGGAGGTGGTGTCACAGAAAATTAGCAGCTCAGCTTGGAGCCAGCCTGGGGCTCCTGCCACCCTCTGCTCTCTGCTGCCCTCAACAGACCACTCCTGCTGCACATACAGGAAGCAGCCAGGGCCAGATGAGTGATCGGACTTAGGGGCCTAAAAGTCCTTAGGCCTCAAAGACACGACAGATTGTCGGACACCAGCCTGCACTACATTGCTCGCACCCAAGTCCTGCAATCTCTAGAGCACTGCAGCCTCCCTGGCGCCACCGCCACTGACAGATTGTAGTGTGTCACAAAGAGAAACATCATTTGTTAGATGTCTTGCGATGTAAAAAAGTTTGAGACCCACTGCTTTAGAGACTTAGGAGATTTCAGTTCAAGGATCCAGTTCAGTTCATTGCAAACATTTGAATTTGGAAAGGTATAATTAGCCATTATGTAAATTTTGAACAAACACCAGCCTGCAGTTCCAATAACATTTTAAATGGTGCACATTCAGTAGCTGGAGAATAGATAGAACTGACACTGGGTTAAAAGATGTGTACACTGGATATAGTAAATATTTATAATGAAAAATGTACTGAATGCAAAGTGTACTCAGACCTCCTCAACATTATGTTAGAGGAAATATGACTATACAGAACATTCGTCATTCTAACAGTGTCTCGTAATCTTGCTGAAACAGCATAGCACCATAGCACCAGCTGAAACAAAACACTGAATGAAAAGCAGCAGCAGCATCTATGTTACACCTGAAAAAATTACTCTCAATAATTAGTGGCTACAAGAAAAAGTTGCCTGTAATAGAAGTCAGTTTGCAATGTTGGCCATGGACAGCAAAGGTTTTGAGAAAGGATGTGTATTTCTGGATTATTTGTTCTCCAGGGGATGAAATTGGAGACGGGAGTGCTGAGTAAGCAGACTGAGCAGTACATGTGTTGGTGCTGTGCTGAAGTTTTAGCCCCAGCCTACAGAAGCTTGTGTAGAGTTGCTCAGCCCCTACTGTTTCTGGATACAGGCAGGGTTAGAGGCTCTATGTTATTGCTTCCCCCTCCTACTAAGATTTGTGGACACTGGATAGGCAGTTTCTGGGTCCACTGCCTTTGCTCCGCTGCATCCTTTCCTTATTCCGATATGCATAAGGTATGTTCTGCACAGTGCAACCCAGAGTATCAGTTCTCCTTAACCAGTATTTTGCAGCCTCTTCTTCACCTTTCCCCAAATCCAACATCCACATGCATGCATCATACAGTATGGACCTAACTGTTTCAGAACCTTGATTCTTCTGTGATTGCAGGGAGGGTGGGCAGGATGATCTTCCCATAGGTCCTGACTCAAAGTCTATAGAGGTCAGTAGGAGCCTTTTCATTTATTTTTGGTGCCAACTGGATGGCAGATATTGCTATGTCATCTTTTGAAGTCATTGGTCAAGGAACATTACTGAAATCACACATTTTATTGTTGTTGCAGTTAAAATTGATCAGACTTATGGTATGTAGAAAGCCTTGGTAATTAGTATACAAATTAATATGGGGGAAATAGCACCAGGTTAGCAGTCCTTCCATGCAAAACTGAAATAAAGGACTGAGTATATAATTGAACAGCATGTGAATATTAATGCCTGAAGTCCTGCGAGTCCCCTGGTCCCTGATGCAATTATTTTTTATTCATATTAATTTTTCCTAACAGATGACATTAATGACTTTGAGCTAAAATGTGTGCAAGGCAGGGCTTCACAAGATCAATGCTGTTTAGAAATAGGGTCACTTCTATAATCATTCACTCAGACTGTAACAACTGCTAAATAAAACAAGGTTAATGTGTTGATTACTTTATAAATGTTAATTTCATCCTTCATTTTTATCTTTTTTAATTCAAACTTGCCAAACTCTGTGGATAAATATGGCTGCAATCCTATTAATTTGTCATCGTTGCATGTGAAATCATGATAAGTTGTGAAACAATTGCGGCGGGGGGGGGTGGGGGGGGAGTATAGTTTTCTTTGGATGACAGATCTTTGTGCATCAAGTCCAGGACTCAGTAAGAAGTCAATTGGAAAACTTTCTAATTAGGACAGGTGCTTTTTTACCACGGGGTTTTATTCTCCTTTGAAATTTAACTGCACTGTTCAGAATTTTTAAAATGCTGATCTATTGCATATTTGTCAAATGTTTATGCTTTGACCATTCTCTTCTGCCAGAAACTGCATTCATGCATCTTAGATCTCTCGTCTGGGGATTTGCTTTCAGATGTAGAAAAGAACAGAAGTTTGATACACTCACGAACTACTGGTGTTCAGATTCATGTGAGTCTTTGTACTGTTTTTGAGTGCCTCATTTGGAGCACTCATTTCTGTCTATGAAGTACAATGTCATGGGTGAGCTATTGTTGAGACAGATAACAATACTTTCCTTTCTTCTGTTCTCTGAAATCCAATATCATGTCCCTGGTTGATATAGTACACAGAAAGTGTCATTTTGTGCAAAAAACCCATAAATCTTGACAATGTCCCCAAGATACCTTTTTGGGTATTGATTACATCTCAAAATCTCTGAGAAATGGTCAAGGAGCTTTTTATTAAAGCCCATGCACCATATTATTCATCCTACTTTTATGATATATTATGTATGAACTTTTAAAAATTCATGGTCTGCAATTTTTTTTTTAAAGATGGGGTTAGCTTTGTGCTTATTTGGCAAAACTTTAACCGGCTGGTCTTTCATGTTTCACTGACAGAGAGAAAAGTACCTTTAAAAACAAAAATCACAAAAAAAGAGGATTGGAACAGAAAACTGAGCCTTTCTATGCCTTTCATCTTAAAGTATAAAAATGTTATCAAAAATGTAATCTGCTTTATAATAATACATGTTTTAGTGGAAAGCCATTGTTTCAGAGGTTCCCAAAGATGTTAATGACCCTCAGTACAACCTGTAATTTAGCCTTTAGGTTAGATTTTCCTAAGTATACAATTTTGTCTCTGCAATTGTTTGATTCATTCAGATGTCTTTCGAACAACAATTACATGTTTAAATTATAATCACTCAGCTTTTGTACTCTAATTTCTTCAAAGGTGAAACCTTAGAAGTCATGATTAGGAAAAAAAAGTCTGATTCTGTGATGCAAATTAGTAAATCAGTGTGCTTGTTAACTATATGTAATTAATGCCATCATAAATATAATCTTTAAAGGCTTTTTATAATCAGAATTTTTTTAAAAAACTCATAGAAGAAAAATCCAACCTCTTTTTAAAAGAACTTCTGATGCAATTTAGAATGTTTGAAGAATGTTCTATTTAGAGAGAATTCTAGTGATGCACACTGTATTTTTTGTATTTTTCTCATTTGCTGTAAATATTACGGGTATTTACATGAAAAGAATATGGGGGTGGGGGAGAGAAGGGAAGGAAAGAGGGGCTCTGCAATTTGCTGTGTGGTCTCCTTCCCCAGAATTTCCAGCAGCCCTTCCAGGCACTTTGGGCATGCCTGGCCTTTTATATGGGGTGGAACACAGTACAACCACCAAACATTTCACCTTTCTCTAGCACCGCTGCTGAACTGTCATAATATGCAGAAGTCCCTTAGCCTCCATGCCTTCTGTCTTGCAGCGGAAGATGGAGGCCTGGCAGGGGGGACCAGTGACAGCAGAGGGAGTGAGTGGTGAAGGCAGGGATGTATCAACAGAACCAAAGATTTCTGTTGCAGAAATGCAGGAGTCTGAGCTTTTTTCATCCATGCGTTTTGTCCATGACAGGGAGTGTGGTGCTCTGCCTTGTAGTTAGGTTTGTCATAGACAGAGCATTATGATGTCACTTGAAGAATGAACAGCAGTAGCTGATGAATTCTTCAGCAATAAAAATCCCGTTCTCAGCCAAATGGCCCTAGTAGTAATAGATGGGGGGAATCTCACACACAAAAAGCAACCCAGCATGTAACAGAGTACTGTATATGGAGAATGGTCTGTAAATTGAATATTTTCCAAAGCTTTCCAAGAGGCATTTTATACATCCATTGAATCTATTTGACAGTTTTGCCAGCTGCTCATATGTTGTATAACCTTAGATTTGTTTGTATCCTATTGGGATATAAATGTGAAAACACCCATCTAAGCAAAACTACATCAGGCTATAAACAAGAATGGAAATCAATAAATATTGCTTAAGGCTTCGTTGGGAGATTATTTTCTAGTTTTAATGAAATTCTAAGCCAACTTTCAGAAAAAAATGTAATTGTGTTGCTTTTTGGTATTTCTTATAATTAAAAAAGTTTCTGATTCTATATGGCAGTTTGAGGATATCATCATTGCAGCATAAGAGTGCAAGTGCTTGATGTTAAAGAAGCATTGTTAGGCACAAAAGTATTAGTTTTAAAACAAATTAAACTCACCCTAGATACTCCAACAAAGGTTTAATATTTTACCTTACGTGCTATCTACTCTTCATTACTCTCTTCCTCAAAGCTGGCATTTAGTCACAGTCAGCTGAAATTGCATTTGGAAAGGGGCGATAACTACCCAAGTACTAAAGGCAGCCATAAAGTGTCAATAAATTGCATAAGCAAGAGGCTTCAGCTGTCTGAGAGTGACACAAAGATGGATTGTCCTACATCAGAGAGTTTCTTAGACAAAGCTTGGAACTAGATAGGAAACCAGAATTAGACTGTAATGGAGAGATTCCATTCTCAGTGGACATTCTGTTTGGGACACTAAATTAATTTACCTTGTCCAGTTTGTAGAGCCTCATCTGTTACTTTGTATGGCTATAATGCAGTTGTCAAGATGTACTTGTACTTTTATAACTTAGTTTGAGATATCTTACTGCAGCATGCTGCTAATATCTACGGCATCATTCAAAATACTCTTGCTGAAAGATCAGCAGAACACTGGAATGCCAGTAAATAAAAAGAATTGGAAGGATTGAGATATAATACAGTGTTATAATGAAAATAAATATTGCGTCATCTTATTTTACATCTATTAATTAATTTTACTAGATCCTAGTGGAATATTATGCAAGTGTAAATGGCACACTGGTTTTGCCCAACTTACTAAATCAATCGAGTAGAAGAGAAAAATCCAGTAAGACTGTTCCATTTCTTCTTGTGTTTTAGGAGTACCAGCAGAACATGAAATCCAATATACCTGCCTTGAAATGCCAGAGTCAATTAAATGTGATAGGGCCCAGCTGCCTGTATCCCCAGAGTAGCTGCAGCAGCAGTGAAGTCTCCCTGTCAAGTGCTTGCAGTGAATATTCCAGTGGCTCCTCCTACACTTGGAATGATGGAAAAACATACAGTAAAAGGGTAAAGCATATTGATTTGTTTCATTTATTAACCCAAATTCATATGAAACAAAACTGAGTGGTAAAAAATTTCTGAACTATTTCCCTTTCTTCTTCTTCCCCCCTTCCTTTGAAATCATCATCAGACTTGATAGAGTTTAGTAGTGGCAAGTGTGAGGATGTACGAGGAGCTGGAGAAACCAACTTGAGGCCTTCTTGACTCCTTAAGCTACCTGGCACAAGGGTCTACAGAGTGCAAAACAAGTGTATGCGTTTCCACATGAGGCCAGTCAGTGCCACACTCCTTCATTTGGATTACATGCATTTAATTAGAGGTAGAATTTGGTATATTTAGCAGAATGTTGGTGTTATGGCTTAGGAGGTAGGAGACACATGAATGGAAAGTGTTTGCTTCCACAGTACACAAGAAAAATACATCAGAAAGGGGATCTAATGGCCTTGAATAAATGAGTTTGGAAGGTTAAGCCTGAACCATATAGGGGAGCTTGACACTAATTGTTTGGCTACCTCAGTACAAGGTGCTGATGCATGATGAATTAGCACGTAAGAATGGGAGCATCAAAACCACCAGTTCCAAAGGGTTAAGCAGGTTAGGATAGTATTGCTTTTAATCATCTTCTCTTCGTGCTGTCTCTGGATTAATCAAGTATATTGAATGTGGGTACCTTCTTTGAGCAGCAACTTCTTCTTGGTGGTTATGGGCTTTCTACGGGTTCCTTGTTAGAGAAAATGCTTCATTTATATTTGTTTTCTAATCATGCTGACCTTTTGGGGGGAGGCTGGCATAGGGACGTAAAGGAGCAAGGGGTTTGGGCAATGGAAGCTTTTTGTTTAGATTCAGATAACCCCATAAATGTTGACTGAAACTTAAGGTACTGATACACATCTGATATGTGTTCCATGGCATGTTTGTGATGTGACTAAAGTACCTAGTAGACCCAACCTGTGGCCTGTGGGGGCTCTCAGAGTGGCCCTCCACTCCTTTTCCACTGGCTGCAGAGGAAAGTTACTGCCTAATGACCCAGGCAAAATGCCTTGCTTTGGGGACCAAAGATTAGCTTCCTTGCTGCAGCTAAGAGGATGGGAGATCAATGGTCCCTCCCCCTGGCTGTAGCAGGGAGCACAGCAAAGCCCTCAGTTTGGGTTCCTCACTGCTGGGGTCCCTGCTGGGAAGGGAGCACTGATCTTTTGTCCCCTTGGCTACCTAGGGACCCAGGTGGAGCACAGGAGGCTACAGGATGTGTGCGGTTTCCCTGCTGCAACCACTGAGAAGGAAAGCCGCCTTGCTGATCTCCTTCCCTGTGGCTGGAGGCATGGGGGCTGACTACTGGCATTGACTGGTGGTCCTTCATGGTAGTAAAAATGTATCTGTGGCCCTTGAGCCAAAAAAGTTGGTAACCAGTGCTGTAGACAATCATTTTATAAAAACCACCAGTACACTTCAGATTCTAGAGTTCAAAGACTGCAGTGTAGAGTCTGTGCTCTGCTCTGCTGTTTTTGTGCTCCTAAAGCAGCACAGGTGAGACATCCTCTTAGCTGGGGATTTTCTTGGCATTGGGGAGCCTCTAGCAGAGGTAAAATAGCATAGCTGGCTCTGAGGCTGCCTTCCCTGTAAACCCCTACATGGGAAGGTTAGAAAGGGTGTGGTGTTGGTGGACAGAAGGTATATTTGGACCACTCTTAGTTTTGGCTATCATCTTCAGGCAAATTTTTTTTGAGGGGCCATTGATATATCTTAGAACAACATTGCTCTAAACTGTGTTCCAGCTGGAGCCAAGCACAGAAGCTGGGCACAGCAGAGGACCATCACCAGAATTCTCCATTTATCCATGTGAGGGTTGGGAGAGGAATTCCTTCAAAATGAGGCCTGGAAGCAAAAAGATAGCCATATTTGCATTGCTTCAACCGCTGATAAATGAGTTATCTTTTTCCCCCTCAGGACATTCATAGAATCATGGGGTTGGAAGCAACCTCATGAGGTCATCTAGTCCAGCCCCCTGCTGTAAGCAGGATTGCTCCTACTAAATCATCTCAGCCAGGGTTATGTCTAACAGAGCCCTAAATGTTTCCAAAGATAGAGATTCCACCATCTACCTAGGTAACCCATTCCAATGCTTCACCATTCATTCCAACACTTTCTAACAAGTGTTAGAGTTATTTAAAACAAAGCAAAATATTTTAACAAACACCATTCTTTGAAAATTTTACAAACAATATCTAGATGTGGCCTTTACTGTGGATCTGGTTTGTACTCAGAATGGTAGAACCAATAAACATTTATGAAGTCACAGTGAGTCAGGAGCAAGATATTTCCCTATAGCATATTTTTCAAGAGTTGCTCCATGTTGTTTTAATGA
Source organism: Podocnemis expansa (assembly GCA_007922195.1). Lineage (NCBI taxonomy): Eukaryota > Metazoa > Chordata > Testudines > Podocnemididae > Podocnemis > Podocnemis expansa. Next base: position 16,901,413 of record ML681984.1, on the reverse strand, counting down.
TGTGACTTTGGCCATATCCTGTAGGAAACCTGGTCTAAGCAGAGGGGCAGGAAATTTCTCTGATATTTACGGTAAAGATGCATTTGTTATAATTTAGTAACACACCACAATTGCACATTCTCATTGTGAGAAAATTCTCTTTTCTTTCCTAGCTATTCATAGCTCTAGCTCTGCTTTGCAAATTATATTTTTCTCAATTTGTCCTTTTGTTTTCTACTCGTACTCAAGCATTCTCTGTTGTATTGTGTGCCCTACTTTTTCAGAAAAGCAGCTTCAAAGAGGCAAAAAGAGAGGAGATTTCCATGTAGCAAACTGTTGGGGACTGTGTGAGTTCTAAGGGGTTTCCTTCAGAAACAGAAACCAGAAGTCTCTCCTGCTTTCTTCTGGGTTGCTATCTTTATTTTTAGCTGTTAGCATATGTCTACTACAAGCCTCTGCTATCTCAATTCTCAGCATAAAAAGCAACAGTTCATACATATAGTTCTTAACTGAAGGTTACAAGGCCCAGTTGTCAAACAATGCCCTTCTTCACTAATTAAAGAAGTACAGCTCTTGGGGTTTCTTCCCACAGCCCAGCATGTCACAGTTATACTGGAGCTTGTGCAATTATGCAATGTTTAATATATATACTGTGTAGTCTTCCCTCTATATTTTTTCCTGTGAGTGAAATGACAGGTCACCTGACCATAAGTGCATTCAGAGGTGCAGGCCCTGCACGCTCCTCTGCTTTCATTTTTTATTCACTTGCCTCATTGTTTCCCATTTCTTCTTTCCCCTAACTTCAAGACAACTATCTTCATTCTCTCCCTCTCTGCTTTCCCAAGCTCCTTCTCACTTAGATACTCCCTTTCTCTTTCACACTCAAATTTCTTCTTCTTTCTTTCTGTTTTATCCCTCTTATCCACATTTTCATACATCAGCCACACTCTCTATTTCATATTACTATGAAATCATATTACTATGAATACAGGCATCATCTGCAAAAATAATGGTTTGTCTAAATGAGACTTAATAAAATATGCACTTTATAACTATTAAACAAAATATGTTACTTTTTTCTTACCAGCGTCTTCCAGTAATTTCTGATTTTTTTTTAACAGTCATCTATCAACTGGGATAAAAGAATAAGCATTGGTTCTTCACTCCCAAGCAACCTCTCTAGTCCTGCGGATGATCTACCTCCAACTAGGATCAAGGAAAACCACATTTTGGAAGGGCTGAAGAAGTTGCAGAAACGAAAAATATTACTTGAACCTCCTTCCGTAAAATCAAAGTGGGGTTACAAAGACTGCATGGACTCCAATGAAGGCATATATTCCCCTGGGATTAAATGTGGCAGCCATGAAGACCAACAAACTCATTGTAAACCAATGGAAATAGGGAATATTTGCATTGAGCACAACAAAACTTTTGCTTATGATTCAGATTCACATGATGATGCAGATGACGAATCTTCATCTTTAGTCTTGCTGCATGAGGTGCCAAGCAAAGGCTTCAGGCTTTACTGTAATAAATTAACCCACAGTATTTCTGACAGTCTATTTGGTTTGGAACCTAATGGCAAACATTTACCAGAAAGAGGTTCATATTTTAATTCAAAGGAAAGACCTGAAAAACTAACTAGCTTTATCAATGATTTTCAGTCGGAGGTAAAATCAGGCACAAATGTGAAGCCCCCAGAGCTACAACTAGATCAAAGTGCTGCTAATCTAGGCTGGAAGGACCTTCATTTACAGCTTTCAGACACTGATGATAATGAAGCCATGGATGAATTGCATATAGAAAGCAGTGATGAAAAAAGTCCATCAGAGCTTTTATTAACTCCCTTTACTAATCAGCATACAAAGAGCTCTGACATACTTGCAGGGACAGAGAATTCTCAGTTTTTATCTACTGACAGAGAGGAAAAACACGTATCCACTCAGTCAGATATTGGGCCAAAGACATGTAATTTCATTAAACAGCAAAAGGTTATAAAAAAGACTTCTTCTGAAGAATGCACTACTGTAATATTTGATGCTGAGGATGGTGAGCCCATTGAATTCAGTTCGCATCAAACTGGAGTAGTCACTGTAACTAGAAATGAAATTTCCATTAACCAACCACAAAGTGGGCCCAATACAGAATACACTGAACTTTTACCTCAGGGAATAAATAATTTGCAGACCGGAACTGATGCTAGAAATTACACTGATTTAGATAGACCTGAAGATGAAATAGAGAAAAAGACTCTCCACAATAATGCAAGGAATGAAAGTATAGTTGTCCCCTTGACATGCAGTGATTCTTTACACTTTGAAAGAGCAATGTTGCAAAATACTCTACAACAAAAGTTAGTAAAGCCGGTGTACAATGTATCTTACAAGGCCAGTTCCATCTCAGCTGTTCATGCAGGTATCAGTCAAAAGCAAAACTTGACTAAAATACCCAGCAGAGGTAAGTTTTCACCACAGAAAATTAAGATGCCTAATAATGAGGGGTCCACTGTGGCCTCATCATCTGGCCCAACAAACCTAGAAAAATCACCAGCTTTGCCACCTATGAAACTATCAAAATTCAAAAAGGCACAAAGTCCAACTCATAATTTGAATTCAAAAATGGACATACAGATTCCAAAGCACCCTGCTCAACTTCCTCAAAATTCTAAAATCCCAGGCAGAAGTGATTGGACAAAGAACCCAAAGAGTCAAGTTCCAGGACCACCATTATCACCTCGACACCTTATAGAACCCAGTGACTATGGAGAACCTCCAACCAGAGATATTCATAGTGATTTAGCAACTAGAGAAACCCAATCTCAATCGCCCCCACCTCCTCCAGGCCGATCAACTTCACTGTTGATAAAACCAAATTATGAACATTCTCCACCTTTATCCATAAAGCCAGGAGCAACTGTTTTCAATGAAACAACAAAAAATGTTCTGAAATCACCACCCTTAAAAGGAACTACAAACTCTCATGTTATCCATAATCAATCTAATCATGAAATGCAAACAAAAAATATGCCTGTTTTGGCCAAAATTGAATTAACTCATCTTCAAGAGCATGGAGAAATGAGTACACAAAACATGCCTCAGCAATCCCACAGCTCACCTGGAGTGTCCCAAGGGCCTTCCAATGTTTCCACAAAAAGAACTTGCCCAAAAACCTTTAATCAGTCAGTGCTCTGCAGCAATCAGGGACTTTCTAGGCAAGGTTTACGGACAGCTAAGCCTTTCTCTCTAGCTTGTATGTCACTGGAAACTACTTCCTCACAAAGCACATATACAGGCAAAAAAGGACTATCCAATGACAGTGGAGTACCTCAGTCACAAAAGATGCCAAACAGTCTGCCCACATCTCCACAATGTCACACAGCAAGTACTAATGAGCCTTTTCTATCTCAGGTTAACCGTTCCTCCTTGCCACCATCATTTCATAGCAATGACGCTACAAATGTTGTCCATGACGCTCATGAGAAGGGACTGAAAACCCGTCTCCCTGTAGGACTGAAACTACTTATAAAATCTCCCCAACCTCTCAGGAAGAGTTCTACTGTGCCAGGCAAACAAGAAAAAGACAGTATAAATGCAGCTTCCAGAAACAATGTGAGTTCATGTATGTACAAGCAGGATGAATCCATGTGTCTAACCACCATGGAAACAATGGGTGCTGAATTACGAGTCACTAAGGCTGATATTGAAATAAAAGACAATTTTTCGAGGGGACTTGGTATTGATACAGCATCACCTCATTCACCTGAAAATTGCAGCATGATGGCAGACAGAGGAGATGGATTAGGAAACAAATTAGTTAAGAGATCTGTTTCTTCTAATAACAAAACATACTTAAAACCAGCTTTGGGAATGAATGGAGCAAAAGCCCGGAGTCAAAGTTTTAGCATTCATACAGGGGAAAAGCTAGCTACCTCTATGACAGAAGGACCAGGGAAAGTACGGACTCAGATTATTACAAACACTTCTGAAAGAGGAAATTCTTTAACAAGGCAGAACTCTACCATGGAAGGATTTCAAATCAAGTCCAGTCCTGCATTATCAATGACATCAGAAACCTTTTCAAACACTTCAAAGGTCCCAGAAAATTTCTGTTCTAGACAAGGTTCTGATGGAAGCACGAGTAGTTTGATTAGTCAGCAAGGTAGTCCAAGCAAACTACCATATAAAACATCTTCGAAAGTGGACTTGTTTCACAGCATTTCAAAATGTGAGGGAAGCAAATCACCTTCTCAGAAAGATACACCAAGTATATCTGTCCAAAATGAAAAATGTAGTGAGAATTCTAAACAGCATCCATTAAATAAAACAAGTTTCATCATGCAAGCAGAATCAGAGCTGGAGTCATCACCTATTATTGCAAGAGAAAAAAACCCATCATTTAAAAACATGGATGGAATACAATATCATCGTAAACTTGAACCAAGCAAGTCACAAAGATCAGAAACCTCTTCAAAGATATCAGAAATATCTGAAGTTAATAGTGCTTTGAGCTCATCTGTTATACAACCTACAATAGAAGAAAAAGTCATGTTATGTATACAAGAAAATGTGCAGAAGGGTCAAGGGCAAAACAAGTCTCCCACCACTGAGATGAAACAAAAAACTGGGCCCTCGATAGCTAACTGGTTTGGTTTTCGAAAGAGTAAACTCCCGGCACTCAATGGTAGAAAAGCTGATGCTCCTAAAGCAAAAGTAGAAAAGAAGGAAGCAAAAGGTTCAGGTTTTGGAGATAAGCAGCCAAAATCAGAGAAAAAAAAAGATAAAAAGAAAACTGAACAATACTGTGGATCAGAAAATGAATTTAACAAGAAAATGGAGAATGATGGTGATATTCTAGATGATGTTTTGAAAAGCAAAAAGAATACAAAAGCTTCACAAGACATCCCTGGCCAGATTAGGTCTTACCAAAAAAGTGCGTCCTCAACCATAACATATTCAGTAAAAGACAGTTTTATGAAAGAACTTTTAAACAGGTAACTACTTTATGAAACTGTTTGGGGTGTGCAGATTTTTTTTTCTCCTCGGCTTTCTGTGCCTCCAATGTTAAATAGAATCAGGTGTGTTTCTTCTAAATTAGGAATGCATAACAGCATTTGTTTTGTACATATAAAGATTTTAATCACTGGAGGGAGGGGGTTAGCAATAAAATGATAATCTGGTTCATGTTAATTTGTTGACCAGAACAGTGATATCTTTGACATTTAAAAAAAAAAAAGGTAAATTTGATTGAAGAGTATAGGAATTTACACTATGCCAAAAACCAGGAATAGAAGCATATGGTCTGAAACAGAGGAAACGTAGGTACATATCTTTATTTCTCCCATTCTTAGTGATTGTAACCAACAAACGAGTATTTGGTAACTAGCCAGAATTAATTACATTTACAGCTACCATAACCGTAGGCCACGAAGACACTCAACAAACATTGTACAGAGATTCCCAGTTTGCCCCATAGCAATCCCAAATATAAAATAAATCATTACATGTGAAAGACTAAATTGATATACTACCTGAAATTGCAAGTGACAGATTTGATCAAGGCTAGTTAGAAGCATTTATCACTCAAAGGTCTAGAGACAGAAAGATACAGTGAGGTTACTTTAAACATTAAAGGAATGGAAAAAGTGGAGTGATTGAAGAAGGGCAATGTAATTTATCAAAGGAATCACTTTCTACCTGCAGAGTTGATAAGAAAGCAGCTCAGCAGACAGAAAGTGGATCAAATAATATTTCCTACAGGAGTATGTCGAAGGGCAGCTCCCAGGGCTCCTCTCTTCCCAGCAACTCTATCAGCGCTCAAGGAAACCACAAGAAAAGCAGCAAAACAAAAGCTGATACGGAAATGCAGAGTGAGACACTGGTAAGTTCGTTAGTACACAAAACACATGATTACTCTCATTAATTTCTGAATGTGCTTTGTTCCTTATTGTCAGTACAGACAAGCAAGACAATAATTGTTTATACAGAGAAGAAAGAGAGAGAGAGAGAGAGAGAACTATGAATTAATACCAAATGTGGCAACTTGATTATGGGTCACCTTATATAACTACTGCTTTTACTGGTAATTCCTTTCCTGGAGCTATATTTGTATAACACCATGATCACAGTGGAGCACAATGAAATAATGGGGCCATTTTCTTTTCTATTTTTTTCCCTTTCCTCCGAAAATTATACACTTGTGTCAAAAACATTTTTCTGCTCATAATCAAAATCATTATAAGGTAAAAAGAGTAAAACTCAGTGGATGTGCATCACTATCAAAGGCACAAGTGGGAATTGGTTAGTTGACCTTCTGTGGGAATTATGCACCCTAGCTACCGTTTGTACCTTTGAATATCTTCTCCTGGAAAGAATTTTGTGCTTCCCTACAGTTTGGATTGCACCTGGTACTCTAATTTATTCAGCAAGCAGAAGTGTTACAGTTCCTAAGGAAAATTGTTTAAGCGCTGTCAGGTCTTAGGCCCCAATCATTCAAAGGTTATACCTATATTTAAGTTAACACATTATGAGACGTATTTACAATACATCAAATGAATACAGCTAAGAAAATGCGTAAATATTTGCAGAACTGTGACCTAAGATCTTATGCTAAAGATGCCCTTAATTGTGAAGCTTTTAATAACTGAGCTTAGAACTCAGATAGATAGTGATTTCTCCTTTAAAGTGAGCTTCTCCCATGATGTTCAGACACCAGTGGTATACAGATGTTTGAACTCTGTCAGCATTTAATTTGACAACATAAAACCCTTTTTTAACTCCTCATAGTTTTGTTAACCATATTATTTCCACTTTCTGCAAACTAATTTGTACACTTTACCAAATGTGTTCACTGTACAGCATTAATTTAACCATATCATTTTTGTTTTGATGAAATGGGTTATTAAAAAAGAACACATGCTGCCATTTCATCTGAGAAAATTTGAAATAGGAAGTAATTAAATATTTCTTTGGGTCACATTTAAGGGTAAAGCAAGGTTAAAAAAGCTACATATACACTGGAAAACCTCTTAATATAGTTAGGGTGCTTAAGGTGAAAGTGTCACAGGCACACTTTCAAGACCAGGCCAATGTACACTTTTTTTTTCTACGCAAATAATGCCTTTACTAGGAGGATAAACAAGGTCATTTTTTAAAACTCTCTGAAAGAACTGGCAGAATGAATGCTTTGGAAAACTTTTTGCCCCCGGCTTCTGTGGTATCATCTCTTCTTTGAAAATGTAGATGTCCCCTGCATTATAAAACCACAAATTATAAGCATATCTAAGACTGCCCTTGTAGTGTCACTGAAAGGAAAAAGAGAGAATGAAAGTCTGGAAATGTGCAATATGCAGGAAATTCAATCCAACTGATCTAGAACTTTGATAGCAAAGCGGAGCCCCTTATCAGAGCCACTCAATTTAACTCTGTTCCATTTAATATGGTCCTGACAGCTTAGGGTATATCGTCACTGTACAGAAGTACAAAAAGCTCTGAACCATTGCTTCTACAATTTCTTTTTCGCTTTCTTATTATTTTATAATGCTGCAATAATTTGCTATACTTTTTGTCTCTCATTCTGTAAAGTCCTTCTAAATGTAACAATGACAGTCACTTAGGACTTTAAGTATAATCTTCATGAAACACACTTCATTTTATCAGTGAAATACAAAGATTGTTCTTAAAAACATAAATAATGGAGAAATGCTAATGATCCTGTTTAGCTTCTAAGGACAAATTAGTCACGGGGAAAACGCATTACCCATGTCACAGCATACATCTCTTTGTGAAGATGGAAATTGAAGTGTTATAACTATATTGTTTTTGAAGATTTAAGCTGTTTTAGTTGTGAATTCCTTATTATGAATTTTGTGGAATTTAACTCCTAAATGAAATAAGAGCACCGTTGTGTGTAGAGGTCAGTTAGAATAAACAAAATGAAAGCATGTGCTTTGTGCTTTTGTCTAATTTTTGAAGGAAATATGCTGTTAAATAGGATTTATAAATTAAGTGGAATTTCAACTTGTCCTCCAAACTCATGTGAGAGAAACAAATGAAACTCTTTAAATTCAGAGTTCATGCATCTTATTTCTAGCTCTTTCCATTATTCTTTGGTTCTGCTTTCTTTGAAGTTGATTGCAAAGGATTCTGTTTAGAGAGATATCTGTGATTGAAAACTCTAGCATGAAGTAGCATAGACCAGTGTGTATTTTTTTTAATAAAAAAGGGAAAATAAATGCTTTTTGAGAAAACAGCATAAATTTTTTTAAAAACTCTAACTAGGAATATTATTCTTCTGTGATGTAAAGTACATTTGGTAATAAGGCTCAACACTGAAACTAACACTTGTACTTCAAAATCTCCTATAGTAGGTACTGCTTTTTTTAAAACCTGGCAGCAACATGAGGCCCTTTCAAACATTAACATTCTAGAAAGTGTTTTTTAAAGTCTTTTCTCTTCATAGAATTAAATCTTTTCTATTTCCAAGCACTAATTAAAGGCATGGGGGCCTATTATGCCATCACTTATGCAGCACTTACCTCTGATTTTTGTGCCGTGTATGTTAGAGAACACGGTTGCTTAGATTTAATTGATATAAAGCTAGTGTCTTATTAATAGCAAACCTGGGCATGCATCTTTGGGAGGGATGCACAAGGCACCAAATGTGTCATGATTAAGTTAATCAGAAGAAGGACTTGCTTGATGAGCCAAATCCTGCTCACTCACTCAGGTAATCCCAGTGGCTCAATGTTCTCTTCTTAACAGGCCCCAAATTGTTCATGCCATTGGCTGTTACTTCAGGTGAGGTACAGTGCCTTTGCATGGCACTGCTAGCTTTATCTGGCTGCAAAACTGTTATAAATGACCTTTGGAGGATCATTCCAAAACAAGGGTGATCTTGAAGTGGCATACAGGGGTCATTGTGCCACACCTGCACTTTTGCTAACATAGTATGGAAGCAGGCATGGCTATGAAAAGGGGGAATACGACAACACATTGTAGGTTGGAAGAAGTGCCCAGAGCAACACTAGGCTTGGGACGGTGCAAGCGAGAGGTTTGAGTGAGTTTTGCTTGTAGGTTCCTGAATTCCACTCTGTGCATTTTGGGAATACTCAGGGACATAGGGCCCTGCCATGAAATGCAATATACTTACCAGGACACACACATAATCTAGTATGAGTCCTGGGTCTTGAACTCAGATCTGCAGAGCTCATGAGAACGCCAGACTCTACCTCTCTCCTTGGTTGAGAATGGCATACCTAGGACCCAGCAAGGCCAGCCATAGTATGAGGCTCCACCCCTGAGGGCTGATTGTCCGAGTCCCAAGCAGCAGAGTGGGCCACTGGCCCTATTTGTACCAAGAGCAGGAACAGGAGGCTGTTGGAGAAACTAAGTTCCACTTCTGGCTCCTTCTCTGCTCTTTTATTTTCTGGCACCCAAGTTGTGTAGCTGGACCACCAGTTTGATTCTTGCCTCTGATCTCCTGGTATTCTAACCTGGCCTGACTCTGGTTCCTGACTTGTGCTGAAATGCAGTTTGTCTCCTGCTTTTTATCTCCTAGTATACCGGCCTAGCTAACTTCTGTCTCACGGCTATGGACTCTGGCTCAGACTGCTGGTCAGGCGGCACGTATCATGGCTGTGACACAGTCACTAAATGTGAAAGATTACTTCATCAATCACTTAAGGAAAACCGTTCACATATTTTTTTTCTTTATTCAACATGCCCTGAAGCTTTCTGTTTCCCAAGAAACAGGTCTTATAAGATCTTTCAGCTTAAAAAGTATATTTGACCTTTGCAAATTTATAGAGCCCAATTCTTTTGAATTATTAATGCTAGTCGTGAGAAGTCAATGGAACATCCTCTGTGACTAAGGCAAGCAGAATTTGGCCTATGATTTAAAAAAAAATAGTTTTGCAAATATTAAATTCTAAGATTTTAGATTTGGGAAGCATATTTAATACTCTTTTGAATATATAGAAAGTAAAATAGATACTGGAGGTGGCTTAGGGCAGCACAGAGTTGTTAGCTGATATTAATAAGAGCACCAAGCATTTGAAAGAATGATTGTTTCTTTAGGCCTTGTTTTCTTTCATAATAGCCTGACCAACTATATTCCTTTCTTTGTCTTTTGTGTATTGGCATGAGTGGGTTAATCCAGGGATCCCGGGCTGACCCCATTGCAGGCCCGCCCCCCAGGCCTGGGGCCTCACCGTGGGGCTGGGCCCCTGCTGCCCCTCCCATCGCTGAAGGGGGCTAGGACTATAGGGCACGCCAGTCAGTCTGCCAGTGCAGTGCAGGCCAGCTCTGCTTCTTGCAGCAGCCACGCCACAGCCTCCCCAGGGCCACATAGGCCCTGGAGAGCTGCATTGGGCCACAGCAGAGGGCATGCCAGCCGGCCCTGCCCCACCCACCCCCACGTGGAGTGAACACGAGCAGGCGCTGGCCCACCCCATGCCCAGGGGTGGCCCAGCCAGCCCAAGGGCATGGCAGGAACTCAGTTTTAGGGGCTGGACTCTGGGGTCCCCCATTTGACCAGGTGCCATGGCTTAAGCCTATTTAGCCCCTTTGATAATCCAGCCTGGGGCATGATGGAAGAAATGATGTATGCCCTTGGATCTGAATGACAGCTACACATGGCGCACACTGTAGAGACTTTTCTCTGTAAGAAGCAGATTGACAAAATGCATGCTTGGAAGAAGCTTGACTAAACCCATTTTGGGGAATGGGAGACCAGTGTGATTTATGCCCAAGAATCACCTAGAAAATCCCTAGACCTAGGGCTAGCATCACACATTTGCAACTACTGCACTATACAAGAGATGCATCATACACGAAGATCTCTTTACTGATTTTTAAAATTATGGTGGACTTTCTAAATAGCATTTTCACCAGGGTGGAAAAGAAGATATCAGAGTTAAATGACTGCAAATCAAATAAGAAGATACAATGTCACATATTAAGTTCACCTCATATTTTCCTTAGCATAAAGAATGGCACATGATATTCCTGGAGAGACACAAATATAGGGTCAGGAGACCTGAGTGTATTTCTGTATTCTTATTAAAATGGATGGTAGCTGGAGTAATTTCCTCTTGAGGAATTACATCTCACCAGTCTTAATTTTTCTTGACAGCCACACATCATGAGTTTTATTAGGGGATTTAGAATCAAAGCTGTTATCTTTAGACATCTTTCGTGGAATGAGACATGCTGTATGTTCATACTTTTAATATTTAAGCAGCTAAACATTTCTAAAAGGATATTAGGGAAATTAAGCAAATAATCAGTTAAAACAATAAGATAAATGTGCTAAGGTTTCACACTATTTTTTACCTGCATGACCAAAAGCAAACATGTGAAGGATATTTTCTTTACTTTGATTTTTGTTGTACTACCTGCAGACTAAAGTGGTCCCCGAAAGCCAGCAAGAAGATGAAGAGGACACCATCAGAAGCACTACATGTCAGAGTCATGTAATAGGTACAAGACTATGTATTATACATTGATGCTTCTTTTTTTTTCTGTTGTTTTCTCTGGCTAACAAAGCTATCCTATCTTCTGATTTGTTGGACTTCTTCTGCATTGGTTTGCCAGTCCAGAGGTACCAATACTGACATCATGCTGTACCTTCTGGACACTGATTGAGAGCAAAGTGGTAGTCACTATGAGTATGGGTTTGTAATCTGGCTCAGAAGGGGTGTCACAATCTCCACAACTACACTATTAAATGCATTAGAAACGAGGAAGACCAAGGGCAGCATAAGTCCATTACATAACAAAGAGAGAAAAACAAAAGAAAATATGGGAATGACAGAGGAACTAAACGGTTTCTTCATTTCAGTCTTCACTGAGAGGGTTGGTGGTGACAGGATGCCTGACGTAGGAGAGGGCAGTAAAAACAGGATAGGATTAGAAGCTGAAATAGGGAAAGAACAAGTTAAAAATTACCTAGACAAGTTAGATATCTTCAAGTAACTAGGACCTGATGATATCCACCCTAGAGTACTCAAGGAGCTGACTCAGGAGATATCTGAGCCTTTGTCTATTATCTTTGAAAAATCATGGAAGACTGGAGGTGTCCCAGAGGACTGGAAAAGAGAAAAAAAAAGGAAATAAGGACGCAATAAGGACACTCTAAAAAAAAAAAAAAAAAAAAAAAAAAAAAAGGAAATAAGGATAACCCAAGGTATTACAGACCAGCTTAACTGAGTTTGCTAATGATGGCAAACTGGGAGGGGTTGCAAGTGCCTTGGAGGACTGGATCACAATTCAAAATGATTTGGACAAACTGGTGAAATGGTCTGAGGCAAACAGAATGAAATGCAATAAAGACAAGTGCCAAGTACTCCGCTTAGGAAAGAACAAGCTATTGCATATATGCAAAATGGGCAATGACTGCCTAGAAAGGAGTACTGTGGAAAGGGATCTGGGTGTCATAGTGGACCACAAGCTAAGTATGAGTCAACAGTGTAACGCTGTTGCAAAAAAAAAAAAAATAAGTGAACATCCTTGTGGGATGTATTAACAGGAGTATTGTAAGTAAGACACAAGAAGTAATTCTTCCACTCTACTCAGCCCTGATTAGGCTTCAACTGGAGTATTGTGTCCAGTTCTGGGTGCCTTATTTCAGGAAAGGACAAATTGGAGAAGGTCCAGAGAAGAGCAACACGAAAGATTAGAGGTCTGGAACTCTTGATTTATGAGGGAGGATTGAAAGAGCTGGGTTTGTTTAGTTGGGAAAAGAGGAGACTGAGAGGGGACATGATAACAGTTTTCGGGTACCTAAAAGGTTGTCACGAGGAGGAGGGAGAAACATTTTTCTCTTTAACTGCCAATGATAGGACAAGAATCAAGGGGCTTAAATTACGGCAAGGGAGGTTTAGGTTAGACATTAGGAAAAAATTCCAGACAGTCAAGGTGATTAAGCACTGGCATAAGTTGTCTAAGCAGGTTGTGGAATATCCATCATGGGAAGATTTTAAGAGCAGGTTAACGAGCACCTGTCAGGGGTGGTTCAAAAGGGTAATTGTTCCTGCTATTAGTGCGGGGGGCTGGACTTAATGACTTTTCATGGTTCTTTACAGTTTCTTTTATTCTGTGTTTCTGTATTCTGTGTTCTGGACCTGTAGTATGCAAAACTGCCCTGACTTTTCTTAGTAGTCCAACAAATATACGATCTGTATCTGCACACTACCTTGAATAAGGTGTGGTGGAGAGCTCTCTCATCCCAGGATCAGAGCATAGATCCAATTGTGGCTCAGCCACAGGTCCTCCTCTGCTCCTCCCTTACTCTCTTACCTTTACTTACCCTTTCTTCACTGCTTTTTGTGCAGCATACCTCTCTCATCTCAGCACCCAGCTACCTACTCTGGCCAGTGAGCAGAAGTAACAAAGTCACAACTTCTCCCATCCTGCTCCCTCCATAGCCATTTGGTCACAGCAGGGATTCTTGGGTCAGTAGGCCCTGCTCTTCTCCCCACGCCCAGAGGCCTATTCTGTACCACCGCGCTGGCTCAATGAGAGATATGCAATCAATGTACGGTAAAACGTGAATCTCCCATGGACTCATTTATCTTCCTCTCCAAGTATCTTCATTCGGCTGAGCCAGTCAGAAATGCTGTCCATTGAATGTTGCGTTACTCTTTTGGGGGGAGGTGGAGTTACTCTGTTGAATAGAGAGCACTTCTAGGATCGATTCAGCGGGTCTCCATTAGCCACTCAATCGATCCAACTGTGTTGATCTGTGGAGAGTGAGGCAGCAGTTTCAGTGTAGACAAGCCCAAAATAGTAGAGTAATACTCTGTGCAGCAGAGGAAGTGCTGTGACAATCTAGCACACAGTGAGTGCCAGATACAGCCCCAGTTTAAAGGAAGGATAGCTAAAAGGTATTAAATAAATAAATAAATAAAAGAATTACCTTCTTTATGTGTTCTTCAGTGCACTAGCATAATTCGTCTTGCTTGCTATGTGATTCGTATGTACAGCTTTTCAATGAGAAATACACTGTCAACATTTTTTAAACTATTGCTTTTGTAAGTACTGATGCAGGAAGGGACAAAATATGGTTCTGTGAAGGGGGATGTCAGAGAGCTATTATGTCAGCTTTATGGAGAATTCTGCTGTGGCCATTTCTATCCCTTGCGCAGCCAGAGACACATCTTAAGGTAGAATATGACCCAGTATCTCCAGCATTGTTATGGATTATGCCAGGAAGATGCACTTGTGCTCCACTAGCATGCCTGTCACACTGTCCTGAAGTGGCTCAAGAGGATGATTGCCCACCTCAGGACAGACTGGTTAGAAGCAGAATACAACCCCCCAATTGTCTGTAAGTCCTGTACTTGGATTTCACCAACAAAGTGACACGTATGAACTCCTCATGCACTGTAACAGCTTTAACATGGAGTCCCAGACAGTCCCCTTTGGCAATGTCTACACCAGCCAATTAGTCTGGACTAAGCAAGCTTAGTCTGAACTAATTTAGCCTGTGATTACACTAGGCTTTGCTTAGTTCAATCTAAGAAATTTCTTAGTTCAAACTAGGTAAAGCTTAGTCAGCACTAATAAGTTTGCCTGGTTAGTCCAGACTAAGTTCTTAGTTTGAACTTCAGTTCAAACTAGGCCCAATGTAGACACGGACTAGGCTTAGCTTGAACTAAAAATGTTCAAACTAAGCTATTAGTTCAAACTAGCCGCACATCCTAGTTTGAACTAAAAAGTTAGTTCGAACTAGGACGTGTGGCTAGTTTGAACTAAAAGGCCGTGGTTAGTCTCAACTAGCCCAAGGTTAGTTCCAACTAACCTCAGACTATTTTATTTCAGACTACCAAGTCCAAACTAAAAAATAGATGTAGACATACCCTTAGGTACTTAGATTTGTCTTGACACCTAGGCAAACTTGTCTTTGTGATAGATGGTCCCTTACACCAAAAACAGTAATATTTAGGTTACTCCCAGTCCAAAAGGACCAATCACTTACCGCAGTTCACTTGTGCTTGAGGTCTCACACCAAAGACAGCACTTGTAGCCAGTCCTGTAGTAAACTATGTAAAGACTTATTAAGTAGGAAAAAGAAATAAGAACATTGTTTATGAGGTTTAAACTGGGAAACTTGTATACACAAACTTGTGTGCCAGTCTTAATTTCCAAAAGGTAATAGAACTTTCTAAAATAATAAATCTCTGTATGTCCTTTAGGGCTAACCCAGGCCAAGCACTGGGCAACTTTAACTTATGCTTTATAATTCTTGCCCCTTAGAGTCCAAGCAGCATAAAAGACACAGTTTCTCCTTGTTAGGGCTTTTTATTCCTTCACCTCTTCTGCTTCGAGTAACAAGTTCAGTTGCTGGAGGAATTCAGTTGCCCATCGCATCTTCAGGGGTGGGAGGGAAGCAATGAGAGAAATCTTTTATCCTCTGATATTCCACAGTGATTCGTTTGATGTTGGTGGGCCTTCTTTTGTTGGGCATGAGGGAACATCTTCTGTGGCAAGCTAGTATATTCACACTTGCTAATGCCTCTCTTCTGTCTGGTGATTACAGTTGCAGACAAAACACTTAGATATCGCTTTATAGAATGTAAGTGAGTACTGTAAGTGAGATTAATGCAGGCAGCAGTTTACAAGCATTTCGTGAAGTCCGAACACTAAATACATTTCTATAACTCTAATACCAGTTGTAACAATCCTAGCTCACAAGTCAGCCAGACTGTTCCAGTTATAGTCAGCGTTTGTCGGTCTTTAACTGACAGCTAGAAGCCTTGGTCCACCAGCATCACAACTCCCATTCCCCACCAGGTTTATTTCTGGGGGGAGACAAAGGCACCATAACATGTTGTGCTGAAACACTGATGCTAAACTATGTTTGTCTTCTATGTAGTTGTCCTGGGATGGGCACAAGGGGCTCCTTTAACTCTCCCCTCTCCAATGAATGCCTGCAGGGTGAGTCATAATTTGCCCCTGATTGTAACAGTCAGTGTTTGGCCCTGTGTTTAATAATTAAAAGACTCCAAGGCTCTCTTGGCTGTTGCAGGTATAGATTAGAACCATTGGTTTTGGTTCCTTTAAAATATGTTTTGTTTAATCATTGCTATGGTAAGTGGATTCTGATGATAAATAGTGCTGCTGGGTTTAGGGAACTGAATATTGTGACTCTGAAGTTGTTTTCAAGGCTGTGAGTCTATGCATCCCTATGACTTCTTGCAGTATGCAAATGCACTATGCCATATCTGCTTGCAATTGCATATGATCTACCCTGTGGTTCTTGTCCCCTCACTTCCATGTGCAAGGTGGGGGAGGGCTCACTTTCTTTTTCAGAGAAGCTGATGCAATACAGCAGGAGTCCCCAATATCCTCAGTCAGGTAGATATAACAGCAAGGGGTACCCCACTGTTTATTCCAGTCACAGCATTCTCCTACTTATATTCTCTCTTATCTCTTATGTGCATTGGCTGGGTGGGCCTACTGCTCTCTTTTCCTGCCATACTCAAAATCCTATGCTAAGGTGGTATTGGTGGGGTTCCTGAGAGGAGGGAGTCTTTGAGTTAGCACCCTATTGAGACGAATGGATTCACATCTCTGAAATATTGTTTCAGGCTATCTGCAGATTTAAGCAGATGTCTTTGCATCAGTTACATTAGAGTCACATTTTCAAGCTTGTTCTCACAACTCTGTGGGCTAAAAATTTATTTCTCTTCACTAATGAGAGGTGAAATTATGCATTCATTAAATGATTCCAGAGCCTCCATGTTGGCCTATAGTGTCTGTGCCTTGGTCAGTCTCCAGTTTTGGACATTCATCTACAGTAATGCAAGTAGCTTTTATCTCTTTCTGGGTGTTTGGTTATACACAGTGGCCATAGCAGTTCGATTTGGTTTTTTTTGAAACTGTGGGGTTCACCTTTATTTTTAGGGGGTCATAAGTCGGGCAGGGATTCTGATTCATCTGATGGGCCTAGATCAGACCTAAGTTTGAGGTTACGATTTTGTGGAAGGTGTCTATAATAGATCATGTAATGGCAACCTTAATTATGGAGCAGCTAATACTGCTTCTTTGGCTTGAAGTTTTGACTCTCTTAATGCAGCACACATTAATCCAGGAAAGACTATGCATGTAATTGCTTATTTGTGAGCATTCTTTGACAGGGTTACAGGTCTAGTGGATGGGGGAGAAGCCGTAAATGTGATATACTGGGATTTTCGTAAGGCTTTTGACACAGTTCCCGATGACATGCTTGTAGTAACAATATGATTTAGTCACAGAGGTCACACATTTTGTGACTAACAAACCTTCATGGCTTCTTTGGATTCAGCCCTTTCTACAGCACCTATGGCAGGAGCTGGAACTGTCAACCTCCAAAGTGGCCATGTGGCTGGAGTCCCCACCCACTCAGCTGTCAGTGCCTGCCCCAATGGTCAAGCCCCCTGTTATTTTTCGTAGAAGTCAAGGAACAAGTTGCAAGCTTCTGTGAATTTCTGTTTATTGCCTGGGACCTGTCCTTGACTTTTACTAAAAATAATCATGACAAAAGATTAACCTTACTCTTAAGCAAACTTGGGAAGTGTGTCTAGACCAGTGGTTCCCAACCTTTTGGGGTCAGAGGTCACAGATGTCATTTTTACAACTACGAACCATAAGGCTCTGCCAGCCTCTCTCATCCCCCTGCCCACCCCAGCAGCAAGATGGAAGGAGTTCTCCTTACTGATCTCCCATCCTCCTTCTTTCAGCATGGAAACCATACACATCCTATAGCCATGTGCGCTCCACTGGGGTCCTTAGGCACCAGCCCCCTTCTGCAGCCAAAAGGACCCCAGCACTGAAGGACCTTGTGATAGCCAGGGTAAAGGAAATGCTGATCTCCTGTCACCTTTTCTGGAGCAAGAAGCTTGCATCAGTCTTGTAGGCCCACAGCAATTTGTTCTGCCTGGGTCCTTAGGCAGCAGCATCCTTCTGCAGCTAGCAGAAGGGGAAACCACAGGCCACTTTTGGGCCATGGGTTGGGAACCAGTGGTCTAAATGAGATTATTATAAGGAAAGTGCATTACAGGCTGAAAGACTGTATTCAAAGAAACAAACAAAGAGTCTGTTTTAAAGACTAACAGATTTATAGCCTGAGTGTTCATGGGAGAAAATCCCTCATCGTCAGATGCTTGAATATGTAAGTTCCCTACCTCTTAGTTCCCTGTCTTCAAGCATCTGATGAAGTGGAATTTTCTCCCACGAAAGTTCATGCAATAGGGATAGCGGGGTTAGCAAGCTGGCTCCAATTCAGGAAAGACATTCTACCTTTTATTTCTTTTTTTTTGTTTGTTTGTTTTTTACTTCCATAGGAGTTAATCCCAACTGAAAAAAAATGCTCAGATGTCCTTCTTGAATAGAGATGTTTACCTGAATCTAGGCCTTTGCTGTGTTTTATGCTCCTTTTATGCTAGTCTGTTCCCATCTTGGTGTCTTTGCTGCCAGCTCTCAGAATGACTTTCCATGGACACCTGACTCCAGCAGATCTGAGTTAAATACACACTGTTTCTGACCTTCTCACTATCATAGCAATCATTTCAAAACTATAAGTTAAAGTTTATTACGGTGAGTTGTTGTGTAGCTACATTCTAATGAACCTAGCAGACTGTCATTTTTCTTCTAAGCGCTAACTAAAGAAACTAAAATCGTACAAAACAAAGCTGAATGATTCCAGTCTTAAAAAAAAGCTATTTGAAGAAAAAATACATTCTTTACTATAGTTGTCAGTGTAAAATGCTTAAATTGGTATCAGTTCTACACAATTAGCTAATACATAACGTTAGATTATGTTCTACAGCTTTCAAAGTGGACACCACGTAAGACAACTGTGAGTCATTATTTTCTAATTATTAGCACTCTTGCGTCTGTTAAACATGCAACATGTAAATTATCAGTTTCTAATCTTCGTTATTAGGCTTTTGGTGATCTACATAGATTTAAAGATATTATTGACTCTTCAAGTTAGCCAAAAAGATGGGAACATGAAATGCATATTAATAAGAATTAGCACATTTTCCCTTTTATTACACCTCCATCTACGGGCCATGCAATTTTTTACATACATTAATTAAGACTGTTGAAATTTCTTTTATGTAGATTAGTAGTATTATACCTATTTTATTGATGGAGTAACTTGAGATATGGAGTTTTTATTATATCATATGACCAAGGTTAGTCTGCTAGGGATTAACAGAGCACAGAACAGAATCCCAAAACTAGCTCTCAATCCCCTTCTAACTATGAGTTCTTACTCATTACCTTAATTTAATTAAAATGCAACACTTCATAAGCCTGTATAATGTAATTGTTGTGCCAATGGTTGGACTAAATCATTGAGGGACAAAGGCTGCTGTCATATGGAAGCATACGGTGACTTGAAATCAGTGAGAGCACTACATGCAAAGTTTGGCACCAGTACTGTTAAAATTAATTAAACAGCAGCTCAATTATTAATTAGTTTCTGCATTATGGATGGGATATTCTTGATAGGGAAGGGATTGTGATCTAAAGTATTTCAGGATTTACTGTTGAATTTAGAAGTTTACCTGGTCTGCTGACAACATAAGCTACTGCCAGGTGGGTTGTGTGGATTTAATATCTATCATGATGGTTTAGCTTCCCCAGATGAGCAGGGGTTTGAAGTCTCACAGACGCAGCATTCGCAGTGTTTAGGGAAGCATTATTCCAGTAGCCCTCATTGTTTATGCTGAGCATTTGATATGAAGTGCAGAACCATGCAAAAATTAAGAACATAAAAAATTAATCAGAATTTTTGGAACATCTGAAGAAAAAGGATTGGTTCATATTTTTTCCCCATGTTTTGGCTAAAGGCTTATGTCAGTTTCTTTGGCTAACTTCACCACAATATTAATTGGGAGACATTAAAGATCTTGATATGTCAATAATGCAGAGGAAAAAAAGCTAACAAATGGTTGAAAGAGGCTTAGGGAAGTCTCGAGGTAGACAAAGGATTGAACATCCAAAGTATTAAGTCACATTAAAAATACATTGTCGACTTGGCTTTTTTATGATACAATAAAAATATATACGTACTTAGGTCAAGGTTCCTTTTGTAGTTCTGCTGTACCATGGCACTCAATTCTGTTAAAAGTTCTCGATAATCATCTCTACCTTACAGGAGGCACTTTCCTGTAACATCCTTTTTTGCTTTCAAAGAACAACCTTACAGAAAGATTCTGTATTTTAATTTAAAGACAATCTGATCAAAAGAAAGAAAGAAAGGTCCTTACGCAGCAGCATCCTTCTGCAGCTAGCAGGAGGGGAAACCACAGGCCACTTTTGGGCCATGGGTTGGGAACCAGTGGTCTAAATGAGATTATTATAAGGAAAGTGCACTACAGGCTGAAAGACCGTATTCAAAGAAACAAACAAGGAGTCTGTTGTAAAGACGAACAAATTTATAGCCTGAGTGAGTCCCCTGGAGCTGGTGGTGGGGTGAGCAATGGGGGCTCCAGGCACCCCGCGGGGGCTGCAGCCCCCTGGAGCTGGTGGCAGGGTAAGCCTCCTTAATTTGAAATAACTTGTAAGTGTAGACACAGCCATAGACAGTGCTGCTGTCAGGTGGAACGAATGCCTCCTCAGTGCTGGGTATCCCCACCAAAGGCATTCCAAAAAATCTGGGGGCGGGTGGACTTGGTAAACTTTTCCTTCGTGTGTGTTTAACAAGCTCCTCAAAAATGTTCAAGTCCTGTGCATGCACCTTTTTGGGTGAATTTCACAGATTCTTAGTGCTTCTGACATTATGGGTCTTTTGCAGCCAGGATTGTATTTTTAAGCTTTTTACAAAAAAGGACCAAGACAAGTGATCAAAACTAAATGTCAGTGGGAAACAGTAATGTCCTGGATAGCAAGTTTTATAGACAAGTTGCTTATTTGTAAAATACTGTTTACTGTGAATAGAGTTGATTTATAAAGTGAAGTGTGAACATTACAATTGGTTTTTGCTGAAGTATTAAAATTATATGCATGATAGTCATATCCCAAACTGCATCCAAATATTGTCCAGTTCAGTATTTACAGTAATTTGATCCATATAGCTTTACACACTATACAAAAACAAGAGTGACTGAATGCTATAAATTTATGCATTTATGTTTTTATCTACAGTATTTATCTAGGGTATTTAAGTCACTTATCACCTGGGTATTTGATTTTTGTGTCTAACAGCCTTACTTTCTGCTGTAGGACAAAGCTTTGGATTATTTCTCTGAGCAAATTACTTTGATTTCAAGATTTCGCCAGGTAATCTGCATTCACATCATCTAAACAAAAGGCACTTTTGGCAATCAGTAAACTTAGCAGAGGTGCAAGCACAAAATGGTGTGCAAAGACATGCCATTACTCCTGATCAAGGTCATCTTGAAATTCTGAGGTTATCAATCAAATGTGCATAAATGCTTTATGTAATAACCAGACGTCGTGGGAGGGATCATGTGGAAGGTAAATTTCCTCTCTCCCTAGCCTAGCATCATTTTCCCTGTCCCAAATTGTCTGTCAAGCCCCGCCTTCGCTTTCATCTAAAGAACCCCACACCTGTCCTTTTTCTTGATTAGATTGTGGGGTGAACATACATTTTAAGCTGCTCCTTTGCTACAGTTTCTGATCTCAGTGTGTCTTTGTTCCCATTCCCAGGTTTCCTACTAGACTCTAAGCTTTTAAAAACAAATAAAATGTCTTACGTCTTGATTCAGCCTCTTGACATTTCTGCTGCACTGCTGCAACACCCCATTCAGAAATGTTCCTCACATGGATCCTTCTTATCCAGCTAGAGAAGCGTGAATCCTCAGATCATTTCTCATCAACTTCATAGAATCATAGGGTTGGAAGGGACCTCATAGGTCATCTAGTCCAACCCCCTGCCAGAGGCAGGACCACTCCCACTAAACCATCCCAGTCATGGTTTTGTCCAGCCGGGCCTTAAACACCTCCAAAGATGGAGATTTCACCACCTCCCTAGGCAGCTCATTCCAAGGCTTCACCACTCGCCTAGTAAAAAAGTTTTTTTTCTAATATCCAGCCTCAACCTCCCTAACTGTAACTTCAGACCATTGCTCCTTGTTCTGTCCTCTGTTATTACCGAGAACAGTCAAGCTCCATGTTCCTTAGAGCATCCCTTCAAGTAGTTGAAGGTTGCTATCAAATCCCCCCTCAATCTTCTCTTCTGCAGACTAAATAAGCCTAATGCTTTCAGTCTTTCCTCATAGGGCTTGTGCTCCAGCCCTTTAATCATTTTGGTTGCTCTCTGCTGGACTCTCTCTAGCATGTCCCTGTCCTTTTTGTAGTGGGGAGCCCAAAACTGAACACAGTATTCTAGATGTGGCCTCACCAGTGCAGAATAGAGGGGAATGATCCCATCCCTTGATCTGCTGGTAATACTTCTTTTGATGCAGCCCAGTATGCCATTGGCCTTTTTGGCAGCAAGAGCACACTGCTGACTCATATCTAGCTTCCCATCCACCATGACCCCCAGGTCCTTTTCTACACTGCTGCTACTTAGCTGAATGTTTCCCAGCCTGTAGCAGTGCATGGGGTTTTTTCATCACAAGTGCAGGATTTTACACTTGTCCTTATTGAAGCTCATAAGATTTCTATTGCCCCACTGTTCCAATTTATCTAGGTCTCCCTGAATCCTGTCCTTACCCTCCAATGTGTCTACTGTTCTCCCCAGCTTGGTGTCATCCACGAACTTACTGAGAATGCAGTCTATTCCATCATCTAGATCATTGATGAAAATGCAACAGTGAACTGAGTTGATTTTCTGCTCCCATTGCCCTGAAATCTTATATACTGAGCAAGTTCCCAAAATCAGCCCATTTTCCCCACTGAGGTCTCCATGGCACTGAAGGCTGCTTTTTCAAAGCTTGGAGTTCTTTAAGGCTATGTTTACACCTAAAATCTTAGGTTGGACTTGGCTAGTCTGAACTAAGTAGTTTGAAGTTAGTTTGAATCAAGTGTGTTTTTTTTTAAGTTCGAATTAACTTTTAGTTTGAACTAACCACACTTTTTTTTAGTTCGAACTAAAAAAGCATGGTTAGTTCAAACTAAAAATTAGTTCCAACTAAAAAACTGTGCTTAGTTCGATCTAACCACTACTTTGAACTGAACTAGCATGACTGCATCATGCTAGTTCAAACTAAATTTCAAAATAAGTTTGAACTAAGCAGTTAGTTTGGACTAACCAGCTGAACTAACTAGTTTGAACTAAGCTTTGCTTAGTTCAAACTAGGCAAAGCCGAGTGGAGACAGGGCTCAAATTAGTTTGAATTAAGGCACCTTAATTCAAACTAATTAAGTAGTGTAGACGTATCGTAAGTGCCTTCAGCACTCAGCAGATTCCCAGAACCAAGTATAGACATTTTGGAGGTAGGCTACTGGAGAGTTATGCTGTTCCTTCTAGTGTTAGTCTATCCTTTACTAACTGATGCTATCCAAGTTTCACTGTCATAATCAATAAAATTCATGAAATTACCCTGCTAGCCCCTTTTCTTACCAAGAAAATTGTTGATTAACATTACAAAGCACTCACCAATTGTATAAATTGTGCAGCTAGTTAGTTTGTTATATTGATATTAAGTAGGTCATAACTGGTGTCATTTTTTTCTATTCTGAGTCTGTGAAGCTACACATGATGAAAACAAACTCAATTAATGTGGTCTATGCATAAGCCTGACACATGTCATCTGGTAATATGCCCATTAAGCCTGACATGTTTGAGTAAATACATTTATTTTAGTGAGTCCCAAAAAGCAGTGGACAGATTAGGTGAGGGATATAATGAATTATCAAGATAAAATGAAATTGCATAACGGAACAAATGACAGTGAACAAACTGATCTGTTGTAAGCTGTCCATTAAGTGAAGAGTGGTGACTGAAATTAAAATATGGTTAGAAATAAATGAAGTCATTCAGAAGTTGCTTAAATTTGGGGAAGATACTTGGACCCCTCTAATACAGATATGCTAAGGTGAAAAGGGTTGGTTTCTAAAGAAATCATCTTTTTTTGTGACACCTCTCTGACTCAGAAAGTAACTTATCAATGTCAGCCTTAATTTCTTCCATCAGCCCATTGATCGGAGTTGAGAAGAATCATTTAGCAATCATCTTATCACTGATATACTGGTCGATTAATTCATTTTACACATGATCAGATAAAGGAATGATGTTTGCTTTATCTTCCCCTTCACTGCTGACGTAAAGCTACATAATACCTAAAAGTCTCTACAGATGAAAGTGCTGGGTTACTGACTGTAAGAACACTGTCAGACAAAACCAGTAGTATGGAGTCAATTTCTAATCTTGTTTCTGATGTGTTTGGAACCTAAACTCTAAAAATGTTACGTTTGATACAAGGAATGAAAAGGATCATATTTGCCATGACTTGCTTATACCTGAACAGTCATGTCCTTATTTATACACCCAGAATGAAGCCTGTTTCCAAAAGCCCCATGGGCCCATGCAAGTTGACAATTAAGCCTTACAAGAACCCTGTCATTGTGAGCATGGTTCACAGATTTTAATACAAGTACTCGCTGAACTGAGGCGTCAAAACAGAGCTACAGTTTATCAGCCTACTTGGTCTCTGTCCCTCAGCAGGTTGACTATTAATAAATGTTAAAAATAAACCATTTACCTTTTGCAATATCAAAGCCAACCAGGCCTACATATTTTCTGATGATGTGGTGGGATGCCAGTCTTCTGGGTGTAGTCCTTACGGACCTATGCACAGATTTGCAGGCAGGAGAAAACTAATGGGGGAAAAAGCCATTCAAACTAGTACATTGGCCTGCTACTGTGCTACAAAAATATCTGCTGCACCTGACAATTCCTTTGCACTGTAGGTCTATGTGCCCCCATCTTCCAAAATCTCTGCACCATTCAACTGCAGGCTCAGGACCATTGGCCATGCAGACAGGTGGTGAGCTATCTTGCTGCATATGCTAAATGATAGCATGTGCTAATTATGGGCCCATCAGAGGTCATAATGTGCCTAGCAAAAGCGGTGGGTATGAAGACAGTGGATAGATCGTAGGGGTGTCTCTATAGTTTCTTCCTTCTTCTCATATGCACCCTGGAACACATTTAATATTATCTCTCATGCTCAATGCATGTTGCTCTTCATGCCCTCACCCCATTCCTCCCAAAGTGTCTTATACTCTGGCCCAGCCAAGAACTCCTATATTTTGCCATTTTTTCCTGTCCCCAAAATCTCCTTTATCTCCCTCCCTGTCATGGGCCTGTGACTGGAGTGCGTGGATTCGCTGACTCTTTTGAACAGGAATGACTAACCACATAGGCCAAAGAAAAGCAGACTAGGGAGCTTCTTTACTTGCATCATTTGGTTTGCACTTTCAAGAGCCTCACTTAGCATTCATGAACTGACAGGGGTGTAAAGTGTAGGGTAAATGGGGTAAACATATATGGGCTCCTGTCCCTGTGACTGTCCCCGTCTTTGAGGTTCTGCATGGACATTGCACAGTCTTTTAAAGTGTGTACAAATACCATGTGCTGCCTAAACCCTCCATTATTCTTTGCTTATTTAATGTCTTTTGAAAGGTGTTTGTGAAGTGATGATCAGAATGAATCTGCAATAATGGAGTGAAATTTTATGTGTGTTTTTGAAGATGATGGAGAATCTTGCCATTGTGAATAATAAGAAACTAGCATGCATTTGTATCTCGTTATTTATGTCAACTTACCTTCTTCACAGTCTGGCAAAGACGAATAATTTATTTATACTCCAAACAGATAATACACGTAGCTGTTGCTAATTGCTAAGTGTTCTCCAGCAATGCTCTGGCTTACCATTTAGCTCTCCTTTTTTCTGTGGAGAATATTAATGTTTTGTTTCCTTGTTAGCCACAAGGATTGGCTGTATATCTTGTTTTTTGTCGTTACATTTATCCACCTGGAAGCACTACGTTATATAACTGGAATGATAGCAAACTTGACTCTTCCTACAGTTGTATGCAGTTAACACTGTGCTTAGTATTCTGGAAACTGAAAAGCTACTATTCTTACTTAAGATTTAAAATACCATTGAAACACATAGGGCCAGATCCATAGTTCAGAAGTCAGGGGAACTATAGAGATTTAGACTAGCTTAAGATCTAGTCTGAGTTATTCTAGTTTCTGTCATGGATGTTGAGACTACACCTAATTAACCCAGTTAGTTGGGACAGGATAAGCCATGATTCTCCATATAAATATGATTTCCATATACTTTAGACTTTTCTACTTTACATATTATTGCTTTTCACTAGTACATGTTTTAGGTGGAACTTCTTCATCTATCTGTGTGGTGCTTTGTTCTCAGTAACTCTACTTCACTGTCTGTAGTAAAGGTAAGTAAATATTATAAAACATCTTCCATGAATGTGTGTTGAGGGTTTTTTGGTTTTTGGTTTCTTCACTTCATTTAACTTATGCACGCTGATTTCTGTTCTCTTTCTACAAATGGTGGAATGGGTTTTAAGAGCAAGAATTTTTAAGAAAAATGAATTTTAACTTTGAATGCTGAGATATATGCTTGAATGGCAAATAATGAATTTCATTTTTTATTTTAATATACAGTTTAAAATTCACACTTTTACCAGGGACATCACTGGCACCTGGCACATGGGGCATGTGCCCTGAGTCCTGGCGCCAATGCCTTGATGATGGGATGGGAGGGAGGCCCAGCCCCAGATGTGGGCTGGGCTGTCCATGGCAGCACCTGCCTCTTCTGGCTGGACCACCCTGCCATCCCCGTCTCCTGCCAGGGATCCCGGCCCAGGCTGGCAGCAGGGCCCTGAGACTGGTTCGGGCCTGGGGTGCTAAATCGGACCCTGGGGCGGAGCCTGGACCCAGGCCTGGGCCCCAGGTCTTTTCCTGGGGCAGCGGTGCTCCTGACTCTTACAGTTTGTTACATAACTCATGCAAGCCTGTTTGAAAGTGTACTGAAGCCAACAGTGATATTTTCATTGACCTTAATGAGCATTAGGTCAGGCCTCCAGTCAGAGAACAGAAATATTTACTATGTGATTTATGCAATTAATCAACGTAGCACGATTTCAGCTTTTCATAATGTAATCTCCAAGAGCAAGAAACAGTCACTGAAGAAATTTGTGCATAATTTAGAATACTGAATACATTTGAAAATTTCACAGTCTGTGGACCATTCAGAAATAGGAAAAAAAAATCATCAGATTTATTTTTCGTGAATTATTTGCCTATCTCCAGACGCTCGCAGCAGAGAGGTACTGTATTCAGTTCCCAACAACTCATGTTGATGTTTTTGAAACATCAAATATCATTTATATCACAGATATTTGTTAAGGAGAAAACACACTTTCTGAAATAAATCAGTATTCATTGTTCTGGCTTTGGGCCATGACCATTTGTCACCAAATGCTGATTCCTGTTTTCACACAGTTAGCTTTCAGGTACAGTGATTAGAATATCATCTGGTCTGGAGGAGCTGAACTTGTGTGTTGAAATGGGTTAGATTATAGTTCAACTACAAGTCATTCAGAAAGTCTGTGTTAAGTTTTCACTATATTAATTGGGAAATAAAGCCATTTAGTTGCAGGTGTAGGTATATATGTTACTAGTTATTACTGTTACGGTTAAGTAAAGTTTACCCTCTGGCCATAACCGTACATTATTGAAAGCCTCATTTAATATTTATACAGCTTTTATTTCAGCATTGTTTTGTGCTAATAAACAAAAAGCAGTGATGTTACTAAACGAAAATCCAGTACTTTCTCTTTTGAATTTGCAATACGCTGAGCTTCCTCTTCACTTCTTTTATAAATGACTTCATAGTGCCTAAGACAACATTGACAAATTCAGAGCACTGTCACTGCTCTTGTCTGTTAATGAACAAGCAAAGGAGGCATCCCTTATATGAATGAGACCACATGCCACTTACAAGAGATTCCTGTAAGAGCATAGTAAGCAAGAACTCTGGGGGCACTATTAACGACTAACACATTTATTTATTGCATGAGCTTTCATGGGAGAAAATCCCACTTCGTCAGACTCTTCAAAAATGTGGGATAAATAAATTTGTTAGCCTTTAAAAGTGGCACAGGACTCCTTGTTTGTTTTGCTGAGCTAAACTATCACAGCTACTTCTTTGCAACCTGTAAGAACATGTAATCTATGGCTCCCAACATTTTCAGTCAAGCGAAAGAGCCTAGACTGAGACTTTGGCTGTACCAGTCAGTAAACTCTGGCATCCATCCTTTGAGCAGGGGGTTGGACTAAATGACCTCCTGGGGTCCCTTCTGACCCTAATAGTTTAGAATCCTCAGTGGTACTTGGAACTTTGAGGCTTCGATTTCTCACAAATGAATGTGAGGAAATATAAGAATATGGTGCTCAGTTTGACTGTTCATGTACATGTATGGCCCCATCACTATTGAACTATGGAAGCATCAGGAATAACCATTTATCTTCATTGCTGCAGTAATAATTTATAATTTCTAATGGTTAACTTGGATTCATCCTGTACCTCTGATTTGAGGATTTTACCTTCTCTTCATCTGTTATTAATCAATTGGCAATACTTAAGCACACTTGCAAATCATTAATGTTGGTTATCAGGTGAGAATGTACAACCAAAACCAACCAAAAGGGTATGACCCACCCCAAAAAATCCATTTCTATGCCGGCTCTGTTCACAGCCAGTAAATGCAATTCGATTTTGTTAAAAAATCACGATAACACTTACACATAGCAGTAGAATTTTCATATTACATCAATTAAAGCTCCTGGTATTCCTGTTAAGGCATATAAAACTTGTTAATCCTACTGTCTAATTTTGTTGGATAAAATGTAAATCTTTTCCCAGTAAATTATTATAATGCATCGGAGGAACAACTAATACCGTGGGGAAGATAAAGAACACAGAGAAATGTCCATAATAATTTTGTTCTGACAGAGTGTAGTTATTTTCTTTAAATTTACATTGCCCAAAAATGCCCTAGGTAAATTACAGTACAAATAAAAATACATGAGATGAAATCCTAGCAAAACTCTTATTGATTTCAGTAGGACTAAGGACTTCATTCTTGATCCCTGCCCTGAAAAACTTACAGTCTGCCTTTTCATAATGCAAGAAGGGGGATAGCAAAATGGGAGAGCGAGGTTGGATAGGATTTACAGCAATGTCATCAGCTATATAGTAAAAGTCAGCAGACAAGTTAGGATGGCAAAGTATTATTATTACTATCAATAAAACAAATACATGTCTCTGACTGATTCTTATTAGTAGAAGTGTATTTTTGGGGAGGTATGGAAATGATAAGAGAGCAGTAATCTGGTATTTCCATTTAAATAGGAAGTTCCGTGGATAGAGAGTCATGGAAAAGAGCATCCAGATATTTGTAGAATTTTACAGTCAAACTATTGAAGTTGGCATGACAGGCAGAAAGGCTGGAGGCAAGGATGAGGCATTGAGAGTCATGGGTGGATAAGTAGGAAAAGGCAACTAAGGTCCTAAACATAGTTTTATAGCCATGTTTTAATTAGAAATGGGTATGAACTGCAATCCAGATTTAAACAAAACTTAGTTGGGGCAATGCTCACATTTAGATTAATTGGTTTAAATATATAGGGCCTGCTAATTCTCTTACATACCCTGGTATAAATTAGGAATAACTACAATCTGATTAATAGAATTACATCGGTGTAAAACTATTGTAAGTGAGAGGAGAATAAGATTCATAAAATCTTTATCTCTAATATTCCAGTGATTTTTACCTACAGAAGTCTTAATTTGTGCAGGTGTGTATATTGGTTAGGCTTCTAATCCAGACCGTAAACAACTGATGCATTCATCTTTGACTAATTATATCAGATGGTGGTATAAACCCAAAAGGAATAATTTACTTTAAAACTGACATCAATTTGGCAGAAGTATGTTGCTTTAGCATTGCAGATGAAGAGAAGGATGTGCAAATAAAGAGATCTGTTCTCCCATCTGTAGCTTAAATTTTTCTTGCCAATGCCACATGTAGTTTAAAGATGTTTATTAACTGGTAAAGCAGTTTTGGAGATATTATTATGAAAGAAGAAAGAGTGATAAGTAATAATTTGGCATGACTTAAAACACCAAAATAATTTCCATGCTCCATACATGATTCAAAAACCACATCATATCATCTGCTGCATAGGCCAGTGTAAATTTTAGAGACAGGATATAAGTTTCTAATTGAAAGAGGGAACAGTCTTCAGAATACTGGGGGGAGTTATTTTACTGATTTGAATATATTGCCTTCATTTTCAATGCAGTCATTTACCTTGTGCAAACAAGCCAAACAAGAATTATGCTTCACTGTAAACACTGTTTTGGTGGCTAAGTGGTGAGCACTTTGGCTCAAGAATTTTCCATTAAAACTGATATTCAGAGGAAATTTAAGTTTTTGATTAAATAAATTTTACTCTGAAAAGTTTCCGCTTGTGAAAAACTACAGGGGTTGTGGAAAAACATTTCAGCCAAAACCCAAATGTGTTGTTTAATTTTTTTTTTTTTTGCAGGGGTATGGTGAGGGGTGGGATTAAAAAATATCTGCTATTTTTTCTTTACTAGTGCTATTGATTTTTGCCCTCTGCTCCAGGGCAGATTTAACCTTCTTTGCATAAATTGATTAATTAATATGAAAGAAAGTAAAAACCCATGCTTCGTTGTAGTCATTCTACCTAGGAGGCCATGTTTATGCAGAGACATCTATGTATTGTTTAAATGCAGATGTTCTATGTCCCTAATAACATTTTGTTGTTAGTTTATGCATTTAGATTGGCTGCCAGAACTAATTTTAATGGCAAACCATGTAGATAACCATTGACAATGTTGTATGCACTTTTCCTAGCTTTATTACAGGTAAATAAAAATTGTTGAATTTTTTTCAGTGCTTTGAAGTAGAAGCAAGTTGTTTGATTACAATAATCAGATTAAGATAACCAGCAAAAATATTTGTGTTATCTCTGTGATTCCATCTGATTCACAGTTGTTGTGATTAGAGGAGTTTCCAGAAATCCCCTTTGGCCAATGGAGGTAGATTTTTGACCACCCTCTAGTTATCGTAGTACAGGTCAATGCAGAACAATGCTTTGATTATGTATGTTGGAATCTAAAACTAGTTCTGATGGGGTATGTCTACACTGGAGGCTCTATTAAGTTGACCTAACAAGGTCAACTTTAAGTCAACTTAAAGTTGACCTTGTTAAGTTGACTTAGAGAGTCCACATATAAACTACTGTTGGCTGCCTGCATCCACACTAAGAGGTGCTAGGTCGGGCCTTCCTGAAGGCCAATAAGGTCATTTTAAGGGCTTTTCACATCTACATTGGCTTAGGTCAACTTAATAAGCTCAACTTAAGCATTAAGGCAACCTAAAGAGCTGGTGTTATTAAGTTGACTTAGGGAAGTGCTTAAGTTGACCTAATAAAATCCCAGTGTCGCTGCAGGAGTCTGTAAGTTGACTTAGCTGCCTTAAGTCGACCTAAGGCTCCGGTATAGACGTACCCATAGAGAGGTGTAACTCCTTGTCTGCACACATGTCCAGAAACACATATTTTGTTTATCCAGGAAGCACACAGACATTCACTTACCCTCAAGGACATAAATAGGTCCATTATTTTTAATGAGAGAATTTACCTGCTTAATTGCTTTGCGATCTGGGGCTTATTCATTTTACTTCAAATTTAAGGAACTCTACGTATTACTTAGTCATCATCATTTTACGTGTGTGCATGTTAATGCATCTCCAAACTTAGTAATATTTAGAACTCACTTTGCTTTTTATTTTAAAGACTCTACAAATATTAATTAATTGGAATAAGACTCCTATTTTAAAGAGTAACTGAGTCTGTTCAGATTATTGGCTAATTCCTGAAGACTTCAAATATCCAGTAGGAACTCCTTTCAAAAAAGAACATAAACAGAATTTCTGAGTGAAATACAAGTCTTTGATCTACCATTTTCACAAATCAGATGCTTTGGAAAGCTTTCAGAGTGTCTAGGAGAAGAGAATATATTGCAAATGTCTTCCACCTTCCCCACCTGAGTAAGAATACTTTTGAAAATTATTGGACGAGTGCATCCAAGAAGCTATACTGAAAGGCTGTCATCATGTCAATTATAAAATCCTGTTTTCAAACATTCAGGCTTTCTCTAAAACTTTCTGCAGATGAACCTAGGTTTGTGGAAGTTCAACCCAAGAGTGACTCTTTGTACCTAACCTGATAGTGATGTGGTTCTGATTTGCCTCTTTGCTTACATTGAGTAGTACCGTGCATTGCAGGCAGCCCCTTGAAATCCATACTTGGGGGGTAGTGTATGACTCAGTATGGGTAAGGGTGACAAAAAAGGTCTTGTGAAGAGATCTTCAGGTACATGCTCCCCCCCCCCATCCATTTAGGAATTGTTATTTTAGCTGAATTCCCTCATTTGCATCAGTGTGGAATTTTAACCTGAGAAAAGACAGAAGCATCAGGCCCTCAGGGTTTCTTATGTTATTCACCTTATCATCTTTCTTTCAAATAATGATTTCCCAATTGCATAGAGCAGTGGTTCCCAGCCTTTTCTCTGCCATGGCACACCTTGATACCTTCAGATTTTTTGAGGCACACCACCATTAAAAAACTCATGATTATTCAAATTAACTTAAATTGCTTATGAATATTCATGAACCATGGCACAGTGTTTTGGAAATGCTCCTGTGTGGGGTAGTAGCGGTAGCAGAGCAGGGATGGCAAAACACAGGAGGTCAGGAGTTGTGTGCAGTGGCAGGAGTGAGTGTGGGGAGCACGGCAGGGCAGGGGTGGAAAAGAGGACAAAGGGAGCCATGTGGGGCACAGCACAAGGGTGGCAAGAGAGGAGAGGAGAGAGGAAGGGAGAACAAGAGTGACTTTGTCGGGGGGGGCAGGGGGAACCTGGGGAGTGGGAAGGTTGGGCAGGGGAGCACAGTGCAGCACCCACTGCCCCCTTCTCCATAGTGGCTCCCTGCCACCCAGGGCAAATCCTCACCCCACTGCTGCTCCCTCCACCCCAGTGGGTCCCCTCCTCCCCTCTCCCAGCCCCCTGTTGCCTGTGATGGACCCTCCCATCACTGCAGGGGCCAGAACTAGGCATCCAGCCCCCAGCTACACCCCCTCTGCTGCATAGCCACTCCCACCCACCTCTGCTACACACACACAACCCCCAGGAGCCCTCCGCCCCACGAAGCCCTTACGTGGGCTGTTTGCAGGCTGGCTGACACAAGCTGCTCTGCCCTGCAGGGGGAGATTCACACACTCCCAGCCTCCCACAGGTCTCTGCTGCCTGAGCCTAAGGTGAAGCCACCGAAACACTGCGTTCGGGCTGCTCCTGTTATTTTTAGGGGGACCCCTGGAACTCCATGTTCTCGTGACTTCCTCTATTTTTAGGGGGGCAAGAAGGCTGCCTGCCTAAAAATAGGGGGCTCCAGAACTGTGTTCCAGTGCCTTCCCCCTTACTTTAACCCTTGCCTTTTCCCAGCCCTGCACAGCCCACATGGCTGGGCTGAGCAGGGAGGGAACTTTAACTCCAGCTCTCAGGGATGCTCACAGCACACTTTGGGTGTTGCCACGGCACACCAGTGTGCCTCGGCACACTGGTTGGGAACCACTGGCATAGAGTATGAAACAGGAGAAAAAGGTGCCTTATGTAAGAAACCTTTTATATAACATGACTCTTCTAAAACAGCCCAGAAATTTGCCAAGTGATGAATTCTATTAACATGTTGCTGGTATTCAAAGAAAAAGAAAAATTGAATCATTATCGTATCCTACACTAGGCCTCATTATTATACCAAGAGGAGGAGTCCTAACGAGATGAAATTCTCATCCATGGTTGCCAACATACCCTGATTAATCCTTACGCAGGGAGGTGCGTGGATTTTACCTCCTGATTTTTAAGTAAGCTGCATATGGAGCAGACCATAGAAACATAGGAGTTGTCAGAATTGATTCAGCCCAACATCCATCTACTTTAGTAACTAGTCTCTGATAGTGGCCATCACCAGATGCCGCAAAGGAAGGTGAAATGACTCCATAGAAGGCTGATGTGGGATCATTTGAGTCCATGAAGCTCATCTTTTAATAGGTGGGGATTGATGTAAGTCCTAATTAATATTAACATTAGAACTCTGGATATTCTTGTTATCTATGTAGTCATCCAGGACCTCTTTAAATCTCACTAAGTTTTCAGTGGCCCATTTCAGACATGCAGTTCTTTTTTGTCTGGAGAGGGTTCAATAACTAGCTGTTACCACAGGACACAAAAGTCCAAAGGTCTGTTGGACTCTAGTACCATGGTGTCTATCTTACCAGACTAGTGGAATTAAGATCAGAATAGATTATCATTCTATCTATGAAAATGTGGAAATTCCTACTGAACTGCTCAGTCAGCTCTTAAGCCAAAGAGTGTAATAGCCAATGATGTATTTAGAAATAACAGCTTGTAGGAGAAAGCTTTCCTAGACTAAGAGGTATTACTCAAGTTATGCTATCCCCAGGAAGTGATGAAGATAACATTGTTTGCTGACTGTTATACAGTCCACATGCAGTGTGGAAGTTCATGATCCCATAGAAATGTCCCAAAGTCTTTGGCCTATTCCTGCTTTCTGGTTGGAAGAATGAATCCCCATCACTGGATTTGTACGGGACTTTATTTTATAAACAGAATTGACTCTAGGGAAAGGGAAAATGCTTCCAATATTTCAGAAATGGGTTCTGAACTATTTGGTCAGCAACGTGGCAGATGGTAAGTCTGTGATCACTATAATAAAGTAAAATGCCCTGTGCAATGGCTGGCTCCTCTCTTCCCTGAGCCAAAATATACAAGCAAAACCAAGAAACCTCAAAGAACCAGGCATGTTTGCTAGGGAAAACATCCTAGCTATATCAAGAAAGCATAAATATGATTATTTTGGGGACATTAATGTTCCGCTGAGTCACTTTACATCATCTCAGAGATTGATTATTCAACCTTAGGCATACTTATCAGCATACAGTGATGCAAGTATTCAAACTGAAACTCAAGTGCAGAGCTAGAGGAACCCAACGGAGTCATATCTGAGCTTAAGCTGTTTTGGTTTGGGAGTCATCCCTGATGAGTGTGCCACATACTTTGAGTCTGCAGTTGCCTCATGGAAGTTAAAATCCAATACAGAGGAATACTTAATAGTCATTAACTTTATAATGCAAATTATTCTTCAGGATAAAATAACCCAAATGTCTATGAATGATATTTTATTTCTATTAATAAAATAAGCTTTAGGGCTTAAAGTAGTAATAAACATTGATGAAAAATTAACACTAAATATAGAAAGTTGCGAGGTCCTTTATGTTTAGTTCTAGGGCCAGATTTTCCAAAGAGATCAGCTTGTTGCAGTCACATCTCTTTGGAAAGTCTGGTCGCAGGTGTCACAGTGGGAGCTGCCTAATAGTGAGCCCTTTGGAAAACCAAGACCCAGTCATCAGAGCCCAACACTGAACTCCTGAAACTGAGCTCTTTTGAAAAGTTGTTTTAAAACTTGGTATATTTTCCTTTACAGAGATGGTTAGTCATATACAGTGCTCTGTAAGAGATCATATTTTTTGGTTGAAAGTATTTATTTTTACTAAATGAGACTTATTTTGTGCTCCTACGTCACACACTCATCTAATCAACTATTTTAAGAATAGCTGGTAAATTCCACTTTTTCCATAATCATTTTCTGGCAATTAGTACAGCCTTTACTAGTCATTTCTCCTGCTTATGAGTTCTGCTTTCATGAATGTTAGGTTTCTTAGGATTTCTAAAGATGAGTCATGGGGAAGAGAGATTTTCTGGCACTAGATGCATTCTTTCTTGGAGTTGTTCCAAAAAGGTTGGATCATCTTTCACTGCCAATTTGCCTGTATTGAAAGCCCCTTCTTCTTTCTTGCATGATCAACATTTCTTATTTGATTTGAGTCCAGCACCAGCCATTGGTGTGCTATAATTAGTGGGGACTGATTGTTGTTTGTAATATAGAATATTTTTAAAACAATGTGATGATGGAAAAGAACTGCTTTAAATGGAAGTGATTTTACAAACTGTGTACTTGATCTTACAAGCCTTTCTTTTACAAAATTCCCATTGAAATTCAAATTCAGACTCAGACTCTATATTAACATTGCAAGCCATAAAAAGCATGCTGTTCAGATATTTAGTTCCAAAATATGATCATCTTTTTGTCCCTCCCAGTTTATTCCAATTCTCTGTTGAAGCCCTGGAATTCTTGCCATTGTTATCTTATCTGTACCTCTCCTGGCTAAGATCCTTGTAAAACAAACAAGGAGTCTGATGGCACTTAAAAGATTGATAAATTTATTTAGTGCATCTTCAGCTGATGAAGTGGGATTTTCTCCTGCAAAAGTTCATGTGTTAAAGAAAGTTGTTAGTCTTTTAAATACCACCAGATTCCTTGTCTGTTTTGCTGAACTAGACTAACACAGCTACTTCTTTGGAATTTAAGATCCTTATAGCTACAGAGAAATTAATGGATCTCTTTTAACTTGTGTACAAGGGTTGTAAGGAAATGATGTCTGCTCATTCTGACCTCTCCTAGTCCATGGAATATAAACAGCACCAACCCTTTGAATGTCACCTACTTTAACACTGTTACACGCCAAAAGGAAAATCCACAAAATTCTAGGTAGCTATGTTACTGTGACTTTAAACAAAAATAAGACAAGTGAGAGTAAAACTAAAGAGGAGGGTGTTGAGATAGTTAAGGCACTTACCTGGGACTTGCTGCCTTGCCACAAGCTTCCTGTGTGATCTTGGGCATGTCACTAAGGACTAGCCTACACTAGGAAAGGGGATAAAGGTAACTGCGTTGCAGAGGAGTGGGTATGATTCACATCCCTGAATGAAGCTGTTAAAACAACCTAATCCCTGGTGTATCCAGTGCTAGGTTGACAGGATAATTCTGCCTTTAACTGGGTTATTCCTCTCAGAGAGGTAGAGTACCTATGCTATCACTATAGGTAGCATCTTCATAAAACAGTATAGAGGTACAGCTGCAGTGCTGTGGCATTTTAAGTGTAGGCAGGCCACCCCAAAAAAATCTGTGCCTCAGTTTCCCTTCTGTAAAGGGGGAGATAATGATACTTCATTATTTCACAGGGGTGTGATGAGGAATAGTGCATTGCAGACTGCAATGCACACGTCTACTACAGTACTTAAGGTCACACAGCTATTTGAGGGAGGTTAAGTCGACGTACAGATTCCTGCGGCCACACTGGGCTTTTATTAAATCAACTTAAATGCTTCCTTAAGTTGACTTAATAACACCACCTCTTAAGGTCAACTTAACGCTTGAGTCAACTTTATTAAGTCAGCTTAAGCCGGTGTGGATGGGGAAAGCCATTAAGTCAAGCTAGTTGGCCTCCAGGCCCCCTCCAGAGGTCCTGGCCACCAGGGACTGCTACCACAACACACCACTCCTCCGTCAACCTAGTACCTGCCAGTGTGGATGCAGGCAGTTGGCAGGAGTTTTCAATGTGGGCTCTCTAAGTCGACTTAACAAGGTTGACTTTAAGTCGACTTAAAGTCAACCTTGTTAGGTTGACTTAACAGAGCCTCCAGTGTAGACATACCCTGAGAGAGAGAGAAAACTACTAGTCCTCAGACAAGAAATTGAAACGTAAATAGCCACTTAAAAATTGGGGGGGGGTATAAGTCCTTATACTACTATCAAATTAATCTGGTTGAGATGAAAATATTATGTGAAAACAGCCATTATTTCAAAAGCAGGCAGGCAAAATTTGTAAGGGCAAAATATTTTCAGACTTCTAAGAGTACTCAGAATTCTGCAAAGGAAAATAACAGAAAAGGACTTGACAGAGCACTGCTAACTATGATGGCATTAAATAGAAATATCATAAAAAATCAATACATATGAGCACAGGAAAAAGAGATGGAAAAGATCCATTCGGTCATATTGTGCATCTCCTGCCAAGGCACAGTTGCTTGCTATAGTATACTCTCAAGTCATTTGTCCAGTATAGTTTTAATTTGCTAATCAATGGCCTTCTTCCACTTTTCTTGGGAGTATGTGCCACACCCTGGTAAGTCTTGCTGTCAGCAGATGCTTCCACATATTTAACCTAAATTTTGCTTAGCATCAAGCCATTAGTCCTAAAATTTGCTCCTTGGTATTTACAGCTTTAAAATACATCTAATTTGCCATAATAACCTCTCAGTGTTGTTTGGCCAAACTAGCTACATCAGCAGGGAACTCTCTGTGAATGAGTAGAAAGGGAAGGAATAGAATTATGTAGCTGCATCCCAGCCACCAAGTAGGAGATCAACACTTGCATCCCTCTCTCCATAGCTGCTATGATGGTGCTGAATTCCACACAGCCAAAAAGATCCAGGGGGAGAGATTTGGTATGAGGCTTTGAGTCAGGAGCCCCTTTCAAGAATTTACCAATTAAACAATTACTTCCCAGCTCTGAAGTTACTGCTCTTCTGCAATTTGGCCAGAACAGAAATGTGTGGCATCAGCTGAGCCAAAGTGTAAAGGCAGGGATGTAAGACACCTTGTCATTGCTGTGCAAAGCCAATTGGGGAACCATGCAGGGCTGATATCTCCAGGCAATCCTATAGATCTGCGTTTCTCAACCACTGTGACACCACATAGCAGTAACTGTGTCGCAGACAGAGAACAGGGGCAATAGCTAGATTCAACCTGGGGGGAGTTGGCTGCTATGTCCTATAGGGTCTGTTGCAATGCACAAAAGGTTGAGACCCACTCCTATAGATCATGGTCATCTACAAGAATTGGTTGTATTATCTCCTGGCAGCAGCACTTTCGCACCTCTTCCCCTGCTAGTGGGAATTATTCTGCAGAGCAGTGGCTTGTGAAGGAATGAACTCCTATTCTGCATGATTGCACATGGGAAGGACAGCCCTGCACTCTTAATTCTTTTACTTTTTCATCAAAGCTTCTGACAAAGTGTGATAAATAAATCTGTTAGTCTTGCAGAATGCCCCAGGGCTCCTTGTTTGTTTTCCTTTTTCCTGTAAGTCTACCTTTTTCAGACCTTAATCATGTTAATGTTCATCTCTGAATTATCTCCAAACCATTAAAATACAATGTAGCTCAAAGAAATTCATGCCAACCATTGAGAGCAATAATTAATTTCTAGTACATGCCTTTTTAGCCATTGTCATAACAAGGGTCTAAGTCCCACCACTTAGAATATCTTGCCTTTTCCTTTTTGTTGTGGTTTAATTCTATTTGAATGTGATGTTTTGTTGTGTTTAATAAAGAAAGATTTCTCTTGAAATACTAGAAGTTGCTATTACTATTAACACTTGCTAAATATGAAATGTTTTTCTTTCTTTGAAAACCTTCCCATCAAGAAACCCTCTTTTCCCACAATCCCTTTCACTGTCTTTAAATACCAGTGATTCCTTTAGCTCCACTCCCATCACACAATCTTCCTGTATCTTAGAGTCTTCCTGCCAGATGAGAACGCTGGACAGTGGAATAGGAACCTTCCCTCTCCCAGACTCAGGAAATCGATCAAATGGACGATATGTTTCTAAACAAGAATCTACTTTAGAAACTGAAGTCTTCATGTCTCCTGAACAAGCCGTTCCTTCAGTTCCTTCAGTAAAAGCCAAAACTCTTGAGCGAGAAGTGCCTTCAACAGCAAAGAGCCAGGAATCTGTGGAAAGCATAATTAGTCATTCAACATCTGATCCTACCATGACTGCCAAAGTCATACGACCTTTTCAAAGTCGCCTTCCAAAACCAGTCTCCACAGGTAAAATGTCAATTACATTGGAAATTAGATTCTCTCTGCCCTAATGTCTGGTTCCATTAATAGAAGTCCTGTATTAATGATGTTAGATAACAGAAGTGCTAACTGTGTAGCAGAAAGGATTCCTTATGTGAATATATAAGGTTATCAAGTTGGTGACCTGAGCCAAATGGAAATTTGGTTGCTCATAATGCTTATCTGTATCTCAAAGTAAATTGTGCAAAATATTAAATTTCTTCGTAACAATATTTGAAAGAAAATAGGGTCAACCCTGAGAAATGCTGCACGCTGGTGATTCCCATTATTTGACTACAAGTTGCGTGTGCTCAGCAACTTTCAGGATCTGGCTCTCAATTCGTTCAGTGGCCATGTTGTGATATTAAATGTTAAAATGATACATTCATGAACTCTTGCTTTCCAAACTGAATTTGGAATACAAAGTATTTTGGACTCAGTATATAAATTCTATACCAATGAATACTTGGTCTCAGACTGTAACCCTCAGTCTGTTGATAGGATATTGCACCACACAAATGTGTTTATATACAATACTAAAACCACTTATTAGGCTGTGCCAGCAAAATCAGCATT
Organism: Podocnemis expansa; assembly: GCA_007922195.1. Classification (NCBI taxonomy): domain Eukaryota; kingdom Metazoa; phylum Chordata; order Testudines; family Podocnemididae; genus Podocnemis; species Podocnemis expansa. The sequence continues at coordinate 16,861,006 of ML681984.1, read as the reverse complement.
AACCATTACAGATAAAAGAATAGCCCACAGAGGAAAGAAAGAAGCATTCTGAGGTTCCAAAACAGCAAACACACACAAGTATCTTTACACATACAAACTGAATTGAATATAGTCCCATTAACTCAGTGGAACTGCCAGTGTGTAAAGGTGTATGCACATATGGGTGTTTGCAAGCTTATGGTCTAAAACTAGAAGTCCTAGCTGGAAAAAAAAAAAGGATGTTATTATAGAGCAATATTTATCTTTATAATGGAGTGTTTTCTATACTTAATATTGTAAATACCTTAGTAAATTAAAGTACTTTGGATGGAGAATGTTCACATTTTAATTGTTCATAGCTCAATATTATATATTTTTTATATTACAGTAAAGCCCATAGGTCCCTGTTGGAATTGGTGGTCCTTGCTGTTAAAAATACCATAGGCTTAGAGCCAGGAAGGAGAGAGAAAATCTAATGTTTAGACTCCTTGTTGCCCAGTGGAAGTCATAGCCCCATGTTAGGCTCCCGATATAGGGACATGAAGCAAGTTAGGTACTTAAGAATGGAATTCACAAAAATCAGCACATGTAGGAGGTTAGGACCAAAAAGAAGGGTGTGGCCTGACTTCCACCTCTCAAAGGGAGTTTGGCACCTTCGTCCACTTGGGATTCTAAGTCGGCATAGTCATTTCTCGCAAAAAATGGTAACAGTTTCACTCCTCATATATCTTCTAGACCAGCACTTAGAGTATGGTGGAAGATGCCGATTCGGTCCTTGATCCTGTCTAATTTGGAGAAAGGACTTGAACCCTGGTCTCATAGTTCCCCAATGAATATCCTAATCATTGAACCATAGGTTTATCTATTAGCAGCTTTCAGTCTCGTCTGTTGAAGCTCTTCCTTTTGGTATGAACTGCTTAAATAGTCATTGGGCCTGAAAGGGTGACTGGGTAGCCCTGTAGTTAGTGCAGTCACCTGGGATGTGGGAGGGGAGTCAGATCCAAGCCCCTGCTGTAATGATTATATCCTAAATGAGTACACTAGTATACAAGGCACAAGGGGAGCTGTAGCTCCCACCACCTTCTTCTGTGTTAGTAGGTATCCACTGAAGAGACTGACTTGATTGGGGCATGCAGGCAAGCTAGGTGAGGGAACATCTGGTTTGAGGTTTCCACTGACATTGAGAGATGAGCTAAGTGTTGGGTATCAGGATTTAGGCAACTTTTTGCATGCCCACCACCAGAAAGTTAGATGCCATTGTTGCCTACCAGTGGAAATGTGGGTTTCTACAGGATTAGGTAGCATTTGAGCATCAGCATTGAGGATCTAAATTTTGGGTTTAGGTACCTAAACCTAGATAGTTAGATGCATAAATCTTTTTGTGGATTAGTCCTGTCTAAACACACACTAAGAGACGTTTTCTGCTCCCCCACCCCCAAGAGTTTACATTCTAAAAAGAATGAACTATTTAAAAATATCCAGCAAGATATTTACGGGAATTAAATTAAGGATGCAACTGTGTTGTTCAAACTTTATAAAAGTAGAATATTTATTGCAACTAAAAAATTATGCTAATTTGTTTAGCTTGCATGAATCTGTATCACATAGCCCAAGAAGTCCAATGTAATGGTCATGTGAGGCGGGACATCTGATTTAAGTTTAGTGTTAGGCCACCAAAATGCATGTCACCGAATTGCGCTTTAAAGTGAACCTAAATAATTTTTCTTATGCATAGATAAGATGCATAGATTTCCTCATATATTGTGATGAATGAATAAGAAAAGAATGAAAATTAAGCATATTGTAATGTAGTTGATTTAGCTATATTTCCAGTGCAGCATACTAGCATGCAAACACATATTGTAGGCTTTATTGCAAACTCCCCTGCATATTTTGAATCAAAGTTAAATAAGAGATATTTTAATACATACTATTTTCAAAAGAAATGTATTGTTAATTAATGGCATAGTGAAGAGAGATTCAAAAGAGAAATCTTAGTTATAGATTATATGCTACATGCTTGAATAGCCACATGTGTGACCTCAATTCAGCAGAGTGCTATAGAGTAGACTCCATGATTAAACACTGTCATTATAACAAATTGAATAGAAACTGCAAGCATTGAATTGCTTCATAAGAAGTCGGGTAGCAGTAAGATTGTACTGATCTTAATGCTAATATTCACTGCACCAACGTTGTAAGGTTTGTATCTTAATTAAATTGTCATGAAGAGATGTAAAGAAGTGGTATACATCAGATTGTGAGGTCAACTCATTCTTTTCTGGAATATTTTCATCTAACCCTTCTTCTTTACCCAACTTCACCAAAAACACAATTATCATTTTATTCCATAAAGCACAGTTTATTTTCTTTGATTATGGTTTCACATAATATACATGCAGTAAATAACAAAACCACCTGATTTAGAAAATTTCTGATAGTAAGGTAAGTTTCCTATTTACGTCTGTGTCAACAAACTGAATTTGCTGTGGTCTTCTCTGTCAGAACACAAAATAGCAGTACAGCTCTTGCAATGATTTTTAGGAAGCAGTTAAAACTTTTTGTTTCTCATTTGCAAAGAGTTTATATTTTAAGAATAAAAGAGGTTTCTTAATTTGTGTCTTATCTTCCCTGCTCCTGTAAACTGGGAAGTGTTTTGGGCAACTCCAATGTTAAACAGTACCTTACTATACAAGTAGTTCCACTGATGAATGAGATATTATTTGACATGAACAGAAGTAGCAGAATCTGATTCCTATTTTAGCACTGAATTGCTACTAAACACAATCGAACACTGTTGTTAGAGCAATGATGATGAGATCCAGAAATTGAATCATCTCTTTCTTAATTCAGGAATACTTAACCCTGCAACACATGGAGCACAGGAACAAATTCTGGTGACTTCTGCTTCCTTAGAGCATACTGAAAAAAATGTGGAAAACAAGAAAATTCTTCTTCCAGACTGGAGCAGCCAGAAAGCTACTAGAACAAAGGTATAAATTGAAAGGAAAATGCCAGTGGTATAATTAACATATATATAATATGTATTTATTCCCAAGTCAACACTTAACTGTACAGAGTCAAAACTTACTAAACATTCTAAATATAATGGAAAGAATAATTAACTAATAAATATTTCTTGTGTTTACTTTCACTTTTTGTCAGAATGATATAATTATTATTTAATAATAATAACACAATGCCACAGATGTGCTAGGTACTTTGTCTCATGCTTTACAGACATTAATTATTTAAGTATTATTTCCAGGCATTTTATAGATGAGGAAATTGAGTTGCTGTTACAGGGTCTTATTTCTTTTCAACAGATTTTGTATTTTTGTTGGGTTTTTTTTTCTGTTTTTTCCCCTCTTTGGAGATGCTGCTGTTTCCTATCCTAGATCTGGGTTTTGCTGTTGGTGTGCTGTGAGTGTGAATGGTTGTAATGTAAGTGTAGTGTAAAATTCAAAATAATCTTTTTTTATTTTCTCTCATTTTGTTAATTCCTCCAATGATCTGTGTCTGTTTCAATCCTTCCCTGACAACTATGAAGAGAACACACAGGGAAATGCATACACCTTTATGCATCTGACGAAGCAGGTTGGCGCCCACGAGAGCTTATGCCCAAAGAAATCTGTTAGTCTTTAAGGTGCCACAGGACTCTTGTTGTTTTTAGTGCATACATCTGTGTTGTTTGGTTGCAGGGCTGTGAATGATCAGAAGTGCCAGCTGTTCAAGCCCTGTTGGAAGAACAGGTGCTGCAAGTTAGCAAGTGAGAACCCTTGAGACATAGGATATATAGGGTGCTTTAAAAAAAGCCACTCAAGAAAGGGGGTGGTTAATAAGGAACTTTGGAAAACAGGTAGCAAGGAAGCCTCACAACTTTATGAACTAAAAGCTTAATGTTAGTTATGTTATAATTTATGCTAACTTTTGATGTGTTTTATGCTTTGTTTATTTGCATGGTGCCCACGTTCCCTTCTAAAGCCAGCCAGCCTCTTCCTCTCTGTCATATACACGGATAGGTTAAGTGGTTTGTCTAATATCACATGGGCAAGTCAGTGGCAGATCCTGATTAGAGTACTACTGCCTCTCATTCCAATAGAACTGCTGGTAGATTGTGCCCCTGATCCAATAAGTAGTTGCCATTTTAATTCTTTGATGAATCGAGGAATGAATGGGAGGGAAATGACAGCTTCCAAACTGCTGTAAGAAATTCTCTTGTTTTAAAATATGTTTAGAAGTGGTTTAATCTAGTGATGGACAAACACCTTGGGGTCAAGTGACAATTGTACTTGTGAATGCTGCTGTCTTCTGATGATCAAACACTCCATGTAAAATCTCATCCTAGTCTGACTTCTGGATACAATTTCCTCTCCTCTCCTTTCTGAACTTAACTCTGCTGCCTCTAAACTCCTGAATCTTCAGCATTTCCGTGGAGTGGGGTTGTTGGAAGCAGGCTTGCCTTTTACTAGTCATGAACTGATCTGTGCCCCTTTCCACAAAGTTCAGAGGAGAAGGAGCTAATTGTGGAGTTTATTCCTTCCCATATCACTCTTCCAAAAGATAGGAAGGGGAGCATGACATTAAAATGACCAAGTTGCTTACAGATGGTAAATCCACAAGTGCTTTATGCTAGTCATTCCAAACAGGTGTTGATAAAACCTTTCCACTGCACTGTACATCACTTGTGTGAAAGCCCTGCATGTTACAAACATCCTATCTTTAAAATACTTGAGCAGTTTTAAAATTGGGTGTGATGGATACTTTTTAAGTGCAAAAATATAAATAGATATATCACCCAAGGAAAGTGAGTAATCTTAAGGAAGTTTTACAGAGGAAAAGAAAGTAGGCTGGATTGTTCACGTTGAGTGACAGCTTAGTCAAGGAGTCCTGTTTAAGCCAATGGGATTAGGAGAGAAGTAATGTACTACTCTGTGTGAGTAAAGTTGCAGAATCTGGCCCATATAAGCAGGACCGACTCTTAGGGCACACGTGCACAGTAATAGTGGTGGTTTCTCATCCTGTCAAATTTATGATTACATGCTGAATGATAACAGAGGTAGTTCATGTAGTAGATCAGTTTTTCTTACCCTAGTCGAACTACCTGTGTACACTGTGTGACTGAATGCAAAACGTTTTACATCCTAACAAAATACTCTGCCATAATGTATGTGTCATTCTCATTGTACTGTTATTACTGGTGCAGGACAAGGCGCTGCGAGTGTGCACTTATTCCGCCAGCAGCAGTAGTGACACGGAGACAGAGCCAGAATATGAAACAAATGACTTGGAAACTGCAAGGGAAACATTAAACTTAACAAAGAACAAACAAGGTAATTGAAAATCTGTATAGCTCCCAATCTCCACACTAACGGCAGCTGATCGTGTCTTTCATTGTACTGTGTCTCTTTTCCCTTTTAACTCCATCTCTTTCTACAGATGTAACTTTCCATTGTGTATTTTTTATTATACATGTGCGTCATTTTTTCTGGTACACAGTTCTTGCTACCATAGTCGTGACTATAAAACTTTTTTTTCATACATCACCATGGTGAACTCAAAAGTCTAACTACCTTATTACAGGGGGAAAAAAAGAGTGATTTTAAAGGCAGCTATTTTAAAAATTTACATAGTTTAGCAGTAGGTATAAATAACCCAAGGAGGCATGGCCACAGCTTTCTAGCCGTCATGTCAATGGCTTTGTCTACACTACAGGGCTCAGTTAAGTTGACTTAATAAGGTCTACTTAAAGTGACTTTAAGTAGACCTTATTAAGTTGACTTAGTGAGGCCACATTGCATTGTCGACTTTATAAGCCAGGGGGGCCATTTAAAGTTGACTTTAAATGGGGCCCCTGGCCTAAGTCAATTTTATAAAGTCAACTTAAATGGCCCGACTGCACTAAGTCAACTTTATTAAGTCGACTTTCATGGCCACATTGTGTTAAGTCGACTTAATGAAGTCGACTTAACCCTTAAAGTTGACTTTAAGGGCAGACATTGTTAAGTCAACTTAAGGAAGCCCTTAAGTCGACTTAATGAACTCCAGATGTGGCCAGGGCTTTACTTTAGTTGACTTGAGCCCATAGTGTAGACATATAACAATAGTACTGTTCACATGGTTGCTGTTACAGCTGTAAATTGCCATTTATCTGAGGATCAAATTCAGTCTCAAGAACTCACTCTGAACTGAAGTCCAGCATGAAAGCTGAAAAGTGAATTCTTTGGGATAATTTTTCCAAACTTTGATGTAAGTTCTGGATTGACAATGCAAGAGATTGGTATCCTTATTTGTACACCAGAATAGGTAGAACATGAGTATCAGCAGCTGTGGACGACATTCTGCCATGAATATTGGCTTTGTTATGGAGAATGCCCTCTACAGTGGAAAGGTCTGGGCCCATTCCAACAGTAGTTTACCTGCTGGGAACAATTCAAGGTAGGCTGTAGGTCCTGCACAAAATCCATGCAATAATGAATGCACTTAAGTCTGAGGGCTCGTGCTTTCCTTGAGAACGGAACTGAGACTTCAGTGATATATAGTGTTGTGCCAGCCCTTTACAAAGCAACGAATTTGACCCAGCACATATAGCAGATACTGCTGTGACCAGTGCATTAAATTTACCACAGCCAGCTAGATACTGCTGATAGACTCACAGATGCTATTTAATGTCTACCATGAACTAGACTGAGTGTTTAGCATTTGCAAGGATAATCCATCTGGGTGTTTTTCAGAAATGAGATTAGGGTTGCCAGTTTTGGCTGGACATATTCCTGGAGGTTTCATCACATGGCATAATCTTTAATTAAAGTTTAATTCCTGGAGACTCCAGGACAATCCTGGAGTGTTGGCAATCTTAAGGGAGAATGAGGGAGATTATTTCATTTATTTATGGCATGCTCCTTTTTTTTAATCTTTGGTTATATATGAAATTTTGCAAACGATTATGTAAAATGACACTCTTGATATTTTTCTAAAAAGATATTGTAACATGAGAGAATCATATTTTTAATAGGTGTTGCCACGTGCAATGCTTTCTTTATCCTTAAGAAATGTTCTAAAGGATTTGATCATGTGTAAGTGCCTGCATTAAATGATAGCAGCCTTCAAATATAGTTACGTCTACAGTGAATTAAAAGCTCCACTTTACTAAGTGGGCCATTAATTTAGACAACTGACCTATTGGAATTGGGACAGATATAACCAAAATTCTCTTCCATGATTCAGGCAAACAAAACAAATCCTAAAATATTGGTATAGCAAGTGATTGTTTTTCTCCATAGAACAAATGTTTCTGCCTTGGTCACTTTAAATACAGTTTCCCAGATCATATAAGTAATAACCCTATGTTTCTGTTGTAACTTGCATTCAAAGATCTCAGCACACTCTACTGATATTAATAGTGTTAGCCTCACGACATGCTGGTGCAGGTGAAATATTATTCCTGTTCTACAAATGGCAAACTGGAGCACAAAGATGACCTTATATGGTCTCAGTACTGTATAGTAGAAGAGCCTCACAAACATTAAAGAACTTATCCTCACTAAACTTCCATTTTATTTCCCATTTTACAAGACAAGGAGACTAAAGGCTAATGCACAGACTGCTGACGTCCATGGAAAGGCTCAATAGCTATGTCTACATCTGGCAAACTTAGTTTGGACTTGCTAGTCCAAACTAAGAAGTTTGAGATTAGTTTGAACTAACTGGCTTAGTTTGAACTTCTTTAGTTCGAACTAAGCATTAGTCTGAGTCTTGCCCACACCTAGTTTGAACTAAAGTTTGAATTAATCACTTAAGTCCAGACTAACCCCCAGTACCTACAAGTTCAATCTAAGCTTTCCTTAGTTGGAATTAAGAAATTTCTTAGTTCGGACTAGGGAAGGCCTACTGTAGCCATGGGCTAAGTTAGCCCAGACTAATTTGCCAGTATAGACATAGCCATTGAGTCAATAGCCTTTGTATCAGGCTATGAGTGACTTGCCCGGTCATATAGGAAGTCCATGGCATAGCTAGGAATTAAATGAAGTTATCCCTCATCCCAGGCCTCAATGACCAAACCATCTCAATTTTGATCTCATTTGGATTTTCCATCAGTGTAACTCTGAGGAAGACAGTAAAGAATTTTTTTTTTCTAAGAGGTACTGGATATACTGTGCTTCCTTCAGGTTTAGATTTGTCTAACAACAAGAGCCAGTAGGGAAACAAATGCCCCATCTAGAATTTCTTTTTCTTCTGCTATCTCACAATATTGCAGAGAATTTCTTTGGGTTTGTTTTATTTTTAACACGGGTTTCAGGCATAGGAATAGGGTGACCTGCATTCTATTTCTAACACTTCCATTTCCTGTATGATCTTTAAGATGTTAATAGAGCCTGTTTTCTGGCCTCTCATACATAGGCTTTACACCACTGCAGGGCCAGATTAAGACATGCTGAGGCCCTAAACTGTGTTAAGATTCAGAGGCCCCACACCATAAAAAATAAAGAGGAAAAAAGTATATTACATTGTAATAGAAAGGGTAATGTAAAAATAAATGATAAGCCATTATATTTGCATATATACATAGACAAAGATGGAACAAAAAACAACTACATAAAACATACATCATGCAAAAAGCCTTATTTGCATTATCAATTTCAATGATGATAAATCTTAGTTATCACTGTCAGATGTAGAGGACCCTCATAATATGAGACTCCAAGCCATAGCTGGCTTGGCATGTGCCTAAATCAGGAACTGCACCACTATCTTTGTTGCCAGTCAGTCCCCTAACCAATTAATGATTTAAGACCTATAAAAAAAATGAAAAGGGTAGTTAAAAGGAAAACCATGTTCAAAAGCAGGCCAACCAAATAATAGACATGTGCTCAAGGAATTTAGGGCAGGAAGGTTATTAACAGCTTAAGGTAAAAACAAACAAAACTATTTAAACTAAAAATCTTCTGCACTAAAGTCAAATTAACAATCTAATCTATGGTCACAAAAAAAAAAGGTAAATTAAAAATCCAGGATTTGCCCATGTGTTTCTCTCATACCATTGGACCTTCTTTATGGATAGACAGTTTTAAGTATTAACTTTGAATGTCCTTTTCCAATAGTTTTAAATCATACCCTTAACTTTGGATAGTTTTTTTGTAAGGCTTTAATTCCCAACCACTAACCTGTCCAGTTGTTTTAATGTATTTGCATTGCTATTAAATATTATTCTGTGATACATTTATTGTACATTAACTTTTTTCAAATAAACATGCTATGTCTTTTAAAAATCTTTCCATAGCTGAGCAAGAAGAAAATACTGTCAGAAAGTCCTTTATCGGGAGCCCTATGTCAATCTTGGATTTTTATCAACACAGTCTCTATGGCCATCATGGAGGGGATGACTCTGAACAATTATCACGTTACAGTTTTCTTGAGCAGTTGAGTGGAGCTTCCAGCAAAGAAAGCAAGACCAAAGAGATCCCCAGTGTGAGTTATCATGCTTTTTATAATTTTGCCTCTTACACACCCCAGGAATATATTTATCTCATTTATATCTCTCTTCTGCATACATTGTTTCTCTTTAATGAAACCAGAAAGACACACCTGAAAATATGGCATGATTTACTAGAAGAGTAAAGCAAACTGAGCTCTTTTTTACAGGAGATTGCATAAGTGTGATGATAGCTGGTCATAGTGGACCACAAGCAAAATATGAGTCAACAGTGTAACACTGGGGTGTATTAACAGGAGCATTGTAAGTAAGACATGAGAATTCTTCCTCTCTGAATTCCATGCTGAATAGGCCTAAATTGGAGTATTCTGTCCAGTTCTGGGCACTTAATTTCAGGAAAGATGTGGACAAATTGGAGAAAGTCCAGAGAAGAGCAACACAAATGATGAGAGGTCTAGAACACTTGACTTATTAGGGAAGATTGAAGGAGCTGAATTTGTTTAGTCTGGAAAAGAGGAGACTGAGAGGGGACATGATAACAGCTTTCAAGTACCTAAGAGGTTGTTACAAGGAGGAGGGAGAATTTTTCTCCTTAATTGTTGATGATAGGACAAGAAACAATGGGTTTAAATTATGGCAAGAGACGTTTAGGTTGGATGTTAGGAAAAAATTCCTAACTGTCAGTTTCCAAAGGGGCAGCCGTGTTAGTCTCGTTCAGTAAAACAAACAAGGACTCCTGCGGCACTTAAAAACTAACAGATTTATATATTGCGTGACTTTTCTTCAAAGCGTCTGACAAAGTGGGATTTTCTCCCAAGAAAGCTCACACTGTAAATAAATGTCTTAGTCTTTAAGTACCACAGGACTCCTTGTTTGTCCAGCTGTCAGAGTGATTAACCACTGGAATAAGTTGCCTAGTCATGTTGTAGACTCTCCATCATTGGAAGTTTTTCAGAGCAGGTTAGACAAGCACCTGTCAGGGGTGGTTTAAGAGGGTACTTGGTCCTGCCATGAGTGCAGGGGACTGACTTGATGGCCTCCTAATGGTCCATCCAAGTTCTATGATTCCCTGGTCAAGCCTTAGGTCAACTTAAGGAAGGTTAAGTCACCACAGACTGCTGTGGCCACACTGGCCTTTTATTAAGTCGACTTAAGTGCCTCCTTAAGTTGACTTAATAACACCACCTCTTAAGGTCGACTTAGTGCTTCAGTTGACTTAATTGGCCTCCAGGCCCCTTCCCAGAGTTCCTGGCCACCAGGAAGGGTACTGTGCTCACCACTCCTCTGTTGGCCTAGCTCCTGCCAGTGTTGACGCAAGCAATTGACGGGAGTTTTTAGTGTGGACTCTCTAAGTCACCTTAATAAGGTCAACTTTAAGTTGAGTTAAAGTTGACCTTGTTAGGTCAACTTAACAGAGTCTCCAGGGTAGACATACCCCTCAGTGAGATACTCAATTCCAAGTACTAAAAGGGAAAATATATTCTGTAGTAAGCAGTCACAGGTGCAATACGTTTTTAATCACTCTTTTTCAGAGAACCTTTTCTTACATGTAGACGTTTTTAAAAAAATGTATTTCTGCAAGTATAAATTTTATTAAAAGAAACTGAAATGTTATATTTAAGAAACAAACCAGGTGGTGACTTGTATCCACGGCTGCTGAAGTATGTTGTTTCTGCTCTGGGAATGCAGCAAATGATGGTTTCAAGCACATTGATCAGGGTCCCACACAAATCTCATCTCTAAACTGCAGTGCTTTATGGACAGAAAATTGTATTTTGCCCCATAGTAGGTGTAAAACCTGCTTGCTAATTTATTTCATCCATAAAATGTGGACTTCTGCAACACTTAATATCTAAGATGTCATATCTCTGATAAGTGCAGACAGATTGCATAGGAGGGTGCACACTAGCTCTGAGGTCAGCATAGAGAGGCCACTGTTGGCTGTTTAGAGAGCTATTAGACTCATGATTACATTTACTCTAAATCTCAGCCTATGGGTGCATAGGTAAATTGGCATATATTTTTGTCTATATGATGGAATAGTAGCTGTGGCAAACCTAGAGTGCTACTGAGCAGCTTATTTCATACCACTTCCCCAGCTAACCCTGTAGTGTTCCCTGCAGAAAGACGGATTTCTTGAACTTTTTATGTGAAGAAGTGCAGTATTTTTTGTTCAGCCCTTCCCATTTCCCATTAAGAAACTACTGATAAGCACGTGCCTTTATTTTCCCAGCTCTTCTCCAGCTTGGACCTTTTGACCTCAATTTCAAAAATATAATGAAACATGAATAAAAGTAGATTTTTAATGAAGAATCAGTGGCTAGAACCTAAAGCTAATGATCCTGAAGCAGACTGGAATACCAGCTGTCAAATTAAGGACTTCCATCCTTGCTTCAACCCCACCTACCAGACCCACAGTAACCAGGCCCAGAAACTGCCACTAAGCAACAGCAACCCCAAGGAGTTTGGAGGAAACATGCTTAGGGAAATTTCTAGAGACCCTCAGAGCCCCTCTCTAAGGAGGTCACCACCAGCTACAGCTGAGGACACAGGGTATAAATGAAAGCTTTTCAGATCCAAGGTCCCTTAATCTCAACCAGACCCCTCTGGGTCACCGGCCCTTTTAGCCTTTAAAAGAGAAGCAAGTCAGGAATCACTGGCAGGGACAGACTTTAGAAAGCATCCAGTTTCAGCATTATCCTAGTGCTGCAGGAGATATGCCTTCATTTTGCATGCCTGCTCTTTGCTATCCATCCATTTCCCTCTGTTCATTGGGCCTGGAGCCACCTGACCTCCTTTTATTCACTCAGCTCTGTGATCTAGACTTAGACATACAATTTTCTCATTCGCTGAATTGTTGTTGGTGCTTGGTCCATCTTCTTCCCTGATTCCCCTTATTTTTGCAAGTTTTCATCTGCCAAATCCCTCATTCATATCCCACTGTTTCTTTCCACCTCTTCTCAGTCCCACAATCCTGTCCCATCGTCCCTCTTTCTTCCCTCAACCCTGACTACCCCACTGATAAAACAGCTAAAGCTAAATGATTATTGCAGAAATTAAATGAGCGTGCATATGTTTTCAAAACTGAACTAACAAAACATGTGCCAAGTTACCACTCTGTTTATTTGGATTGTATCTTGAATCTCTTTCCCACATCCTTTCTCTTTTTGATTGGAAGCTCTTATCAGGGGTTTCATCCTACTAAATAGTTGTACAGTATCAAGCACATTTTGAGTCTATTGTAAATATAAATGAGGACTACAGTAAAAAATCACACAAAGGATCAGTGGGTTTGATCACATGAGAAAAATGCATTTTCATCCTTGCTCCCATTTGTGCACTTCAGAATATCACTGTACAATTCCGTAGAACTAATAGTATCCGTTAAATAGCAGGGAGCATCAGAGGTTAGGTCCAAACTGCACAGTCAGAAGGACATAGAGGAAGCTTTCACTGCTCTTACCTACGCTGTGCCTTCAAGCCAATGTTATGAGACTTGCATTTTACTGAACACTAAATTCACGCTCAAACTTGGAGAGAGAAATCCTGACACCCACGTTGTTTCACTGATGTTTATATAATGACTAGAATATGTTCCAGCTTTACATGAGAAAAACAGGAGAAAAAGAAAATGACACTAGAATAATACTAAAGAGGATAAATGAGGGAAAACAACCATTTAATTCCTCACCTTGACCATTTGGAGATTCACAGTTAAATTATGTAGACACGATGAATTGTCTCAAAAAATATATTGCAACTCTTCCTTTGTAAGGCCAAGGTATTTTGCTATTAATAGAGCAATCAGATATGGTTGTATTATATCAAATGGGTGAAAGGTTGCCTTTTTTGTTTTTAATTAATTTTTTTCTGATACATTATTTAAATAGGAAAAAGCTCTAATGTGCAAAAGCAGCACTGGGTTAAAGTTAAACAAAACTCATTGAAATGGCCTTAAGGACCTTGTAAAAATGTGTCATTAAACTAAAACACAGCAGTTGAGTCTCAGCACCAGCATTTATCATGCATAAGGTGGGAGCAGGGTTAGGGAGTCTCTTTAAGATTACTTTTTGGAGATTTGAAACAGTGCTCAAAAACAGTGTTCCCTCTTGGTGAACAGTGAAAGCTCAATAAAACACAAGAGATTTGCCTATTAGTATTACGCTTTTCAGAATGACAAATGAGAATCAGTGACCATGAAAAGTGGGTTGCCCCTGAACTCCTTGTTTGAACCAGCACAGCAATTTTTTCCCAGCTGTAATTTGTCCACTACAAGAAGATCCATAGTCTGTTTAAATTAAACTTGTGTAGTTTGGAACATTACTCACAAAAAATGGGGAATACCAGCAACAAGGACCTATGTCAACGATTCTGAAAAATCAGGCAAATTTGGGAAAGCAGCTGTGATCTGTAATGTGGCCTTCTAAAAAGAAAGTGGTACGTGCCCTGAATTTAGTTCTTGAATGATATATGTGAAAACTTAAAAAAAAAAAAAAAAAAAGTGTTGTGATAGACAGAATGAGTTTAGCCTGCTTGTCAAAAGAGCAGTCTGCCGTGGCAGTACCTTAGCTCAATTAAATTGGACTATAAGGCACCACCAAGATGGTGGTTACAGACTCTGTGCTATAATGAGACATTTTGGAAAGAAGCGCAAAACATGGAATTAGAATATAAAACAATCAATAGACAAAAAACCTTTTTTACAGATGGGGACTAAACAGACTGTTTGAGAAATTACACATTGTTTTTAAGGAGGTAAAATAATAAATTAATTTTCTCAATCCATTCTTTGATCTCAGAAGTCCTAAAATTTCTGTTCTTAAAATCTTTTAGTTTCTGCACATTTCTGCTTACTGAGTAAGAGGTCATTTTGAATCAGTTAAATTCTGAAATGCTGTGGTTCTTCAGTAAATTACAATTTTTGTACGAAACAAACATATTTTCAAACAGAAGATTTTTAAACTAAACTGAAGGATGTGGATAAAACCTTATTCTAAATTAATAAGTTTAATGTATTTTTCTAACTGGAGGATTTTTGCTAATTTCAGTATTTCAAAAGTGAGAGCACCATTATTTTTACGTGCAGCAGTTAAATTTGATATTTAATTCAAAAATAACTGATTTAATTCAATGAACTCCTATAAAACCTGTACCAAACATCGTCAGCCAGTGGAAAAACCCTGGTTGATTTTGGTGAGCTTTAGCTTGTATCCATGATATATAGAATACTGCTCCTGCTGTCTTTGGCAATAACTGATAATGCCCTAGCCATTTGCTGACATCATGATTTCTTCTCCAGTTACACAGAAATCTGAATCATGACAAGGCAGAGATGGAAATGTTATTTAACAATTTGCATTAGTTCAGAGCGTTTTTTTAAATAAAATTAATAAATCACAACATATTTTAAAGAAAGCGGAAAACAAGGTATCTGTTCCTCATTTTCCTTTGTTTGTACAGCACCGCTTAGCACAATGTGGTCCTGGTCCATGACTAGGGCTCAGATGCTCTGGCTTATAGATCTAATAATTAATGATTTTTACTGTCTTGTTCCTTGCTGCAGAGAAGCATGTCAGTTGGCTTGTCATCCCTATGACCCCAAAGCATCATGAAAAATATATGTTGATACATATCTCTGTCTCTAACTAATGGAGTCACATGCTTTTATTTAATAAGGTCATTCTTCTTTTCTTCCTTCCTATGGATAGTTCAGTTGAAATCAAAATTTCTTCTCAGTTATATTTCAAGCTATAACTTGGTGAGGGCAGAAAAGATAAATTCCTTTGTAGAAGAACAAGGGTGAAATGTTTGTATCCATTGCAAGCTTGGAAATCTGGGTTTTTTTCCTTCATTACAATGATTTACATGTGAACACTGACTTTTCACCTCAGATTACAGTGTTTACTACATCAATGATTTAGTTATGGGCCCCAATTAACTAAAGAGACTTTATTTGTGCATAAGTAAAGATATGCTTTTTTTTTTCCATGCAGCAGAGTGCCTGTGTATTGTACAGCTGATTCATGAAGGAAATTTGACGCTCAAGTCACCGTGTTTTGCAATTCAAGTAGGTTTTAGAGCTAGCTGGCAAATATGGGCAGAGGAAAAACAAATATATTAACAGAGAAGCCAAATGCTGTTTTGTCTATGCTTATGAATGGAGTCAGCATGGCGACATTCCCAGATAAACTCAGGAATTTTTACAAGTGAGTGAGTTGATTGGGAGCTAATGGCATAAGCATGTCTTGTACTTGCGAGTCTTCTAAAGTATCATATTAGCACAATGGAGTATTCACATAAGTACTTATACAATTCTGAAGATAATTAGAAATTACATCATGCCTGCCATCCTCAAAGATCCCAAAGCATTTTACGAGCAATAATGAAACAATTCAGCACCACTCACTTACAGCTGTACCTGGTGGTAGGAGGCATCATGGAAGTGGGAAATCACTGCAAGAGTCGAGGGAGAAGAAAGTTTGCCCAAGGACTCAGGGAAAAATGCCTCGTCTTATTAAAAGTGTCATTAGATCTTTCATGTCCAAGTTGAGCTGATGTGACCAAATACAAGAGAGACAAACACAGTAAACATCATTAAACTCAGTTTCTCTGTCTCAGAAGGATATAAAGTTGAGGTGATCCTGATGGGATTGGAATCTATGGCTCTAGACAGCCTAGGTGTTTCACAGCAGACATTTAGCTCAGTGAGCTTTCCCTTCTGGCATCCTTCATAATGAGATATCACCACTTTGTTTTTTAGGGGATTTCTTTTGTTTTGTTTTGTTTGAAATATTCAGTGCTTATGAAAAGAGCTGGATTGATGACACTGGAGGCTCATGACCGATCCATTGAACATATAGCATGGGCCACTTCCCACACCCCAGTCCTGTCACTGCTAGAGAAGACAGCATAATTCATTTTCCATGCCCATTCAATCCCTCTCCTATCTCCTGAGACTGAGAAAAAGGTGGTGACCTTGGCAGGGGGTGTTCTCACAAAGAATCTTAGTAGTGTCACCATCAGTTCAAGTAGGCCTCTAAACAGCCGTGGGACAACAGCCACCATTGCACATCACTGAGCTGAGCTGGATTTGAACCAGCAACCTAAAAGGTTATATCCTTTTAACAACCCCTGAACCATCCTACCACCCTTTTCTTATTGTTTTATATTGGTATATTTAAGGAGAGTTTTAGTTAGGAAATACTTCGTAATACCTGTGAAAATAGGAAGGGCTGGCTGTGTGACTCTCGGTGTGAGGCAATTTGGTGTTCCTTACTATAGTGAAAATGTTATGATAGAGCTCAGTTCAGCCCTGCAGGCACATGGAGGTACAGTTTGCTCTCCTCCAAACCTAAGGGACACCTGTGCCACTAGAGACATTCATTCTAAAGGAAGTGGGAGTGAGACAAATTGGGATACTCAGGTTTCCTGTTGCAGTAGCCCTCCAGTGGTAGCAGCTTTAAGTCCTAGCCAGGGGACCATGGGAGTCTAATTGGTGGAGACTGCATTGAATCATCACATTCCAAGGTACACTGGCCCTTTTCATCTCGGCCTGTTCACTCTCTTAGCAGCCCCAGCTGCCTCCAGACCTTTCTTTGGAGCTGCATTTGCAAGCACATTGTGTAGCAAGTGCCAGCCCTGCCCTGACAGACTTTAGCTCTCTGACAGTTCACAGTCCAAGTTCTTCCTTCTCAAGGAGAACATCAGGCCTGTAGTATTTTATAATGGCACAGTAGCCTGGCTCCTCACAGCCACAACTAGGCTTATGAAAATGTAGCTTAATTTCGGGCTTGGAGTTTATGATGATTTTATCATTGTTCTTGCTATTGTAATACTGTCATCTTAGGCAGAGCACTTAATCTATATGTGCTTCCACTTAATAAAATGGGAATAATTTCAGCTATTCCCCTGAATATGGAGATTGTTTCAATGGATATTGTGAGGCATAATTTATGTTTAAAGAGTGTGTTGAGAACCTCAGATGAATAATGCAATATTGTTCCATCAAGGAAAACAGAGTCTGGATAATTACACAATTTAATGTTGAATCTATTGTCTTGGGAGTCTCATAAGAATGACAATTTCAATGACAAATCCACAGGATCATGATCAGATAAGATAATGGACTTCATTGTGTCACCCAGGAGAGTACTGCAGAATTAAAAAATACATCATATAACCTAAGGTCTGATTTGGCTGAATGTGGAGAAACATTAAATTAGAAATAGACTAGGTCATCTCTGGACATCAACGAATTCTACATCTCAGGATTTTCATAGTGTGAGTTCTTATTTTACTGACCCTAGTATGCTACTGAGTCTTTTGTACCTAAGCAGATCCAGAAACCACTTAGGATATAAGAATTGTTTAAGAACACTTTACTAGCTCACGGAAAGGACACAATTGAGAAAGAAAGGTATTTTGGTTTTTAAAAAATGTGATTTAGTGAGAAAGTGAAGACATATACACATGTGGAGAGATGTAGGTAGAGATATAGATAGAAGTCTAATAAAAGAAATCAAAATATGGAACACTGAGAGGAATTAAAATAAGTCAAAGTACAAATTGTAGAAAACTGATAAGGGAAGCAAACTGACACAAGATGAAATTATGGACAGCAGAATTAAGGAAAATAAGCAGGAGCTTTCTTGAAGTGTATTAAAAATGGGGAAGAAATCAAAACGATATTGGTCCATTGCTAGGTTGAAAATATAGAATTGTGTATAACAATACAGAGAAGGCAGAAGTTTGAATAAGTATTTGTTCTATATTTGGGAAAAACAGATAAGGTAGTCATATAAGATAGTGGTCTTTCCATTCCCCCAGTATTTCACAAGAATGTTAAACAGCAGTTACTAAAGTTAAACATTTTTAAATCAGCAGATCTGGAGAACTTTTAAAAGAGTTGGCTGATAGGTTCTCTACACTATTAATGATGATTTTCAGTAGGTCTTGGAGTCCGCAGTCCTGGGCAAAATAATCAGTGGGACTTGATTAATAAATAATTAAAGAGGGGTAGTGTAATTAAAGCAAATTGACATAGGTTCATGGAAAATAAACTAACCTGATATCTTTTTTATTACAAAATTACAAGTATGGTTGAGAAGGATAACAGGATTGATGTAATATACATAGATGTCTGTCTGTACCACATGATGTTTTTATTAAAAACTGTAAAGATATAAAATGAATATTGCATACATGAAATGAATTAAAAAGCTGGCTAACCGATAGGTTCCAATATTTCATCATAAATAGGAAATCATCACAGAATGGGTGCATTTCTTGTGTATTCTCTCAAGGGTCAGTTCTTCACCTTGTAACTGTTTAGTATTTTTATTTATGACCTAGAAGGAAACATAAAATCATCAATTGTAGAGACTGCAAATCACCCGAAAATTGCTTGGGATGCTAACTAATGATGATGAAAGGTCAGCGATACAGAATTATCTGGACCTTTCAGTAACCTGGGTAAAAGCAAACAATAGGTTTCAATATAATTAAATGTAAATATATACTTCTAAGCACCAAGAGTGTAATCCGTAATTACAGGATGGGAGGCTCTAGCCTGGAAGCAGTGACTTTGCAAAAAGATTTGGGGGGTTTGATGCAGAATCAGCTAAACATGAGTTCACAAATAGACAATGTGGCTGACAGAGCTCATGTGATTCCTAGATACATAAATGGGACTCTTAAGTAGGAGCAAAGAAGTTATTTTGCCTGTGTGTTTGACACTGGTCTGACTGCTGCTGGAATACCATGTCCCATTCTTGTACCCACAATTCAAGGAGGATATTAATAAATTGGAGAGGGCTCAGAGAAGAGAACTGAGAATGATTAAAGGATTAGAAAACATGCCTTAAAGTGATAGCTTCAAGGAGCTCAATGTATTTAGTTTAGCAAAGCAAAATGAAGAGGTGACTTGATTAAAGTTTTTTATGTGCCTACATGGGTAACAACTGTTTAATAATAACTTCCAAAGGGGTAGCCGTGTGAGTCTAGTTAAAAAAACAAGGAGTCAGCACTTTTAAAGAATAACAAATGTATTTATCACATGAGCTTCCGTGGTGGAAAACCCCACTTTTTTAGATGCTTGAAGATGGGAACTCACTATTTAATAATAGACTCTTCAGCCTAATAAACTCCAAAGGGAGCAGCTGTGTTAGTAAAGCAAACAAGGAATCCTGTGGCACTTTTAAAGACTAACAAATTTATTTATTTCCTGAGCTTTCATCGGAAAAAATCCTACTTCATCAGATGCTTTGAAGATGGGGGAGCTTACAGAATGGGAGGAAATAAATGCAGAGTAGTGTAAGTCATGGGGTCAGGTCATACTGTAACAGCAAAGCAAAGCAAACTGGAAATAAGATGTACATTTTTAACAATGGGTGTAATTAACCATTGGAATAATTAATTTACCAAGAGCCACAGTGGATTTTCTACCACTGGCCATTATTAAAACAAGATTGGATTTTTTTTTATAAAATATATGTTCTAGGGATTATTTTGGGGAAGTTTTGTGGTCCCTTCTGGCCTTGGAACTTGGAATCTTTGAATAGTATCTTGTAATTTAAAGTCAACTCCAAAAAGTAAAGTGATAAGAAAACTAGCAACTGAAGAATGCCAGGTAGTTTCCTGGAGCAAAGCCTCACATGAACACTTAATACCGAAAAGAAATGCTTTTGAGTGCCGATTCTATTCTTGCCTTCAGGAACCAACTTCAAAACAATAAAAAAGCTACAATTCCACAGAGACTCACTTCTCTCTCCAGCCCTTCCTTGATGGAATAATTGAGATTTGTAAAACTTCTGGGAGTTGTACCAAAATAAATAAATTAAATAAAGTATCCACCAGTGGAGGAAGTGGTCCAGCAACAGAAACAAGAAGCCATCACGAACAAAGCTTCTTCTCCAAGATTTATTTAAGGCCTTAGAGGGGTCCATGTATAATGGAAAGAAACAAAAGAACCTTTACAAGCATCGGAGCCAACAGAAACAAAAAAAAATCAAACAAAAAACCCCCCAAACCTGTTGTTACAGCCTAGTTCTTCTTTGAGTGATTGCTCCTGGCATTCCAATGTAGGTGTATGCGTGCGTGCGTGTGTGTGTATGCATGGATAGCCAGAGACTTTTCCTATAAAGCACCCAAAGGCTTGCTGTGGCGCCCTCTGAAGTTGCGCCGTCGCGGCTCTCTATATGAGGCATAGCCGGCCCACCCCCTCAGTTCCTTCTTACTGCCGTGGCGGTAGCTGGAGTGTTTCTTGGCTGCCTTTGCGCAGTACTTCTCTGCTATTATTAGATGAGTACCAGTTTCAGAGTTAGATTTGGTGCCAGCCTCCAGGTCAGGGCATGCCAGTTTTTAAAACTTGTGACCCATGTCGCAAGCTGATACCACTTGACAACCCGCACTGCTCCTGCTTGAGGTGTTTGGGAGAGGCACACCTCAAAGATAAGTGCAAAATCATTTCAAGCCATGCACTCAAAAGGATAGAGAGCAAAGGCTGAAGCTTCTTTTGATGGAGGAAGCCCTTAGACCAGCTTCTGGAGCGAGTTCCGGCATGGTGCCGTCAGTTAGTAGTGCTGCAGGGGCACCGGAGCACCAAGAATCATTGAGTGGCCTGTGGCACCGGCCCTTGGCACCAGCGCCGGCGGCGGGGTTGCCTCCAGATCTTCGGATCGTCAGCAGCACTGCTCCCTCTCTCCAGTGCCGCAAAAGAGAAAGAGGTCAGACACAAGGAGCTCCCCAGTGAGGTCGAGCACTCCTAAAGAGCCGCAGACTAAGGTGGAGCAGCCATCGGCACCGTCAGCTCCAGCCCAGGCGGAGCAATCAGCTCCGGTGCCCATACTGTCCCTGACGCAGGAGATTTTAGGAGAAGAGAGGCTGCTGCCTTCGATGCCAGAAACATTTGTGGCAACGCATGATCTTATTGAACAGACAGCGCCGTCTGCCTCGGGTCTGGCTCCATCTCCAGCACCCGTGTCAGGGCCATCAAGAGTGAAGCCTCCGCTGGTGCGTCCAGCTTCACCGCGCTCTCCGGCACCGAGATCCAGGTCACCCTGGCACTTTCAGGTGAAGGACCCTTGGGCACCATCTGCGGTGCCGTCTTGGTCTCAGTCCCCAGTACTGTCCACCATAATCGCAGCGGCAGGGGCACCCCGTTACTGTTTGCCTCTAAGGAGAGGCCATTACCTCCCTCCTGTGCCACCAAGAGTGCCCGGGAATCGAAGCCTGCAGCACTGCCATAGGGAGCCTCTGGTACTGCACCACCATGGTCCCCACGGAGTGGCCCTCCATTGGACTCGGATGGGGCTTCCTCAGTATCCAGAGTCAGTAAACCCCGGAGCAAACAGTTGGCTCCGTACCCCCAGCAGTGGTATCCTCAATGATCTGTTCCTTCGCAGTGGCCTTTCTGGACTCCTTGGGCTTTCCATCAGGAGCAAGGCCTCGGGATGAGCAGATCCCACTCAGTGGCAAGCTCTCGCCCCCACCCCCGCCACCCAGGGGGCACTCCCCTGGAGTCAGGGGACTTCTCAGAAGGGGAGTCCTCTGCAAGATCCCAGGCTCCTATGGATCAGGACAGTTTAGATGTTCGCCGGGTGTTGGCCTTTTACATAGGACGAAACTCTTTAGAAAGACATGCCAGCTGTTTGTAGCAGTGGCGGACAGAATGAAAGGGGCACCAGTTTCAGCTCAGCGCCTCTTCTCCTGGATAGTCTCTTGTATTCGAGATCATTCCGTATTGGCTAAGATTGACCCGTTGGCATTCAAGGCCTACTCTACGAAAGCTCAAGCCTCTGCTGCATTCTTGAGTGGAGTACCGATTGTGGACATTTGTAAAGCGGCTACGTGGTCGTCTGCGCACGTGTTCACGCAGCACTATGCAATTGATCGGCAAACTCAGGGCAACGCTGCAGTGGGTAGAGCAGTCCTGCAGTCGGTGCCCCTGTGATTCCAACCCGCCACCATAAGTAAGACTAGGGAATCACCTACATTGAAATGGCCAGAAGCAGTCAGTCACAGAAGAAGAGGTTACCTACCTGTAACTGGTGTTCTTCAAGATGTGTTGCTCCTGGACATTCCACATCCTTCCCTCCTCCACGCTGCAGAATAGGCGTTAAGAAGGAACGGAGGAGGGGACGGGCCGGCTGTGCTTCATATAGAGACCCATGACAGCGCCACTCCAGAGGGAGCCACAGCCGACCCTACAGGTGCTCTATAGGAAAAGTCTCCAGCTATCCGTGCACGCACACGCGTACACCTACATTGAAATGTCCAGGAGCAACACATCTTGAAGAACACCAGTTACAGGTAGGTAATCTCTTTTTCTTTAACAGTTAGTGTAAAGCTGTGCCCAGAGATCTCTACACTGTGGAAACTAGAACTTGCAATCCTCTAATGGTGCACCTACTGGTGCAGGAGTCATGATGGGGGCTGTAGTGTAGACAGCACTCTGGCATTTTCAACATGTCATCACACCCTGCTTTGACTGGCCTTCCATGTTGTATAAATGTTTCCATAATTAATGCACTGTCTCATATAAGGTTGCATTTTTCATCCAGGGATTCTTCAACTGCTCTGAAACATTTGGGGAGTTGGTGGGTAATAAGAGGAGGCTTGGATTATGTGAAGGGTGTTTGACCAGGCAGACAGAGAGGCACTTTCTTGTTTGGTTGTGGAGAATGAAATAACAAGGCTGCACAACTGAGAACTTAATTTTCATGTTAATCTGAGAGAAGAGGAAATTAAAGGCTCTGTCTAAATTAGGAAAACTGGAACCTGTGTTTTCTACAGACATAGATTGTGGTATGGATGGGACTTAGGCATTTTTTCCATTGTGTCAGCTAATCCTGTTCAGAACAAATTCCCAGTGTATCACACCACCCCAAATGGAATGTGCTTAAATCATTAGGGTGAATTTATTTTCTGTGCCTGTGCTTTATGGCAGTTTTTTTGGGCTGCCCTGAGCACTGCAGCCCTGCCCAAAGCACAGTCCTTCTGTTGGGGCTTGCAAGAGGAGCCTTGGGAGGCAACTTGAAGGCTGTCTGCATAATCCCTGTGCTTTGAGAATCTTACCCAGTCCAGATAAGAGACTTTTAGGGTCCTTTATACCACTCCAGCCCTTGTACTTGGCATGAAAACACTAGAGCGGGACTAAGGATGCCACCCTCCTTTTTTTTTTTTTTACATTCCTTTTCTTATTTTTTCTTAAATGTGTCCCTAAATAAGAGTTTTCTCTGTTGCAGTGTTGAAGAAAGATGAAGGACAGGGAATGGTTATGGAGGACACGGGAGTGTACAGGGATAGGGACTTAGATCTAACAAAGGAATGCAGGTAGCAAAGTGTTAATGGAAGGCTGAAGACAAGTGGGATATCAGGAGGTCTAGAAGCTGACAGTACTGGTTGAAGGTTTTGAAAAATATCCTGGGCCTGATTCTGCTCTCACTTATATCCATTTTACACTGGTGTAACCCATTGATTTCAGTAGTCATGCTGGTCCTGTGTGCTGCAAGGGAGAAGAGACTAAGATCCTCATTTTCCTGAAAACCCATTCGGTCATCCTTACCCACACAGAGTAATGCCTTGTTCCATAGGACACCCCATTGGTTTCAATGAGACTGCTCATTGAATTAGGAGCCTTTCTTCTCTGCAAGGGTGAAAGAACCTGCCCCTTTTTGATTAAGGAAAACTTACTGACAGCAGCAGAAGTGTTCCCATTTTCTCCAATGCAGCCCATGCGCCTTCTGGTCTTAATTTACGTCCTTTTCCCACCGAGGGAGAATTTTAAAACTATTCGAATCATACACACACAATACCGTACATTTGGTGTATACAAGCTATATCATGGTATGTTGCAGTGGTCCCAAATATAAAATGTCTTGGAGCTCCTGTCATTTTGAAGTCTTTAGAGGTGCAGCACATGGTTGTTAGTAATAGTAAATGTTTATTTCCATATATAACTGAAGAATATTTAAGAATTGAATTGATTCCATGGTGAGTAGGCAGAAGAATATAGATCCTTCAGTCAACAGATAGCTAGAACCAAGAGCATACACTGAATAAAAATGTAATTTGCTGGCTGATTCCTTTAATTGGAGAACATTCTGAGCCATTTGTCAAAAAACTTGACAGATGTAGCCATTACGATTTGCACCATGGCTCAAAGTGCAATAATGTTTCACCATTTGTCATCTTACACTCTTCAATCTTGCAATTTTGGAAATGAATCTTTGGGTTTTATTTCCCTTTGCCTTCAATATTGTTGCCATGAATTGGAATATTATAATTTAATACAATAACCCAACATGGAATTCAGTAGACATTAACAGCAACAAATGACAAATAATATTAGGAAGTTTGCAAGATAGTGTAATTGTTATAATGGTGGAAATGTTATTAGTAATAAAACAAAGATAAAAAATAAATTGAATACAATAAACACTGAGTTGACTCAATCAAGATAAGAGGAATAGGGGCAGAGAGATATTCAAAAAAGCTCTTTGTTTTGTGCGTCTGGAAAATATTTTGACTTGAGGAGCATCTGATTAGCAGAGTTAAATGAGATGAATAATGGTGCAGCATTTTTGCAAATTGTTTTTCCAGCTGAAACTTGCCTCCTCCATCTACAGCAGTGATATGATTTACATAAAAGCAGCTAAATATCATGGAGGGAGGGGCAGGAAATGACTGATCTTTTAATATCAAAGTTATATACTCAGTATGATGCATGAGGAATGAGTTACATAGCACTAACGAATAGGAACTATGCACTGCACACAAAAGCCAAGCTATTTCTTACTTTAGTAGACTAACAAATTTATTAAACAATGTTGTTAAATTTGATAAATAAATTTGTTAATCTTTAAAAGTGCCAAGGACTGCTTGTTTGTTTTGCTGAACTAGACTAATACGGCTGCCCCTTTGGAACTTGCTTTAGTAGGGCCCTGTAGCCTCCTTCTTTCTTTTCCTTTTCATATGAAATCAGGAAGAAATACATAATCAAGTTTTTAAAAGAACAAGAAGTTTCTTGCTAAATATCTTTTAAAAATTACATGTTATAATCTTTCATAAGATCGTTTTATTTTATAGTATGTTTCAGTCCAGCCATTTTTTAAGTGTGCTGTGTTTCCTCTCTCAAAAGTTCAAACTTTTATTTAAATGAAAAGTCATCTTCTAGGTTTTATGCAACCTGACAAAAAGACTGACTATGTCTGGGGGCAAGGAACAGAAGAAAGTGTCACTATAAACGCAATGGTTTTAATTAGTGAATTGAAAGTAAAGGGTTTTTTTTTTAACCCATCCTGCTCATTTTGATTGCCTCAGGCCCAAAAATAAAATATTTGTCTTAGAACATTTTTTTTTTAAGACTTTGGCATTTGGATTCATTTCCCCATGCAGCACTAAGGAAAAACACTACTTGTATCCAGTATGATAAGCCTACAGGGGACTCAGCAGACTTAATAGCAAAGAGTGACAAAGATTGTATGGGAAGTTTGTAAAATACAGCTGAGTAATTTAAATGTCTTTAATAACCTTTCACAAAAGCTTAGAAGACTGATGTAAACTTTAGTGGCACATATCTGAGTCCCCAGCCTGACCTGCCCTCCATTCATCACTGAGAAGCATCCTGACAGCTGTACTCCCAGTGCTATGGATTATTCCATTCTCTGCTTGATTATTACTAGACATTGCTGAAACTTCTTGTGTTATAAAAACCCTGTCGCCTGAAGGATTTTTTTAAACTACGCTAATATTAGTCTTAGTAAACAAGAACCCAGGTGACTGTTTGAAGAATTATTTGAATAATTGGTATACATTTAAAAGTGAGCCCTCTGATATACTGTAAAATATGCACACATCTTATGTGTAAAATTAAACACACTATTAAGCACACTGTAAAACAAGGCCTCAAATGGATTTCTGTGGATGTCGAATAAAACATAAGTGGGTGGCAATGAGGAAATTAAATATGAATAAATTATATCAGAGTATTTTAAAATTGAAATGCTAACCATGCATTAATAGTACATGACTTTTTACGGCAAGAGTATTTAAACTTCTCCGAGACACTCTGTCTGCAACAAAATTAGCAGGTGTGGTGCAGTGGAGAGGCAGATTACACATGCATAAAGCTACAAGATGGATCTGAAATGCAACAGGTACATCTGTTAGGCTGCCTGATGCTGATGAATAGAACCAAATAAGCATAGCATACTTGGTTCATGGTCATTGTTGAAAGAGTTATTTTATATTGCAAAGCCTAACTTTAACATCCTGTTTTTGGGCCAACATCAGCAAACAGTATGTGTAGGTCAGTTTTTTCCACACTTGATTTTCTAATATTAGGCACTTAAATTCATATTTATTCACTTAAACAAGTGACTTGATTGTCAGAGATGCTGAAAGTTTGCAGCTATAGATGACTAACATCAGTGACAGTTCCAAAGTTTCAGCTCCTCTGAAAATCAGATCTCTTATTTAGGTGCCCAAATATGGATTTAGGCACTTACGGTACCTTTAGGCATCCAAGTGGGTGAATTTAACCTATAATGTCTTACTCTTGTATTGAGGTAATATGAGGCATTTTTCTACAGTTTCCACAAAAAGAAAGGGTAAATTCTGTGTTATTGAGTAAGAACCCATGATTCTACAGGAAAGGTTGTGATGTAATAAAACTGTTAATTTGAAACTAATGTTTACTGCATTTTTCCATAACCACATAGAACTGGCAACCAGCAAAGGACAGAACCATATCTATCATTACAGACACTGAAAACATGCCACACTGAACATGGCACTAAAGAGTTCAGTGTTACCAATCCCATATTCCTATAAATATTAGATACAAACAGGGAATCTATACTATGCCATCATATGCTGAATTTTAGTAGCACAATGACAAAACATAAGGAATGGAGGTAGGTGAGTAAACCAAGGAGCAGCAGTAACCATCGAAACTAGCTGAGTAACGTGGAGGAGGATGATCTGTTCCAGCTGTTTGATGAAAGTGACATAGTGCACCGAAATCCTGTTAATTGTTAATGATTACATCTATCATTTGGGATAGAGGTGGTGGTGTCTCTTGAGGTGGAACCCTAAAATGCAGGAGTGTAATCGATAGTCTTCTCTGCTGTTCCATGCTGGAAATTATGCTCCTTCCTGGGTCACAGGGAGGGCAGAATTGGTGCTTTGGTGGAACCATGCAGTGGTGCAGATACCTGGGGTGGCACATACCTCAGTTCTGGAGGGCTTTTGTGCTCTTGTGCAAGTTGTGTGGAAACTAATCCATCCATCTTCCACCACCGTCTTCAAACTGGAGCACCTTAAGACAGGCTAGAGAGAATATTGTAAACTCAGTTAGGGCTACAGTAACAATCATGGAAACAGAGGTGAAGCCTGAACTGATTTTTTTTTTTTTTTGGCAGGGCTTGTGGTTGACATGGATGGACACAAGCCTTGTGGCATAAATGAAACAGAGGCTGATAAAAACACAGGATGAATTGTTTGAAATCTGATTGGCTGGGCCTGCTCTCAAAGTGTGTAGACCATGGCCCACCCACACCCATGCCACTATATGGAAAGGAGATTCCTTTAACCAGATACTGTAGCCCCCTGTGGAAATATCTAGAATTTGGCTCTCTGCCAGATGTGAGGGCTTGGATCTATGAATGAGCCATTTACTTGATAACCAACAGTCATATATTCAGGGAGAATAATTAGCCTGTTTTCCTCAGGCCCCAATACACAGTTATGTATGTGGGAAATGTTCAAACTTTTGTAGAGGGCAGTTCAATAAGAATAAAAATGAGCACATCTCCAAATGATACATCAGAGTCTGGCTAACAGCTGATTGTGGTACCAGCATATACTAACCTGAGTTACGGTAAGTCACCTTTTGTCAAGCAGTTGGGAATATAATAAAAACCATTTCTAATTTTATATTAGAAGAATCTCAAGCTTTAGAAGCTGGTGGTTTTCTGTTCATTGCAGCAGATGGCATCCCATTTGGTGTTTTTAAGCTTTGTTTGAAAAAAAAAAAAGTTTCTAGGGAAGTTGGGTAAATTAACCTATTTATATCTCTATCCCACCAAGGGCCAGATCCAACATTCACTGAAGTCAGTGGAAACAATGCCACTGGCTTCCATAGATTTTGAATCAGAATCTGAGTCCACATTTCTGACATCGCATTTCAGGATCTCTTCTAGGCAGGAGGACAATATAGTCTTGAATGTCTTTATCAGGCAATATCCTGGCTGAAGAAAAAAAATCTCTGTACTAGAATCTCTATGTGGGCTAGTAGTAAAAGTATAGGACTGTGGAATAAGAAGAATAGGATGGATGTCCCAGTTCTGCTAATGCCTTTCTGAATAAGAACAGACAAATCACCTACTCTCTGATTGTCTCAGTACCACATCACAGAATCATAGAATCTGGAAAGAACCATGAGAGGTCATTGAGTCCAGTCCCCTGCGCTCGTGACAGGAGCAAGTACTACCTTAAACCATCCCTGACAGGTGTTTAAGCTGCTCTTAAAAAACTTCCAATGATAGAGATTCCACACTCTGCCTAGGCTACTTATTCCAGTGGTTGATCCCTCTGATAGTTAGGAATTTCTTCCTAATGTCCAAGCAAAACCTCCCTTGCCATAATTTAAGCTCATTGCTTTTTGTCCTATCATGAGCAGTTAAGGAGAACAATTTTTCTCCCTCCTCCTCCTCATGGCAACCTTTTAGGTACTTGAAAACTGCTCCCTCTCAGTTTCCTCTTTTCCAGACTAAACAAAACCAGCTCTTTCAATCTTCCCTCATAACTCAAGTGTTCTAGACCATTAATCATTCATGTTGCTCTTCTCTGGACTTTCTCCAATTTGTCCGCATCTTTCCTGAAATGAGGTGCCCAGAACTGGACACACTATTCCAGTTGAGACCTAACCAGGGCCAAGTGAAGTGGAAAAATTACTTCTCATGTCGTACTTACAATACTCTTGTTCACAAATCCCAGAATGGTGTTTGCTCTTTTTTTTTTTTTTTCCTTAGCAGTGTTACACTGTTGACTCATATTTAGCTTGTGGTCCACTATGACACCCAGATCCCTTTCTGCAGTACACCTTCCTAGCGAGTCATTGCCTATTTTGTATACATGCAATGGACTGTTCTTTCCTAAATGGAGTACTTTGCACTTGTCTTTATTGAATTTCATTCTGTTTACCTCAGACCATTTCACCAGTTTTCCAAATCATTTTGAATCAGTAAAACTATGGTTACAAATAATACCTTTCTGGAGTATTTGGGGTTTTAATTCAGGAATGTTTGTAGAGTGTTTTGAAAAGTTCAGAGAAAAGTTGCGATAGCAGTGCTAAGTACATTGTCATTGTTAATTCTACAGTAGCATCCACAGAACCCCTCATTCTTCAGTGGGCTCCAAACCAGCTATTGAGTCCTGCTGCCCGTAGCTCATTGCGGTCTGCACCGATGTTCCCTCTAAGCTGTGCGCATATGCACGCACACACAGGTTGTGAAATCCACACACACAAAAATTTAACAATGCTAATACCTTTATGCTACTTTAAGAAGGTGATTTCCAGTAGCATGTTTCAAATAAGGTTTTGTAATTTATAAAATCATTTCCATCACCATATCAAAATAAAATTTAGACATTATTTGCATCATAGGCTATGTTCACACATAAATGCTTATTTCAAAATAAGTTAATTCAAAATAAGTTATTTCAAAATAAAATTGTTATTTCAACTTAACTCAAATCAAAATAAGCAAAAACCTGAAATTGAAATAGCAAGTCCGGACACAGGACTTGCTATTTTGAAGCAGGAGAGGGACAGCATGGGAGGTGCGGCAACATGGCCCCCTCCCTGGGCCATGCCCTCACCCAGTATATAGAAAAAGGAAGGCACCCTGGGAAGATGAAAAGCAAAAGTGTTAATTTGAAATAATGGTTATTTTGAAATAACACATCCAAATGGTGTTATTTCAAAACAACCTTTTCGAAATAACCACTATTTCAATTTCAACCTAGGTTTTATTGTTTTGATATAAGGGTCGTTATTTCAAAATGATGGAGGCTTGTCATTTCAAAATAAGGAACCATCATTTGGGCACAACTTTTTAAAATCGAAACAACAAAAAACAACGTGTGAACACAGCTGTGCACACTTACTTTGTTGCACTCACAAGTTTGACCACACTCACTGGAGTGCATACAAATTTGGACACTGGCTCCAAATATTTGCACAAAAGACATTTTTTGTGCACACAGCCTATGAAAAATTAAAGGAAACACTGGTCTGTACCCTGGGGAAATTTTAATTAAATCCTTATTGCTGAGTCCAGAATGTTTCAGAACATGGACTGTGTTGATATTTTAAAGGTTTACTTAGATTCCAAAATACATCAAGCGTAGATTTGTTTTGTTTTTCAGCAAAACATTTCAAAACTGTTAATTTCCTAATATAACTTACTCATTTCTTTTTCATTTCCTAATGGGTTTCTTATTGTGCCTCATCTGTGACAGTATCCACTCACTAGGAAATCTGACGTACCTTACCACACAGGTTACAGTATGTGTGCATGTATTCCAGTTGTATTTTAGTCCTCCTAGTGGTCTTTTATAATAACAATAATGTAGCCTTTATTTTATATACAGGAATATGAGGCATATAACACATCTCTGAATAGTTTGTTGAATAAATAACACAGAAACATTTACAGAATGCATACAACAAGGAAAAAAAAATCTTAAACATCTTTCTCCTACCCATCCATTCCCATGTTGAACCACCCCGCCAGTTACATATCACTAAATATACTCACTATGGACTGCATCATTCTGTCACTGCAGAAAACCCACAAAAGGGACAAGAAACTTTACATGTTTCCCCTGAGGAAGTTTTCTCCTCTCCTACAATAATTCCCTTGGGGAAATGGACTCTGCCCCCATTCCATTTTGGGGGATTCAGACCCCCAGAAGCTGGGGAGACCCTTATGCAAACACACTGCCTCCCCTCTGCTGATTGTGTGCAGTCCCTTGTCAGAAGAATGCCTGTTTTCAAAGTGGCATGTTTCCACAGTTTAGGGAGAATCAGCACGTGTGTTGACCAAGCTTAAGGCTCTATTAACTGCTGAGAGCGATCCTTGTTGGTTTTCAGAGAGTGTGAAGGAGGAAGACAGTCTGCCTAGTGTATCCATCTTTTTCTTATTCTTCTCACTCTAAGGCTGTTCTCCTTACATGGGGTTTGGCAGTCTTGCCTGGTGTCCTCTGAATTAGGTCGAGGGAAGGTGTGATAATGCTGTAGAGGCAGAATTCTTCACTTCTGCATTAATCCTCAAAGGCTGATCAAAACTAGATGTGCTGAGCCCTGAAAATCTGTTGGTGTCCATTGCAGATCCACAGGTATTCACATCTGCAAATGTGGGTAACCGCAGACCCATTGCTGCAGATTGACCCGTGGATGCAGATTCTATTTTATCTGCCCAGGGTGAGAATCGTTGCTGCAGAGGAACAAGGAAGTGCTCCAGCCAATCCTAGCTCAGCTCTGGCTGTGGTCTGCCAGCCAGTCAGAGTCTCAGTCACAGCAGGCTGGGGCTTAGAGAGTCACTGCTCACTGTCAGTCAGTCAGCATGCTGGCCTTTGATTGGCTCATTCCCTCTGACTTCCCTGCCCACTTCTTGCTTTTCTTGTTTGGGGTTTACATGACATGCTGTCAATCAGATACTTCACTGGTGGCCAAGGAAATCTGATTGACAGCACAGCGTACAAACCACAAACAAGGAAAGGAAAAAGTGGGTGGAACCCATGTGGGGAATGAGCCAGTCAAAGGCTAAAATGCTGACTGTGAGCCCAAGCTCAGTTGCAGATGTGCTTACAGATGTAGATAAAACATGGGATGCAGATCGCAGACTGGATAGATGCTGTCATTGAGCAGATGCAGATCGGATGTGGATCTATGTTTTTGTATCCGTGCAGGGCTCTATAGATGTGTGTGGGCGTATACTAAAAAAGATCAAACGACCAATGCTAAACCATTATGTGTTTTATTAATCAAAATGTATATCATTGGTTTACCTGGAGCAGGAATGGAGTCTATCACATACACATTTAATAGCTATTTTAGCTATGGTAGCTTTCTGTCTATGTAACTGGCAGTCCGTTTCTCATTGCTAACATACCCTGCTTATTCCTACTGATGTTTCTTTACGATAATTCTCGGCAACTGGGGTGAAGCTGTTATCTGCCATTTAGTTTTGTTTGTGACATGACTCACCTGTTCCCTGTATCTTTCCTCCTGTCTATCATTCCCTTGTGGGGTCATGAGTCACAGTCCAGGACTGCATCATTGAGTTGTCTGACAAATATTAGGTTAGTCTCAGATCTATATTTGTCCACTCAGATGTATTTTAAGTAACTGACATATTACTCAGTCTAATTTTATCCTGTTACTACCCTGTGTAGCATCACTATAAACTGCATTTTTCTACTTCCACGAGGGTAGTAGCCGTGTCAGTCTAATTCAGCAAAATAGAGTCTGGTTGCACTTATGAAGACTGACACATTTATTTATCACATTAGCTTTCATGGGAGACAATCCCATTTAATCAGACTTTTATAGACCTGTGAGCGTCTGACAAAGTGGGGTTGTCTCCCACGAAAGCTCATGCAATAAATACCTTTGTCAGTCTTTAAAAGTGCCACTAGGCTCCTTGTTTGTTTTGCATTTTTCTACTGAACTGTTGTGTGCAACGTGTCCCAAAACATGTAGTTTCTCTTACATACCATGCATAAAGTATGCCTTAGCATCCAGAGATGTACTAGGCACTTTACAGCTTAAATGAAGAAACATGGTCCCTGACTCCAGCATTTTATATTCTAGTATTAGTAGTGATACTACTATGAGTTGGAGGAACAGCTAATGAGAGCTGGGAATGGGTGAGTAACCACATCTGTTGTAGTGACATCCCTGCATACCACTGAAGTAAAACTTTATTTTCTTTGTTTACCTTAAATCACATGTTGCAGAGAGACCTAGAAGAAGTGATGGTTTAGGAGAGCTTGGTGGACCAAGTTTGGAAAGGATTTCCATTGTGTGAGAAAAGGTATGGAAATGAGATTGAGAAAAGGAAATCAAGGAGGGCATCAGTTCAGGCGTCACTGATGTTCCATTCATTTGAACAGATTGGTGGGACATAACACAGAAAAAACAGTAGTAGAAGTCCTGGAAATGTCAAAGTTGTAACAGAAAACAGTTAAAAAAGCAATAATTTATAGATAGGGCAGAAATATGGTTCTTATATCTAGGCACTGCCAAGTACTCTCTAGACTAGTCCTTGAAGTTTCCAGCATGCCTAGCAAAACATATTAGAATAGCTCCCCATCTACCGGTACCTTTTTTGGAGCATCCCTTCTGAGCCAATTTGTGATAGATTGGTGGATTGTTGCCCTCCTCTCGCATCACATCCTCTTGCCAGAGGGGCAGCTTTTCTGATTGTTGCTCTCTTCCCTTTCTCTCGCCTCACCCAACACATTTTCCCTCCTCTGACCTAATTATTTCTCTCTTTTTTGCTTCTGATTTCAAAGGGTCCCCCCCTTTCTTTTTCTTTTTTTTCCATTCACCTGATTGATGCCTATGTTCCTTTCCTCATTATTCAGAAAGTTACATGCTACTCATTCTGCTTCTCGAGAGAGTTGTCCAGAATGGGGCTGGAATACGTGCTTTTGCAGTTGTACTATATGGTGGTGTGAGTTGGGGGTGGGGGAGAAGGAAAGCTTGAATAGGTGAGCTGTTTCCTGAGCTAGTTTTACTACACTTAAATTGTTTCTGTGGTAACAATTTTTGGGGTTACTACAAGTGCAGAGAGGGAAGATGGGTCTCAAGGAGCTACTCGCAGCATGTTTACAATGCCAGGTAAGAGTGTTTCCCATAGCCTTCCAGCCTTGTCTAGGACTACCAAGGGATCACACGCCCAAGATGAGGAACACATAGTTATTGCAAATTTCAACCTTAACCACGAATTTCTTGGCATTTAAATTATGAATTTTCTTGGCTTGATTATTTTTCATTGCCTAAATTCTTAATATAAACTTTGTTGGGAGACTTATTAATACATTGTTTTACTTAACTAATTCAGATGGAGATTTATATTATTATTGCCTAAGTATAAGTCTTTTTAATAGGAAGGTCGTGGGGTTTTTGTTTGCTTCCAGTAGAATAACAAGTTATTTTATTATTCAAAAAGGGCTTACTTCCTGCTGTTTTCAATAAGATATTTAATAAATATGTAAATTTAAAAATTAATTTACTGCATACGTTTGGCAGCATGACTTTTGAACTGACAAAAGTTTGATGGATTGTAAAATTATCCCCCTAAAAATCATCAGACATAGTAAACAGAATTTATCAACCTCTGGTAATTTTACAGCTTTTTCTTCATCTTATCTTCTGTTAGGAACTCACTTAAAATTGATTATAATGCAGTATATTTCTAGAGTCATAATTCATTCATAGATTAATTAGATTTTAGGTTAATATCCTATCATAGTATGGGACATGAGCCAGCAGAGTGTTTTCCAGTGGTTACAGAGTTGCAGTAGAGAAACCTTGATTATTGTTCCCATGTGGCTTAAACCACCAAGACTAATCACTAATCAAATTCAAACCACATAAAATGGAACATCCCTCATAGCATTTATTTTCTAGCTGGTTTATACTGTAAGCTCTTTATTGACACAACCAGACAGACTGAAATAAACTTTAAAAACTGCAAGAGTAATTTCTCCCTTACTTAATTTTTTTTCTATATTTGACTCTTCTGATTTTGTTTGTGTACTGTTCTGATTTTTGTACATGTGCCTCTGTAGCTTCTGCCCCTCCCGTCCCACAAATTTTCTGGGCTACAGGACAAGTAAATTGGTTGCAGCAAATTAAAAAAAAAAGTGTATGCAAAGTATACTTGCATACAGGATTTGACTGCTGATGGATTAAACATAGGTTTCAATATGGACAGAGAGATCCCTGTTCTTGTTTGGTGTCAGTCTTTTTTGTTTTTTTAATGATGTGATCTTAGTCACCTAAAGTGGCAAGAACCATATTACCCAGTGGTTTTCAAACATTTTTTCTCAGGACCCAGTTGAAAAAAAATCATGTATGCCCATGGCCCAACTACTACATCTTTGAGCAATGCTTTCCAGTCTTTTTGGTGGTGGCCGCAGGGCAGAGCCATAACGTGGCGATCCGGTGCCTGTGGTACCTTCCGATCGGAACGCACCCCTTGACATTAGTGGGGCTTGGGGCCAGTGCCGTGAAATGCACCTTTAATAGAGCGGCTCCACTGAGCCACTCCGGCACGGGGCCCGCCGTAGTTATGGCCCTGCTGCAGGGGGTGCCATGGCTCAGTGCCTGAGAGTCTGAAACCCAGCACTGGGTTCCAGCCCTAAGTTTGAAAACACTGATTTAACCAACATGACTGTTTAGTCTCAATCTTGACTCTATGACCCTCTGTGGATGCAGTGAACTGTTGCATTTCTATTGCACAGATCAGGACAAGTTATAAAGAGAGCACATATACTACTAGGGAGTGTGCCTCCATGGAGGTTTGGTGGGGCAGGTGTGCTTATTTGGGAAAACTATGGGAGCCTGGCCTCCAGAGAAATACCTTACCTGTGCACTGTAGCTTTAAGACCTGAGACGGAGGAAAAGTGAGGCTATTCTTACTTTTCAAAAATAGTCCCCACAAAAAACGACTCTTAATTTCAGTTTTAGAATCCTTAGTGGCAAATCCTGCTTCAGGACAGGGTGAAGGGCCTGGTGTCAGTGAAACCAGTATCATTTTGCAGCCTCAGGGAGGTGGACTTTGGGGCGGGAGACGTGTCGCCTATGCATACCACCACCTTGTGCGACATTCTTCAGAGGCTTCCTGTGCAGTGGTGTTTAAGACAGGTTTCGGAAATGAAATAGGGTAGGGGTCTCAAACACGCAGCCAGTGGGCCACATATGGCCCCTAAAGCTATTTCCTGTGGCCTGCAACAACACTATCATTACCAATATTTGCAAAAGTGTTGCATGAAAAGGTTTCAGTGGTGCGGTCCTGGGGCTAACGTACTAATGGCTCATGCGGCCCTGTATTAGTCCTCCAGTGGCCCTCATGGTGATTTGAGTTTGAGACCCCTAAAGTAGGATGAACTGGTGCATCGGGGCAGATCCTGTGTTCCCTTTCCCACTCCCTTTAACAAGTGAGCATGCCAGGGCCATAGAGACTAGTCTTGCCCTGTACGTTGGGTCTGTGCTGTGAATCCTCTCTACAGCCATGCTCTCTTTCTCCCCTCTACAGCTCTCTCTATGTACAAACTACTTGTGCCCCTCAGTGTATAAAGACTGGATGCTGCCCTTTTTTTTTTTTTTTTTAAAGAAGGGAGAAGGGGACTGTTTCTGCAGTCTTGCAGTGCTGCTGACTGCTCCTCATGCTGCCACTAGAAAACTGCTCTTTCTGCCTCTGCTGCTTCTGTCTCTTTCCCGTTGGATAAGGTGGTGCACTCTAGATGTTCACAGGCTAATGTGAAGAGAATCTAGTTCAGTGCCCAAAACAAAAGGTAACTAGAGCAGAAAATCATTACCTACCACCAGTTACTCTTCACTACCGAATCTTGAGGACACATTGTGGAATGGAATCCCATTTTCCATCAGTGCACTGGGTTACAAACACTGAGATAGTAAAGGACTCAGATGTTACCGGAGTGAAGGAAGAAATTTCTTTATAATTACCAAAATAAATAGATTTGCTCAAGAAAGCCAAAGGTGGAACAGGAAGACAGACAGGTATGTGACTAATGCTTATGAAAAATAGTTTGAGAACAGTTCAGGCTTATGGAAAGATGACCCTTCTCACTGTGAGAGTCACTAATGATTATACAGCGTGTGTGCCTGAATTGGCCTTTATTGGATTTCATGGGTGTTTTGATTCTGGCCTTCAAAAAGCAGTGTTTTGAATTACCGGTATCTTCAGAAAAATATTTTGGTTTTTGAAGTAGCTTTTACAATTTCTTTCCTTATAGTTCTAGCCAATATCCTAGTTTTAAAAAGAAATCAGTTTTAACAAATATTAATTTTGGATTAAATAGCCAGGATTTTCCCCAACCTTTCCCTATCTAAATTACAAACAGACTTTTATGGAATATACACCTCTGCATAACACATCTTAGATGTTTAATTACTATACATTGAATAAAAAACTGACTAAGAATATGACAGGTAAAAGCATTTGGCTTAAGTGTGCATGATTTTCACTAATCTGATGTTCAGTGACTTATTGGCAACATAATGCTCAAACTAATCCTGTTTAGAGGCAGCACTGAACATTAAATAATTTGGTAGAGTAAGATAACTCTGTCAGTAACTTAGTTTGGCCTTTCAGTTGAAAACGTGTTACTGTTATGTTTCCTATTACTAGAAAATCAGAGTCATTTTATTATTTAGGTCTCTCCGTGAGTAATAGTAAATTGATTTCTCAAATGTGACCTTTATCCTGTGAGTCTCCTATTCACTTTCACTCTCTCAGGTGCTAAAATCTAAAGTTTCAGCCTCCTTTCCCACCATAAATATTTGTTCTTTATTTCTGATGGTGAGTTCATCACTGAAATAAGCATCATTTTTATCTTTTGGATTTTCTCCATGAAAAGGAGAATTGGTAAGACCATGTCTGTTGACAGTTTGTTCCCTTGCTTGCTCTCTGCAGAAAGCAACAGTGTTTAGCTTCTTTAACTTCTCTGGTCACAGCTGTCTGAATACCTGTTTGTTATTACGTTGTTACTGCTGTCTTTTCCTACTAAATTCCATTCACATTATTCTCTCTTCACCCCCACCCCCCGATACACACTGCTTAGGTATAGATCAGGCATCCAACAGCCATCATAAAGTGCCATGGGGAAACAGCCATCCCTGTGGTACTTCAACATGCCCAGTTTCTTACCTGACCAAGAACATTTCAGAATCCAAATATCTTGCGTTCTAAAAATAGGCAAAGGTTTGCAGCATGAATAAAGGGGTTTTATATGGCTAATCCAGTTAATATAAACAGCCTGCTGTTTCATCAAAAAAATAATATTGCTTGTTAAACTGTGAGGGTAACATTGCTAGTATGTAATTGTTGCTGTTGTATTGCCTGCATTTCTAGGTGCAACACCCAATGCAATACTGGGCACAGTATTCATTTTGAGTAACTGAATGCATTAAACCCATGAAAATTGTTCCTTTTTAAGACACATAAGGCTCTATTGACGAGGCAATACCTTGTACCTACCATGTCATACAGGGAGGCAAAACACCAATTATTCAGCTCGCAGCTCCACTGCCAGCTATTCATTTATCAAGAGCCATTTTGTCCAAGTATGCAGACATGCAGTACTCATACTAATGTGCTTTATTTCCCTTAGGTAATTTATTTATATTTTCAAAGGGCCAAAAATATTCTCCTTGGCAACAAAAAATTAAATATTTATGTAGAATATTAATCCTCTGTACACCTAGACACAGGGCCAGATTTACACCTTACACACCACAAGGTGCAGCACCTTGAGCTCCCCCACAGCTGACTTTTGTGTTATCCATGAGGAAGGAGGGCAAGTCTGGGGAAGAGAGGGCTGGTCTGGCCAGCTTTGTGGAGAAGGAGAGAGGGTCTGGAGTGACTGGTTCAGCCAGCTCCAAGCGTGGAGAACATGCTCAACCTCTATGTTCGGCTTTTGGCCTGGCCAGGGGATAGAGCAGCTGTTTTCAGCCAGTGTGTTTTAGCACACTGGTGTGCCATGAGAACTGTCCAAGTGTGTCGTGAAATTTTATACAAAGGTAGTAAAAATAAATGTAAAATATTGTTTCATGTTAAACAATATTCTATCCAACTGAAGTTACAGCTCATAAAACTCATGAAAATTAATCAAATTAAAAGTGAGGTATCAGTCTTTTGATTCTAAATGCAGGTGGCCAAAAGACAAAATTAAGATGATGTGTATTTTTTTTTCCAGGAGATTGGAAGCATTAATGCATTTCATCCTTCTTTAGTTTGTTGTATGCACTATGCTGCAAACCCCTCTAGTAAGCCCATAGTAAATGTGCTGTTTATGATCAATCAATTAGCTGAAAAAAGTGAGCGTGCCATGGAATTGTTTCTCTCATTGAAGTGTGCCATGTTACTGAAAAGATTGGGAACCACTGAAATAGGGCTTCAGCAGAAAAAGGAGGGGCAGGGCCCTGGAAGAAAGGAGAAGGAGAAGGGGGTGGGACAAATCTCCTGACACTCGTGTGGGATCCCCTGGTTGGCTGGGGCCCCTGGGCCTGGGCCCTGTTGGACTGCGTGGTAATCTGCCACTGTTTAGGCACGTCAAACATGTGCCTACTGTGCCTAATTGGAAATCCAGCGCTGCCTAGACCTGGCATGCAAATTTCTGGTTCTTTTGACAGTATTATCAAGCTACACATAATACCACATGTAGATTACTTTCACCTAAGTATATATTGTTTTCTCATAAAAGGATGAACAGATCAATAATTTCACAAACACTTCATATCAATGCAATTTTTCCTTGAGACAGGAAATAGAGGGCTTCTTATTATTTATCTTGAAAGTCTGATGGGGTTCCTTTGAGAAGGTCATTGTCTGCTACAGCAAAATAATCATGGGATTTCTGTTCAAGCAGGAAAAAGAAAAATGATTCATTATTTCAAAAATTATTTTACCGTCAGTCCAGAAGAATAGATGAAAGCTTCTGACAATGTATAAGGGAGAACAAGGCTTAACTTATTATTTAAGGTTACGCTTTAAAGAGAAAAAAGTTCAAACATTACATTTTTAGCTCAGCTGTAATATAACAGAGGTCATACAGTTACAGCTTTCACCTTTGTAGTTTTCTGGCTGTGATTGTACCGCTATTTTCACTGCAGA
This sequence comes from Podocnemis expansa, assembly GCA_007922195.1. NCBI lineage: Eukaryota > Metazoa > Chordata > Testudines > Podocnemididae > Podocnemis > Podocnemis expansa. Next base: position 16,820,659 of record ML681984.1, on the reverse strand, counting down.
GCTTTACCTGTCCACCTAACATTCTCATCCATTTGGCTAAATGAAATCTGGAGGCTGTTCGCTTTCTATTAAGAAACTACCACTACATTCTATCACTTTCTGTCTGTCTTATGGAAAACTACTGTACCTCAGTTCAAAGCTAAACTCAACCTTTTTGTAATACACCTTGTTATGCAACACAAAATGCTATGGCCCTGAATCCAACCTCTTTTACAATGGTGTTACAGAAGTGTAACTCCATTGACGTCAGTGGAGTTGGTCCTGGTTTAAACTAGTGTAACTTTGAACAGAATTCAGCTCTGCATCCACAAAACACCTTTTTGATAAGAGGAAACTGCATGGGTATTAAGGGTGCTCTACTGAGCATGCAGGATGATAGTTTGTCACATGTACAGTAGAGCATCTGTGCCTTCGCTGATTAATCCTATTGTAGAATAAGAGACAAGCAGCTATTGTAATGACTGGGACGTTTAGAGTGGAAGAAAGTATGAACTTGTAATGATCAACAGTAGACACTGTGCAATCAATATGATCTTGGATACACACAGGCAGGGTAACTTACGGAATGAAAAAATGTAAAAAGCTAGAAAACTGTTTTGCTTTGTGGTATAGTTTTAAATAATAATTTTATAATTCAGAAGCAAGCTTAGTTGATATCTCCTTTTAGGGATTAGATCTGAAATGAAAGGTCTTGAGTTATGCAATTAAGTATTGATTTTGTTGATCTATATTCAGTTCTCATAGCAATTTAGTTGTTTCTGCACAGAAGTGTTCTGCTGATATACTTTACTTGGAGTAATACTCCTTTTGCTTTTGTGCTAAGCTCAAAGCAAAATTGTTCAATGTATACGAGACAAAAGTAGGTTTATTTTATTCTAGTGTGTAACTGACTCTGAGCCTCTTAAACTACCGTTTAATTAAACTTGGATGCAAAATGCATTTACACAACAGTATTTTCATTGCTGATTTGGAGCTCAAGTGTATCTTACAGCCCTAGTCTGCTTAGGAGAGAGCACATTGCAAAATTAGCACGGTATGTGGTAGGGGAGGACATGATGCTGCATATTAAGGGTATGCAGCATGAGTCCCCCCTCAGCAGCTGTGGCGCTGCCTTCACCCCACCCTTCCCTATCCCTTTTTGCTAGGCCTCATCCTGGTGGTGTTTTTAGCATAATAGTGGACTGGAACTGTGACTAGTCCCAGACCACATGGGCCACAAGGAGAAAAGGCTCCTTGCAGCCCTGTCCACCCACAGTTAGAAAGCGCTTCATAAATTCTTTGTGCAGTAAAACAAAAATATTCAGTGTGTATATATGGTACTTCAGTGTGCATTTAGGTTAGTTTATTTTGTTGCACTAACATGTTTTATTACATTCGTCATGGGTTTTAGCAAAATCCATTAGAATGTAGTCACATGAAAAAGCGTTCTGATTCATGACTTTGCAGGAAATAGCCATTTAGACCTCTAGACTTCAAAATAAACATGGAGTCCTGTGGACTTTTAAAAACTTAAAATTTATTGATCACATGAGCTTCCATGGGAGAAAACCAGCAATGTGAGCAGAGGAACTGAAATGGAAAGTGAACTACATCCTCACTCAAAACGTGGTTGCGGGCCAAGGCACAAGGCAGGTTCTGTGGGGAGAAGTGCTGCAGACCATACTGTACCCATCATGAGGTAGACAGACTGGCCTCCTGGGTAGTCAATGCTTTTCATAAGCATTAAATTCACCTAGATGAAAATATAAAAGATACAGGTACAGATTTTGTCCTGAGCTAAGATACAGTCTGTGCAGAAGGTGTCATCAGGAAGCAAGCTAAGCCTTCTTGATTCTTATGGTACCTTTGCAGCACCCTGATTTTATCCCCACAGAAGCTCAGGCAATAAATAAATCTGTTAGCCTTTAAAAGTGCCACCGGACTCCTTGTTTGTTTTGCTGAACGAGGCTAACACGGCTACCCTTTGGAACCAGAGACTTAAGGGTCAGAAAGGGCCATCATGATAAACTAGCCCATGGTTAAAGTATAGTTTGGCAGCCCCTGGAACCCTGCTAATCTCTGGGTCCCCTTTGTACACGTGCTGGCCCCAGCCCAGGTGGGCATTTTTTGAGCCCCACCAGCTCTTTCCGCACAAATGAAGCACAGCCTCAAATCCACAGCATCACCAGAACCTTGTCCACTAGTGCCCACATCAGATCCCTCTTTCCCCACATCCTCCTCATCCCCCATTTCCATTCCCTAAGCTCCCTCTCCAAGTCCCCACTCCAGCCCTCCTAACCCTCCAGACCCTTTCAGCCCCCCAACCCCTTCCATGCCTCCCCAGGCCCCCACCCCAACCCCTTCTTCCAAGCCTAACTTACCCGCCAGCTCTCCCAGCCCCTCCCCAGTCAGCCCGCCTCCCTCTTCCCCCACGCCCTTTCCCTGCCGGCTGCTCAACTGTCCCCCACCCCCATGGCCCTCTTACGTGGCTGCCAGAGTAGAGTGACCATGCCATGGGCTGCTCCTCCTGCTCAGAGCATGCTCAGGGCGGGAGTTTTAAAAACTCCCAGCCTGAGAGAAGCTCCCCGCCGGCCAGAAGACTGTGTCTTCCAGGCTGGTAGGGGCTGCAGCTGCCGGTGTAGTGTTAAAAACAGTGTTCTGTCAAGTTTTGTTACCCGGTTCTGCTTCTGACATCCAGGATGCAAAATGCACTAAGTGCACCGGCTGTGTCCCTCCCACTCCCGTAATAAACCCCTAATCTCTGGCTGAGTTACTAAATTCCTCAAATAGTGATTTAAAGACTTCAGGTTACAGAGAATCCACCATTTATACTAATTTAAATCTGCAAGTGAGCCATGCCCCATGGTGCAGAGGAGCAATGTAAATTGCAATCAGTGTAAATTGATTCCTAATTAATGTCTATAGAATCTAGACTAGCTTCTCCCCTCGGCCTCTGGAAACTCTACACCACTCGTAGGTGGTGGCTGGCCGGCTGAGGATTCCTGGAAAGTAGGAGAATGCTCAGCTGACGTAAAGTGGAAAAGCCAGCTCTTGTGTCACTTGCCCCCCTTCACACACACACACACACACACCCCACCCAGCATGCTGTGAAACACCAATTTACGCTTGTATTATGGTCTCATTGTGCTCATAGCCAGTTGGCATTAATTAGAGGAACTGTGAGCTGATCTAATTTAGGATGATAGGCCGGGGTGTTGCAAAGGTACCATAAGACTCAAGAAGGCTTAGCTTGCTTCCTGATGTCACCTTCTGCACAGATTGTATCTTAGCTCAGGACAAAATCTGTACCTGTATCTTTTATATTTTCATCTGGGTGAATATAATGCTTATGAAAAGCATTGACCGCCATGGAGGACAGTCTGTCTACCTCACGATGGTACAGTATGGTCTGCAGCACTTCTCCCCACAGAACCTGCCTCGTGCCTTGGCCCTCAACCACATTTAAGTGAGGACATAATTCAGTTTCCATTTCAGTTCCTCTTCTCACATTGCCGCCTGTGATGACAGGGATGGTTGTTTCACTGACAGTTAGGTTGACCACTGACTAATTTCAGATAGTCAATCCAACATGTTTCTGGGCCAGATTTGATTTGAACCAATGAGCTCAATATACTATTACCAAATACCTGAACCATCCAGTTCCCCAGGATACTGCATAAATATGTATGCATATATACTGCATAAATATGATATCCCACTAAAGAGCCCTTTTCAGCATGAGAAAATACTGAGCCACATCAGAACTGCACTAAATAAATAAACATAAGCAAAGCTAACAAATTTGGGAGAAAGTCTTTCCCCTGTGTTTCCCCTGGACCCCACTGCAAAGTCTGTAATAGACCTAAGTTTGAGAACAGAATTTGACAGTCTTTAATTTAACATATATTTATAATTTATTTCATTTCATGCACTAGCTTTTGCCAGCTGCCATGAAAAGAAATATAATGTACTCTGTATCCAAATAGTCTACATTTTGTATCCCACTGGTCCTATTCACTTTCAGTAAATACTGAATAAGTTGTTAAAGAACACAGTGGATTCTTTCTTGTTAATAAAATAATGTATTCTAGGTTTTACAAAGTAGATATGTAAGTTATTTCATTATCAAGAGACTGGAATAGTTCATTGTCTGTAGAGGTCCTCACAGAAATTATTGTGCTTAAACTTTTTCTGCGTGGAGGTCTGGATGTAATTGAATTTACTTCCAGAATTATAATTAAGGAAATATCATATTGTAACTTTCTGCACACATGTATTAAGGAATAGATTACATGACTTCTTATTCCAAGGTCAGTATAACATATTCATATGCTATGCAAACACACTTGGCTTGCAAGTTAAACGCTCGGAACCAGTTCTTCATGACAAATTTGTCTAATTGCATTAGTATGATTCACTTAAATGTTCGTACTCCCACACCTCCCAGTTCACATTTCTTTTATTTACCTGCTGTTAGCTTTCAGATTGTATTAGGAGAGTGGTGATAGGTGGTAGGTTTTTTTCCCTTCCAGCTCCTGGAGTAATGTTATTACATGAGAAGCTCTGCTTTCACTTTTCTTTAAAAAAAAAAAAAAAAAAAAGTTTCTTGACCTCCTGGTCACAGGGTGAGACATGTAAACATGAACCTTAACGGCACAAAAACCCAATGGCAAATAAGAAGAATCCGAAATACATTATTTAAACCACACCAAAAAAAAAAAAAAACCCAAAACAAAAAAAACCCACCATTCTTGGGGTTTTTAAGCCAGTCTCATCAATTTGGAAGCCTGACCCTTGAGTGTTGAATGTTTGGATGGCAATACTGATCGGAAGTCGTTATTCTCTCACTTACTGAAGCTGAGGCGTAGGCATTTATTTTCAGGAATAAGTTAAAGGTATTTTATGACATAATTGCCTTTTTGTATACGTACTAATGCCAAGGTCAATGGTTTCATCTGATAAAAGACAAGATGGTCTGGGTTTTCTTTTCTCTATCACATTACTGCAATACTGTATGGCAAAGATGTGTGATTTGCTGATAGCGGTGGGGTGATATGTAAAAGTATTTTTTTTCTACCCTTCCTTTTCAGCTGATATTGATGTACTGGTTTCATTTTCTATAACACATGACTCCCCTTTCAGGATTTCTTTCTCTTTTGACCAGTGTATGATCACAAATTCCAACTGTCAGGAACACATGAAACAACTTTTCCACCCTTTCTAATTCCCTTTTTGTAATAGTGGATCATCTATCTACATAAGACTTATGTGTATCAAATTTAAAACTATGCATTCATTCCAGCGTTTACTAGTCAGTATATTCTCTGCCTTCAATTTTCATTGCCGGGAACATCAGTTTCATTTGTTTCAATGATTTTATTTAAACGTGGTGTGGATACCTTTCCACCCCACAATTTCTTTAGCATAATTTATTGGCTGTGAGTCCCTATATTAAATACCATGGTACGATTATCCTGATGTACTATTTTATATTGTATTTGCATGAGGTTATAAGCTATTGAAGTGCCATGTATATAGAACATAGGAGTCAGCTAACTGCATATTCACATCTGACTTGCACCATTTTATCAGCTCATCCAGAGTTTTTATTGCTATTTTACAGGGTGAGGCTTACAATACACTATCCAAAATAGCTCTGTGCAGTCAGTCCACAGATCCATTCTAGCTCTTGCCACCAAATAAAGGATGAAATCTCCCATTAAAAGCAATGGAAGTTTTGCCACTTACTTAATAGATCCAGGGTTTCACCAAAACCCTTCTGTTTATCCCTCCATATCTATGCCACCCCCCCCCCCATTTAATGCCTCCAAACCAAAGTGGAAAGTTGAAGAAAAAAATAAAAACAAAGAAAAGCCATGTAACCGAGCTATAGATATCAATAGTTCATGTAAACAAAATATTTGTGATTTAGATAGTCTGTGTAGGTGTTGTAGAGATGGTATGCATATGGATCGTTTCACTCAACATTCAGCAAAACGTGGCATATGTTCCCTGTCAGTAACTGTAGCCAATATTGTTTAAAGGGAGAGAAGGGAAGAACTTTGACAACTGAAATTGCAGGGAAGTTTAAGTGAGTGGCCTGTCCAGTGTAATTTCCAGAATTTGAATTTGTCTGGGAAACTGAGGATTACATCCCTCCTCTTTCAGAAAATACTATGGGCTCAGCAATAAGAACCACAGTTTTATGTCTCAGAGAGAAAATGGCAGTCGCAGCAGTACAATTCCCCTTTGAAATACTGTATGTTTGGCCATGCCTTCACTACTGAATCAAAAAGAAGACTTCCACTTACTGCTCACCCCCCACTTTTCTTTTCTTTTTTTTCTCTCTCTTTTTACATATTTGGCCATCAAAAAATAAGCACCTTGCTCTAATTTATCTTCCAATTGCCCAAAATCTCTAGGGTTAAATAAATGTGACAGTAAGAAAGTCTGATGTATTTTAAACTTAATCTTTTCCATAAACCCTGATGACTAGTTAAATCGTGTGTTTAATCACCCAGGAGCTTCTTATTCTGGTCAAGCTATACTCTTGGGTGAGGCTAAATTATCCATCTAAACCAAGACACACTGTTTGTTCTTGGACTGCCAATAGCATATTGATCCAGACATTGCTGGCTAACACTGAAAATGAGGACTGACCCTTACACACACAGCCCACATTTAACAATGGGTTTTTAAAAACATGTTGCACCCTGGGTCTCCACAAGACCCATAAAATACAATTGTGTGTGTGAGAGAGAGAGAGCTGGTAACATAAGATTTTTCTGAAAAAAAGACTGTGTGAACAACTGGTCATTTTTACTGAACTTCTCCCTAAACAGCCGATAAACTCTTCTTTGAGAAGATCTCTGAAAATACCAAAAGCCAACAAAGGGTTACAATTACACTTGTAGAATATTACTGTGCATTTTTTAATATAATGTGCTAATACATTGTCCAGCGTTTCATTTGGTGTAGTTTCAACAGAATTACACCACTTCCCAAAGTAGAGGTAGCCAATATCTGATTGATTCCAGTCCGTGGGGATTGGATCAGTTCAGTATAATTTCCTCTCTTGTTGCTTTCATTTCTATTAGGGAGGCTTTTGGTTCTTGAAAATCAATAGGCTTACCCATGCAAAATGTGAGAGGTTTTTTCAGCATGTTTCACCTGTGCCTGTATTTCACAGAAAATGTTTTTTTTCCCCTTCTGACTAGGTGCACTACATGTTACTATTCTGACAGACTCCACTCATAGATAAATATTCATTGACCCTTACAATAAATAAATACATAAATCCTGAAGAAGAGGTAAGATGTAAATTATTATGAAGAGGCTGAAGATACTTTCCACATACAAATTCCAGAAGCTGTCACTTAAAATGTAAATGGCACTTAACTGTTTTGCAAATTAAGTCCTGCATTTCTCAGCAGAATCATTAAAGCTATGATTTATCCCCAAAATGGACTTTATTATTCCATTTAATTATAATGGAGGATTAAGCCTAGATGCTTCTAACAAAGTATTCTTTTAACACTTTGAACTTTGGACAAAAAATAACTGACTGTGTACCGAGAATAGGTTTAATTGTTGTAAGAAATGGTTCCTTATAGTTTCCTTATTTATTACAGAAATTGAAACAAGCTGAAAAAACAAAGGAAGATTCTGAGAATGGATTATCTAAAATTTCCCTGGAGTCTCTCAATAAATTTAACAGCAATAAGGACATTTTATTAGAAAAAGAGAAGAATTGTCTGAACAAGGTTGAAGGACAAAAGGAAGAAAATGGAAAGAATGAAGAAGCTTCTTTAAATAGCTCTGATGGGCATGGTGTAGACCATTTAGAATCCTTGAGCGACTCTTTATATGATAGCTTCTCATCCTGTGCCAGCCAAGGCTCTAATGATGTATAAAGACACTTTCCAGTGGGCTGTGAATGGAGCACTTAAGCAACTGAGGGGAAAAAGAAAGGAACAACTGCTGAAAAACTTCAGCCTAAATTGTTGGATTCACAGCAGGATGTTTCCTGAGTTATTTTCGTGATACAGCAATAAGGGAAAACATGACTTGGTTTATGGTGATGCACGAGACTGGAAATTTTACACAAAGGCTGTTATTACAAAATGTCTTAATTTTGCACTTTTATGAATATTTGTACAGACGCTGTAAATTTGAGGGGAAAAATATATTTGTAGGGGAAAAAAAGCAATAAATATTAAATGGTGCCATGCTCCTGAAATGACAGATTACTAACTTTTAAAAGTTGATGTTAATATTAACAAGAAAAATTAATAGAGTTTTTAAAGGAAGATTTATAATTGTTCTAGTCTTAAGCCTGTATGTAGAAACACTGCTTTAACATAAAGCTGAGCCTGCCAAATGGTCTGTAATGGTCCACATTTTACACCATACATTTTGTAACTTTTTTAAAAGAAATTTTGTTCCATTTCATGTAAGATTTGCTAGGGATATGTGCATTTTAGTTGGTGTAATTCTTTACTGTCTATTGATTCTTCAAAAGGGTTTTGGTGTTAGAGACAATGTGAAAATAGTTGGATGCGAATACCCTGATCCTGAGCCTTGTGCATCTGCACATGAGCAGCCTCACTGAGCTCATAAAAAATGAAGTTACTCATGTGCATACGTATTGGGATGAGCAGGGTCAAAGTGATTTGCCACGACTTCAGTGGAAGTTGTACCTGAATAAAGGACTGCAGGATCTGGCCACCACTGATATCTGCAGTGTTTAATAGCTACCCTACTTACCCCTTCCTCTGTCACCCTGTAATATGAATTTCTGACTGACGTATGCGCTCTTCCCTTGGCTCCCCGCCCCCGCCCCATCCCATCATGGTTTTAGCTCCATCTAGGACTTTGGCCGATTGAAATAAAATTCATATTTGTAATTTAAACTTTTTAAAAAAATTTTACAAGTGATTTTTGGTGCTAACAAGTCAATTCAAAATATTTTTTTTTCCCTATAAAGACTTTAGCTGTGAGGGGAAAGTCTATTTCAAAAAGTAGCTGTATTTTTTCTAGCTGTGAAGTATTTATAAGTGCTCTTGTACAGCAATGGCTGTGTAATATGTGGGATCTTTCTAGCCCCTTTACTGGTTCTTCAGCACCTGCCTGTTAATCTTTGGCACGCTAGGAGCAGTGTTATTTTGTTAATAACCTGTGCCATTTGTTACAGTTTAACTGTCTTATTTCAAGTAACGCTGTCACACTTGCATTGTCTTTTGGAAACATTTCTAAATAAAGCTCGTATCACCTTTACAGCCTGCTATACTGTCACAGGGACAAACTCTCCAGCTGGGGGGTCACTCGGCTGGCCTGGCAAATGCTCTTCTCCCACGAAAGCTCATGCAAAAAACAAATCTCTTCGTCTTCAAGTGCCACACGACTGCTTGTTGGTTGTTCACGGGACTAGACTAACACGGCTCTCCCCGTGGAAACGAGCCGGCCAAGCCCCTGCCGGTGCCCCCCAGTTCTGCCAAAACCTTTTTCAAGCAGAGCCCCGCGCGCTCCCAGCACCTCGCTGCAGGAAGCAGAAACCTGCAGCCGGGACCGGGTGAGCTCCTCGTGCAGGTGAAGCAGAGCGGCCGGCCACCAACTAAAACCTCATGTGAGCGCCGGGCCCCGCCCCGCCTGGTCACATGGCGCCGGGGCTTTTCTGGCTCCGCCGCCCCCGGCCCGGCCAGTCCCGGCTGGCGGCGGGCGGCGATGGGGGGCGGCGGGCGGTGATGCGCGGCGGCGGCGGCGGCGGCGGCGGCACGACGAGGATGTGGCTCCTGCTCGGCGCCGCCACTTTGCTGCTGGCTCCAGGTAGGCGGGGACCCATGAGCGGGGCAATTAGCCCGACGGCGCCGCCAAAGGCAACGCAAGAAACGGGGCTGCGGGCCCCGGCGGGCAGCCCTAGCCGGGTGCAGCCGCAGCTAACCGGGCTGGGGCAGGCCAGGCGTTGGGGGAAAAAAAGCCAGATTTTTTCCCACGCTGCGAGTTAGAAACAGGCGGGTGACGGGAAAAATAAGCCTCTGCCAGCCGGCTCTGAGCAACCCCTGTCTGTCCCAGGCTTCGGGCTGCAGATCCAGTGTTACCAGTGCGAGGAGTTCCAGCTGAACAATGACTGCTCCGCGCCCGAGTTCATCGTCAACTGCACCGTCAATGTGCAGGACATGTGCCAGAAGGAAGTGATGGAGAAAAGTGCTGGTAAGGGGGCATTGCTACACGCCTGGCTCTTGGCGGTCGGTGGCTGCATGTCTTGGGGTTAGCACTAGTGTGCAGGACATGTGCCAGAAGGAAAAGTGCTGGGAAGGGGGCATTGCTACACGCCTGGCTCTTGGCGGTCGGTGGCTGCATGGCAGCCCCAGACGCTTGGGGTTATCACTAATGTGCAGGACATGTGCCAGAAGGAAAAGTGCTGGTAAGGGGGCATTGCTACACGCCTGGCTCTTAGCGGTCGGTGGCTGCATGGCAGCCCCAGACGCTTGGGGTTAGCGCTACGGCAACTCGGCTGGAGCGCGCAGCTACTTTGCAGCACAAGGAAGGTAACAACTTGCCTCAGCCATTGTCCAAGACAAATGTTAATCAGGGCATTAAAATAGCATTTGACTTTCAGGCTGTTTCGCAAGATTGGAAAATTAAGAAGAAATTAGTTTAAGCGCGTTATAGTTAAGTGCAGGGGCCTTTCCCAAGAAAAAGTGCATTAAATTAGTAATTCCTGCTTGTCTTTAGTTGCTTGGTCCTGTAGAGTGAGGGTTGATGTTAAGGGGTACAACCAGAGCTAAAGGCTTTCATCCTTAAAAGAGCCAGAGAAGGGAAAGACCGGACACTGATAGATAAAACCATGTTGGAGGTCAAGGTGGCATGGCTGCAAGCAGGTATGGGGCATATGGATGAGACCTCTGAAAACTCGTCAGGGGCTCTTCCATAGTTCTCATTAATTTTACAATGCAGTACCTTGCTTTTTATTCAAGGAGCACACATTTTTCCAGAGGTGCCCAGCTGTAGTTCTCTTTCTCTCTCTAAATCAATGGTTTTCAAATATTTTTCTTAGGACCCCATTGAAACAAAAAAATTCATTTTTGCCCAGACCCGGTAATTACATCTTAAGCAATGCCATCTAGGCTTTTGACGACAGGAGGAGGGAGGGCCGCATGACCCCGTACTGGGTCCTGACCCAGTGTTTCAAAACCACTACTCTAAATCAGCATTTTTCTAACTTAGGCCTCCACTAGTGGGTCACAGACCCTCAGGCACTGGGTCGCAGTTGCCCCTTGCTGCTGCCACCACCAAAGGATGGGAATCCAGTGCTGAAAGCTGTAATTGTGGGAGAGCATGGGCATGAGTGATTTTTTTTCAGCTAGGCCCCCCCCCCAAAAAAAAAAAAAGGTTTGGAAACCATTGTTCTAAATCTTCTGTGGGTTGTCTGTAACTGATCCCTTCTATCAAATATTGCAGCAGTTGGGAGAAGATGGTTTGTGTGCTAATTTCTTGACCCATCATATCCAACAATCTGGGTGAAAATCTCCAGTTTTATCAGAGACTTTTTTTTATTAAGCATTAAAGATAGAGGGAACATGCTTGACTGATTGCTATTTCATTTATTGCCCCCTCCTGCCGTGGCCCACAGTTGTGATGTTTGAGGGACCGAAGGGGATACGATAAAACTGGATCTCAGGAATTCTTCAGATTAGGTAGGACTCTCACACTGATGGGTGAGGAATCCAGCTCGAGCCCCCAGTAATTCAGCGGATGAATAGGAGATGGGAGTATTTAATACCACTGATTACTCCCGTTGATTAAAGACAGTACCTGGGCTTGGTTTGGTGTGTGAGTAAATAAAGGTGCAGCCTCTCTCCTCCCAACACCATCCAATTGCCTCAGTTAAAGGAAATGGAAGTATCTCTACAGGTCTTGAAATGTAAAATTTCCACATGAACAAAAGGGATCAATATCAGAGTCTTCTACAGACATACAGGATATTTGCCAACATCTTTATCAGAGAGTCTTACAGCTAGCCCTAGATTGATGTCCCGCCAATCATGGAAAAATGGTACAACTGCCTCTCAGTAAAATAAAAACTACATTGTTGACCTTTGTCCTCAAGGCAGGTAACACCATAGGCAAGATGCTGTACTTCTAAGTATTCGGAATTTGTTCTGGACAGAAACAAAATGATATACGCCTAAGAGAAGATTAGTTGCTATTCAGCAAGAGAACTCAATTTCAAAATGTGAACAGATCTGGGGCAAAACCACTCCCCCCCCCCCTTTCCCTTAAAGTTTTTTCTGTCGAGAAGCATTTATTGCAAGGTGGTACTGGAGAGCTGAGGCAGTTATTGCTTATGAGAGACTTTAAATCTTTGCCTATTCTTTGACAAAATTCTGTACGTTTTTTAAAAAATAGATTTGAATGGATGATGTGGAGGAGTTTGAAGTGCTATCAAAATCTGCTAAGTACAATGCAAATCTCTCCCAGTAAAGCATATCCACAGTCCTGATTGAACTCTTGCCACTTTCATGCCTCTTATTTCCTTCCTTTGCCACAGTTTTATTCTGCTTTACAATTTCAAACAGCCTCCAAAGAAACACTTTTACTCCGGCTTTCACCTGAACGTTAGACCAAAAAAAGTGTTTGCAGTAAAACCTCCTCGCTCAAGCTAATGGTTTGCTGTAGTGTGTAGGTATTCAGAAGAGTTAAGTGGCAGCCAGTCACATAACAGGTATGTTCAGCTTTAAACAGAATCAGACTAAACTGAGTTTGCTAACTGAATGATTAAGCTAGCGTGACCAGGTTAAATTGAAAATATGAATAATTGTAATTGGGTATTTAAAATGTACCGCTGCATAAACTTGTCTTCACCACTAGAATGAAACTGATTTACAATAGATTAAATGAAGATAGAGGATTTTTTTAATTAAATTTTCTTTCTGGTCTTTAAGATGGGCAATTTTACATTGCCTATAATGAAAGATTCTAGAGTGGCATTTGAATTTTTCCATAAAGAGAGACCTGTCATGCAGGGGATAGCAAACTACCGGTGTATCTATTGTTCATTCTGATTTGGCTTTGTTCTGTAAATGCTGCTCTTCTTCATTTTACATTATGGAGTTATAGGTTCCTGTGATGATGTGAATTTAACTTTTAACTTAGCTGTTCCAAATTAGGTGAGATTTGTGGTACAGGCTAAGCTTCTTGCCTGTCTCCTCAGTCAGGTCTGGTAGTGAAGCATGGAGAAGGAACAAGATTCAGTTAATCATGTCAGTGTATTTTTTTCTAATTGATATTTAAATCTATGTAAAATAAAATGCCTCATTCTCATGAATTTCATTTAATAATTGAACATCTATTTTCAGGCCATTTTATAACTCAATTCTTGTGTGCTTATTGAAAGCTGAAAAGTATTTCAAATATCAATTTTCATTTTACAATAATCTGAGGTTTAATTTTTAACCCACTATATAGAGAATGTGTATTTGCATTTACTTATCAGCACAATGTTGTAGTTAGAGCTTTTCCTCCTAACTAGATAAATTATACTCCTTTTATTGTAATTTTTATGGACTAATCAATTTCTGCCTGTAGTAAAATTGGTCAGTAATCAAAATGTTAGAAGTTCTCCTAAACCTTATTCAAAAGTTAAATGCAGTATATTGAGATAAAATTTCTGGTCTGAATCTGTAACCTAATGGAGCTAGTCACCCACCCTTTCCAACATACATTTAATCTAGTTGTCTATTTTGCAGTCAAAGTGGTCACTTATTTACATACTGTGGTGTGCATACATGACAGTCATAAACATCTGAACAACGGCTATTTTCTTACATATTTGTTAGTGCTCATTAAGTTTAGCAATGAGAGTTCAATGGTTCACTTTATTTTTAAACTAAGTTCTCTCACTGATAATACAAGTGAGATCTGGAATTCTTAGACTATCATCTGTTCATTTATGTTATAAATACTTGTTTACTTTAGTCAAGACAAACTGTTCCTCTTCAGGTGAGGTAAAATGAGGTACAAGTTATGTCTAAAACCTTAGTCTACTCAATCAAAACATTCTCAAAATGTGGGTATTGAACGAGTGTTATGAAATTTATTTCCTCCCTAGACAAGAAATTTTATGAGTCATCTATAAAAGATTGAAATGTTACAAAAATCCAATCACGAAGGCTTAGTTATAAACATCTTGGATTTTCAAAATGATGATGAATTCATATTTAAATCAGAGCAAAATAAAAAGTACCCACTAGATGTTTCCATTAATGTTACAGACTAGCTCTGTTACCTAAATGATAAAAGTTGAAAGTATGTTCAGTAGGTAGGGGAAGCAGGTAAGCATATGCTTAGACTACCAACTATGTTGAGCGAATCCATCCTCTTCTCCTCCACACAGTCACAATATCAGTCTGTACTGCAATAGGTTGACTCTAGAAACCCTGTCCAAAATGTGCAGAACTGGACACTTCCTGAAGTAAATGAAAAGAACGCTCCAGGTTTCAGTTACTTTCAGTACAGGTATTTATGCATTTTGCAAGACTCAGTCTTGGGCTGTAATGTTAACATTACTGACTTCCAGTGGGAGATTCAGAAAGCCTATCTTTCACTACAGGGAATGCCCTTTGCCAGCCAATTAGTTAACATAGTCTTGAAAACACATCAGTGCTGCATTCGGTGCTCACGGTGCCCCCCTACAAGGGGGAGAAGTACTGGAGACCTCATCAAATACTTTTGGTGCCACAGAAGCTAACAAGGGATAGGTTTTTAAGGATACCTTCCAGCTGAAGTCTGCAGGTGGATTATATAGATGAAATGTTTGACAAGTAGTATTTTCTATAAAAACTAATTCTATTTGCAGCTATTTCGGGAAAACATTGCTAACTTTTTTTTTTTTTTTTTTTTTTTTTTTTTTTTTTTTTTTGGTAAATCATCTTTGCACTGAAACTGCAAAGCTGTTGCTTTCCAAAGTGGAAGTAATATAAAAAAACAAAAGAAACCAAATGATGTTTTCTCTTCTTTGTTTGGATAGAATGAAACGTTTATCGTATATAAATAAAACCAATGATAAAAAATACAACTTTTCTTCTATTGGTGGTGATTGGCCTGACTACTTCAGGCTTGATCCAAAACACATGGAAGCCAATGGGAGTTGGTTTTTGCACTGACTTTGATGGGCTTTGGATCAGGCCCAAAGTCCACAAGGAGATACAGGAATGCTAAAAAGGCAGAACCCAAATCAGTCTCCAAGCAGAGGAGTATAAGTATGCAAGTTAATTCTCATCACTATAAAGTATGATGTTTTAAAAAACAATAAACCTGCAAGGAAGAACAGGGTTAAGAGACTAAGTGTGAGGGGAGAAAAGCAAAGGAGGGAGCTGGAAAATGTAAACTTCTTAGACCATGTCAGTGTTCATTGGACCATACGAAACTACTGAATTTTTAAAACAAGGCTTCATGTGTTTGCTACCGTTCCGTTATGTAGCTTGTAATTTTTTTTTTTTTTTTTTTAACTATTTCTGCTATCCCACTCATCCACTTTCTGTAATAGAAATGCCATTTGGAAAAAAGCAAAACTTTTTGCAATAGACACTACAAAAAAAAAGTTTCTAAAAATCTTCTTGGCTATCTTGAAAAATTTAGGTTATTGACAAAGTTTCCTTGTAAATGAAGTCACCTACAGCTTCACTATTTCTATACATCTGTAATTAAAGGTTCTCTTACATTTTGATTTACACTGGCATTTCCCATGCATGCACTTGTATAGACTACTGCAATGTAATTAAAGCAATTACTGTAATTGTACACAAAGTAGAGCATGGGAACATCAGGAACATGATGCTCATTTCATTGGTGAATTTTAATTGCTGTTCCTAAGGCTTTTCATGATACCAATTTCCAAAGAAAGCTGCTATTAAAACTACCACAGGTAGTCCTACATTAACACCTTCACCTCTGATTTCTTAAGGACTGCACAGGCATGTACCCTCTGAGTAATCATTGAGTCAAGCAGCAGTTACACACCGACATGAAGGGGCGCGGGCACCTGTGTCCATTTAACAACAAGAGATTTAAATAGCCAATGAAGTTTAACATTTTAAAATCCCTTTAGGTAATAGCTATAATCTTCTTTATCACATGAAAGTAGAAAGGAATATATGCACCAGTTGCTACAATGGTTTCATGTTATTTTTTAGGGAAGAATGTCAAAACTGGTTGAAGTCTTTGATTTAATAACACAATGTAGTTGGGAATAAGGAAGGGAATGAAGAGCTGTACATAATATCTGTTTTGATCATTTCCAAAACTATCATCAAATATACCACAATATATTTGACTTTATAACTTAGAAAAATAACAACTTAGTCATGACATTGTTAGCAGATAGCATCTTGGTCTACAGTGGTAGATGCTCAGCAGAACGGAGGCATAATAACTAATATCCACAGTGCCCATGTCCTTTTTTGTTGTGGGTGTGAATAGAGGCTTGCATGTGAATAAAAGAATTACAGTACATGTCATTAACTTTCACTACGTGCTGTAAACTTGGAGCTGTGGATATATCACCATTCAGAAACTGTTGTCAGCTGCCAAACCTGTAGGGCACATTCTCTTGTTAATAAATTGCTTTCAGTCTTTCCATTGCCTACAACACTACAAAGCAAAGCGGGAGATAAACTGAATTAAGTGCATTAGATAAGGTGAAACCATGGAGAGTTTATAATAAATTGCTTTTTGTGTGTGTGATTTTAAATACAGTAAAGTAAGGATGGAGGTAGCAGTGGATTTCAAGTGGTTTTGACTTGAAAACAGTGAAAAGGTTCCAAATGCAAAAGTGATGAAGTGTTTGTATTATTTTAAAGAATTTGAGATATCTGGTCCAGTGAATTTCATTTCTCACAGGACATGGACAATAGCTTTTTATGTTTTCTATTTCTGGGCTTGTGTGAAAGATATGGATAGGATATGGTGCCCACAGGCTGGTATTTCTTAGTTCTGTGCCTCTAGACTACCATATTATGTCTCGCATTTCACATATAAATGAATCTGAATTTCAAAAACAATCTCCTGTGACCTGCTCAGATCTCTCTTTAGCTCCCAGTGAGTGTAAGTGTCTTTAATCACAGCGCTGTAGTTATTTTCATTTTATAGCCTGGGCATCCGCTGGCAAAACTGAGAATAATCACAAATGCAGGGGCCATAGTACTTGGTGGTCTGATGATGATATTACCAGCAATACTCTCAATGTGAACTTAAGGGGAGAAAAAAAAATCATTTAAAAAACCCCATTCTGTACACATTGAAGTCAAGGAAAGCAGAATCAATTCCTAAAGGGTTAAATGTCCAAAATCAATAGCAGAATATACATTCAGATTTAAACCATAAACAGTTACTTAAAATACTCGTCAATTAGCTCCTCCTTTATTTGCATATCATGACCTGAATGTAGGTTTCTGTATTAAACTTGCAAGACTTGGCGACGTTGGCCCCCGCCCTGCAAATATATGTATTGGCAAGATTTACATGTGCGAATAGTCCCACTGAATAAGGCTCTTTAAAATATGTAAAATATTCACATGCATAAATTTATTTCAATGTGTACAAATGTTTGTGGAATCAGGGCCATTTAACATACAATATAGCATAAGGCTTCTGGCCCATAATTCGTTTCAGGGGATTAGTACTATAATCAACAATTGCAAGAAAAACATCAAACTGTGATCCTCTAAGGTAAAAAGCCTGAGCTGATCTCTAATGCTGGAAACTAGAATGTATTTTGATCTCAATACCCATAACAATTCCCTAACATGTAGAAAGAAAGGACAGATGATTGCTGCATGAACCAACTTTACTTGAAAAGTTGTACAATTTACTACTTGGTTGCCAGTGCACAGTAAATTGTAGAGAAGAAATAGATACAACAGCAAAAATAAAGGTTAAGACTTCAAAAGGAAAGTTGAGGTTTGCCTGGAATGTAATTGTTTATAATCCATACTTGGCATTTACTAAAAAGAAAAAAATCTGTCTGGTAATACAGAAAAACCAGGTGCTGCTCTTTGACTTGGCTAATCAATGCATATTTCTGGTAGTTTAATGCCTCACTTGTGCTTTGTGAAGCTGCAAGCTATAGGATGGATTTTCCTGGATCATTATTTAGAACAATATTAACAAGCCTGTTTTGCTTTAGAGTTCCAGTGCCATAATTGGAAGGCCTGATTTGATGCCATGTTCTTCGATATTGTAAAATAAATCACAGTAATCTAGTCCCTTGTTTCCTCTACCCAGCAATTATCTTGTTTTTATATAAGATGTTTTCAGTTCTACCAGACATGATCATGGCAGAGAGGTCAGAAAGTAGGTAATCAAGACTCTTTTTAAAAGAGGTGTTCCTCAAAGCACCTTTTAATAGACTATTTGCAGAAATGATTTACCAAGGCACTGAATAAAACAACTTTTTAAAATAGTTGCTACAGTCATTCTAAGCATAAATTGAAATTGCACATGAAAGACTACTTAGCACTGTCTACACATGGTATTATTTATTCCTTAATATTTCCACATGCGGATGCAATCAAGAATAAACGTACCTTGTTTCTGTTCTTCATACTCCATTCTGAAAGTGGATTAAGATAAACAGAAACAAGGCATTCTTTTTCGGGAATGAGTGTCCACATTTGGAGTTATTCAGAAACAGTTACTGCAGTTTAAATTCATACACAGTCTTAATCCAAATCAACACTAAACTCAGACAGGCCCTGAAGCAAACACACTAAACTAATGGATGTAGTTTTTCATAACTATATCACATGATCTAATCGTACACCTTCTGCTTAAGAAATTCATAGGGTCCAATTCTGGGCTCCTTCCTGGAGTAATGAAAGGGAACGGAGGGCCTTGGTTTTAAAGCGTAGTTCTTGGAGACAGGAGATCAGAGCTCTGTCTTTGGTCCTGCTGCAGACTTCCTATCTTTTAACCTTATGCCTTAATAAATTGAGGATCACAGTTAAATATAGTGAAGATTACTTAGATGTTTATAAAGCACATTTATATGCTCTCATGGAAGGTACTACAAAGTGCAATTATTATTAAAAACTAACTTCAGTGGGAGGTTTGAGAGTATAAGGACTGCAAAATTAATCTAAAATGAAACATCATTTAAGGAGCCTGGGCACTCAACATGTGGGTGTAAAATAAAAAAAATAAAAAAAAAAGCCCAGTTTTCATCTATTCCAAGTAAATTATTCTCTGTTAGAAACAAAACACATGCACAGGTTTGTGTCTTGTAGATGACATGATCACTTTAGCTTTAGTTGACTATAAGAAAGTTTTGAATCTCAGAAGCATAGTGCAGGGAAACATGGCTTTGTCACGTTCTAATCTGTTTTGGACCCTATAGGACCAAATGTTAATAAAGGCGTCTTCCATAATTAGTCTGGATTTAACAATATGGGTGGGATTCCCAGTGGAAGGGGTGGTTTAGGCTGAGTTTCTGTGTCTGTCTTTAGGTTCCCTGCTACCAAGTGGAATTCATAACCGTGACTTAGGTGCTCCTGGTTCCTATACAATACATACGTAAGAGTGAGGTACCCTAAACCTAGCATTGCAAAAGTCAGTGTACGGAGCAGGAGTTTGCTTAAAACTAGCCTTTAAGTAGTATTGAGGAGAGGGTTGTGACCTAAAACACCATCCCTCAAAGGAACTTGGTGCTTAATTCCCCCGCCCCTGGATTCACAGTCATGCACTGAAATGTTTAAGCCGGATCAGTTCGTTTTCAAGCAACACTGTCAGGGCAGCCCACTTATACCAACCAGGCCTATAGGTAGAGCACGTGCTTAAGACATGGTGGTCGGCTCCCATAATACCTAGTGCAACCCTTCATTCTAGCTGAGCTGAAAAGAGACTTGAAGACAAGTCACCCACACCCAAGTGAGTACCATGGATAGTGTGGGTAGTGTCTCTACTTTGGAAGCTGTGACACATTACAAAATTACTTAAATATGCGTTAGGTCAGAGGGGATTGATGCCATAGTCCAGTGGTTAGGGCACTCAGCTATGATATGGAAGGCCAATCTTGCACTAGTGTGTTTTATAGTCAGAAATGCAGCAGACACTGAAATGTGATGCAAGAATTGTTTAGCAGCTCTGCACAATTCAGGAAAGGGAAGGAAAAAAAAAATCATTCCCTGTAGAATGATAGAACTGGAAGAGGCCATGAGACATGACTGAATGCAGTCCCCAGCACAAATGGCAGGGCCACGTACTGTCGTAAACTAGCCTTGACAGGTGTCTGTCTAACCTGATCTTAAAAATTTCCAGTAATGGGAATTCCACAACCTCCCTAGGCAACTCATTCCAGTGGTTAAGCATCCTGATGGTTTGGACGTTTTTCCTAACGTAATTGCTGTAATTTCCCTTGCTGTAATTTGAGCCCATTACTTCTTGTCTGTGGTTAAGCAGAATAAGTTCTCTCCCTCATCCTTTTTAACAACCTTTTAAATGCTTGAAAGCTTATGTCCCCTTCTGAGTCTCCTCTTTTCTAGACTAAACAAACTCAATTCTTTCAATTTTCCTTCATACGTATTCTAGCCCTTTAATTAGCTCTGTTGCTCTTCTCTGCACTTTTTCCAAATTTGTCCATGTTTCCTGAAATAAGGCACAATAGTCCAGTTGAAGCCTAATCAGCGCAGAGGAATTATGTGCAGCTGATCCTGCGGAGAGAGTAGAGGTAGACAGACAAGACATCAGGTCTGAGTGTTTCAAAAATATGACTCCTAAGAGACCAAATATTGAAAACTTCAGAGAAACACATGATATGAGCCTAGTTAGGAGGCTATTATCTAAAGGTGGAGTAAGGGTTTACCATCAGGTTTAATGCATTGTATGAAATCTTGCCCTTGCAATGCCACCCAAGACAGAGTTCATAAAAATGAATGTAAATCCCTGAATAGAAGACGTTTAAGTATTACTTGTGTCAGTGTATGCGTAGCTGATCCAGAACAGATTCACTGAAGAGCTCACTGGTTCAAAGCCTTGTCGGTAAGCAGCAAAAGCAAGAATATGGCAGCTACTTTTCCGTGTGTTGATTCCTTGTTCTGCTGCTTTACAAATGCCTCTTGGAGGACTAGGTAGCTAAGGATTTGGGAAATGTTTTGTACCATACTTTTTGGCAGCCCAACAATCAGAAAACAATACAATGGCAATCCTAACATTTAGTTTAATTCAAGGCCCTTTCTTCATTATTTAAGTTTGCTTTTAGGCCAGATTCTTAAAGTGCAGACTTACAGCATAGCTGCTGGCTGAAGTGAGAGCGGGGAAGAGCTGCTCATGTAGAACCACCAGCTGACTAGTTAGCCCATTCATCTAGGAGATCCCAATTCAAGTCTTCCCTTCGCCTAATGAGAAGGACTTCAACCGTGGATGCCCTGTGCATAGTTAATTGCTTATACACAATGAAAAAGCTTTAGCAAGAGAGACCCACATTGAACTATTCCATAGTCCAATGGTGAGGACATTCATCTGAGCGATGCAAGACTCTTCTCACTGGGCAGAAGGGGCAGAGTGGTTTACATCCCATGCGAGTGCCCTAAGCACTGGGCTAATAAGCTTTCGATCCCAATTTAAACTCCTGATTCCCTTTAAGAGGGAGGGCTCAGGACACACTCCTGCTCCTTGGCATCTGCTTTTACCATGTCCTCTATCAACATAGTGCCATACACAGCTCGAGTGGAAAAAGTACCGTTTGCAGGAGAACAGCAGCAAATCAGTTTAGGAAAGCAGCCCCAGCCAAGGAGTTTTAAATCTCCCACCCTCAGCATGTGCTGACCATGCTCAGGGCATGCTTGGGGGATGGAGGAACCCCAGCCTGTGCCTAGCCGCTAGAGGGGCCAGGTAAAGGGGACCTGGGGAAGGGGAGGATCAGCTCGCGGGAGCCAGCGTCAGGACCTGGGGGTTAGGGAGGGGGTTGGGACAGCAGGGAGAAGTGGTGGCATGATCGGGGATGGTAGGGAGAAGCAGTGGCATAGTCGGGCATGGCAGGGAGAAGCGGTGGCATGGTCATGGACGGGTGGGAAAAGTGGCAGCATGGTCAGGATAGCAGGGAGAAGCACAGCATGTTTAGATTTCCTCATCGGTCCTAATGCAGTTTACTTGTTAAATTGTGTTTTACAAGTCCTCCTAAACGTGATGAATAATGAGACAAACATATGAAGAAGAATATAGATACCATAGGGCTATATGCCTCAGTGCAGCTCTCGAAGGTTTAATAATCATCTTGTGTGACTCGAATTCCATAAAAGTTTGGCCACCTCTGATCTATTGGATAGGTTAGTGCCAGGCAACTCCCAGCTCAGACTGCAGTACTTTGTGGAGTCCATTTTGAGACATTTATTTCACCCCAGGCCGTGTCCGTAGAATGGGCCTCGCATTAAGGGTATACAGGCACCTGAGAGTTGGGAATTGTAATGCTTAATGTTCTTTAAAATTGAACACTTTTTTGAAGCCATTCTCAATAGCTGCTAATTCAGCAAGCTAACATGCATGAGCCTGTAGGCCCAATTGTGTTCTGAGAAGGCGATGTGGAGGTGGACTGCTGGACGGTTTTAAATTCAGTGTGCTAACTGGGCTTGAATTGTTCCCAGGTTTTGGCTGCTTTTGATCTTTTCTGTTTTTATAAATGAACTTTTCTTTATGCTATGGTTGATCTGGTCTGCCATAAGAGTGTAAGGTATAGGTCTTGCCTTTTTTTTATCTATCGAAAGCATCTAGCATATTCTGGGCAGTGCCTAACCAAAAAAAAAAAAAAAGACAAGCACATTAAAGGCCCACAGAAGTTAGTCCTACAGCAGAGACCATGACATAGAAACCTTCCATCTGCACTTCTGCAAATACTAAGCCCCTTTTGTTTTCTGGCTTGTGATAGTTTGTTTTTAATAGAATAGAAGTACTAAAAAAAAAAAAATGCGTGCAGAGAGCTGGACTATACAGATTTTTTCACTATATGTTGTTCATTTTGTGCTTCATCTGCAGCATAGGCAGTAAAGGAGTCCTTAAGGTAGCCATGTTTTGCTCATCTAATTTTGATTCAAGACCAGTAGGAATTTTAACTCAGTCATGATGTGTGATTGTGCAGCTACTGTGGTACAATAGGCACTTGTTTGTTTCATTGAAAGGTAACAGTCCAATTAATGCAGTGAATATAGTTGTACAGACTGGGATGTGTATACAGCACAAAATAGTCTCCCACTGGAAATTCCCTTGCTGTTTCAAAGAGGGACAGGAGCACCATGAAGTAGACACTAGGAGAAGAATGAATTACCACAGTGGATACTCCATGATTGCCATGGCTCATAGTCTAATACATAAATGAATAGTACATGCAGCGTTGGGATATACAAATATTTGTTTGAATGAATTTTCCTGTCCACCACTTATTGTATTCTCAGACCTGGAAAATGCTACATGACTTACCTAGAGACAAAGGGTATCTCCACACTACAGCTAAGGCAGCTGTGCTACCATCACACTTGAATGTAGATGCTACCCCACAAAGATAAAAGCCCAGGTTCTGTTGCTGGTGTAGATAACCCACCCTGCTCAGAGGTGGCAGGTGGGTCAATAGACGAGTTCTTCTGCATACTGCGGCCAGGTTGGCCTAGGGACCAATGTGATGATCTAGTCTCAGTATAAAATGCAGGCCACAGAACTTCACCTACCCACTCCTGTAATAAACCACTAACCTAAAGACTGAGTTATTGAAGTCCTAAATCAGGATTAAAAAGACTTGAAGATACAGAGAATCTACCAGCAACTGAGCCAAGCCCAATGCTACTGAAGAAGGCAAAAAAAAAAAAAATCACCATCACTTTTTGCCAATCTGCCTTGGGGGAAAATTCCTTCCTGACCACAAATATGATGATCAGTTAAACTCTGAGCTTGTGGGCATGACAATGCCAGCCAAAAAACCCAGGAAAGAATTCTCCATACTAACTTGAAATGAATCCCGTCAGACATCCCATCACAGGACACTGGCACATCTACCACCAGTAGTCAAGATCAGTCAATTTTCAGACTAGGCTGTCTCTTCACACCATCCCCTCCATAAATTTGTCAAGATCAGTTTTGAAGCCAGCTAGATGTTTTGCCCTGACTGCTTCCTTTGGAAGCCTATTACAGAACTTTGCTCCTCTGCATCTAATTTCAAGTCTAAACTTCCAAATGGCTAGTTCATACATATTCATTTGTTTTTATGTCCATATTGACACTGAACTTAAATAATTCCTCTCCCTCTCTGGTATTTATCCCTCTGTTGTATTTATAGAGAGCCATCCTAGCTCCCTGCAGCCTTCTTTTAGTTAGGTTAAACAAGCCAAGCTTTTTGAGTCTCTGCTCATAAGGTGGGCTTTTTCCATGCCACGGATCATGCTACCAACCCTTTTCTGCATCTGTTCCAGTTTGAATTATCTTTCTTAGAACCAGAACTGCATACAATATTCCACATGAGGTCTCACCAGCATCTTATATATCTATACTAACCCTTCCTTATCTCTACTAGAACTGCTTCATCTGATGTATCCTAGGACCACATTAGATTTTGTCGTCTTCAGTCACATTACTTTGGCAGCTCATCGTCATCCTGCGATCAATAAATATGCCCAGGTCCTTCTCCTTTGTCACTTCCAACTGATGTGCCCCCAGTTTATAGCAAAAATTATTATCATGAGTCTCAGATTCATGACCTTGCACTTCACACTATTAAATCTCATCCTAGTCCTATTACTCCAGTTTACAAGATCATCAAGAGATTCCTGTCTGATATCCCAGTCCTTCTCTGCATTGGCAATACTTCCCAGCTTTGTGTCACCTTCAAACTTTATTAGCACATTCCCACCTTTTGTGCCAAGATCAATAATAAAGTTGAATAAGATAGGTCCCAAGACTGATCCCTGAGGAACGCCACTAGTAACAGCCCTCTAGTCTAACAGTTCACTTTTCAGCCTGACCCATTGTAGCCTACTTTAACCAGTTCCTTAGCTACCTTTTGAATTTTCATATTAATCCAACTTTTCCAATTTAACTAATAATGCCCCACATGCAACTGCATCAGATACTTTACTGATATCTAGGTAAACTAGCTCCAATGCATTTCCGTTAGCTAAATACATCTCAGAAAAAGTCAGGTTAATCTGACATGCTCTAACTTTTGAAAGCCATGTTGTATTTTATCCCAGTTAGTGGTAGCTTCCATGTCCTTAACTACTTTCTCATTCAAAGTTTTTTCTAAGACCTACCATGCTATTGAAATCAAACTCAAAGAGCTGTAATTGCCTGGATCACTTTTCCCTTTGTTAAAAATAGGAACTGTGTTAGCAGTTCTCCAAATCATACAGCATAGCCTGAGTTTACAGATTTATTAAAAATCCTTGCTAATGGGCCTGCAGTTTCATGTGCCACTTCCTTTAATATTCTTGTATGGAGATTATCCAGAGTCTCCTCCCCTCCTCCAATTTAGTCTCATTAAGCTGTTAGAGTTTCATTTCTGTATTGTTTGTGGTAATTTCTACCTCCATATTTTTCATTCCCATTAGCTACCCTACCATGATCCCCAAGCTCATCATTAGCCCCATTAAAAACAGAGGCAAAGTATTTGTTTAGATATTTGCTCATACCTACATTCTCCCAGACTTACCTGCCTATCTCTGCTTGCAAGCCACAGCTGGGAACCTTCTTCCAGAATAAGGAGACTAAGACAGATACCTAAATCCAGTTCTCAAAAATCAGCTTAGATGTCTAACTCCACACACAGTAGCAGGGTGTGGTTAGAGGACTCGGCCGGGATGTGGCAGAGTGTAGTGCAATTTCCCTCTGTGCCTCATGAGAAGAGATTTGAACAGGGTTTCCCCACATCTCATATGACTGCCAGAATCATTGTACTGTAGAGTCGTTCTCATGCTTCCTGGGGGGCCAGTTAATATTTAAGTGGAATTACTTCAACAAGGAGGACAGAGCCATATCAAAATACCTTAGCATCCCATACCCCAGCCACTGAGTTAAAGCTTATGATGGAGATGTCTGATGCCTCTTCCTTCTCCCAACCCCTTTTTGTGTGGAAGCAGGCTTGCTTTGAGCTCTGAAAAGAAGCTAGGCAGGGGATTCAAGAGGCATGACATCCAAATCCCACTGCCTGTCTGAGGGTGCACTGTGTATGCTCTACCTATAAGATCATGGGGAAATCACAGGATCTCAGTGGTACCTAACAGTGGGAGTTCCTACTATAGGGCAGCACTTACATGTATGCTGTATTGTACAACATCGTGGAACAAATAAGATTCCCTGTCTCCAAGAACTTATCATCTAAGGCAATGGTTCTCAAACACTGTCAGGCCACATTACCGTGTCACCCCACAGTATGTCATGGAGATGGCTGGATTTGGCCTGGAGGGGATGGGTTGGTGTGTCCTGTAGGGTGGCATATCACGACTGACTGTGTCATGACTCACAAAAGGGTGAGAACCACTGGTCTAATGGCTTGAGTAGAAAGCCAGACCTTTAATGCTAGCCAGACTACAGATGAACAGTTTTGAATGCAGACCCCCTGACTTGTTTTAGAAGGCAAGCCAGACACTGAGGGTCAGATACGCAGAAGGACTTAGCATCTCACTTGCACCAGATGAAGCATGTGGATAGAAAACTGGCTAGAACAACGGTTTCAGCGTGTAGGAATCAATGGCTCCATGTCAAGTTGGCAGGCAGTAACAAGTGGTGTGCCCCAGGGGTCGGTCCTGGGGCCAGTTCTGTTCAATGTTTTCATTAATGATCTGGATGATGGGATAGATTGCACACTTAGTAAGTTTGCAGATGATACCAAACTGGGGGGAACGGTAGACACCCTAGAGGGCAGGGACAAGATTCAGGGAGACCTAGACAAATTGGAGCAGTGGGCCAAGAGGAATCTCATGAGGTTCAACAAGGATAAGTGTAAAATCCTGCACTTGGGACGAAAAAACCCCATGTACTGCTACAGGCTGGGGAGTGATCAGCTAAATAGCAGCACTGGAGAAAAGGACCTGGGAGTCATGGTGGATGGGAAGCTGGATATGAGTCAGCAGTGTGCTCTTGCTGCCAAAAAGGCCAATGGCATACTGGGCTGCATCAGAAGAAGTGTTACCAGCAGATCAAGGGATGTGATCATTCCCCTCTATTCTGCACTAGTGAGGCCACATCTGGAATACTGTGTCCAGTTTTGGGCTCCCCACTACAAAAAGGACATGGACAAATTAGAGAGAGTCCAGAGGAGGGCAACCAAAATGATCAAAGGGCTGGAGCACAAGCCCTATGAAGAAAGACTGAAGGAACTAGGCTTATTTAGCCTGCAGAAGAGAAGACTGAGGGGGGATTTGATAGCAACCTTCAACTACTTGAAGGGTTGCTCCAAGGAGGAGGGAGCTCGACTGTTCTCGGTAGTAACAGAGGGCAGAACGAGAAGCAATGGCTTCAAGTTACAGCTGGGGCGGTCCAGGCTGGATATTAGGAAAAACTTCCTTACTAGGCGAGTGGTGAAGCAGTGGAATAAGTTGCCTAGGGAGGTGGTGGAATCTCCATCTCTGGAGGTGTTCAAGTCCCAGCTGGACAAAACACTGACTGGGATGATCTAATGGGAGTGGTCCTGCTTTTTTTGGCAGGGGGTTGGACTAGATGACCTCGTGGGGTCCCTTCCAACCCTATGATTCTATGATTCCTCGGGGCAGAGGGAGGTGGGAGTAGTATGCTCAGTTAAGTAGAGACTATTTCATACTGTATAGGCACAAACAGAATGAAGTAAGGGTGCAATCTTAAATCTGGCATTTCCAAATTTGAGTGCTTGACTTTGCAACCTCATTTTTGAATACCTTTTTGTTTTGTTAAGCAATATTGAATAGATGCTTAGAGAAAGGAGGCAGGGACATAGAGGTGTACATATAGCTCCAGTGGGTGGTAGAGTAGGTTGTTTTTAGGATCATCTTGCAATTTCTGTCAAAACATTGTTTAAATTGTAACAATATTAGTTGACCAGCAGAGTTGGCAGGAGCTTACAGGACATTTCCTTTTGTAAGAGAAAGAAAATATGATTTGATAGCAGTGTGTTTGTTTGCTGTGGCAATTTAGAAGGCAGAGCCACATAGAGATGTGGCAACTCCATTTATAAGTGATGCATTAGATTAACAATTCAGTTGTAGCTGAACCAACAACATCCATTACTTAGCCATGGAATGTGATGGTAGGAGGCAAGGTAAGTGTCTGAAGCATTGTCTTCAGCTTAGTTGGTAGGGGGAAAATTGTTCAGAAAAGTTTCCATTAATAATTAATTTCAGAAGTAGTGAAGGAGGAGAAAAGAGCACTTCCATATCCAGTTTCCACCACCAGAAAAAGAGAAGTCAGAGGAGAGACTTCAGTGAGGTATACAAGCAATAAGTCGTCTAGAGATAGCGAGGATGGTGGTTATCCAGTCTCTGCTCCACAACTTGCATTCCAAAACAGATCAGATAGAAAGCAACCTAAGTTGTAGTCTGTACCGATGGCAAATTTGGCAGCAGTCAACTGCCAGTTACGCAAAGAACACAAAATTCTTTGCATAACTAGCAGTGACTTTTAAAGCCGCCATGGCACATTAGGTTGCACATTTACCCTATACCGACTGGCCCAAAGGACTTCTGGGAGCAGCGTGGTGAGTTCATACTCACCCTGAACCACTCCCAGAAGGGCAAACTGATGGTGGTGAAATTGCTGCCACCGGTGTAGACATACCTTAACTTTTCTGATGAAAGGTTAGCATTTTTCCCCAAATCAAAGTTTGGAGCAATCATTTGTTCTACATTCATTCTCCAGCTTCAAGAAACTAGGACCTAAGTGGAATAAGATAGGCTTCTATAAACAATGATTTCTAAGATTAATCTAATTCAGGACTTCATATCTTTTGCCTCAACCTCTATCAAAAAAGTATGAGGAAATGACACTTGTATTTGATTAGAAGCTCAGCAAGAAGTAAAAACATCTCGATTGGCAGCATTTTCCCCCTTATTTTCCATTGATCTACTTGCTTATCTTCATTGTACCTTGTGAAGAAAGGATTACTGGATACCAAGCACAGCTAAAACCTTTTTTCAACACAAGTTGAATAGCTGCCTGACAGCTCCTAGAGTCATCTTGTAAATTCAGATAATTTCTGTGTAACAACAATTACCTTGAGAGCAGATCCCTCTGTACTTTTGTTTTTTTTAAAAGATATCTTGGCTATGGCAAGTTCTGACTAAGCCAAAGAGCTATGACAACCCAACTGTAGGAATGCTGCATGGTTTTAATTATCTAAAGAAGAATCTGATTCGATTCAGATTACTGCTACTGCAGCTGGAAATGGGAATAAACGCTCATTTGGGAATGGAATCTCCTATTGGAAGAAATAATCACGAAGACACGACAAGAGATGAATGTTACAATGAGGTTTTATTGCCAGTCAGATCATTTGTTCTACTTAAGCATGAATGGCTGCCATCTGTGCATGAAACATCAGTGCTAGATTTTTAAAATTCCACCTGCCCTGCAGGAATTTAGTGTTTTGTTTTTACAGGAACCTTATTATTCAATTGAATTCACGCTGGAGATAAGAAAGCCCTTGATGGCAGTTTAAGTTAAGGCTGTAAGCTTATATGATCTTCATGACTGAGGTCTTCAGAGTTCCCTAGTGAAAAATCAGGGTACTTACATTTGAGGGCACAAAAAACTGTTCACATCAATGAACACAGTTCTTCAGTCGATGCAACTTGGCTGGGAGGCTCCATTGCTTCAGATACCTGAAGCGTAAATCACTGTGAATGCAAATCATGTGGCATGGGGAGAACTCTCTCAGTCAAAGAAAAACACTCAGCAGCAGATGAAAAGCTATCTATCTACAGAACAAAATCATGCACCCTATTGGTAACATTCTGGAAGCTTAATATTTACGCATGGAAAAATCCAGATTCAGTGTTCTTCATATGGAAGATCTTAATGTAAATGATTGGCTGAGCCAGAAGCCTACAGATGAAGGAAAAGATTCTTCACCAAGGGCTGATCTTCCAGAAGAAGAGATGGGGAATACTCAGCGTGCTTATTCTTAACACAGATGATAACAATGATTTCTCAACAACTAGAGAAAATTAACTCTAGCAACAGCCATGCAAGTAGCAAAACTAGAGCAGGGTCTTTGCCCTTGAGATGCTGGAGAATAAATGTGGACGAAGTACCAGACATAGCCCCAGCCTTCAAAAGAGATTGGAATGTCAGCATAATGAACCTATCAGGGCTGACAATATTAGAGCTCCTGGACAGAAGTAATGTAGTTCCAGGGTCACCCACGCTCACCCTTCAACATCAGTTTGTGAAAGGAAGCGAGTCCTTATCAACAAAGTTCACTCAACATAAGATAGATGCCCTTCTGTCCCCAGAAGTGACAAACAGTGACATCCATTTTCAAACATCAGTCCAGCATAGAGGCTGAAATGAGGGCTCCAACCAGGTCAAGGAGCGATTTGTCAGTGACTTCAGTGAGACCAGGAATTTACCTGGGTGGATAAGAATTCTCTAGAGCTAACTATATTGGTATTGATTCTGAAAGTTCCACTAAACTAGTACAGTACCAGGTTTTGGGCAACATACAGGGAATTGATTAAAATAAGACCAAATCTCAGCTTCTCCTCTTTTAGCATTATTGCGGAGAGCAGGAAGTAATTCTTCCTTGGGCATAAACCAAATCAGCTGTGCATAAAGGACTTTTCACAGCAATTGGTGAGGCAGATGGCTTCATCCAGTGGTTGCTATTACCGTGCAAGACCTCAACTAGACCCCAGAGCTAACGGACAGCTCCCTTGCCCATTCACAGGAGATGTAGCCAGGGAACATACATAGGATGGCTGGTTATCCATAAGCCAGACTCCCATCTCTTTGGCCTTCTTCCAGAACTCCTATCCTCCTAGCGCAAGGCCACTAGGCGCCTTATTAGGCCATGATTCATGGTGTATATGGGCACATAAGTTCCAAAGGGGTAGCCATGTTAGTCTAGTTCAGCAAAACAAATGAGTCAGATGATCGTTCGAAAGACTAGTGCCACCAGACCCCTTGTTTGGTGGGCACATAAGTATATGAAACTTGGCTGGGAAAAAATAGCTCAGCATACCTAAGGAGGAACCCTAGGTAGCCCACTGCTGGGAAGGGGTGGAAGCATGTAAACAGGCTTAAAGGCAAAAGTATGTGATTTTAAGATTACAGCAGAACTTCTTGAGTTAAACCTCAGAGTTACAAACTGATCAGTCAACCACATGCCTCATTTGGAACTGGCAGTACACAATCAGGCAGCGGAAACAGAAAAGCACATACAGTTTAACGCAGGGTTAAACTACTAAAAAACAGGGATTTAAAAGAAAATATGACAAGGTAAGGCATTTCTGTGCTTGTTTCATTTAAATTGAGGGCCAAAAGCAGCACTTTTCTTCTGCATAGTAAAGGTTTAAAGCTGTATGAAGTCAATATTCAATTGTAAACTTTTGAAAGAACCACCATGATGAACATTTCATATCACTGAACAAAGCATTCTGAACAACTTCC
This sequence comes from Podocnemis expansa, assembly GCA_007922195.1. Taxonomy (NCBI): domain Eukaryota; kingdom Metazoa; phylum Chordata; order Testudines; family Podocnemididae; genus Podocnemis; species Podocnemis expansa. The sequence continues at coordinate 16,789,072 of ML681984.1, read as the reverse complement.
ATTCCTGAGGTGTTCATAACTGTGAGGTTCTGCTGTATGCCAACTTCCATTCATGTCAGAGGCAGTTAAATATGTACTTAACTTCAGGTATTGCTAGGTGCTCTCCTGTCAACTAAATTTGTTTATAAATAAACATTTATGCTTCAGAGCTATATATTCAGGTTTACATAAAACTAAAAAATAAATTGAGCATTTTATCATACTATTACTGAAGAGGACTTTTGGTGGGCAAGGCTAAGCAACAACTCAGATTCAACTTTGAAAGCCTTATATCCCACAGGAATATCATTGTTTTAGCTTTGCAATCAGTTCCTGTGCTGGGAAGAAGCCTGGTCCACTGGACAGGACCAAAAGCTGGAGTTCGGAGATCAGTACCCTAAGCCTGACCGTCACCAACCTGCTCTGTGGCCTTTAGCAGTTGCTTCCCCTCTTTGTGTATTGGCTGGAAAGTGGAGATGTGGATAGTTACTTGCCTTTGTAAAATGCTTTGAGTTCTACTGATTAAGGCATAAGATTATGAAAAAAATCTTGTAGAAGCCAACACTCTGGTGGGCATTTTATTTCCAAGTAAAGAAACTTAGAGGTAAGCAGCTGAATACGTATTCCAGGCATTCCCCCTCTCCCCATCCCAGTCTTTGTCTAGGGCACCCCGTTTCTCTCAGACTGATGGTCTTGGCCTATCAGCTTGAACCTAAAAATCAAAAGGCGGGATTTAAAAAAGTATGCATCAGTGGCTTCATTCTGCTTCTGCTGACATGATCACTTAAAAATACCACTTAAGTTATCTATAGAGGAACGAGGTTTATTAGCCTTGATTGCATATAATTTACTTACTGAGCATTTCTTACCTCTATCCTTCCCCTAGGTAAATTAAGAAAAAAAACAAAAAACCTAAGGATTCACAACTGTATTGTATGTCCCATTCAAAGCCAGATTTCTGTCCTATCACATAACAGAAAGACCCTGTATCGAGTGGTGGTAACCATTTATTTTATCACCTTGTAAAAATGCCATTATGTGCAGTAAGATGAACATAGTTTTATTCAGCTGAAATAGTTTGAGATGATAGCTTTTAAAGGGACACCTGCAACTTAAATCATTTCCCTCCAAACTGCTTTTCCATCTCCTAAAATAACTAGAACTCAACAAGATTAGAGAAGTCTGTGATTGTTGGTTTTCCTCATGCATTGAACAGTACTTTGTGTTCCGTTATTACCCTCTCCTCCAGTCAGTCAGTTCCACATCATTGTATTTTCCCAGCGAGCAAGAGTTTTAAAACATTCACAGAAAAATGCAACTCAAAAGGTACAAAAGTATCAGACCGATCCCTGGCAGAATTTGAGTGCCTTTTGAAATTGATTAGATTTCCATTTCAAACCTTTAACAGAGATTTCAAGGAATTATGTTTTAGCTGTAACTGTATGACTTCAAAATGCATATCTTGTATTTCACAAAATAAAGTCTAAAACCAACAGCTGAGGTTTTCACAGTAATGCAGGAATTTTAGTTACACATCTTAGTTATTCTAATTTATGGAAGAGATGTGGCTAAATCCCCTGCACTGATCTGAAAAATTCAGCCAGTATTCCCAACTATCTGTCAGGATCTTCAGACAGGTTTCTAAACGTTCAGCAAAGCTAAGTAACTTTGGTTCTGTTTCACAGGAATCCTCTATCGCAAGTCCTGCGCATCCTCCGCAGCCTGTCTCATAGCTTCTGCTGGATACCAGTCTTTCTGTTCCCCGGGGAAAATGAACTCTGTTTGTATCAGCTGCTGCAATACTCCACTCTGTAATGGACCCCGGCCCAAGAAGAGGGGAAATTCTGGCACAGTGCTTAAGGCAGGCATATTAACTACTATTTTGCTCCTTAAAATGGCTCTTTTATCATCAATGCATTGCTGAACTTCGATAATGTGGGTTTTTTTGTCCTGGCGTGGTTTGTTCCATGTTCCCTTTTCTTCAAAGACACTGCTGTTCTTCTGCTGCCGCATTACTGAAGAGTTTGGTCCCAGAACTTCCTTCCTCCCCCTCCCTTTCCCAGTCTTTTTTTCTTTTAGTAAGCAACTAATAAATTCAGTTGTCTGACTGAATTTCTAGCATGCACTTTAAAAAACAAATTGCACACAAAACTCAAGCTCAGTTGTGTAATTGGAAACAAGTCTCTCAGAAACATCACATAAAGAAGATACAGTTGATTCTTCAGTTTTTAGATCCTCAGTTATTCTAATTTCCATGTTATGTTCATTGCTAATCATCTAACTTTGCCTTACATAGAATCACATTTCATGTTCATGAAGGCCATTCTGTGCAGCAGGACTGGACTCTAAATTAGTCTCTAGTGGCATTACTTCCAAGCTGGTCTCCAGTGATTCAAGATTCAATTTCTGTGGACTGCAGGCAGGTTTGGTCTCATTCTGAAAAGTACTTAAGCAAACGGCATTACCGCTCCTTCTAGAAGAATTGCGTTTAGATGAAATGAAGATCAATGGACGCATAAAGTGACTGCTGCTGGTTCGGGAATTCAAATTGGTTCTCAGAAACTTCTGTTTGTTGGCATGTTCTATCGTCAAACGGCAGCGGAGAACCTGTAGAAATACTTTTCGGAACTGCTGAGAAGAAATGTTATAGAGGAGTGGGTTTATCACAGAACTGAAGTAAAAGAAGGTGTCTGCAATGGGAAGAAGGCCGATATATGCTCTGAAGTAGGGAACAGTCCAGTCTTGCTTAGGCTTAGCAGCAGCCATGATCCTTCGAATCTGATTTGGCATCCAGCATGTTGCCAGAGTTGCAACAATCAGCCCTGTGAAAAAAGGGAGAGGGAGAGAGAAAGAGAAAGTGTGAAACAAATAATAAAATATTTAGTCTCTCAGTTCTGCACTTGATGGGTAGGAAGTGGTACCAATTTTGCAGTGTTTTGCTTGACAGCTTTTTCTGCCAGTAGCAAATATTTTAACAGTTTCAAGGTCATTGCAGTATGTGATTGGATAAAGATTGTGTAAGACTGTTTCTACCAGTTGGCAAAGTGTTTTCTCATTGATATTTGTATCTTTGGAAAGAGTGAGGGTTTTTGGGTTTTTTTTTGTTTCTATATTTGCGTTTTCCCTTCTCTATTTTTTTTTTTTTTAAATATAGCCATATTAGTACAGGCAATACCCAGAAGAGATCTGACTGTTTGTATTATATGGGGAAAAAAGTATGCATAATAGTATATTAGGCATTATTTTTGGTAAATTTCCTCTAACAGAAGATATTTTTAAGTAAAATAAGTATGGGTCTTTTTAGAGTAATTAAGATGTATATGTTGAGAATTAGAGTCATGAATGTAAATGACACAGGAAAGATGGAAATGTAAGCAGTTTAAGAGAATACAAAAAATACGATATTGGATCATTCTGAATTTACATACATGTCACTGCATCATTCGACCTTATCTAGATTTTTAAAAAAGAAAAAAAAATGAAAATGTTAACTAGACAGACATCTAAAAATTCTGCCCTCATTGGAGAAGCTTTCAACAGAGGAACAGCAATAATGCAGTCTCTCTTATGACAGCAGCACATTAAGAAATCTAGCAGCGTCCTTTTGACACACTGGTAATACTAGGATACAGAGATGGGGAAGGGAATGAAGGCCAACTTTTGAAATTACTAACCTCTAGCTAGTATAGAAACAAATGCTGGAAATCCAAACTTCTGATACAACAACAAAACAAATTTGAAATAAGCACTCCAAGAAAAGTGTCCTAAAACTTCAAAAGTTTCCAGAAGAGTCTGCCTCCCTTACAGTTATTGGTAGCAGAAGTCTGCCTCTTTTTTTATTTTTTAAATTATTTTATCTTGCTGGATTATATAAGGACTAAGGAAGGAAACTGTATTGTGAATCTAATTCTTTGAAACAAAACTGTTTTGTTGGTTCCATTTTGAGAGCTCTAACATAATGCCATGAGACTTCTAATTTGTATCCTGCATTCATATTCTTTGACATTGAGTCTAAGCTGCCAGTTAGGATAGTCTTGTAGAACTCTGTGGTGCACATCAGCACATACTCCATTTTTTTTCTACCTTTAACTTTATAGTTCTTCTGAAATCCCACCTGTTTCTCGACAGAAACAAGCTTTCTACTGATTCCTGTCAGTGTCAGTTCATTTGGTTTCATGGCTGCACCCACCACCTGTTAACTCTAAACTCTAAAAACATAGAAAGCAAAGGAGAATAATTGAATGGAAGGGATAAGATCACTTTTAGGAAGATATGGAATAATAAAACAGTACATCAAATAACTTTCCTGTCCTGAAAACCAGTATTTCACTGAAGTCAATATTATGAATATAAAGAAAAAGATTGGAGACTTTTGCCACCTTGAAAGTACCAGAACTCAAAAAAACAAGCAATGTGTGTACTTGGTGTTCTAAGAACTGCAGTATTCACAGTTTATTATAATTTATTTCCTGATACTTTAATAAAGAAATTCATTTTCTTAATGGGAAACCAGTTTCCCTTCTTTATAAAAAGACTTCCACAAATTTCTTCTCCCATAGGGCCACACAGTCAACTGAGAAACCTCTTTTCTGAGAATTTTTTTCCCAGAATGTTTTAATGGAATTTAAATTTTAGATGACAATGCTGACCTAAAGGATTGGAGAGTTGGTTTCTCAGACATCAACTATGCTGTATGAATAGAAGTGGGCAAAAGGCGAAGTAGAAATCTACTTGATCAGGTAAGTGACCGGATAAGACCCTATTTTTCCTTCTCTGAATACCACTTCTCATTTTTTCTCTATTGTTTCAATATTCCTCACCACCTCTCTGTCGATGTCCCATGTATTTTTGTATTGAATGCTCCTCATTTCACTGTGTTACGCTATTTCTGTTGGATTTCTGTGCCATGAATTGAGCTTTGTGAAGAGCTCCAGACTGACACTTTTCTTTGCTGCTGCCACTATGAGTATTGGTCAAAGAGGAATGGCAAAGAAGAGCAAAACAAGTTGTCTTGGGTAAGAATTTTTCTGATTGACCATTTGATTCATTCATTCAGTTCATTTCATTCATTACCATTTACTTAAAACTTAATTACCATTCTTTATAGCATAGGATAGGGCTGATTTTTGAGCTCTGAAATCTAAGTATTCATATGGCCCTCATTACCATGGTATCCGCAACCAAAATCTTCCTACACCACAAAATTTTGCTTTCTATAAAGTAAATCAATTTGTGGTTTTGATTCTTTTAAATTACAAGTTATTTTATCTTCCTGGATAATGTAAGGACTAAGGAAATTGTATTGTGAAAATCTAATTCTTTGAAACAAAACAGCGTTTTGTTGGTTCCGTTTATAGAGCTCTAACATAATGCCATGAGACTTCTAATTTGTATCCTGCATTCATATTCTTTGACATTGACCTTTATTTTGAGTCTAAGCTGCCAAGTTTGTAAGATTCCTCCTTATATTCTTCAGACATATCTGTTCTTGGGGGGGACTGACTATTTGGGGCATGTGTACAGCAAGTGAAAAATGAGCTGTTTGTGCCCTTGTGCAGTACCATAGAGGTTAGTCTTTTGGACAGGGAAGACAGGGAAATAGTTTCTCTATAAAAACTTTGTCATTTTTAGGAGGACAAGTAATTGTTCATTTTTACACTTGGATAAAAAACAACCATTGTTTTAACAGAGAAGCACCATGCGAATAAACGTGCTGCCAAAAAAGAAATCATGTTTTATTCTAGCTGTTTACATTTGGTTCAGATAGAGTTAGAGGTACTTCATAGCTCCAAGGAAAAACTTTATATTTTCATTCAGGCCTTAATATAATGTATTAAATATTTTGACTGAGTTACTGCTGCAATCAATTTGAATTTGTATACGAGTTTGGGGTAAAGGTGGGCATAGTATTTGTTAGGTAATGTGCAGAATGCACTTAAACATTTGCACATAAATGTCAATGAAGTTCAGTGAATTGAACTCACATATAATAGAAATGGTATTTTATATCAGAATTGATACATCTTTTCTCTATAACTTCTACTCACACGGATCAGTCACCTCCTGTGTATTATATACTTGCATGTTTCATCTGATCTGCAGTCCTGTCCCACACCCTCAGTTTCATTTTTTTTTCTCCTGATTACTGTACTGAAAAGACAAAAGGTGTTGGAGGAGAAGATTTGTCCTCCACAGAACATTGTTTAAAAACAAAAGTAATGCAGATGTCCAATGTGCAGCGCTGATGCTTGAAACTGCAAACAATATGCAAGCTTTATGCATGTTTAATCTTCAAAGGTGCATTAAGCCCATGCAGTCAGAGGCTTGGGAGCCTTGCTCTATCTCAGCAGTTCTCAACCACTGTGTTCTCAACCAAAGATGTAAGCGTGTCGCAGAGAGCTGGGGAGATGGCTGGATTTGGCCTCAGTGGAACGGTCTGGTGTGTCCTATAGGGTCATGACATGTCGCCAAGTGTGTTGCAACTCGCAGCAAGATTGAGAACTGCTGCTCAAACTGGTTGAACGCATACTAGTGAATACATGCCAGCATTGGAGTAAGTGCCTACACTTACAATACAGTTAACATTGAATTGACTCAATTATTTCAGCTTACTTAACAAAACCTATGAAACTCCAGTGCTTTTAAATCCTTGGATAAAAGGCAAATACATTTAAACATTAAGCAAACTGTTCAACACTGCCCAACCAAACGTAGTCAATTCTTCTAGTAATTTAATTTTAAAATTTAAGTCTTTGTTAAAAAATGTGCATTTCATTGTACAAATTTTGACAAATGGCTGGAAGTTGTTAGTATGAAGCTTTTTTCGGTAAGCCACAATATCAGAGCTTCTTAAGTGATAAAGAACAGTCTTTGTAGTTAAATTAAACCTAATGCCTAAGTGCCAATGACACAAAAATGCATCAGCAGCACAGAATGGAATAAGTTTGGTGGTCATGTCTCTCTTAACTGCACTTTTTATAACTCAAAATATTCCCCTGGGCTATAGGATACTAAAGTAAATTCATGATTATCTTTACCGGGGATTTTAAATACATTCCAGCTAGCAAGATCCAATGCCTGCACAGAGGGATTTTCTACAGGTTTTGCTTGTTCAGTGTTGAACAGACCAGAATGTGCCTTCATCTGATGACTCTTTCCACCTTTGTCGTCTCTACATTATATCTAGGCATGACCAGGCCAGTCTACAGAATCTGGAGTCATAGTGAAAATATAATTACAGTCCCTAGTATACTCCAATGCTAATATCATATTTTAATGCCATTTCCTATCATTTCTGTAGTCCTTGTGACAATACATTTGCCTTGTCCATTCTAATTATGCTATTTGCCCTAATGATTAATATTTTATAGGAATCTGCTCCTAGACAAACTCATGGCTGGCAACAGCAGAGTTAAATCCTAAACTTTAATTTAATAGCACAAAGGAGGGTTCTCAACATCTGCTTGTAAACTGACATTTAAATGGCAACCATCAGTGGAATATAAGCATATGGTTAGCTGAGTTATGAATCAAGTATAGGCAAATGCACTTGGTTAAATAGGATATTTTTAGCCTATTCATATTTTATACTTTTATGTGAGGCCTGGTTTTATATTCCAGTTCAGGATATAATGTGACATTAGTGCCCCACTCTGTACTGAAATGCAGACCCTCCCCATAATCAACCAGATTCAAATACCTTTTGCAAAAACTAGCTCTATCAGATCATAAAAGAGGAAAAACATTCAGAAAAACTTATCTTACAAATGCTAAATTCACTGCCATGGGCCCACATTCTTGTAGACTGTGCTTGGAGTTTGCCATCTGCCTTTGTGTGTGAATACATCTTTGCCACTTTTGTACCCCCCCTCCCTTTTGGTGGTGGCAGTCACTGCCCAAGTTAAAGCTAAGTGGTTGTGAAACCTTTCACCATTAAATGTTTTTTTGCAAGAGTTATCACTTTTTTAAACCACACCTAGCAGTAACTTAATATAATGCCCCCTTGTATTTGAATTGATTTAACATGTACTTGAAAATCTACTTGTTTTCCCACTGCAAATACAGAGATGCAAGGCATCCAATTTTGGTTTCATTAAGAAAAACAAAATGCTTCCTTCTCCCCCGTATAGTTAAGATAGGTTAATGTAGTACTGTCCCCCAGAATCTTGCAGGCAGCTCCTGTACCTCTTCTACCTCCCATTGCTTTGAGAGCAACCAACAGAGTGGAAATAAATTCTGAATTGTCTGTAGAGAAGTTAAACTAAGAACATCATTGCTTGGAAAAGCTGTGAGCATCAGAATATCAGACAATGCAGCTCTTTGTAGGGAAGATATGATCTCCTCCCAAAAGAAGCTGGAAGAGGTTTAGAGGAGCACCATGCTCTCCTTGAAGATAGAAGGAAACTAAGGAAGCAACAGAGTTATAGTGTTGAGTGAGGCCCTTTTCTCCTTGTGGGATCCAGGAGATGCTGGAGAAGAAATGGAAAGTTCATACATTTTTGTAGCTATAAGGAATGACACTTCAACTGCAGACAACACCTAACCATCCAGATACAGATACAAGAAGATGGCAGCCCAAAACACAATCCAAAGACTTCACTCTGCCAAATTTCCAACACACTTCCTTTTTCAGCAGCAGTGGGAGAATGAATGGCTGCAGAGAGGGAGTGCCTAATTCCTGACACTCCCTTTCTGTGGCCCCTAATCTTTCATATCCAGTAGACTTAGAGACTTAATCCTCTAGCTAAGAAATGTCTAATCTATTTTCCACTAACTGGGCTTAGACAACACTCAGGTTGCAGCTTTTCTTTAAAAGCTTAATGCAAACCGCTCCAGTGTGGAGATCTATGTTCAGCAGAGTACCAGAGTTCCCTTAGCCCAGTCATGCTTTAGAAAAAGTAATATTACCTGGGTACCTTAAAGGATGATCTTTTGCTTAATAGTGCACCATGTCACATTGTTCCCCTTCCTTAGCTTTTTCTGGAAGAGGAATGTAACTAAAATTGTGTTTGTGGAAATAAGGAATGGGCAACTAATAATTATATGACGATGGACTGTCTGACATTGCAAAAACCAATACTGAGATGTCCAACAATAAAACATTGTTTCTCTACCAGTACTACAGTGACTGGTGATAAGATCTCTTTCTGAGAGACATGTGAGAGGTAGAAAAGCACAGTGACAATCTGCCTAGCTCTATGTTGCCCTGTATGCTAATTTTGCTTATTCCTTCCCAATACTTGAAGAAAAAATTTGCAGTCTTTGTCCTTAAGAGGTGGATTAAAATGTCTCAAATTGGTGCGCTGTGTTCATGGCTGATTAATGCTTCTCTTGCTCTTTTTTATGCCATGGAATGTCTGCCACTTTTGTGAGACAAAATGGAAAATGTTGAGCAAACATACATGGTAGAGTACCTGCCAGATATTGCCTGAGGAGAAAGCAGTATCCTCTACTCTTATGAAGACAATGAACTGTGCTTTAGTGCTTTAGACCATTGCCAAAGAACATTGTAATTCCATGTAATAACAAGAATCAGAACAAGTCAGAAAGAGAATGAGAGCAAGCATGCACATGCATACGCATATGCAACAGAATGAGGCAGGCAGGAGACAGAGAAAAAGAAAGGCTTACGCGTGAGGCAACAACATCAGGGCTCTGATAAGTTGGCAAACATGGCTCTCACGAACACCAAGAGTATCGATTACCTGGTCGTGACTCTCAGCCTAACTGGACAATCAGCTCCTCTCAATATATGTTCTGTAGTCAGCTCTGCATCTAAGCTTCAATGTCCTGTCAAAGCACATGCCATTTTTCTTACCACAAAATGAGGCATAAGGCAACTGTAGTCTTGAAAAGCTGGAAACTATGGCCCTTTTGGCTAGAAGTAATTAACTTTTTATTTCCCAATAATCAATTGCCCAACCCTGAACTCCTTAGTGCAAGAAGTATCAGACATCAATATGAGTTTTGCCTGAATGAGGACTGTAGGATTATGCTCCACATACAGTAGGAAGTATCTAGTGAAATCAAAGCATGGGAAGCATACAAATTGTCTCTCCCACGGCCTCCTCCACACGTATGATTCTTCTACTGAAGGACAAACACCTTAGAGTAGTAAGACGACATTTATGTCCGTTGAGGTGACTATAAAAGCTTGTTAATCCAAAAGATAAAAATATTGACCTCTGCCTTCTCTGCATCAATATTTCGTTCAGTGGACAATAAATTTTTATGTTCCTGAACAAGTCAATATGTGAATTGCTACATATAGTTTGAATGAGCTCATCTATTTATTAGGTAAAATCACTCCCAAGCCTCAAGTTTCAGAAGTAATTCTTTTCCTTAAAACAGTAACAACAGCAGCATAATCCTACTGTTCTAGATGGGGAAGGAAACTAGTACAGTCCAAAACGGGGCACTGACTATGCAAGCGATATTGTAGGGACAGGGGGATGGTCCTAATGAGTTCCATGTCGAATGTCCTCCATATACCCCAGCCGCCTCTGTAAATTCAACCATGAGAACTGAGAATCAGGTGAGGCTGGCTGCTAACTGACTCTGCATCCTCTCCGGTTAACAAAAGATTCTGTGAGCCAGATTTGTCCTTTCTCTGCAGCCCGGTTATTTGTCACCATGGCCATCACTGGGTTTGCACACATGTAACGTTGGAACTGGAATTCAACAAACGAGTCTGTTGATCCCATTCAAGAGTGAATGGAATCCTACTTCGTCTCTCAGCTGTGCTGTCTCTAGAGGGCTGAGAGGAATAAGAAAGTAGTAAAAGCATATTTTTGTCCCCAGCCTGCAAATGAGGGCTAAGGTGGTTTATAAAGAAGAGGGGATTATCTCCCAGGTGCACAAGTCCAAGGAGCCCCATCTCTCCCCCTTTAAATGCTTTGCTAGTCCATTTTATCTGACCACTGTATCCTTTCCTATGACATCTCCATGCTCACTTGATCTGCACTTGCCACAGTAAATCATTCTGACTCTCTAGCCTTTAAAAGGAATCATACACCTTCCACCACAAGCTAGTCTATGTGCAGTGTGGTCGTTATTAGATAGTAATGATGAATAAGATTGGTATGGGTTTCATTTGAGCCAGTGATCAACAGTTTTTTTAGGTTCACTGTAATACTTAGCCTAGAGATGAGAGATTATAAATCTCATCGGTATCTACTCCCAATGTCTATAAAAATGGTGATAACATACTAATCACATTGTAATTCAAGACCAGTTTTTAAAAAATACACTTTCATTTTTATCTAATTTGAAAGAGCAATAGTTTAAAGTTTATTACATTTTCTACAGTGGTCTCATTTCAGAATTATTTTAATGTCAAAGCTGTCAAATAGGCCCTCATGATGTACATATGACCATAAAAATAAAAATGTCTTCATTAAAAAGGAAGTTTAAATGCTGGGGTAGACACAAACTTAGGAAGGATAGAAAAAGGAAAAAAAGTTACCTTTTATTAATGTTTCTCCCCTCCAGAACAATTACTTTGCAATGGCTGCCTCTGATATCCTTTTACAAAGAATGAAAACTTGTTTTCCTTACGTGTTAGAAAATCAATGGAAAATGCATTTTCCAAATAAACCTCATGTAAATTCAAAGTTGCAACCAGCAAACATACCATTCTGAATTTAGGGTTTTTTCAAAAGTTACAAAATTAGACATTGTAGCATTGGACACCCGTACCAGGAATTTCATCTAACACAAGCCAGCAACAAAATTCACTGAAACAAACTGTTAACAGCTGAATATAAATCCAGGGAGGCAAAATATTAGATCAGCAGATATGAGAGATACTGAAGAGCTCTGCCAGAAAAACAAGCCTGAGCTATATTTTATACAGAACCAATTGTCATAGTGGGAATCAGCAAAGCTCTTCCCAACTCTAGAGATATTATCAGGTGTGTAAGATGGCTTTTGCATTCAGAGCCATCAAATGAAGAAAACCTACTGCTCTGCAGCTAACAAGTTGAAAATGAAATTATTGGTACATGAAAGAATAGCAAAAACATGAGTGCCAGCTGATTTTCAGAGGCAAGTAGAGTTTATGTACAACAGACTCAGTGGGAAAAGAAACCAGAGCAAGTTCCATTAAAAATTTGGTGTGGCACCATTTAAATTTTGCATCAGTACACAGCCGACGTAACAATGTCCAAACTAAAAGGAGGGAAGAACAGAAATTCATTATGCCATTCACTATCCCAGTGGAAAAAAGGAGAATAATTTGGTTGCCTCAGTGTGGGACTACAAGTCTGACTTCAGTTCTAGCCCCAGTTCCTTCACTGACCCACTGCAATATTAGCAAAGTCATTCAACATATCAACAAGGAACCCTATGAAGTTTAATGCAATAAGGTGTGTAGAGCACTTTGAGATTAAATGAAAGTGAGCTTAAATACCAAGTGCAAGATTCAGAACTATTTAGCTCAAGCTAGACAGAATTCACACACAGTTGCTAAGAGAGCTCCTTATTGCAGTCTAGGAGAAGACAAACAATACTGTAACAGCAATTTAAAGGAGAAATGAACTACAGTACATCCTGTTTCCATAAATTAATACTGCAAACCTGCTCCCATTTTGTTGAACCCATGACCACCATGATAATATATTGGAAGCAAGGATTAGTAGCCCTTCTAATGAGAAAGGAATCAAGGCAGTCTGTGGCTAGGTCTTAATTGGCGACAAGATCCAATATATTGTACTTCAGCAGTTTGGCTCAGGTGAAAGGGACTCATCATCCCAACAACTTAATGCAGAGATGGACTCCTCCCCAGTTGTCAATCAACTGCAGAAGAAATTTTAAAAAAGAGGGACTATGCAGCCCAAATATTTCTTGTCACCCACTGAACCTAAAGGGAAAGCAATGAAAGAGTCAACACAGCTGAGTAAATTCCACTCCTCTTCATTGAATTCTTCTCCACTGTACTGTCTAGAAATGTTCCCATATAGGTCAGGAGGAAATGTGAGTTTTTATAGTTGGCAAGCTACAGTAATTCACCAGAGGTGCAGATTCATGTGGCAAGAGTACCGGTCCAGAGGAACATACAACAGCAAGAACTCTCCACCTCTGACAGCATTGCACAGAATTGAGGGGTTTGGCTAGGTTGTATTGCACAGCGTACCCAAGCTCCACTGACATAGTAGCCTGATGCTGAGACAGCTTCCCTAGGACTGAGGACCTGAAGAGAGTGGATATTTTTCTGTTAGATGAATTGCTCAGAGAGGAAGGGGAAACAAAGGTTAAAAAAATTATAAAGCCCAATATTTCAGGTTTTTGCTTCAAGACCAATTTCTGTAGATCCAAAAATTTATAACCAATCTGGGAGTTTTCAGAAGAAAAAGAGTGCTTGGTTGGAAATACCGTAATAAACAAAACAGTTAAGATAGAGTGAGGTATTTCATACTGAAGTCGTCTCCTTCCTCAAAGAATAGGATCTTTACTTTGGTGACCTTTTACTAGAGTTTGTTAACATAAACCCAGAAAATTACAGAATCAAATGCACCCTCAAACCTCCTTGAAAAGGATTATGTTAAAAGTGTGTTTTTGCAGTAGAAAGTAGAAGAGACACAGAATACCCACACTATACATTAAAAACAGGTCACTGGTCCAGTTTTCTTCCTAAGGCAATGGGCAATACCCAGTGTTTTAAAGGAAGATGAGATCTCTTAACACACCTAGATAGTTTATGAAATAAGTGCATGCCATACATGTACAGATGGAATTAAATTTCCTGCAAGAGCACCTCAAATGATATAATGAAGACTGTTGTTTGAATACCATTGTCCCATACTTTTGATTTTCATTTCACATACAGTTTTGCCTTTTGCCTAATTAATGTTACCACAGTATTCAGTGGCTAAATTTTTCAAAAATCACATAAGTGGCTTAAGCTATAAAGTGCCTAAATCACTTTTGAAACTGGGATTTGGGTGGTTTTGAAAATTTAATCCCTTAATCCTTATGTAACCAGGACTAGTCTGGTAACATTATTTGTTTGCACACTGCAGCTGTAGACTTTATTCGCAATCACTATCGGTTTCTGCTTACAGAGAGGCAGATGTGTCTTGATTATTTCCTGATGACAACTTATTTGTAACAGAATCAGAGTGGGGCTTGCTGAGATCCTTATAGTGACTACAGAATCAGGAACGGACATAATTAAGGCTGAAGCCAGACTGGCTCACCATCTATAACAGTATCCACTACCGTTCATCACTGATGTGATCCAGTAAAGATGCACTGACTTCTACGATAACTCAAATCCAAGTCTTCTTCAAAGCAGTCAAACTAGTATATGCACTAGTAAAAAAGAACCACTTGGACATCCACTCCCCAGTCTCCAGCCAGGGTTAGGTCACTGCAAAAGTGATACCTGATCTCCAGCAGAAGCCATCCTCTCATAACATCCTGTACCCCTCTTAAGCAATGTGGCAGAGTAGGACTTGGTGTTAATGAATAAGTCACTTTTTTCAAGCCTCACCTTTAAAAGTCACGCAAATAAGGGTGAAATATTCAAAAACACAGGGCATTGGTGTAACTGCCCCCACTGAGGTCAGTGGAAGTTTGCTCACTGACTGAAGTGTGACCACTTGGCCAACACAGAGTGCTTTGAAAAACAGTAGCCTAAAAGGACTTAATTATGGATGCAGACTCCTTTCTAATACAAGAAAGAAGAGAGGAAATGCCATTAGATCTGAAGTCTTTTGCGTCTTCATAATACGTACTTCAGCAATGAGATAACAAGGTATTAGGCTCCTTATAAATATCTCAGCTAGCCAGCATGCAGCAGTATCTACCGATCAAATAGAAATCTCATAAATGAGTATTTTCTCTTGCCATCAAGTATCAACCTCATACCATGGGATTAGGATATAAAGGAAAGAGTCTGACAATTTTCTTCATAATTTGTTTTAAAAAGTCAGTCAAATCCCCTTTGCCATTTTTCAAACTAAACAATTGAAGCAATTTCATTCCTTTTTATGCAAGTCTCACCAGGTTCAAACATTTGTTAGCCTTCTGATTCTCAGTTATACCCCTGAGTAAAGACCAAAAAGAACTATAATATTCCAGGTGGAGCTGGACCATGCAGTTTTCTCTATCTTTTGTAGCACCTTTCTGATGAACACTTAGTGCAGTGAGATGATAAAGGAGACTTGAGAAAAGTAATTAAACCAGGGCTCCTGCTATCTGCCACGTTTCTCCACTCACATATAGTGTAACTAATTCCAGGCTAAGACAGACAGGAACCAGACAGTGATGTTCAGAACAAAATTATATTAATGAGCAAGAGAAGATCAAGAATGATTTTAATTATATGATAGTGCATCTGATCTAATTATGCCCATATATTACTGTTCTGAAGTGGAAAATCAGGATTCCTGCGTAAGGCTGTATTTTTTGGGGAGAGTGGAGTGAGGAGCACAGTGAGGTCATACATTTCCTGACAGCTAAGTGAGATATCTTACCCTCTCCAGATTCTCTTCATTCCAAATCTTCTTTACTATACATCTCTCTTTCATGTATTCAGCCACCCACATTCGGTGCACAAGAGACTCCAAATTGCAAGGGTGTAGGTGGGAAGACCACCATCACCACCACCACCACCACCACCACCACATCTTCTCTCCCAGTTCACCCTCACAGAAATAATAAGCCTAGCAGCATAAGAAGCTAGGTTTATATACAACCCTAGTAGAATTGTTTGCTGAATTTCTGGGTTATAGAACCAAGTTCTACAACATACATAAACCAGTAACTGAAAATTAAGCAGATAAAACGATGAGAGAGGGAACTGGACAATGAAATTAAACCTGGAGCTGGGTCTCCATATAGGAAAGTATATACACATCTTCAATTTATTGTTGCTCAAACAAATGTTCATATAAATTACTCTGTAGATGGCATTTGACTCCAGTTAAGATTTCATCTTATTTTTGCTATTAGGTAGGCATTCTGTTGGAGCAGTTACAGATAAAGGGGGACATGCTTCCATATGTGAGTTTTGAGAGGAAATTACTAAAGGTCTTCATCTTATGGCAAAACGCTGGCTTCCTAGAGAACCCTGTGACTTCCTTCCTTAATGCTTCAGTAAAAGAGCTGCATTTTAAAACAGAATGACTTTTTCTTAATTGTTAGCAGTTTGAGTCTGCATTGCACATTACCGGAAAAAAAAAACATGACGACGACTCCTATGGAACTGTGATACAGTAAAATATAGACTGTTTGTGTAATGGAAAAGCCTTCACACCAAGTTTGTACACAAAAGAACTCCAAAACAAGGATGTGCTGTAGCAGGGGTCTGCAACCTGTGACTCTGGAGCTGCGTGCGGTTCTTTGGCTGCCTCCTTGCAGCTCCTGGTTCCAGGCCCATCCCCGGAGACCCTGCAGGAGGTCCGCTCCTGCCTCTGTCCTCCACTTCTACCTCCAGAGGACCCCTACGGGTGGCCCGTTCCAGGCTCTCACCGCCGCTGGGCAACCCAGACGGGGGCCTGCTCCTGGTTCCAGGCTCTCCCCCTGCACCAGGTAACCCTGTGGCAGGAATCCTGGCTCAGCTCCCCCCCACCTCGTACCAGGAGCTTACACCACTTGTAGTTCTCAGAACACTTGGTTATTGAACAAATTTTTATAAAGGCTCTTAACTTTTGCGTTGCCAACTCCTTCACTATGGCATCAACATTATATGTGATATACATCACCAAATAAGACCGCTTGAGCAGAGAAATAGCTCCATTGTGTGGTGGGCCACCTCAGTAGCCCCCAAAAGATTCTTCTTCAATACAGGAAAAGAGCCAAACCAAACCAAACCAAAAAGTCCAACCATATCACCCTAGTTGTCACCCACCACCCCCATGGGACCCTATATGGGATATTATTAAAGAATTACAACTCTCATTCAATGGGGTCACATCCTGAAAGAAATATTACTGGCCTTCAAACTGCCTCCCAGCCTCATTAGAGCAACCTACACACAGCCCAGGGTCCAGCAATTCAAAAAGGCACCAGACCCTGCCATAACGGATGCAAAACACGTCTCTTCTCCTACAATGATCATTACCCCCATGAAACAACACATTTCAAGATCCACAGGTCCTACACATATCTATCACAACACATGATACATGTCATTCAGTAGACTACATGCTCCAACAACTATATGGGTGAAAACAAGACAATCACTTTGCTCTTAAATAAATTCACAGAGAAATAAATTAAAAAACACCTTGTCACACATGGGTGAACAGTTCTCACAAAACAATCACTCCACATCTGACCTCTCAGTTCCCATGTTCAAAACACACAGGCCCAATGCCATCCAAAGATGAATGGGGGCTTAAATTCATAAAACTTTGTTAAGACACTAAAAATCATGATCTGAATGAAGACACTGAATTTGTGGCTCATTCCAGTCTATAATCTGCTAACCTTCCTTTCTCGTTAAACTGCAGAGATGGCTAACTTCCCACTTTATTTTGAATGGCCTGTTATACCACTTCAGCTCCTTACACTAAAACAGAGGATTACTTACCTGTAAACGTCCTTCTTCAAGATGGACTGCTCACATACATTCTTATTCAGGTGTGTACGTACCACAGCGCACTGTCATCCGGAAGCTTTATTGTCCTAGCCTGTCCCCATAGAGTCAGTCACTAACATCCCCTCAGGCCCGTGCACTGTCTGCAGCATATAGGTGGTGCTGACCCTGCCCTTCCTTCAGTCTCTTCTTTCCACTAACTCCAAAAGTGGGGATGGAGGGGGGACCAGAATGTTCATGAGCAGCCCATCTTGAAGAAGGATGTTTACAGGTAAGTAACCCTCTGTTCTTCTTCGAGTACTGCTCACATTCATTCTTATTCAGGTGACTCACAAACCATGTTTAGGATGGTGGGTGGAGTTAAGATTTCCCCATCTGTAGTATCACTTTGCCAAAGGCCGCATCATCTCTTGCTTGCTGCACAATGGTGTAGTGAGAAGTGAAGGTGTGTGAACTAAGGACCAGGTGGCTGCCTTGCAAATTTCCTGGCTGGGCACCTGTACTAAAGAACAACCCTGACAAGGCTTGTGCTGTGGTCATGTGTTCTCTCACCTTCCCCGGAAGGGGGACCTTTGCCCAGTGGTAACACTCTTTGATGCAACTCATGATCCATGACAAGATGTGCTGGGACATCACCGCCTTTCCCTTCACATGCTTAGCAGTTGCGATAAAGAGCTGAGTTAATTTGCGGAACGGTCTGATCCAGTCAGTGTATGGCTAAGCCCTTTTAATCTCAAGGGTGTGCCATCTTCTCTGGTTCTCTGTCAGGTGTGGCCCTGGGAGGAAGAATTCTTGGTTCACATGAAAAGCTGAGACCACCTTGGGTAGGAAGGCTGGGTGAGGGCGAAGTTGAACCTTTTCCCTGTAGAACAGTGTATAGGACTGTTCCGAGGAAAGAGCCTTTAGCTCTGACACCCTCCTTGCCAATGTAACGGCCACCAGCAATGCTACCTTCCATTACAGGACTAGAAGGGAACAAGAATCTATGGGCTCGAAGGGAGGGTTTGAGAGTCCTCCGAGGGCTAAGTTCAGGTTGTGACCCAGGCCTCCTGGGATAACCACCTGAATATGCAAAGATCAGGGCAAGCTGCAAAAAGGAGAGCAGATTCTCCCAGCACTGGTGGGTTACCTAGAGATAAACTCCCCCAACCAGTCACAAACAATGCTTCTGATCCCCCACAACAGATATCAAGAAGCCACCATACAGTATACCCAGCTCCCTTTACTGCATTCCAATCACTGGTCCCCAGTACAGCCACTAGGTCTGTTAAAGAAATAGGTTCTTCTGAACTCAATGGGTCAGCCACATTACACAGAACAATGTAGGCTTGAATCTTACCCAAAATAACATGCTGCCAGCCAATCCTTTGGTAACTACAACTAAAGGTTTAATATAAAAAGAAAAGAAACAAAATGAGAGATGTTATAGGGTCAAAGTGAATCACATACATACAAATGATTTAGAGCCCAAAGATAAGTCCTTGTTTCACAGCTTCAGTTGTTAGTAATCCAGTTTATAGGAATAGAGACCAAATAATCCAGGTGTAGAGTTTGCTCTAATTCTCCCCCATGAGAATTAGCAAGGCAGTTTTCCGGTCATTGTTGGCTGGGATCTCAATCCTGTGGCCCAAACTTTCCCTGAGAAGCTTGGACAGATGTGAAAACACGGAATTCGGTTCCCAATGTCCTTTTCTAGTTGCAGCTAGCAAGGTGGGCATTTGCAGGTCAATTCTTCACGTGGGCTTTGATGATAGTTCCCAGGTACTTTCTTAAGTGGAGCATAGCAATAGATATTGTCCTTTGAAGGAAAACCTTCACCTCCTGGGCACCCCAGGTAATTAACTGCATTAGCGCCATTAACAGACAGTTTACATTGGTACATCAAAGGTCCCTTTAGATGTTAATGTTCCCTCTTGACCCCTTCCAATAGAACAATGGTAACAGATAGGGAAACCTTCATTCACCTTGCTAACTTCTAACAGGATACCTGTAAATATCATCAAGAAACCACTAAGGATACAAATGCATGTCAAAGCCCTAGCCTAGTTTAACACTACCATTATATTTTCCTATAACATGTCAAAGGTTAGATTTAGGTCATGTTCTCTACAAAGATGGCTTGGCCTTTTCAGGCTTAGCATGACACAGGTCCCACTGCGGAACTGGGTTCCACCCCTTTGAAGAACCTGGACATTATGGGGTGTTAAAACAGAATGACCCGTGAAAGGCAGAAGTCACTTCCGGGAGGACTTTCAGGGAGGTTAAAGCAAAGCCCTCCTCCTTCAGAAACAAGAGATAGCCAAGTATTGCTTGAATGAGTGCAGCATTAGGGGTAATCACTGGCTGCAACCCAGAGGGAGATACATTTCCACTTTGCTGTGTAGGTTGGTTGTGAGGAGGCCTTTCTGCTCTCTATTAACACCTGCTGCACCTCTGCAGAGCAGGTTCTTTCAACCAGGCTCAGCCATGTAGCTTCCACACACATGTCCTGGGCTAACAGGCTCACCCTGTAAAGCAGAATCATGGGCAGTGCCACCAATAGGTCAAGAAGCGTGCTGAACCAAGGTTGGCAAGGCCAAGCCAGGGTTATCATGATTACCTCCACTCCGTCTCTTTTGATCTTCATTAATATCTGGGTAACCAGGGGATTGGTGGGAAGGCATGCAGGAGAGGGCCCTCCCAGCTGATCAGGAGGGCATCTAATATTGACCCTCTGTCCCTGTCCCTGAGGGAGCACTATGTGCTTCACATGGGTCGCAAACAGGTCCAAGTGGGAGAAACCCTATTCCTGAATGAGACTGTCTGCCACCTCTGGGTCCAAGGACCACTCTTGCTGAGGCAGGAATTGACTGCTGAGCTTGTATGCCTGGTGGTTGTTTACGCCCAGAAGGTGGACTGCCACCAGGTGGAAGTCACTCTTTAGGGCCAGCTCCCACAAGTAAACTCCTCGTATAGGGTGGATAACTGGGCTCCCCCCAGCAGTTGAGGTAAAACATCACTGCCGTGTTGTCCAGGAGGACTTGCACGGTTCTCCCCTTGATCTTGTCCAAGAACACTTTGCAGGCGAGGTGGATCGCTCTCAGCTCTTACATTTATGTGTAGGGGAGACTACTCCTGCAATCATTTCCCCTAGGTGGAAAAAGGCCATCGCTGATGTGAGCTCCCTACTCGAGGTCACAGGCGTCTGTGATTAATGTCACTGACAGGTACAGGGTTTTGAAGAGGACCTCTTGTGAAATCTGGGTCCTGCCAGATCACGAGGGCCCCTAGGATTTCCCTTGGAATGGTGATCACCCTGATCCAGGGGATGCCTGTGTGAGAGGTACACCCCCACCAGCCAGGACTGTAATGGCCTCATGTGGAGGCAGGCCATCCTTATCCCCATTATGAAGGCTGCCACATGGCCCAACAGTTGGAGGCACCGCTTCAGTGCTGTAGGTCTGAAATGATGGTAGACATCGACTGAAACTTGGAGAGTGGGAGCGAAGCCCTGGCCCACATCAAGTCCAGGTGGGCCCCAATAAACTATCTCCCACAAGAGAGAGTCAAAATTGATTTTCCCACATTCAGGAGGAGCCCCAAATTGTCACACAGACTGCAGGTCAGGCTGATGCTGCGATGAACCTGGTACTTGGACCTGCCCCAATGAGCCATTTGATCAGGTAAGGGAAAATTTGGACCCTTTGTTTTTCTTAGATGGGCCACCACTGCCTCCATACACTTCGTGGACGCCCTTGGGGCTAGGGAGAGCCCAAAGGGGAGGGCAGTGAACTGGAAGTGTTTGTCCCCTATCATGAATCAGAGGAAGTTTCTGTGCTTGGGTCTGACATGAATGTATGCTTCTTTCAGGATCGAGGGCCCCGAACCAACCTCCCGGATCTAGAGAAGGGACAATATGGGCTAGAGAAACTATACAAAACTTTTTTGAAGGAACTTGTTAAACATCTTAAATCCAGGACGGTCCTCAGGCCCCCACTTGACTTTGGGACCAGAAAGTACCTAGAGTAAAAACTCCTTCCCTTCTCTTTACGGGGCACTCTTTCTGACGCTCCAAGTCTTAGCAGCTTTTGGCCTTCCTATCTCAGGACTGCCTCATGAGAGGGGTCCCCAGATAGAATGTGAGGGGACTGTTTTCCTGTTGGGCAGCCTGGACATGAACTGCAGGGCATAACCACGGGGAACTATCTACAATCCGGCAGTTCGAAGTGATTTTGGACCACTGGGCTTGAAAAGGAAACAGGCCATCCCAGAAGGAAGGACCAAACCAGGGGCTTGGAGCAAGGTTGTGACCCTCAGGTGGCCAGTCAAAAATCTCTTCCTGTGATTTGTAAACTGGTTGCAATTGCTGCCTTGGCAAGAGGACTAGTTAAAGCGCTGTCCCTAGCCCTCCCCCGTGCTCCCTCTATTTCTGTCCCTGTCTCCACTCCCATAGGGACACTGAGGTGGCTGGAATGACCCATGTCACAAGCCCTGCTGTTGCTGCTGGGACTACTGGGGACTAAAAGGATGCTTAAGAGTCTGTGGTGTGTACATCCCTAATGAGCACAGCATTACCTGGAATCCTTCATGCCATGAAGCTTGGTATCCATGGATTCCATGAACAGGGAAGTTCCCTTGAATGGGATGTCCTGGATCACCTGCTGCATTTGACGCAAAAGGCCCGAGTCCTCTAGCCACACCACTCGCTTCATGGCAAAAGCTGTAGCCACTGCCCTGCTGGCCTTGTCCATAGCATTCAAGGATGCAAGGAGCATTGCATGAGCCACTAGCAGGCCCTCTTTTAGGAGGGTGTCGAAGTCCACAGCATGGTTGGAGAGCATAAAGTCCCTAAACCTCTGCATCAGCTTCCAGAGTTTGAAACTTTAGTGGCACATCGAGGCCTGCTGGTTTGCGATGCACAGTTGTAAGGCCATTGCAGAATAAACCTTATGCCCAAATAAGACCAGCCTTTTAGTGTCTTTATTCTTGGGCATAGATGCATGTTGGCCCTAATGCTCTCTCTCGTTCACTGTATCCACTACCAGAGACCCAACTGTAGGGTGGGTGAATGAGTACCTAAACTTGTCCACTGGGACATGGTACTTTCTCTCAGCGCCCTTTGAAACCAGCAGGACCGAGGAGAGGGTTTGCCACCTGGCATGGGTGATTTTTAGGATGCCCTTGTGCATGGGCAGGACCACCCTCACTGGGGGGGGGGGTGCAGTTTCACCCACATTGAATAGGGAGTTGACATCCTCCCTCACCATCTCAGCGGGGAGGCTCAGGATCGAGCCCACGTGTTTCAAGAGCTCCTGGTGCACCCTGGGGTCCTCCAGGAGTGAGAGGGACCTCTGGTAGGCAGCCTCATCTGGGGATGAAGACGAAAAAGGACCCTGGCATCATCTCCACCCATACTGAAGGTGCTCTCTCCCGGGTGAGAGTCTATGTCTGACCCCTCTAAGTCCCACTCCCCTTTCACCCAAGCACTTAAGGCATTTCTCATGGGGGTTGCTGGTCAAGAAGGTCTTCCTGCAGGAAGCTCATGGTTTGAAGCTTGGCATAGCGAGACCAGTGTCAGGGTCCATGCATGGTCCTGAAGTGAAGAAAAGTAGCCAAGTCCCCAGTGCAAAAAACTCAGATGGAGTGCTGGAAGTCAACTACTGTCTATTGCAGCAATTTTGGTTCTAAACAAAGCAAGGAAAACAGGACTAAGACAGGCACTGCAAGAAGCAAGGGCAGTAGACCGTCACTTGGACGGAGAAGGAACTGAAGGTGGGGCAGGGTTAGCACCACCTATGTATTGCAGCCAGTGCATGGGCCCATGGGGCGATTGACCCTATCGAGACAGGGTAGGGCAAAAAAGCTTCTGCATGATCATGCACTGCAGCATGCAGACACCTGAATAAGAATGGATGTGAGCAGCGCTTGACAAAGAACAATCTGTTCCACATTGAATTTAGAGGTGTCACTGAATACATCTCCCAGATCTGAAAAAGAGCTTTGTGTAAGCTCAAAAGCTTGTCTCTTTCAGAAGTTGTTTTAGAGATACAAGGTCAGGTGAGGCAGTATATTTTATTGGACCAAGGATAGGTATTTAAAAATTTGGTCACCCTTTGTGGCATACTCATAAGACAGCTGGGTTCTTTGAACATTAAGCTGATGCTGAACAAGTAATGTAACAAAACAGTTTGTTCATATTTTATTGAAACATCACCTTAAAAAATAATAAATGAGAGAATGCTGCTGCTTTCTTTAAAAAATTCACATTTTTGCTTGTTCCTTTTTCTTTTTGATCATCAAATTTGTTAGGCAGGGACTGTGCCTCGTTTGTGTTTCTACAGCACCTAACACAATGGGGATCTAGTACTGATTTGAGCACTACCAAGCATAAATAATGTAATTATATAATATTATTTATAGAGATTACCTGGTCTTTTGCTCAAGGCCTTCTCTTTCTTCTAATCAGCATGTAGCTATTTAAACTAGAATGTCACTCCTGATCCCTCTTGAATGCTCTTCTGTTTCCATCTGTTGATTTAAAAAAAAAAAAAAAATCCCCCCCCACCCCACCCATACACCTGTGCCACAACTAAATTAGGCAGGAATTGAGATACCTCTCAACAGTCCTAGGAGGAGTTCAAAGATTGCTGGGTTCCTTCATTTTAAACCTTTTAACGGTTCTTTAGTCACTTATATTGGAAAGTAGAACCATCATTCCTATTTCCAAAGTTAAAAAGGCAGATCTTCCATTTTAAAAGACTAGAGTCTTTTCCTGCATCAGCCCCCTTCTCTAACCAATAAAGATGATAATAAAAAGCAAAGACCTATGTCATTTTTTCATTTCAGCCTTTCCCTCCGTGCTTATGCTTTGCTTAAGTTTCACAGTCCCTATTCCACCAACCACTCCCATCTATTCAGCAGGGTGAAATGGCTCATGGATCCCAAGTAAGCTCTTTGAATAGAGATTTCCCACCCCCACCCCCTCTTTCCACCAGCCACAATACAAGGAACTCCCCCTTCTTTTGGAGAGACATTTGAAGTCCACCACAGCCAATCATTGGACACTGCAAGTTAAAGGATAGACACATTTCTTCAGAAGGATAACACAACAGCAATATGAAGCTAGCCACCTATCAGAATTGTTCTGCTTCTGGTAATCGTGCTGCAAGAGCCCTCCTAATTCATACTTAAATCTAGCCTCCAAAAAAAGGTGTACCATGAGAGTAAGTGGAGCCTCCTCTTTAACAATTGCACCACTGCAGGCCTGCTCTTGCAAGGGAGGAACGTGATCTCTCCTTAGGATGTTACAAATCTGATATTAGGAAGCCGCAGGATCATAATTTTGCTGTTACATAACAGGCAGATATCCTCCTCTAATTTGCCACAGTCTTATTTTTTCTTCCCCCCCTTCAGAACATCTTAATTTCTGAGAGAGTGTCTATGGAAAGCTTAGACTGTTTTATGTCCTACCATATTACACTTATCCAAGTTACCTTTATATGATACAAAATTTGTAAGTGGAACATATAAGATGACAATCCAACTAAAGTGGAAAAAATTATCTTGTACAGTGAGCAGTAATAAGAAACTTGGAGAAAAATTTAAAAATGCTGGCTAGTGTAATATTAAAATGGCTGCTTTCTTAGTTAATATAACAACCACCTTAGTTGATATAGTATAAATTAATTTAGAACATTGCACTAGTATCAGATTTTATATACTATTAAACAAGTAGCTATTTAATTAATGGCTGATCAAAAGACTAAACACGTTTTTGATTACATCTTTTGATAGTATGAATTCTAGTTTCATTCCTCACTAACATCTGAATTTCCACTCTATATTATTCTAAGTGCAGTAAATCCTATTACTACACACTACAGAAGGTTCTCAGAAAAGGACATTTTCTTTTAAATACATGCAGCATACAGAGGCATAGCAACACTATAGAGCATCACACTTAATTTTACATTTTTTTATATTTGGTCAAAATAGCAGCTGTTCTGTACTCAAACTCATATTTGTGATAAAAACACAGTCACTCCTACACTAAAGAAGCAATTCATGACTGAATAATGTATCAATTCAAAAGCAATCTCTTAGCTGCAGGAAGCCTCTTGAGTTGCTAGTCTGAACAAAACAGGGCTTCAACGAATGAACCACCTTGAAACTAAATGAAAATTTAGCAAGTTGATCTAAAACCAGGATGTTACATACAATGTAATATTTTAGTTACAATGGATAAGCTTGTTAGACGAATTTAATAAAAATTCCCACCAGTAAAACAAAAGGGTAGATTTAATTTTTTTTAAGGCAGAGTATTTCATTTTTGTTATACTAAATGCATATACCAATTCTGAGTTTAACCAAAAAATTGGACTTTAGAAACCAAGATTGGACTTCTTTCCAAAAGATATGCTCTAGGAACTACTTTGGTGAAGTTTGGTGTGCTTTTCAGAGGACCTGCTCTACAGCTCTGGATCCTCCTCAAGCCCATGAAGCCTCCATTGCATGGCATTCTTGAAGAAAGAGGTTTGCAGATGCAAGAAAGGAAAGCTGATTTTGAGGAAAGGGTTTAAAGCAATCCCATGCTTAAGGAAGAGGGCAGCAGACCCACAAAATCATATCAAATCATATCATATCATATATATCATAGGGCTGGAAGGGACCTCATGAGATCATCAAGTCCAACCCAGGGGGTTGGACTTGATGATCTCATG
>ML681984.1:16547333-16762452 GCA_007922195.1 Podocnemis expansa | reverse complement strand
CATGAGATCATCAAGTCCAACCCCCTGGGTTGGACTTGATGATCTCATGAGGTCCCTTCCAGCCCTATGATATATATGATATGATATGATATATGATTTTGTGGGTCTGCTGCTCTCTTCCTTAAGCATGGGATTGTTTTAAACCCTTTCCTCTGCTCTGCAGAGCAAAAGGGAATCAGAGTAAGAGGCTGTGGAAGACCGCTAAAATTTGAAAGCCACCCGGACTAAGCAGTCAAAGTAGCAAAGACTGAGCTCTGTTTCCTAGTACTGATTCAGGAAAATGCACATCTAGTGTACAGTGATTTAGTCTCCTTCTCCCTCCCCCATCTCCAGTCATTTGGCCAAGCGTTTTCATTCTGTGGCATTGTTTTTCAAAGTAATGTGATGGGGAAGTCTAATTGTTTTCTTTAAAAGGCTTTCCAGCTAGTGAAGTCCTTCAGAGCGCCAGTGTTCCCTAGCAATCAAAATGTCTAAAAAATATATTAAAGTTTTTTCCAGTTACAAAGCTTTCCAAGAAACCAGACTATTTTTTCCATTTAACAAAGTTCAGAAACACAGACACTTATTTTTTTTTTAAATTAAGTCTGAGCCTGAACTGAGATTTGAAAAAGAATGATGTGAAGTTGCGTACATTAGCTGTATGTGAATTCAAAGATATATTACCCTATCTGAAATGTAGAATATTTACAACTAAATGCACTAACAAACTGATCCTATTGTTAGAGAGGTTTAAAATGTTATTTAGTTTGAACATTATTGGAAGACCTTTCTTCATATTATGAAAACAGGGGTTCCGATAATCAACTATTCATCATAATCTCTTCTGTGTTTAGTCAGTCATATATAAATAAATAACAGTGTGCTAAGTGCTGTTAAGCACTGAAACATCAAGAAATGCCAGATTTAAGATGGCACATGCAGCCTCAACTTCTGTGCCCTTATCCCTAAGCATTACATTTCAGACCATTTATAGACTCTCCGTGGCTAATACCACTGTTTCAACCTACAATGCTTGATGTATGCAACAGTCTAAAGACAAAACAAAATAAAAATCTTATCACCATCTTTGAACTGGGAACATACTCAGAAACTGCATGGCCATTATTTTTCCAAAATTGAAAAAAACAAAAATGCATTTGTTTTGGATTGGCAACGGCAGCCAGAAAACGATTGAGGAAGGCAGTGGAAAATCAGGACAGAAATTTTGACTAGCTAGGAAGGATGAAAACTATTATATAGCCCTAACTAGAGAGGTCACTGACACTCCTACCACTTTTAAAGGCCTTCTCAATGAACACTGTTTGGAAAGATATACAATTTTGTTTTTACCGTAAACTGGTCCATGATCCATAAAAGAACATGAATTATGTCAGAGCTAATTTAGTTTATTGTTCAAAGTTTATTAAAAATCTAATTAAAGTATTTCAACACACAGCACTGGAGGGCCTTTAATATTGCTAAGTTTCTCCAGTTCTATGGTGCCAGTCCCTGATGTTAGTCTTCTGAAGTGGCACTAAACGGATGCTGTTTATATGGCATGTGTGAAAGGAGAATTTGGTTGTCTCTGTCCAATTCCTTATTACAAAGCAACTGGTACCCTGGACAGAGGCACCAGTGGCAGATCATTATTATTTATTCTACAGTAGTGCTAACGCACATCAAATGAGGGGGACTCATTGTGGTAAGCACTCCTCTCCCATCCCATCCCCCAGAGTCCCTGCCTGAAGAACTTACAATTTAAACAGACAAGACTGAAAAAGGTCTCCATCATGGTCTCGAATTTACAGATAGGGAACTGAAGTACAGATGTATTAATTGACTTGTCCAAGGTCACACAAAAGTCCATGGAAGAGCAGAAAACTGAACTCGGGTCTCCTCAGCTACCCTTCTCTCCACCTAGTTGTCGTCCTTCAGCTCAAAGTTTAAGCATATTGGCAGGTTGGTGTGGGGAAGACTGCACCATTGCTGCCCAAGCTATACCAGCTCTGTAGTTAAAAACCTGTTACTTACCTGTACTGAAATTGTTGTTCTTTGACGTGTTGTTCCATGTATGTATCGTACTCAGGTGACTCACAAGCAGTAGTCCGGGGAAGTGGGGCTCAGATTCTACTGAAATGACTACAGAAAGACCTTCCTAAAGTTTGCATCTGCCCTAGATGCAGCATAGTGGTAGCATCACAATGGTGGGGGAAAGTCTGTACAAAAGACCAGGGAGCAGCCGGGCAAATGTCCAATATCAAAACATAAGCATGGCTTGGACCTCTATCAAATGGAGCCCATAAACTCTGCAGAGGCATGGACTTAATTTTTTTATATTCAGAAAGTTATCTTTCATGGGCACAGAAACTAAACGACCCTTCATTCAATCTGCATAGGATTGAAAGAGATGAGGCAATGAAAGGAAAGGCCCAGGTAAAACACAGCAAGTGTTATCTCGCATCCAGTGAACAAAGTAGCTGTTCATATGCATTTGACTGCAGTTCGGAGCAAAGCATGGCAAGTTGATTATGCAATTGGGAGAAATCACTTTTGACCAAAGTTTTGGATGAGATTATATAGGGCCATTTCATCTTTGGAAAAACGGTATATAAATGGGTTCTGCCATTAAAGCCAATAGCTCACTTATACTCCTTGAAGATATTATAACAAGAAAGAAGGCCATCTACTGGCATAAGTGGAACAGAACAAGTTGTAAGGGCCTCAGACACAGGTCTCATATGGGAAGCTAACAGTATTAGGATTCCACAAGGGAACCTCTTCTTTCACAGGTGGTTAGAGATGAGCCACTACTCTTAGAAATCCTGTGTAACAGAGGAAGAAACACTGGCTGCTTTTGTATTGGAGGATGAAATTTTGACTGTCACTAAGTGGACACTAAAGGAGCTAAGAGAGGCTAGAGCAGAGGTGCCCAAAGTTTTCATATATGGGGGCTGCAGAGCCTGATTGGTGTGGACCTGCAGGCTGCAAAATTCCAAAACCAGTTCTTTTTGTACTATACACAGTTATATTATTTTCATTATATTACAACAAAAAAGCCATTTGCAGGCCACATGTGGCTTGTGGGCCACACTTTAGGCACCCCTGGGGTAGAGAACTGAAACTGTAGCAAGTACTCCAAAATTTTGTGGCATAGTTGCACATGCTGGATTACATAAGTGCATGTGGTTATATGGCCTAATAACTTTAGAAATACAAGGACCATAGTTGAAGTTTGAGACTCAAGTTCCAAAGAAAGATGACTAATTTCTCAAAACTATTTGCTCAGAAGAAACATTTGAATTCCATTTTTTTAGTTGGTATTAATGACAAATTTCCTGTGTTCAAAATCAGGACTGGACAACTGAAAAGACAGTGTGAATTGGACTTAAAGGACTTGCTTCTCACTAACCAGTTGTCCACATATGGGAAGAAATTAATTCCTTTTTTTTCTGAGATATGCTGCTACTAATCACATGTAAATACCCATTGAGCACAGCCAAAAGGAAGTATAGTATACTTGAAAATGCTGATGTGCCACTACAAGTTTCAGAAGCCTCCTGTGAATTTGGAAAAACCACCACATGAAAGTAAGCATCCTGAAAATTGAGCCCCAGAAGCCCAGAGAGTCCACATCTGCTGAAGAAGCAGAGGCTTGTCAAAGGAGTCATGAAAAGGACAAAGCAGGAGGATAGGAAGGAGGCAATAAACAGTAACTGAATGGCATACACTGGTCCTATAGTGTTTAGGGCCCACTGTTGTTGGCTCTCAAGATCTATACAAGAGCTTGGCCCTGAACTGAGGCAAGATAGGTTGAAGCTCAACTCCTGCAATGCCAAACTCTGTGACGGAGTCAAATTGGACACTTGCCCAAAGTTGATGGAGGATGGACTGACTGGTTGAATGTGGGGCCAGAAGACTTCTCTTTTAAGACTTGTGCCCTTTTCTGGAGGAGTTCTGCTATCTAGTGGGATTCTTTGACATAAAGAATTGCTGAAGGCAATATTGCTGCTGCTGCTACCCTGCAAAGTGAGGCCTCTTTATCACCAGGGCAAAAATTTCCAAATCCAAAGTAGCTTAAGAATATTTAAGAAAATACATTGTCAATTTTCTCTGAAAACAAAACCGACTATCAAAGGGTAGGTTCTTAATTTTCTGTTGGACCTCAGACACTAAAACGTTCTACAACCATGAAGCTCTCATTGTTACAGCTGTGGGACAAACTCTAGACAAAGCATCAGCCATGTCCAAAACTGATTGCTGGGACGTCTTTCCTTTTGGTGACTTTCTGCAATTGAAGTCCTTAAAAACTCTTGCCTGGAGGATTCTGGCAACCTATCTATAAATGTTGCCACTGCTTCCCAATTTCAAGTATCAAACTTTGATAAAAACACCTGCTTGACTGGTGACATCCATTTGTAAGGCTGAGATAGAATAAATTTTCCTCCCAAACAAGTGAGCCTCATGATCTGCTCTAGAAGATGTTGCTTCAGATGCTAGTTACTCATCACTTGCATCCTTTTCTTGAATGATTTGCAGTTGGAGCACCTTTCTCTAATGTGCCCTTCTCTCAGGCATTAAAAAAAGATACCATGTGTTGGGGTCACTGCTGGGAATAGCTGTCCCATACAAGAGGCAAGATTTAAACCCTGGATAGGGTATAACTGCATATCTTAACAAACTGCTATAAACTAAATCTATGGCAATACTAAACTATATTAATTATTAGCTATATAGAATGCAACAAAATCACAGAAAAAGACCAAGACAGAGAACTGGGAGGTATAATACAATGATCTGATCCTAGCCACAAGCAATCACAAGGAACTGAGGGCAGTCAGGGCTTCATTGCCCTTGAACAGCCACAGGAAAAGCTAAGGGCCACAGGACTCAAGAGCTACCACATCTATCAGTATTACTAGCCTAAGCTCTCTGGGCATTGGTGCACTGAGCACTTATACACCTGAGTGGAATAAATGTTTGCAACCACTGGAAGGTGATGGTTTATAGATGCTAGAGGTTTCAGATGCTCTTACCTAAATTCACAACAACACTTAAAACATAATTCAGCAATTCAAATAGGTGTTTCAAAATACTGAAGACTCTCTCTTTGTTAGTTAAATATGTTAAATGCTTAACCATGAAAATTAAGTGACTTAAATTAAAACTAAGTGACAGTTTCTCTCCCTCCCCCTGCCAGTATTTCATATCTTTCAACAACTGGGAGGAAGAGGGAAACCCACATTCAATTGCATTAAACTGCATATCATTATTTCTTTTTTCTTGAAATTTCATTATGGGCTTGAAACCAGAGAATTGCACTGCCAACTCTTGCCTGGTCTTCCAGTTATTTCTGGTTTTTAATAATTATTCATTAATTGCACACTGTGATAAGATCCTGACTGTTTTGAAACATTTTCCCTCTTGGCCCCCATACTATTAAAGGCCCTGATTGCCTGCCAAGAGCATAAAATTAAAAATCAAAATGCTACCCTCTGAAAGGTTTAATATGTGCAACATTGAAATTGTTTCTACAGCCCACAGCCATGTAATTGCATCACTGGCTAATAGCACCATCTCTCCCCAGATTTGAAATGCTTTCCTTTGAAACACAAGCCAGCTGAGAGTAGGACATACACTCCAGGTATGCCAGAGTTATGTGTGTCCTTCCTCATTTAATCTCTACTGCTTTCCTGCAGGTGAGACACCCTGGTCCCACTGCTGTACATTCTTTTATCCCATTCACTTAAGGAAGCAGCACAGAAAAAAAAAAGTTGACAGTTCAGGCAAGAGGTTTTATAAATGCCTTTTCATTACATTAATCCTCCCCTTTTCTCCCCCAAACACTCCCTCTTTTACTCCTATGTCCTTTTCAATATTATAGCTTTACCCATTCTATCCAGGAAGATGCACTGAACTGAAGGGGCACAGATGTTTAATCTTTTACAGACAGACATGCAAAATAAAACCAAAAAACTTTTCTTCTAACTCAAATGCCTGAACAAGGAGTTGAATCTATTACAGATAAAAAACAAAACAAACAATCAAAAAATTAAACTACCTGAATAATGATCACTTCCCCTCCCAGCTAATCAGGTTTCAATTGAATGGTTTTTCAAATCATAACTCTTTCAGTCATCCACATTTTCCCCCTGGAAAACAGTGCAAAAATATTTGAATTCCAAAGTCTTAAAGCTGAAACTCCCCCAAACCCACCACCCTCTGACATTATTGTCCACTTTCTCAGATGTTAAAAATAGGAAGTCCAGTAGATAACATTTCCTTGTTTAAAAAATAAAACAAATAAAAGCCTCCACTTAGGTTTCTAAAAGAGATATTTAAGCTAAATACATATACATACTTTATTGAAGAGTTCAAGACTACACAGACCCCAGTCTTAAAACAGGAATCATGCTCAAACAGGTGATCTCCCTAGAAGCCATAAAGAACATCTGCTGCAAGTGGCCTGATTTTCAAGATTAACGAGCACCCATTAAAATGAATGGGAGCTGAATAAATGAACATCTTTGTTATTCTAAACTGGGATTTAGAAGCCTCACTTTAAGCATCCGTATTTTAAACCCTTGGACTGATACCA
This sequence comes from Podocnemis expansa, assembly GCA_007922195.1. Classification (NCBI taxonomy): domain Eukaryota; kingdom Metazoa; phylum Chordata; order Testudines; family Podocnemididae; genus Podocnemis; species Podocnemis expansa. Next base: position 16,755,878 of record ML681984.1, on the reverse strand, counting down.
CTCAAGCTGAAAAGGAAAAAAATAAATCTTGCCTATTGTTAGGTGTCTTTGGAAAGATGGAAGGAAGCCTGACACTCTCAGGGATGATACCAAGTATGGTCTCTAGCCAATATTTAGACAACTTGCGTGTGAACAGGTACTCCATAAAGAGTTTTAATGATCAACTCGAGGATAATGAAGTAAACCAAAACAGCTCCATGCCAATGGCAACTTACAAACGTGAAATCCTCTAACAAATACATAAAAGTCTAAGACCATGTTGCACTTGTAATACATACTACTATGAACAATATCAATTTACACTTTTAGGGGGGAAAAAAATATCCCCAGTGTCCCAACCTGGCCTTCACACTGCAATGTACCAGAACACTTAATTAAAAAGTGAGCATGGATAGAAAAATAAAATTCTTCACAGAAGATTATGACGAAAAGTTTGAGGTCTTTTCCTTGAGTACATCAATCCTCCTCTTAAGGTTTGTATTTTGTTTCACTCCCCTCATTATTTAACATCAAATTCCACTCACACATATCACAATTAATATAAGGAATGGTGCCATAAGCAGCTTCCCCCCACCTGTGAGCTGAAAGACCTCCTTGATCATGTATGCCATGCCACATCCTCCAGTCTCTTCTCAGAACACCTGTCTCGTGACTCTGTGCTGGCCCACTAAACCATATCAACCTAGTATATTTTGAAAACAATCCATTTCAAAGACAACAAGTCGTTTTATGCTGTGTAAACCCCCTTCTAGTTTCCCCCACACCCATTCTGTATCCTCACACCATACATGACCTCCTCAAACCTGCATTGAATTAACAAGTGCACATTTACATTTATGTGATCCTCAGTGAAGTCCTGAAACCCTGCATGGGCAGAAGAAATCATACTCACAATCATCTAGCTATAAGACAAAGGCCCCCAGCTGGAAGCTTCTCAGAGAAATGTTCATTGTCCGTGTACATCCATGGTGCTGTGTAATACACACACACACACACACACACACACGAGAGAGAGAGAGCAAGAGAACACGGACGCACATGAATTGTCAATGAGTAGCAGTTTTTGTCTTTTTTCCTGAATCTACAATCAGCTCCCTATTGAAAAGAGTCACAAAGAGGACTTTGCCATTCACAAGGCTCTAACAGTTCACAGTTGGCACAACACCAAGAGTTCCCATGGTCCTCTCCAGCTCAAGCAATGCCCAGCACCTTTCTTTGTTTGGAACTTAATGTGGGGTGAGAGTTGTTATCTAACCAAAATTCTCCAGTCTCTGAGTCATACTTCATTCATTCATGGAATGTCAAGGCTGGTTTGAGATGCTGAGAACAGCCATTGTTGCTGCCACTAAAGCTCTCTATTCCTGCCTCATACTACCTGTGTTTGTGCCCCAGCTTCCCTTCTTTGGGCTCTTGTTGAAGTGACAACAAAAGGCACAGGGCAATTGAGAACCAAAGCCACTGTCTTAACCACAACTTCTAGAATACACCTGTTTGGAGGAGACAGTCCTTTCTAGAACCAAAACAATGATCCGGGGAAAACACATCAATACCTAAAGATAGAATTCTATGCATTAAAACAGAAAATAATGCACTCACACTGGTAGTACATGGTGTTGTGCCTATGTTGTCCCTAGGATGTTAGAGAGAGAAGGTGGGTGAGCTATTATCTTTTATTGGATCAACGTCTGTTGGTGAGAGAGGGACGAGCTTTTGAGCTTACAGAGCTCTTCTCACATCTGGGAAACACAGCTGCTGATAATTTTTAATTTAGTATGCAGAAACTTTATATAGAGTATATAAGAGCTAAACAAAAAAGGAGTCCTGTGGCACTTATAAAGAGACAGGCACCTTCAGGATCTCTCTAAGCATTCATAAAACTACAGTACCCCATAATGGAAGTGAAGAAACAGATTGACAGAGCAAAGAACAGAACAGAACGCCACTAGTCATCACCTACAACCCCAAGTCAGACCTCTACAGCACACCAACAAGAATCTGCAGCCTATTCTACAAGACAATCCCTCAGTTTTTCAAGCCTTGGGAGACAGACCTCCCTTCACTTACAGACAGCCCCCAACCTTAAACAGATACTTACCAGCAACTACAGACCCATTAAAGCAGGCACATATCCCTGCAACAAACCATGATGCCAACTTTATCCACAAAAATCACCATCACAGGACTTAATCAAACCAGCTACTCCATCAAGGAGTTGCTCATTCACCAATGTGATTTATGCCATCATGTGCCAGAAATGCCCTCCTGCCTTATATATTGGACAAACAGGACAGTCTCTGCATGAAACAATAAATGGGCATGAAGCTGACATCAGAAATCACAACATTTAAAAACCACTAGGTGAGCACTTCAGTCTTCCTGATCACTCCATTGATGATTTCCTAATAGCTGTGCTCAGACAAATAAACAACTATCCCCTCAAGAGTAGCAGCACTGAGTCAACAGGAGGGCATTTCCCACCGATTCAGTGCAGTGGAGACGCTGTGATGAGTAGGTGTTAGAAAATCAGAGGGAAATATTCAAGTTATTTTACATAGCTTGTGCATCTCCCTTCAATTGCCACTGAAATCCACAGCCAGTGCAGACATAGCCTCTGTCATATTGCTTAAATGAAAATCATACCACTTGGGTTGTTGAAAGAATCCTATGGGTTGCCTCTAGCTCACAATATGCTTATTTAAAGCAAGATATTCAGAATGTATTAACCACATTTCCATCTTGTTCTCCCTGAGCCAACCCCCACCCCAAACCAAACAGACTGACTGACACACTCCTCTTAATAACCAGAATATTACCTTTTTTTTTTTTTTTTAAATAAAAAGGCAGACCTTTCACGGTAACTGCTAAATTTTATTCCAAGGTATTCTGGGAACCACGGAGGCTTCAAGCTGTGGGACAACCAGATTTGTGCTAATCAGGTCAAAAGGAGCTGAGCATTCCAATGCCTTTCACCATCTTGGTACTATAGTTCATAAGTGACTGAGTTTACATCATGGGAATGCCAAGTTCGACATCCTGAACTATCTGACTCTAGGATATCACTGGAAAGCAAGATGCTTTCCTTCCCTCTTACAAACAAATCCATTATGCCACAAAGAGGAATGAGACCTTAGCCCAATTTGTGAAGCTGTCTTTTCTTTTCTGCAGCCTCGTGCTACATACACACACACACAAACAGAAACTGGAGTTACAGCAACAAGGCCAAAAGAGAGAAAACTGAAGCTCCCACGAGATGTTTGAGTCAGGTTGAACTTTAAAGGCATGTTGTACCCACAGGACAGGTTTGAGAATCAGCCAAGCATCCTATACTTCCAACAAGAAGAGTAATTGCTTTTTGGGCCTATTTTAAAAATAAGAACATGGGTCTTAGTTCCAGTGTTGGAGGCTTAACAATCTTTAAAAGTCAATTGTGAAGAAAGTCTACCAACTTTCTAGCACTGCAATAGTCAGGAGGCCTTTCACCTCCCTATTAGCCATTAGTATCAGGAAGTTTGGGTTGCCTTTCAAATTGTATAAAAGTCATATACGGAGGACTGCAAACTTCAATTCTAAAGCCTGGGATTCAAGCAAATGCTTTTCTGAATTGAAAGACTGTCATTTATGTAACATCCATGCCTCTGAATTGTTTATTTGGATTTCTACAGTAATAAAAAGGGACAGCTGCCCAGAAGATTTTCCATGCCCCCCCCCCCATTTTCATGCCCCCACCATCATTTACAATGATAAAACTAAAACCAGGAGCCTCCACTCCAACAGCACTGAGCCCCCTACAAAGCTTGATCCACACTCCTCCTTATCTCCACCCTCTGCAGCACCCCGCACATATAGAAAAGTCTTTCAGAAGTTTAGTGATGGGAACTTGTTCCAGAGCTGAGCCCTCCCCCTCATACTCATACAGAAAAACTGTTTTAAAGCCAGCTGCCTCTCTTTTATATTGACAGGTACCCAACTTGAATGTTTCAGATGACCAAAGAGTGGACTATAGCACAAAGATGGCAATGGTATTTCAAGTGACTTGAGATCTTCCTACTTTGGGCTTTACATTTAGATTTAAGCCAGAAACCAGTAAGCAGCCAGCATCTGTTATGGAGAACAGATGTTGCAGAGCAAGGGCTAGTCTGCCTCCTGGAGGTCCTGCATGCTTATCTTGTGGACTTGCAAAGTCTGGTTGGTCCCTCTCAACCTCCCCCAAGGTGGGGGTCTACTCTTTGGGACATGTCTGAGTTACAGCCCAGCCAGCCCTCTCACTGGGGTTTCTTCCCTGTTCAGCAACCCTTTAGTGGGGCCACACAGCTGGAGGGGATTGGGGGGCGGGGGGCGGTCTCACCCTCTGCCCCAAGCCCCGACCCAGGGACCCTATGAGTAGCAGCCTCCAAACTGAGTCCAGGAGGGCTACTGTCTTCCCTGGGTTGCCAATATGTGGCCCTGCTGCTCCTGGTCTGCCCTCTGGGGCTGAGAAGGTCCCACAGCCTCCTGGCCTGAAGCCTCAGTCTCTTGTGGTCAGGTTGCCCCACCTCCACTCCCTTGTTCAGTTCTCTGAGCAAACATGTCCTCCTTCAAGCTGCAGGGCCTATTGGCCATGGGTTCTCCCACCTCCTCTGCACCTTTCTGGCATTGTGGCAAAACTGCAAACAAACTCTCCAACTGTTCTTCCAGCAGCTCTACTCCTCTCTGATCTCTCTTCAACCACCCTGCCTTAGAAGGAGGCTTTTAAGCAGTGCAGCAGGTTCCTTGAATGGCTCCAGGTGTCCAAATTACCCTGGAGTAACCCTGGCTAACTTAACTAAGGGAACAAGGCTTTACTAAACCTGGGGCTAATATATACCCCTTCTACCCCTCTCCTATACCCATTCAGTTTGACCCCATCACACAGGTAACCATAAGAACAAATTGACCAATACGCAGGGTGCCACATTAATATCATCTTAAGTTTCTAGATTGACTCAAGGCATAGCCTCACTTAGATTCCATTACAGTGGCTCTAACAGAATAACTCAGTTGCTTAAAAATAAGCATGTGTGTAAAAATTTGCAGGACCAGGGCCAAACATAATACACAGAGCAGGAGGGAGGAACGAGCACAGTTTTGCAGTAGTAATCAGAAAACTCCATTCACAGCATGTGAACAAAGCTTGTTCAATATACTGTGGGTTGTCTGACTATGGTTTCTAAGTGCTCTAAACAGCAAGGACATTTTAAAATAACCCTCACATCAAGCAAAACAATCCCTTTTTTATACTAATAGAAGCAAAAGTGTTCTTTTTTCCCCTAAAATTCTTCTTCCTTCTTTACAGCCATTCCAATAATATTTATCTTTGGCCACATATCCAATTAATGCTGATGAAATTTTGATGAACCCACAAAAGATGAGCTATTGTAAGTTTCTTGGTCACAAGTGAAAGCTAGGTTGTGTTTTGTTTTCATTCTTTACTTCTGGATGTGAACTTGAAAGATGTCATTATCACAGTGGAAAAGATCTAAAGGGATGTGTATGCTCAGGGATCTCACTAGCGCACTTATAATTAAAGTTTCATTATAATTTCCATCAGAAACTGCTTTCCTTGACTCAACACTAAAATTTGCCTCTACACTGAAATTTTGCATGCAATAACTCTGTAGGTGTCAAAAATAGCTTTGACTTCAAACCAGCACTAGGCAATTCAAAATGAAGTACAATTGTTTGTGATTTTTCTAACAAAATAAGCAAAATCATAAAAGCATTAAGAGCCTGATTTAGCAAAAATAAATGCATTTGGGGCATCTATAATACTTAGCAGTAAATATTATAGAACATTAAGATTCTGATATGAACCGAGACTATTGAATCCAGTTCTTGTAATGACATGCGTAGATCTAGGATCCCAAAACAGAAAGGGCCAATGTACAAGCTATAATGTCTGGGTGTGGTTACAATGCTGGAGTCCCCAACATGGTTAATCTAGCATGCAGAGAGTCCATGGGCCTAAACCAACTACTCTTAACTTAGAGCTAGAGAAAGGAGATTAAATCAATAATTTGTAAGAGAAGAATTGATGCAGCGATTTTATATCCAGACAAATGGGAATGTCTATAAAAGAGCAGACGCATCTGCTATGGCATGTAAATGCTCCTCTGAGCTTCCAATTAAGGCACAATGGGAAGATGTCAGAATGCATATTAGATGGAAGAATGCTACTTACAAATAGTAGGTACCATTTTCTAAAGCACCCCCATGATTATTTCACAGCATTGCTTGAGATAGCAGGGGACCAAACTCAGCGACTCAGTCCCATGGGGGAGGACAGGGAGGCTTCTTTGGGGACTTATGCTTCAGAGTTATCTTTAAAGGCCATATCCAGTAGCTTTACATGTTGATTCAGACACTTCAGGTGCTCCCTTTGTACTACTTTGGGTTGGAATTCTTATCACCAAGGAGAATCAAATTTATCATAAGATTCCATTACAGTCAAAGCACTGGGAACCTTGGCATTGACTTAACTGAAGACACTACCTAAATTTCTCCATGAAGATTAAAAGCAGAATATATCCATACAGTACAATATTTAGAAGCATATAGAAAGGGTTTATTACCTTTTCTCATAGTAAACACTTATGTGGAAGAAGAGTGGGAGGCTAACCCAAAGGCTATGTCTACAATAGAGATTTTTGTTAAATTGACTTAATAAGGTCGAATTTATAAAGTTGATTTAAGGCAGGGGACCCATTTAAAGTCAACTTAAGAAAGTTGACTTTAAATGGGTCCTCCACCTTAAGTCAAAAGTTGACAAATGGCTCTCCTGCCTTATGTCGACTTTCAGGGTCAGATTTTGTTAAGTCGACTTAATAAAGTCGACAACGCTTAAAGTCGACTTTAAGGGAAGGAGTTATTAAGTTGACTTAAGCAAGTGCTTAAGTCAACTTAATGAACTCCAGATATGGCCATAGAGTTACTTAAGTAGACTTAAGCCTCCAGTGTAGACATAGCCAAAGCAATTATCCATCCCCATTTTCTCCTTTTGTAGTCTCCATTATAGCTTTTACTTGTATGTTACTGTCTGTATAGACAATGATCTCCTTTACAGTATTTCCTCTTGTGATGAGTGCTAAATAATTCTGGACAGGGTTAGTGTTATTTGAAAAAGCAACTCCAAACTCCTTAGTATATAAAATTTTGATTAACAAAAATACCATTCCAGTGATTATTATATTTTTCTACACTCTGCAATCTTGAAGAATATCTGTTATAATCACAGATTTTTTAGTCTGACAATACACCTGCAACTCCCCTGTAGAAGCGGAATAAATATGTCAGAAGTTATCAAAGACTTGAATTTGAATATTCTTTAAAGTGTTTATGGTAATTTCAGAATAGACTTTACATAGAGATTTTTTAAAAAAATAAATAAATCCATAATAGAGTCAAGTTACTAAAATAGCTGGGACGAAGTTAAGGAGAAGGAGAGAGAGGGTGTGTATTAAGGACAGCTAGCATATGACAGCTATCTAGTCTTTCTGTGTCACACTATTTTCACAGCAAAAAGATCCTATTACTTAAAGGCTATGTCTACATGCACAGTTTTATTTCAAAATCAGTCCTTTCGAAATGGCTTATTTCAAAATAAAACCCTTATTTCGAAACGGCTCATTTCAAAATACTGTGACTACAAAAACAACATTATTTTTTAATGTAATAAAGGAATGGTCTTCTTGCTGGGATCCAATGTTTTTATACATAACTGCAGCCTTGCCCAGATCTTGATCAAACTAGTTCACATCCTGGATTTCATGGTCTATCTTTATTTTTCATTTGTATCATGAGTGGTTAGAGGTTGGAATGGGGTGGGGAGAATGATATCTAGGGTATACAAGTTTGGGTTTTGTTCAGATAAAGGGCATGCTTTTCTTGTCTTTGATTAGTTCATTCTGTCTGAAAAGTAAGAATAAATCAAGTGCATAGAGCTGAGTGAAGAAAAAGCCTTATTAAGATACACAGACAATATCTATGAAATGAATATATAAAGATATTGCCAGAAAAAAAAAAGTGATTCAGTTTTGGGCCAATTTTTATTTCAGACTCACAAACATGAGTTGCTATGGCATGTCCTGTATTAATTCAAAGCACAGTGCTTCTACTGAAGGGCGGAATATAGAGTGTATGATAAAGATGTGGACTCCAGATGAAAGATTTGAAATACAGCTTAAATGGAAGAAGAATTACTTATTAGCTCAGGTGAAATTAGCTGAAATCTGTATCAAAAAATTTAAATTTCATCACCACATAAATGTTACGGACAGGAAAAATAAAATTCAGATACGAAATGCAACAATTTCACAAATCCAGTTAGATACTGAGGATCAGATTTGCCATGCTTATTCACATCAATTGGACATGGACTCAATAAGACTAAACCATCTAGGAAGATATTAGTCAGCATGAATAAGGATGAGCAAATTGGGCTTCTGACTGTCTGAGGATCAGAAGTGAATCAAATAGAGGAGGTGGGGTGTGGGGAACCAGATTAAAATAAGGCACTGGTTGGCATTTGAAGCAAGTTAGGAGTAATTAAAAAAAAACCTTCACTTTAGCTGTAGGTAGTCCAGGAGAAATTAATTTGTGATCTCAGCTGCTATATGAGAAATTCCACAGTAATAAGTTTCCAGTTGTGGTGGATTTTGCAAAGAGACCATGCACTGAAACCACCTTCTTATCACTAGACACACCTATCCTGCATCAGGACTGAGATACATTAGTGGAACAAACAAGGAGTCTGGTAGCACTTTTAAAGACTAACAAATTTATCACAGTTGCTTAATCTTTAAAAAGTGCCACCAGACTCCTTGTTTGTTTTGCTGGCCTAGACTAACATGGTTACCCCCTTTGAAGATTAGTGGGACTGTGTGTGGTAGACATTTAGACTGTATCTATGATTAATTAGATAAAGACAGACAACTGAAATCCTACCCCTGTTGATCCAGTATCCTTCTCTAGAAGTTCCTATCAACAACATCAACACAACTATTGATAGACTTCTTTAATACTGAATAATTGCATAGTTTTCTAACATTGTATCAACATCTTCATTAATGACCTGAAGGATGGGGCAAATCACCCCCTCAGCACATTTACAAATGACACTAAGCAGTGGGGAACAATGGGCAGGCTGGAAGACAGGAATAGGATACAGAGTGACCTAGACAAATTGAAGGAGTGGGTGAGGTTGGAGCAGTGGGGAATCTGATGAGATTCAACAAAGTACAGAGTCTTGCAATCAGAGTGGAAGAATCCCATGCACTACTGCAGACTGTGGACTGACCAGCAGTAGTGATGCTGCTAAGGACCTTGGGGTGACAGTGCACAAGAAGCTGGATATGAATCAGTAGTTTGCCTTTATTGCTAAGGAGGGCTGCATTAGCAGGCGTATTGCCAGCAGATTGAGCGAAATGATTATTCCTCTTGATTCAACACTGGTGACACCACATTTAGAATACTGGCTCCAGTTTTGTCCTTCCCTCCCCTCCCATGACTGAAAGGGTGAAGGCCAACTGGATAGTTCAGCAAGGGTCAACAAAACCTGTTAGGGGCCAAAGCATATGACTTACTAAGAGAGTCTGAGAGAACAGTGGTTGTTTAGTCCATGAAACGAGAAGAGTGAGGAGGAATTTTATAGCATCCTTAAATTATCTAAAAAGGGGCTCCATGTAGGATGGAGCTGGCTGCACTCAGTGGTTGTAGATGATAGAACTACGAGCAAATGTCTGTAGTAGGGAAGGTCTAAACTGCATATTAGGAAAAACTTTTTCACTTGCAGGGAGATAAAGCAATGAAATAGGTTTACCTAGGAAGATGGTGGAATCTCCATCATTAGAGGTTTTTAAGGTGCCATTTGACAAAGCCCTGGCTGGGATGATTTAGCTGGGGTTTAACCAGCTTTGAGCAGGAGATTAGATTACTAGGTGACCTCCTGAGGCCCTTCCAACCCTAACCTATTATTCTATAGTGAACTAATGTTTTATTAAGAAAAGGAGGGGAAAAAAGGCAAATCAACAGCAGTCGCTGACACCAATGTATAGACCAGTGGTTCCCAACCCATGGTCTGAGGATCCCTGATGTCTGTGGATTTGTTGCAAGGTGTCCATGATAAACATCCTGCCCCAGCCACTGCCAGCCAGCAATCCCTGTTGGAGAGGGCTCTAAATCAGGAGTGTTGAACCTACAGCCCGCAGGGCTGGATCCAGCCAGCCCAAGGCACTGATTCAACCCACAGTGCTGTTGCTGGAAGCTGTCTGCAGCAGAGAACACCAAAGACAGGCTATCTGGCTGGCAGAGCAGGGCCAGGCGTGCTTCTGACTCATTCACATGATCCGAGTTACAGCAGGGGGAACAAAGAAAGCACTCCAGCCAATCCCAGCTCAGCTCTGCTGTGATCTGTCAACCAATCAGAGACTTCATCACAGTGGGCTGGGCCAGGCTCCTGGAGAGCCACTGCACTGCCCCCCACCCCAACTGTTCACCATCAATCAAATTAGCATGCTGACTGACTGACAGCACATTGCATGACTCACAAAGGAAAAAGTGGCTGGGCCCATTTGTGAAGAAGCCAATCAAAGGCCAGCATTCTGAATGACTGACAGTGAGTGGGCTGGGAGAGGGAGAGGCAGGAGCCAAGCCTCACTGCCTGTGACTGAGACTGATTTTTTTTGCCTGCCACCATGAGGGTGGGGTAGTGTGAAGGGGCTCAAGTTGCCAGCATGGGAAAGGTGGCCCGCAGGGCAGGGAAAAGGGAAGGTGTTGCAGAGCCTGTGGGATTGGGGGTGGGAAAGGGAGCCCATGCTGCTCTAAACATGGAGGCAGAAAAGGTTGGGAAAGCCATACAACCACATTGCACACCACAGTTGCCCTGCCTTCCAGTGTGACCCCCCACACTGAATACATTTGACACCTCTGCTCTAAATGAGTTGCATTTGTCCACTGTGAGCAGCCACACCCTGGATATGTACCCACCCCCTGGGAGCAGGCAGGGGCCAGGTCCTCTGCTGCCCTTGTGCAGCATTGCTGCCTGCATTCAGTCCCCAATAACTTATCATTTGGGGGTCCATGAAAATTTGACAATAAAAAGGGGTCCTCATACTCAAAAAGGTTGGGAACCACTGGTGTAGCCTTTACTATGACATTTTCAAGAGCCGAGAAGAGATGCAAATCAGAAGGCACAGCACATGAATGATAATCAGAAAAGACAGTCACCTTTGCTTTCACTTCGACCCTTCTGCATCACTTATGCTAGAGAAACCGAAGTTCACAGCTCAGAACCTAAAGAGGGATAAATTAGATCCCTGTAATCAGTTATCCTGAAACATCTAATTAGTAGCTTCAGGAGTACTGCTGGGCTGCTGAAATATGGAACAGGTTGCTCATTTTACCTAGTTCTGCTGCTCCTCATGTGGAGCAACCTGACTAATCTCTGCTCTTGAAGCAATGAAATAAAGTTGCTAATTTGTTCAATTATACTCAAGACTTCCACTGAAACCCCAAGTGTAGTTTAAGATAGTGGAGCATTCTGTTTGCTACTAAAAATGATGAACATAAAGCAGGTGGAGTACTCAGTTTGTGCTGGCGGAGGTCTATTGACTGCAGCACTGGAGGTCATAGGCGGCAGGCTCATTTCAACTTACTGAGACATCGGTTTGTTTTCCTTGTTGGTCGACCAGTTTACAATAGATCTTGCTGAATAATTCATTGCATGGGTCTTCATGTGGGTATTTTACTGTCGGAATATCTAACATACTGCACTAATCTATAAATACTGGCTATAAATGTTCCTAGCGGAGAGCTTTATTTTATGCTGCACCGGTCTATTTTTCCCCCCTTCTCTTTTTTAAGGGTTGTGGGAGACAGCACAGATATTTTACTGTCTCTCTTTTAGCAACACCAAATGCTACAACATTAGTGTTATTAACATATGCATTAGCTCAAGCTGATTTGCTCTTCCAGCTGCTGTTCCAAACTCCCAATGAGAGGCTACAGCAGTGAATCAGATAACACTAATGAGTGTGTTAATGAAGTTCCTGCAGTGGAATGTGTAGCTTGGAGACTAGCATTAAAACCATATCCTCTACCCTTGAAAACCAAGATGGTTCATAGTGTTGATTTTATTTATTTATTTATTTACTTGTTCCCTGCTCAGTGTAAATTCCTACTTGGAAGGAGGATTCAGCAAGAAAAATGCCCAGGACAGAGAAATGACAACACAGGAACCTATTCGGAATTCAAAAGCAGAGAATTAGAGTTAATTAGGAAACATAGTCCAGCTGGACCTTTGCCAACTCCACTCTGCCCTGTAAAGTGCTGCCAAGCCCTTGCTTGCATTTCATTAACTGTCTTTCTGTTCGCGCTTTCCTTAGTTTGTCCTCAATAAATTGTTTCTTTCCCTTTTATTACTTTAATAATGTAGTCTCTGTTAGTACTGCAGCTGAGATTCTGTTTCTGCAATTTAATTAAACTAAATTTCATAAATCAAATGCTGTCTCTTTTTTGGTGTGTTGGAGAATATATATATATTATAGATTATATATTTAAAAAAAAGCAAACTGACTGGGGATGAAGAGGGAAAGTCATTCGAAAAATTCCTCTTGTTGCAGCAGGCATTTTTTCCATAGAACTCCAACACAATCTCAAAACGTTATCTAATACAGAGTCCTTGAAACAAACCTACTTACAGTTTCATTTGTGTTTTGAAAACAAAAGTGCTCTCTCTCTCTCTCTCTCTCACACACACACACACACACACACACACACACAGCATAAATAAATATGATGGCTGGCATCACTACAGAAAATCACTAATAGAAAAACCCTGCAGGCTTTCAGAACTGCAGCCCTCAGGTTAATAAACACAGGTTTTTCTCTGTTCCTTGATACATCATTTTCCAACAGAGAAGTCATTGCTTTTCACAGTTATTTCTCCCGTCTCTCTCTGGGAAACCAAATGAGGTGGAGTTAGCTTGGCAGTACTTAGTCAGGACTGCACTTCAGTCTGATTATGTGGGATCATATACTGGATGGAACATTTGCAGCAGAAAGGGAGACCTCTGGAGGGACCAGCACCTTGCTGCCAATCTAAATGAGCATAGGATGAAAGAAATAGGGGTGAAAGGGGGTAACAGCCAATATTTTATTTCCTGTCAATTTCCCTTGGCAGAATGATTTGCATGCAGACATCTGGGTTTCTAGGCATTGTTTGTTTCTACGAAGTAGCTGTACAAAAAAAGTGATGCATCTCAGTTTTTAACATGTTTTGCTTTGAGTTGCAGTATCAAGGAGATCTATTGCTTTAAGAAAGAACTTATATGAGACTACAACTGAAGTCCTGCAGCACCTTAAAAACAAATAAATTTCTTTGCGTATAAGCTTTCATGAGTTCCATACTGCTTTGTCAGATGCATGTTTTTGGGCATGTTTTCCACTGTGGCAGATACATTGAAATTTGATAGTCTTTAAGGTGGCACAGGACTCTTGGTGTTTTTGCTATATGCAGACTAATGCAGCTACCCCTCTGGAACTTATCTATGTGAGACAAACTCATTGACTTTAAGGTCAGATGGGACCATTATGATTAGCTACTCTGATCTCCTGCACAACTCAAGTCACAGAACCCCACTCACTTACTCCTAAAAAAACCATTAACCTGACTAAGTTATACTACGAAGTGCTCAAATCATGGTTTAAAAATTTCAAGGTACAGGGAATCTGCCAGCAAGTGATCCATGCATCATGCTGCAGAGGAAAGTGAAAACCTCCAAGGCCTCAGCCAATCTGCCTCTGGGGAAAATTCCTTCCCAACCCCAAATATAATGATTGACTAATTCCTAAACAGGATGGTAGAACTCACCAGTTGATCCCCAGGAAAAAATTCACTCTGCCCTCGCCTACACTAGAGAGTTAGGTCAATATATTGCAGCTTACATTGGTAATGTTGGATATTAGGGAAAGCTTCTGAACTGTCAGGGTAGTTAAACATTGAAATAAACTGCCCAGGGAAGCTGTGAGAGCTTCATTATTGCAGAGTTTTAAGAGCAGGTTAGATAAACACCTGTCAGGGATGGTCTAGATCAGTAGTTTTCAACCGGTATGCTGCAGCACACCAGTGTGCTGTTAGAAGTGTCCAAGTGTGCCATGAAATTTTGTATGAAGGTAATGAAAGTCAATGTAAAACAAACATTGTTTCATCTTCAACAATATTCTATCCTTCCAAAATTACAGCTCATAAATGTCATGAAAATTAAGCATCATATTAAAAAACGGAGGTATCAGTCTTTCGATTCTAAAATGTGAACATTTAAACACAGGTGGCGAAAGGGCAAAACTGAGATGATGTGTATTTTTTGCTGGTGGACTTGAAACATTAATACATTTGATCTATTTGTAGCTTGTTGAATGCACTATGTTGCAAACCTCTGCAGTAAGACTGCAATCTTAGTAAATGTGATTTTATAAGCAATCAATTTAACTGAAAAAAAAGTGGGTGTGCCATGGAAATGTTTGCCTCATTGAAGTATGCCATGTTACTGAAAAGGTTGGGAATCGCTGGTCTAGATAAATACCTTATCCTGTCTTGAGTGCAGAGAACTGTACTAGAAGACCTCTAGAGGTCCTTTACAGTCCTGAGTCTAGGATTCTATGAGCCTGACGGTAAGCATCTACTCTAAAAATATAGCACCTACCAATGTAGTTTGCTCATGAAGGCCATAGTGCTTACAGTGGGCGTAATTAGTCTGACGTGGTGTCTGTGTGGATGTGCACTGATTATATCAACCATTGTTGCCTTTTAGAAGCTATCCCACAACGCAGTCAGATCAGTGCAAGTGCCTCTGGTTTGGACATTCACCATGAACACTGCACAGCATGGATATGCAAAAGTAATTTAATTATTGCAAAACAAGCAAGGAGTCCTGTGGCACTTAAAAGACAAATAAATTTATTGCATGAGCTTTTGTAGGAGAAAAATCCCACTCCGTCTCTGACAAAGTAGGATCTTCTGTCACAAAAAGCTCATGCAATATATAAATTTGTTAGTTTTTGAGTGCCACAGGACTCCTTGTTCATTTTGCTGAACTAGACTAACATGGCTGCCCCTTTGGAACTTAATTATTGCAGTAGCTGCACATTGATTTAACTCTGGTCGACCTAATTGTGCAGTGTAGATTTGCTCTCAGAGTGGGATGCATGAAGTGACTTAGGCACTGCAATGCTGACCACCACCATACTAATTTTTAGGCACTAAAAAGCCCAAACCAAAGGACCACCACTGTGCACCACAAAAGCCAAGTGAAGTACCTGAGCACCTTACACAATGAATGGGAAGAGATAGGTGCTTTTGAGCACAGTGCACAAAAGCCAGCAGGCTAGGCAGAGAGTTGGGACATGCCAAGAAGAGGAATGTGTAGCAAATCCTGTCCTGCTCTCTTGGGCATAGATTCCCATTCATGGATTGCTAGAAGAGACAGATACCTTTGTCTGGGCTGCTGGGCATTGCCCGTCTCCTGAAGTCAATGGCTTAGGCACCCAAATTGTTTCTTAAACACATGAATTAATGTCTGCCTCATTCCACACTAGGTGGCTTGCAGAGGAACTAGTGGTGCTGCCACTGTCACTCAACCTCCTTGCCGAGGATATCAAGCACCCAAGTTCATCTAGCTGCTCCCACTCACCAGAAGAGGAGAAAGGATTTGAACAGGGAGGGTCTGACTTCTGTTGAGCTGGTACACAGTGGATGAGTAATAGAAGAGAGTGTCTGAATGCCCAATCTCCCCTCTCAGAGAGGTACCCTGAACACCAGGCTACAGAGTCACCCTCACATGCATTCTGACTCAATAATTACTCAGCCCTGGATAAATATTTAAATAATCACTAAGTCACATTTAAATCATATCAAACATGACTAACATCATAAGTAGTCATTGAAGTGGCTTGGAGAGCTGGGGAGAAGGGAACCACTGCCCACCAGCAGCTGGATTTTGAACAGGGATTGATCCAGTAGACTTGCTCAGAGGCCACTTGAGCCTCACCTGTGGATCTGGTAAATGCAAGCCTGTTTTCCCCAGTTCATGAACTGCTGTAGGCCCTAGAAGGAAGCAGCAGCATGCATGCTCCAGGGTCTAAAATGTATGGGACTTTTACAGAGAAAAAGTAGGTGCCAAGTGAGTTTAAGCCCCTGCAAGGCGAGACGGCAGCCAGGCAGACATTTCTTGGGTCATGGAGGTGTCTTAGGACTTTAAGTTACTAATTCACTTTGTGGATCACAACCTCTGGAGGAAAAAGTGACTATCTGAAAGAACACCTTTCACTTCTGAACTCTGCAACAGTCCAAGAGCCTGGTCTACACTTTCATCTCAGCCTCCCATACTTCTTTCTCAGCCTCCACCACTCAGTGTTTAGTCTGTAGCAACATGTGCCAGCATGCAGTATCAATGCAAGACAATAGGATGATATCCGGTCATCACATCCATGCAACTCCATTATTCTCTTTTCCCAGTCTCCAATCGTAAACAGTTTGGTCTGCACCAACATTTAAGCTCTAAAGGAGCACTCCTGGCTGCAGAAAGACAAAGAGAATAGCGATACAGCCAGCACCCTTTATACCCTGAAGACGTGGGGCAAGTCACGTACATAATATACCTGTTGCTTAATCACCACTGGCTCAGCGAGCAACATCATCAAGGTTGCTGCCAGACCCATTGTGTTCTGCAAAGCAAAGCACCATGCTGCCTTCTGGCCAGCAGGCCATCTGCATTAAACTACTTTAATAATTTTTACCACTGTGATAAATTACTCAGAAAAGTTTTTTAAAAAAATAAAAGTGTGAAGTAAATGGAGTTTGCTCAATGCAAGCTTTCGGTGGCTGTTGAGAAACAATGAAATGCTCTTTCTCCAAAGAAGCCCAGCCACCGATTGATGCCATTGCTTGAGAGTTTTTGTACACCAGCAAGGAATGTTTGCAATATTCAAGACAGTGAATGTTTCTTTGAATTCCCACTCAACCCATGATGTGAATTGGTGCATTTATGACTCTCACTGTAGATGGGGTTATCACAGACATTGAATTAAAACAACACATGTGCTTACATGCATGCTCTGTATCCAGTCAATACGTGAAGGACAGCCTTGAGCACTTTTTGGTTCAGGATGGTTTTTTTCCATCCAAATAAACAGATTAATTCTCAAAGATATGCCTTCTGAATTTACATAAAATTGTAGCAATTGACTATTACACTAAATATAACTTTGACGTAGCTACTTTGTTTTCTCTCAGTTTGTCTGCCTCCCATCATCATCATAATTCCTTCTCAGTTTTATCTGTGCAGAGCGCCCACTATGGCATCACTGAATCTTGACTTGACCTTTTAGGGCTACTAAGGCTTTTAGGGTTTCTGTTTCCCTTAGAGGTGACTATGCAAACAGAACACTTTCAAATACTCTATTGCACTCTAATTACACCTACTCACAAACCAGATTCTGGGGAATGGGAAGTGGAACACAATATAAAAGAGACTGTTTTTAGAGATCATCATCCACTCTGGAGCACTCTCGTGTCAGAATCCCTCTGCTGGATCCTTTTACAAGCCCAGTTTGCTCTCATCAAGCAGTCATGTACAAAGGAGATATTAAAGAAGAATATTCATTAGCAGCACTGCCAACCCAAATAAAGAAAATAAAATCATGACTTGGGTTCCAGAAAAAGTGATGAGGTTGGCTTCCAAGTCATGGGATTTCAGAGAAATGCATTTTGAGGATTTATTCACCTTCTTCATTTGGAACTTTTCGGGTTCACAGACAAGAGTTCCATTCTTTTTCCTCCACAGACAGGAAAAGTAGAAATATTTTCATCCACAGCCATGAGGACTAGAGAAAACAATGTGGAACCACAAATATAAATGGATAAAATATGAAATAGATATTTGGATGCACAACAATAAAAAGCACTTGGGGATCATCATATAGAAGGCAGTTTACAGAAGTGTGCAGTGCTGTACACACATTGATGAATTAAACCTGTACAGACAACCATATGATTAGAGTGTTATCTTAATTTCAAGGATGGAAACAGAGATAAAGGTTAAGTGACATGCTCAATGTCACCCAAGTCAAGGGTGGTAAAAATCAAGAATGCCATTCAGATATCTTGACTGCTAGCCCTCTCCTCCAGCCACTAGACTAGACTGCCTCCCTGTACAACAAGTGCTCAAAATACAGAATTCAGTGCTCAAATTACAGAAACAAGCAACTCACATTGCCTTGCAAATAATATCAGTCATGTGATCATGCACCATGTTGAAGCATGTTTCATTTCTGTAAAAGACATTTACAAAGTTCTGCTTTATTTATGTTTCTCTACCCTCCGCCCCCCCAACCCTCGATGTGGTTTTTCATTTAATTAAATACTTTTGATCAAAACATTCAGACATAAAATAAAACTAAAATTGTATGGACACCAAGAATGTGCAGATCAGATTCAGTCTACACAGCTGGCCTGTGCCAGCTGATTCAGGTTTATGGGACTTGGGCTAATTGGGGTGTAGTGTAGACATTCGGACTCCGGCTGCAGCCCAACCTCTGGGACCCTGCAAGGTGGGAGAATCACAGAGCTTGCTTCAGCCTGATCCTGAACATATGCACCACAGCTAAACAGCCCCTTAGCCGGCATCAGCTGACACAGGCCAGCCATGAGAGAATAACTGCAGTGTAGACAAACCCACAGTGACCACTGCTAAGAAGTATAGGTTTCATTAGGCTTATAACTGATTTAGTTTCCTGAGTGCTCTCAGGCTGGAAAGAACAGGTTGTTTTTGTGCTTTTTATATTTTCAAATGGCCAAGAGAGACTCAGAGCTTGTTTTCTGTTATCTGACTATTGTTGTGCACTCTAAAAGATGATGAATGAAGGAGAAACAGAAGCTTTTACCAGATATTGGTTTTCTCTAAGCATCTGATATCCAGCAGTCCAGAATGTAGGTCTTTGTCCTCTTTTTACTGTATCAGTGGCAGGTGCCAATCGTGTTCAATTAGTCTCTCACAATTCCTTTTACAAAGCTCACATTCTCAGGTATAAAACTAGAGTGTTTCTTTAGCAGTCAGCTGCTTTTGCCATTGAACCTGCCAATCAATCAATAAGGAGGGAGGGACCTTAGAGAGATGGGTCTAGATGTTCAAAGGAAAAGGGAAAAACAATTTATAGGTAAGAAATTACTTTCTCTATTGCTTCAAGCGTCTACCACTGTGAGAAGTGGGAAACAGCAATGATTAGCTTCCTGTCACTTTGCAGGAAAGGGTACGCTAGCCAGCACATCAACCAAGTTTAATATGCCGTCTTTTAATCCTACAGCTGTCTTGAACATTCCAACAGCCCCAAACATTTCAAATTTGATTTAGTGAATGGTGTCTAGAAACAAAAAAGTTTGAAGGAGAGGGAAGCGAGTAATGTGTTAGTACAAGCACTCTCAGAGACAAATTCATTTAGCACTATGATTTTTTTTCTTTTTTTAAAAAAATGTTAAAATGAAAGGGTGCCTGGCACTAAACTGACCACATTGAACCTCTGACCTCATTGCCTAATACTTGATATGATGTTTGAAATCTGACTTTAAAACTGGCATCTCTGTCCTCAGTGTTATTTACAAGGTATTTGAAAAGTTAATCACTGATAAATAGAACACACTGAAAATCAATCTAAACACCCCAGACAGAACAGACAGGATCTTCACTTGGCTGCAGGCTTCCTGACAAAAGGGTTTTGTGAAATCTAAAAAAAATAAAAGTGTTCTCTCCTTTTTCCTAGTTCTTGTTCAGAAAGTCCAAAAATCGTAATACATCCTTGCACAAAAGGATGAGCATAATAAAACTAAGAAATCTATCTTTGTACTTGCATTGCCCAATTGCTTCAAAGCAGGGATAGAATAGGAAGAAAACTGGCCCTTTGTTCTGTACTGATCTACAAAACCTTTGGCATCTTGTCAGTTACCCTCATATCCAACCTCTTCACATTTATATTCAGAAACAGCAGAGCAAGACCCAGGTCAAATAAGACCAATCAAGACAAAGGACAATGCAGTTTAGAATCACTCTTATGCTTCCCTAGATAGTGGCAGTTTAGGAGCCCGGCAGCGTACTTAACAAAAAAACCAGACTAGTCTCACTGTCAGATACTGTGACAAAAGGGACAGACTGAGCAGCTTAATGGGTTCTGGGTTCAAGAAGTGAACTTTGCCCACTGGGAAATATAAGCTAAACTGTATTTGGACTGACCATAGCATGTACTGCTGACCCCTGAGGTGCTGAGCAAAGGGTTATCTATGCAACTCTGTAACTACATAGCAGAACCAGCTACTGAATTGAAGAATTCCTTATAACCCTCAATTCTTTCATTCTCTCCTCTGTTAGTCACCTGGGGCTTGTCTATACTAAGTTATGTCACCATACAGTCACAGCTGTAACAAAACCACTACTCCATGTCCAGGTTATGCTCCTCATGGCAGCTCTACATCCACACTAGCATTTCTTGCATTGACAGACAGCAGCCCACTGTGTGTAGCTATCCCACTGTGCAACTGGCTGTAGGGTCTTTAGGAAGGTTTTCTGATGCCTTGTGGGGGGCAGACTCAACATCTCATGATGCAGTTTTCTCAATCCTATCATTCCATAGGCATCCAGCTATGTTCTGCTTTTCAACTGCCTTAGTAATCTGTGCGTCAGAAAGTATGGATGTTGCACCTCTCTTCTGTATTGTGCTATGGTATTATGAATGCAATGCCCCTGGGTCCTGCAGTATTTTGTGAGCTGCAAGTCTGATGACAGTGGCTTGCTGTCCACCTTGCTGAGTGCCATGCACAGAAACAATTTAAGATTGCTGTTGGCATTCATGGAGCAACTGCACATGGTGGACTATGGGTTCTGGGTGTGAGAAAGAAACATTGAGAGGTGTAATCACCTCCTCGTGCTGGTGATGAGCAGGAGTTACAGAACTTAAGACATGCAAGCCCACCTTCTGCGAACTGTGTGTGGAACTCGTTCCACCTCTCTGGCATAGAGAGCTGCACTCAAGGGGGGTAAAGTGACAGGTGACTGCTGTGTGAAAGCTGGAAACACCAGACTGCTACTGATCAGGTACAAATTAGTTTGAAGTGGAGAAGTCCGTTGTGTGGGTTGCTCTCATACTTACTTCATAGCAAAGAGCTGGTCTATTGTTCCACATCCAGGATGGAAACTGCATTATTCCTCCTGAATCTGAGATTCAGCTAACAAGCATAACATGCGCACAGATTCCTGGGGTTCATTCTTAAAATGTTCCTTCAAGCTGAATAGCCTCCAGTGGAACTCTTCTAAAGGATCCTGATACCTGGCTTCTCAAAATTAGCAGACATCTGATTTATCTCCATGCTCCACCCCTGCAGAAGCTTCTTCCCCTTTGGTTCACAATGGAAATTACCCTTAAAAGGGGAAAAATAGGGAATTCAGAAGCACATACACCAACAAGACTTTCAAAGCCGGGTGTATGCGAGGCTGACATTGAGTTAAATCTTGGGGGCGACGGCGAAGCCTCAGGTACTGCTGTGCCTCAGAAGATGCATGGAATGTGGGTGCAGGGAGAGGGAGAGGAAGAGGAAGAGCATAGGAGGTCCCAAAATGCAATTTCTTTTCTAATTAAGCTTTATATGGTTGGAGAAGTCTTTACCCAGAATAAAAACAAACCTCATACATATGAATTTGTTGCAGATCGAGATTATTTACATTCGATCTAATGATTTGTTGTCGAGTGCTGTAATTTACATGCAGCACACCGACTTATGAGGTGTCTAGAGAATTTTCATGTGGTTCTCTCCCGCTGCTTCCCTGCAGTGATGTCTCTTTGTATCTGGACTTATACACCTATGCAAAGGAGGAAAGAATGTCATTCCTTTGCTTCTGATTTTCTAAAGCTACTAGCTCTTACAAATTCTCTTGTAAGTAAATTTTAGTAGTACTACTCCAATCTAGCATTGATGCAATAGATTCAAAACAGCATATCACAGCACAGATGAACTGGAAAAAGATTCTTGACATTTGTGGTTACTGGTCTATTTTTTTCTTAAAACAGGACTGCTTTTGAGACATCTATCCTCCTTCCTTTGACAGAGGTGAGAGTCCAAAAAATCTCACCGTTCATCTGTGAGTACTGTGGATCTAGAGACCCAAGACATATTGTCTAAACAACAAAAACTTCATTCTAGTTATGAATACATGCTGTCCAACAGAAGCTCAGAAGGTGAGCCTGGGCTGAGGATAAAAGCCTGCATGGAAGCTGCCTTCTTCTGTAAGTCTGCAATACATTCCATTATACTTTCTAAGTGAACAATGATTCATAGATTTCAAGGTTAGAAAGGACCATTACGATTATCTAGTCTAATCCTCTTGCACAATGCAGGCCACAGAACCTCACTCATCCCCTGCAACGGACACCTAAAGTACTCAAATCATGGTTTAAAGACTTCAGTGTATGCAGAAGCCAGCAGCAAGTGACCATGCCCTACTCCACAGGGGAAGGTGAAAAAGCCAGGACCCTTTCCTAGCTGCCTTAAGGAAAATCCCCCCAACCCCAAATATGGCAAATAGCTAATCCCTGATCATGTGGGCAAGACTCACCAGCCAGACACCCAAAAGAGAATTCTCTACACCAATTCAGAACCCACCCCATCTAACATCCTATCACAGGCCATTGACAATCAAAGATCAATTAATGCAGACACAGCTAGTGAAATGGTAACCACAAACATACAGCAGGTTGCTAAAAGATCAAGAAACATGTCAGGTATCACAACAGGCTGGATAGCAACAGAGGTGCCCCACACATCCACTTCTAAAATAGCAGATTTCTTCTATACTTGTTCCTTTTTTAAAAAGTAAGAGGGTGATATTTCAGAGATATTTGATTGGGTGAACAGAGCATGACTGCTAAAAGGCAACATGAACATTGGCAGCAGGGGTTCTTTGTCCATAGTTCTGAGACATAACTCAAGGTCTCTCAACAAGATCAGAGCCCAGGAGAATCTTACATTATGAATTATTCTGCTGGCCAAAGCTATCTTGTAACAAAGAATCTCCCTAGTGCTGCATACTTTTCGTTTATTAGAGCTTTCATTTTCTAAGCTACAGAACATTTGCTGGATTTAAAATAAGGCATTAGCTGGTTTTGCCTGCACTAATCACTCACTATGGTTTTACTGACATCAAATGTCAAAGCCATCCAGCTGTCTGCAGAGGACTTCCACTTGGAATGATCTTCTCTTTCTTCACCCAAGATAAGCTGTTGCCTCTGAATGTTAATAACCCAACTACAGAATCCTCTTTGCTTTTACAGACCTTGCATTTGCTTTTGCCCTTTTGTTCACTAAAGCCTCTTGTAGAATTTACAGGGAGAGAACCTCAACATCTAATTCTTACCCCACCCTAGAGTATCTGGGTTTTATGGGTAAAAAAAAATGTAGTCTTAACACCTTTTGTATCAGAAGTTCAATTCCAGCAGCAATTTCATGCGCATAGCTTGGGGAGTGGACGTTCAGTTTTTCCAGGCAGTCAGCTTACACTTTGCAATGCAAGTGAAAACAGTCAAGCACCAAAACTGCAGCTGGTGAGAGTTTCTGGGGCACCCCCTCAAGTATATTGATATTGTGGTCATTAGGACAGAGGACTAAATAGTTTCATTAAATCAGTGCTGCTTCTAGGTATTTAGAAGAGAAGAGAATTCTAAAAATCTGTAGATTACAAGCAAGATGTCATTCATTTTCACAACAGACAACATCAAAGTAAAGGCAACTGGGTCAGAACTTGAATCAGAGCATTGGCTTCATCATAGGAAAACTAAAAAGCTCTTCTGAAGCGTTTCGAACTGCTGAAGGATCTGTATGAATATTAAAACCTACCTGCTACATTGCTGCTAGATACATTTTTTTTTAAAGTAGTTGAAAAAATTCTCTTCTTATAGTGTCACCTGTCTTCCCCTAGAGGTGGTTCAACCAAGCTCTCACAAAGGCCACGATTAAGCAAAGCACTGAATTTACTTATGGATTAGTGCACATTAAGTTACTTAACATATGTAACAGTGCACACTGGAATACTAGAAATACTCAGAAGCTTAACTCTGTAGGCTTACATGGTTGGGAGATCAGAGAAAGGATGGGGAACCCTACACAATCCCTTGCTTTGTTAGCCCTATGCACAAGTGAGATGTGATTATTTTGTGGTCCATTCTCCTCAACTCATTGTAGACTTAATTCTTTAAAACATGTCTGTAGCGTCAGGAGCTCATGCCCAGATACCACCCTCACCAAGCCAGACAGAAAGTATTTCATAGGCTGATCCTGCCCAGCACTTTTGAAGAAAAGGATGTTTAAGATTTGGCTTCCTTCATGCATCTACATTTGAATTCCAAACATTCAACCTCACAGAGCTCACCTGGGGCCTTTGAGATGGAGAACTTCAGTTTTCATGCTTTCAGATAAGCACCTTTCACAAGCACTAAATTCACTTAAAGCAAACAAACAAATCAAAAAGCATTAGCCAGAGACAGAAACCCTAATATACAAGCATTTTTTTCAATACCCCTAATTGGCTTAAAATGCCTTGGATGGCTCAACAAAAACAATTGCAACTTTTGCTCTATCTAAATTGTCAGCACTATGGTACAAATGAACCCATTGAGATTGATATAAATAGTCATTTTTGGGATTTTTTTAATTGTTAAATCCCAACTCCGTCCATTAAGCAATTAAAGCCATTTGTAAATGTGCAAAGTTAATTTAGAAATTAAAAAATAAAGGCTAATGGACTCAATTATAACAAACGTATGGGTCAGTGACTGTGGCAATTTCTCTACTTCTTCTTTATTTCAAGGTTCAACATAATAATGAACTCCATTTCACATGACTATTAGCAATGTAAATCCTGAGTTTATATATTCTGCTCATTTCTGAATCACTAATGGGAGAAGCTGTTCTCTTCGTTCTTTGAGAGTGAAGTTTGTTGCAAGTTTCACACTGAAATAGGTTCTTTTAAATATTCCACAACATCCCTTACCTAAAGCACGCCACCTTGTTACCGGATGATTTTTCTTCTGAGAAAGGGTTAAGTGCATTTTCACAATACAGTGAGGCAGATGGCTTATTATCACCTCCATGTGATGGGCAGTGGGAGTGGCTTACACAAAATAATCTAGCATCTCGAGGGAGAAACACTAGGGCTACCCAAGCCTAAAGAGAATAGGACTTTTCTTTCCCTATGCATGTGCTACTGTGTGTAAGCAATACGCACAAGACAACAGAATGAACTTTAAGGAGCTGCTCATGCCCTGTGAAGGCTATGAGAAACTTATTTGTTTGACTACATTAACATCAAAGGCCTATACTGAACGGATCACTGAAAAATAACCTACAACTCACAGTTGAAAACAAGTCATTCTTCCCCTAAAGCCATACAGTCACATGATCTGTATGGTGCAGGACGAAAGAAAGGAGGAAAGACAGACAATTAACCACCACCACCCCCTAGATCCCAACCAAATAGCTTTCCATAGGGAAATCAACAAAACAGTAGGTTAAATACAAGCTCCATTAAAGTAAATGGCATATACTTAAAAAGAGCCAGATTTTACCCCTTGTATCTGAATATCTCTATTCCCTATGCAAGTGAGAGCTAAAATGCCTCACCATTAAGGGTAGAAGAAGTGGTGTAGCAGGTTTTAGATAGAAAAATCTTCCCTCCTCTAATTGTTCCCTTGGCACTCATCAATATAGAAATTCCACTACCTAATTCCTCTTCCTTGTTCCTTGATTAGACAAAGCCAAAATCATCAAGTGAGCAAGCTACAGGGCCGGTCTTGGGCTGAACCTTATGCCAGGGAATAGAGTTTCTCCTTCAGTAAGTGATGAACTATTTTGATTGACATGATTATCCAACTCTGATAATATTTGGTCGTGTTTGAATTTATTTCACTCTTGTTCTCTTTTACACCATCTCTTTGATTAAATCAGTAACACTCTGAATAGCAGCAATCACATCATCATCTTAAATGATAGCTATTAAGTCATCTTGAATAGACACCTATCAACTAGCCGGTCCTTGTGTGGAAGCATTATTACAATGTTTATGTAATTCCTTACCCTTTCATTCCAGGTGAAACCTCTTCTTTTATTTCAATAGGCTCAGCCAAACACACCTAAATTACACAGACATTTCCATAAGAAATCGTCAGAATACCCAATTACCTCAATACACAAAAGGCTCACCCCATCAATTTCAGGAGGTATTAATGTCAGCAACAACATCAGAAAACGATGCTTTTGTATCCTCAGTAAGAGTACTGAACATCTGACTAACTGCAAACTAATCCATGCCATTCAAATCAGGTTCATTCCATGAGGAATCAATCACCAGCTACATTTAACCCCAAAGACACTTGAAAATAAAAATGTTCTTGCAGGGAATGAGGGTAAATAAATATTTACCTGGTTTATTTTAGAGAGTGTTTGACTCAATTTGCACCCTAGTATCAAACTTAAGTTGTTCCAGATGAAATTTGCATAAGGTCTGGTCTACACTTGCCAACATTTGCAGCAGCGCTTGAAGGGAGATACAAAAGCTCCATAAAATAACTCGTGTCTCTCCCTTCGATGTTCTAATGCCCACTTAGCTCTGTGGAGCCATGCTGCTGAGTCAAAGGGAAATGCCGTCCCTTTGACACAGTACTACTCTTCTTATGGCAGTGGAATTACTGAGTCAAACTAGATTGATTGAGTGGGTCTTCTCTGACTGCTCAATTGAATCAGAGAGATTGAACTGATATAAACTTTGCCTAAAGAAAAATAGAAAAGAGGATGTTATTAAAAGCTTGTGCCAATCATTCAAATATGGGCCCAAAAGCCAACACCTTGAATGGATCCTTTCAGCAAGAACAGCAAGTACAAGTGTGATGTAACCTCAGAGTAATGGTAGACCCCAAACATCTCGTGAACAACTCAGACAAGATACCTACAAGCTGATGGTCTTGCAACATGCCACCAAGCATGTTGTGACCCTCAAAAGGTTCAGAACCACTGGTGTAACCGAAATGATCTAAAAGAGAAAGCAAGATGAAGATGGACATACACTTCTTACTGCAAATGTCCAAAAATGCACAAAACATGAAGAAACATATTCCCCCAAATTATCAGCAGCAAGGGGGAAAAAAACCACTTTCATTAATTATTATTCTGATGAATAGTGAAGAAAAGCTGCAGCTAAACCCATGAGAAAGGTCAGAGATGGGATCAAACTTGGCTCAGGAATGGAAGACAATGACATATGGCCATAGTGCTTAGAACTTCAAACATGTTAAGATCTCATCCTGGGTAAACTGTCCTTACTTCTGACGAAGAACTGAAGTATTATTCACATCTGCACTTTGGCAACCTCTGTACAGTTTCACATGGCAAATATCATTAAACTCAATTAACTCTCCACCCCTTTATTTCCCAGCTATCCTGTCTGTTCTGCAGCATAGGAATGCACTGCATATGCCTATCCTCAAGTAGCTTAATTTATCCGAGTCATGATTGATGCTAATTGGCTGACATATTTGAAATTAATTTTAGCAGGCCAAAATTCTCACTCTAAATTTTGCTTAGCCTTAGAAATATCCACATAATAGCATTAAAAGCAGAGCTTCATCCCCATATCTACATATTCTTTAGATTGTAGTAAAAACTAGCTGTTCTATTGGCCAAATGGGGGAGACAGTGCTGAAGCTTTCACAAAGGAAGGAAACATGGACAATTCTTAACGAGACTGTTCAGGATCTAGTTTGAGTAGATACCTGGCATGCCAACAAACCTTGTAACTGTCGCCCTGTCAATCCCAGGGGTGAAAATATGAATGAGGTAGTATCTTTCACTGGACCACTTTCTGTTGGTGAAAGAAACAGACAAGCTTTCAAGCTCACACACAACTCTGTCTCTCTCACCAAGCTTGCCATTACTGAACTTGCCTTGATTCAAAAAGCTCTTGGATCATTTTCATTTCTTTCTACTTACATATCTCAAACTCAAATTCATTATACAATTATAATTCATTACACGATACTCAAATTCATCATACAAATATACACCTTCACAAGATGAACTCACGAGCACTAGCTCCCAGAGGTTGTAACAGCACAGACTGCTCTTCTGGTAGGCATCATTTATAGTAGCAACAGGGACAAGAAACCAAGCAATTGTTGCTGTTCTGCTCCCTTTTTTAATTGTTAAACAGTACACATACATTTAGCACTGAAAACAAAATTCTTGGAACTCTTCAAGCCTAATGATCAAGAAACAACCAGAAGAATCTGCCAGGATGCTTTCAGGGCACTCACCCAGGAGCAAATATCATTAACTTCTTCAAATAATGCCTAACACTCAAATGTGAACACAATGGAGGTAGTGTTGCCAAATCCTTTGGATTAAAGATTAATTTTAGAGTAGTCAATTGGTTAAAAGGTTTGTTTGAGGAGTCAGGTGGTTTTTGCTCAAATTTGGCACAGAAATATTTTAAACACGAGGTCCCAGGGTGTGTGGTAGAGAAAATCACAGAGAACTAAAAAAAACACCCAAGGACTGCTGTGACACTTGAAGACTAACATCTATTTAGTGCATGAGCTTTCATGGGAGAAAATCCTATTTCATCAGATGCTTTGAAGATGGAGAAACTTATAGAATGGGAGGAAAATAAAAGCAAGGGAGTGTAAGTCATAGGATCAGGTCACACTATAACAGCAAATCAAAGCAGTTGTTAAGATTCAAACACTAGGAAATAGTACATAGAGGAGGGTGAGGTCAAATCACCTGTTGTGATGAGAAAAGATTCCATAGTCACAATTTAATCCTGGTTCCACATAGCAAAATCTGCATATCAACTCCAATTCCACAGTTTCTCTTTGAAGGCTTGATGTGTTAGCCATTTATTTGGGCACAGCTATTAACAAATTATCAACAGAGGGATCAGGAAAATCGAAATGCTCAGCTACTGGTTTTTGAATGTTGTGATTCCTGATGTCAGATTTGTACCCATTTATTCTTTTACACAGAGACTGTCCTGTTTGTACAATGTGTAAGGTGTGGGGAGACCTCTCCTTGCCCACAGACAGCCCTCTAACCTTTAACAGATACTCACCAGCAACTACTGACCCAACAACAGAAATACTAAAGCAGGCACATACCCCTGCAACAAACCCACACCTTATACATTGGACAAACAGGACAGTCACTGTGCAAAAGACTAAATGGACACAAATCTGACATCAGATGTCACGGGTCTGGACTGGGAAATCACAAGCTGACTTTGTTTACTCACCTGGGTGGCATCATTAAAATATAGCCTTTTGGATCTATGCATCGGTGAGCACTTGCTGGAAAACAGACCCACCTGTCTAACTTGTAATTTAATCTTAACCTAAATTTCCTGTCTACACCCTTTAGCTTTTGCATCACATGCTGTCTAGTCTCTTACACAGGCCTTTAAGGTCACTTGTGTTTCTAGAAAGCTCCATAAGTTACACTAACTTATGCTAAATATAAAAGCTCTTACAATTCTGATTGCAGGATTTCTTACACTTACCAAGAAGGATACCTACAAGACATATGAACTAGATCTATGTACACAAGCAAAATGTAAGTCAAGTCAAAGGCTACAGTAGAAGGTTAGCAATTATTTGTATTATGGAACATAAGTGACATACAACACAGCACAGAGAACACCTCATGCTGTGGCATGCTAATTGTAAACCAGAGCAAAAACAAACTACTCCTATCATGACAACTGTATCAAATATTTAGTTATTCCTTTATAGGTGTATTGCAACTCTTATCCAGGTGAACATCAAAATTAAGATGATTAAATGCAAGTAATTTAGTTAATGATGATCAACATTCAGTCGAGTGGGACTTCAGATATATTTGCATAGCAGCAGGGTACGTTAAAAGGACCCTGCAGAAGTAAAACTATAGAACGGGAGAGTGTTCCGGAGCCAGTGGTCTCGCACATTATATCAACAACACATTGTAATATAAATAGCAAAACTGATGCAGATCATGTTACTAACCACTCAAATGCAGCAACTCTAAGGGCAGAACCGTGCATCTGTTTTACAGTGCACAGAAGCTTAGGGATGGCCACTGAGGAATACTACATCCAATCAGTCTAACCACATCAGTAAACTAGGGAGTTGCCTAGGGTGCCAGACTTTAAGGGGTGCCAAATTAGAAGCAAATTTTTTTCTTGTTTAAAAAAATATGAACATTACCTCTCATAACATGGGAGGAAGGGACACCAACATCATAGCTCGGCTAGGGCACCAAAAACCCTTGGACCAGCCTTGTATCCAGCTGATACTGCCACAAGAATGTATGAACATTACACTCATTGTAGCTCAGATAAAGGCAGGCACACAACATGGAAAAGAGAATTAAATTTGGTCCTCACAAAAAAACAAAAAAAAAAACCCCCACACATCTGTGTGTGTTCGAGGGTTTACTTGTTCTTCTTTGAGCACTGCTCAGATACATTCACTAATAGGTGTATCTGTGCTGCAGCGCACAATTCGTCGGAAACTTTTTACCCTAGCCTGTCAAGAGACGGCTGGCAGCCACCGCCCCCCCACGCCACCCCGTAGCTATATGTGTGGCCACCGCCCGGCCCCTCTTCCATTCCATTCCATTTTGTCTGCCTCAGCGACAGTTTGTGGAACAGCCCGCTCCATATGATTGCACAAGCAGCCTGTCATCTTTGTTTGAGCCAGCAGCTTGATTGGGAACAGCTCTTTGTGGACATCGTTCCACGGAAGAGTGCTTCCTCTTCCAGGCATTTATCAGAGGAGCAACACCACTCCCCTCTTTCGCCCACCCTGCCAGGGTTTAAACCTTGCATGGCCTGTAGCAAGGCCTTCCCACGGGACAACCCCCACACAAAGTGCCTTCGGTGTCTGGGCGGAGCCCACTTGGTCACCTCCTGCTCCATCTGTCTGTCCTTTAAACCCAGGACAATAAGACACAGGGAGCAAAGGCGCCATGCGTTGGCCTCAGGGCAAGTGTGGCAGCCCATCTCCAAGGCTTTGGGGTCTCCTGTGGCACTGTGTGCCTCTTCAGCACCCGAGCCCTCCTGGCACCGCTCACCAAGGGGCCGCAGAAAAGCCGGCTCGGTACTGGTCCCAGTACCGTGCCACCAGCACTGGTCCCTCTACCCCTCTTGGGGGTCACAAGGGAACCACAAGGAGTCAGCGCCGCTCCCTGCTACATCGGAGGCATTCAAGGCAGCAAAAGCACTCCTCTTATTGCCTATACCACTCTCTCTGGTACTCCCCAAGAGGAGGGGCAAGCCAGTGTTTGCCTCCAGGGCCTGGCCCCGCAAAGGGCACCGAACACCCTCTCTGGTCTCGGTCCTGAGTTCCCCGACCTCCCCCATGCACCCAGGTACCACTGAGCTTTCTCCCTGGCACTGTATCACCTTGCCATCACCGGTACCATCATCGCTGTCCCAAGGAGTTTCCCCTCCTTCAACTCTGGAGGAAGGTGCCTCAAGCGGGGTCCAAATGGCCTCATCCTAGGCTCTCATCATCAGCATGATGAATGATTCCTATAGGAGACTGTGTCAAGCCCTCACAGTGCCATGGAGCTTTTGGCAGCACCAGCGCCTCCAGCACTGGCCAGAACCTTAAATCCTGTGCCATCCTCCTACGCAAGAGACCTCACAGCGCACTTTGATCTTCTGCGCCATGTTGCTGCCCATACGGGGATGGAAGTTCAATCCCCCGAAGGGTCCGCTTGACACACTATTTGGGCCGGTGATCTCGTCCAATCACCCTGTCATGGTCCCACTCCACCCTAGGGTGTGGGACCTCACATTGTCATGACAGCGAAGCCCGGGTTCTAGTCCCCTGGTATCAGATACAGCAGGCTTAAAATATCAGGTCCCAGGGAAAGAGTTCCCTTCCCTTATCCACCACCCGGTACCATCTCAGGGGGTGATGGAGGCAGCGCTAGGCCCAGGCCAAATTCCCCATGATCCCCTCCCGGCATTGAGGGACACAAGGGAGGTAGATATTTTGGGGCGGAAAGTATGCTCCTCCTCCACCTTCCAGTTGCATGTGGCCAATAACTAAGCCCTGGTGGGCACATACATGGTGGATGTGTGGGAGTCGATGAATAAGTTTAGACACCTACTCCCACAGGAAGCTAGGGAGGATTATGACGCCTTCCTGGAGGAAGGCAGAATAGCGTCCCAAGACCTCCTCCTTTCAGCTTGGGACGCAATAGAGACGCCCTCCCACACAACGACTTTGGCTGTGACCCTCCACCACACAGCATGGGCTAGGGAGGCAGGGATACCCCCAGCCTCCCAACAGGTCATCTTTCGCCTCCCCTTCAACGGGGAGGCCCTTTTCCCAGCAGAGACCAAGGCCGTTATTGCCAGCACCCAAGACCCCCGGGGGGAGGTCAAGTACTTAGGCCTCCTCCCTTCAGGGGCCCCTGAACATCCTCTTGCTCAATAGGAGCTTTAGACCACTCTTATTCACCTTCTTGGCTAAATGGCCAAGTTGTGGCACATTAACCCCTCCGACCTGGTTCCATTCTTGGATAGGAGAGTTTCTCCTGTCCCTGGCCCATACCCCCTCCCCGTGTGAAGGGACTCCACCCTCCACCAGAGGTTGGAACCCCTCATTCTGGCTGTTGATCGTTGGTCTCTCTGTTAGACAGGAAGCACTTACCACCCCGGGCTCCAATATACTTCCTCCTATTACCCTGAGTAATAGGTGTAAAACATCCACCAAAAGTTCCTCTTCTCATGGTGCCACCTGTGAATTCTCATTGGGCCTCTTTTCCCCCATCGGGGAGGGAAGCCCCCCCATCTGCTTTCACCACTTCCCCTGGGGGCACACAGGGCAGAGACCAGGATAACCCTCATAAAATTTTGGGTGGAACAGTGTTAACTCCCGTCATAGAAGTAATGGAGACTTCTTCCAGTATCCCTGTTGTGACTTTGCTGAACATATGTTCACTTAGCTTTGAGGGCCAAACCTCCCGATCCCGTGTGCCCCGACCCCACAGATCCAGAATGGTTTTATCCCTATCTGGGCTCTGGACACTCCCACCTTCCTACTGCTTATGAAGGCTTTCTCCTTTCCTAAAAAAAAAAAAAACAAAAAAAAAACACCCCAACAAGGAGTTGTGTGGCACTTTAAGGCTAACAGATTTATCTTTTGCATTTCCACTTCAAACGGCTGTATTTAGTGCCTTGCATCTTGTCAATTTCAAAAGGGATAGCCATGTTAGTCTAGTCCAGCAAAAAAACAACAAGGAGTTGTGTGACACTTTAAGACTAACAGATTTATTTTTTGCATTTTTTTCTCCTTTCCTGCCTTTTAGTCCACAGCTACTGGACCCCAGTGACCCACAACATGACCCACAATTCAGGCCCTCCCCATCTGGCAGCGGTCCGGCAGGTCTCAGGCCCTACCACTCTCTTTTTCCTAAATGGTCCACTCTCCGGGGCTTCGGGACAGGGTAACTCGCCATCACCCTGCCTGGACCAGCAGCATTGAGCGGTTAGATGCCCGATATCTCAGACCTGACCTCTCACACCTAGATCAGAGACTATTAGAGGTTATTACCTCCTTTTCCCAGCCTCAACCCCGGTAAGTCTACCTACAGCTCGAGGGCGAACACAATGGGAGTATCTCTTCATGATAGGGCCTTCAGCCTGAGCCCCATGCTTCCCCATTCCAAGTTTTAAAAAAAGAGAACTCATTCTAGCAAAAGGGAGCTCTGCTCCCCTAATATCCTAGCCCGAACCTCCTGGCGGACTGGGGTTTCTTACCAGGCAGTCCTGGATACCCCAGGATCCTATGACCCAGAGTTTCGTCCCCTAGCACTCAGAGGGATTCTGGTTGTTACAAGGGGATGGGAAGCGACCTAAGGCCACTCAATGAGTACTTTATGGTGGACAAGAACATCCCTAGTAACCACCCACAAACTGATAGCATGGGTCTACTACCCCATCCCGTCCCCCTTTCTATGTGCCAGGGCCAGAAAATCCGGGACCATCTGTCCCTTGCTCGCCTCTTGTGGGACGAACCCCTGTCCAACTCTAGTGGTCGGTCCCTCTGATGCCACCCAGAGGCCTGTTATAAATGTTCATTGTAAATATTGCCTTAAGTGGCTTCCGGAGCCTGCACACCAGGCGGACGTCTTCAGTAGGCTACCTGTTAGGGTACCCCACGGACCAGCCATGCTCTTTCAGGTGGGATGAAATTTCCGCCTAACTTAGGGCATCAAGCCTTGATTCTGACCCTCAGGCCAGTGATAATATTCAATTAAAACAGTGACCTAGGTGGGATTCTCCTGCTCCTCTTCCAGAGCCTCCTCACCCAGCAGGCGTCCTCCCCCATCAGAGCTCCCACCCTCATGACACTGGCATTGCTGCAGTTATTCTTCCCAGTAATTCCTGCATGTTAGCCAGGGGTCTTATTAAACAATGTTTCTGACTTCCCAGGCTTTCTCCAGAAGGTTAGCCCCTAGGCACACATAAGGTTTTGGTGCCAGGCAGCCATGGGACCCCACAAGGACAGCGGGAACGCCTTATCAGCCCCATCCCTCAAATTCCGAGTGGTGACCTTGGATCTGGGCAAACCAGATGACCACCGCCATTGGTAATCTACCACTTCTTTTTTTAGTAAAAAAAAGAAAGAAAAGAAAGGGAAGAAGCGGAGAGAGAAATTGGTCAAAAAGGGGGGTACACCTCATCGTGGTGACACACCCCAGACTCACCTCGCCAGAGGAGTCTTTCCCCTCCCATCCACTACATCCTCAAGATTCCCCCCCCCCCCGGCCCTTGCATCCCTGGTACTGGGATTCCCAGGTTCTGTCCATTATGAAGCTGGGTGTACCTCCGTTAGGTATGCATCTCTATGGCCTTTGTGGCATAAGTGCTGCAAATACCAGAAGTAGTACTGAGGCTGTGGGCCACGGAGAAAGGTTTCTCTCCCATGGCTGAGTTCCATCGTCTTGATGCCTTTGGCAAATTGTTGATCATCAGGCATCGGTTGCTAGATGCTCCCCTTCAAATTGGCGTAATGCCTTGAAATGCCTAACAACTCCCTTCCATGAGAACACTGGGAAGGTTACGATGTCTTCAACTGAAGACACCTCGGCCTCAGGTGGCACCTTAATAGTGGTGTACCTTGCCCTGGACATGACTGGTCGCACCATCCTTTCAACTGAGGATGAGCAGTCTCATCTTTTTATGGCGATCTAAGCTGGCTGCACAGGCGTCACATCCTATTCGGCAGTACTCCCTGCCGTTCTTCTGACACTCCTTTTTGGCCGTACTAATGGAAAGAGTGGGGTTTTTCCCCTTTCCCTCTTCCTCACATCTAGCGATATTCAGTATCCGCAGCTAGTAGATGGACAGCTCCAAGGTCCACTACCTTTTTCCCATAACCTTCACACTCCAATTGATGCTGGTGCCAGAATACTGGACTTTTCTTCTTCAACAGTTCCTTAATACCAACTGCTCAGATCCTTAGGCTGAGTCACTTCCTTGATCACAGCCCCATAGGTGTCTCCATTGGAAATCTCACAATACGGGACAGTAGGCCTTGCTGCCTTTGTGGATCAGCAGGCCCTCCATTGCAGCAGGACTCATACTTTACTGGTCCTTGCCTGGAAGCTGGATCTTACTGGCCATTTACCCTGGCTAGTAGGGTCTCAGTGTTGAAGGCCCTTTTCCTCAGACACCCCACATACAAGGCTCTTCTTAGTAGGCCTTCTATACCCCACTGCGGTCAGATTCCCTGACTCTGGTTCCTCTTTAGCTGGTCCTCGGTTCCCAGGCCGACACCTTAGACCCCTCCAGGGGACTTCACTGGCTTGGAGCTGGCTACCTTATGTGGGAAATGCAGTGCTGGAGGCAGACAGGGCCAACTCAGTCCACCGTCCTCAAGCACAGCTAGTAGTCACCTATTACTGAATGTATCCGAGTAGCGCTAGAAGAATGGTGGGTTACTTACCAGTAAGCATCCTTCTTCGAGATGGGCTGCTTGGATTCATTCACAACCCTCCCAGCATCCCAGCAACTGGAGTTGGCAACTTTTAGGGACTGAGGAGGGGCCGGATGGTGGCCACGTATATAGCCACAAGGTGGCGTGGGGGGCAGTGGCTGTCAGCCCTCTCCTGACAGGCAAGGGCAAAAAGTTTCTGACTAATCATGTGCTGCAGCACAGATACACCTATTACCAAATGAAACCGAGCAGCCCATCTCGAAGGACGATGGTTACTGGTAAGTAATCCACCATTTTCTTCCCTCAAAGTTTCTCGTTTTCTGTCCCCTAGCTCTAAAATGAGAAACTCTAGTAAATCAGTTTGCCAAGCCCAAACACTGAAAAATCATGAGTAGGACCATCCTGTCATGGCTAAAGTAAAAATAAATAAATAAAAACAAAATAAAATGTGGGTTCTTTACCTTGTGAGCCATTAGGGTCCATTCATGCCGTGTTTTCAAGCTTTTTGCTGCAGTCATGAGTTCTAGAAACTCACATTTAAAAAAAAAATGAAAAACAGAGATTCTCGCTTAATCACATGGCTCAGGAAATGGATCTTTAAGAATCACAAGACTTGTTATAATACTGAGAGGGCAAAATTAACACCAAATAGTACTAAGAGAATGCAAATTCAGAAGAAAGACAAAACAAGACAAATCCTGAAATTAAGGATTCTGGAGCACCTTGGCTATGCTGCAGCTACTTTGTATGGTACAGGGGATATAGGAGAGAAAATACTATATATCATGACATGTAGCTGAATTGCCATAATGTTGTGTTAGAAATCCCGGAATCATAATTCTAAAAATTAATATTTGATTTCCCAATCTTAACATTGCATTTCATATTACTCTTACATTATTTAATATTCCCTGCTGTTTTTGGTTGTGTTTATTTAAAAGAAATAAGAGGAAAATGCTGTTTCATACTTAAGATGCATCTCTGTACAGTCAAAGTACTTTGGTAGGGCAACCTTAACTGAAAGAAAGGCTCCTCAGCCAATTCACCCTTAAATCCTCTGTGCTGATCTAGGTTAAAAGTACTGAAAAAAGGATTCTAGTATGCATGTGTGAAAATGCTGACTTTCTAAACATTCAGAACTTAAAACACTGAAACATTTTTTCCCAAACTTGGGACTCCCCAGTGAGGACTATAAACAAGCTAATTTGACATAGCTAGCTTCAGCGGCTTTGAATTATGTGTGCGCAGATTTTTCACTCTGAAGATATGGGAGAAGTGTATTTTCCCCATGCTTGCATAAATCAAAAACAGCTGAACCAGTTTTGTTTAAGTTAGAGAGGGAGGGAGGGAGAGAGAGAAAGAAACCAACCCACTCAGGCATAGGAAAATACAGCCCACAAAGAATGAATACATGAGCAACTAAGAAAAGATCAGAATAGGAACCCTAACTCAGCTTTAAATCAAGGCTTCACCACCAGTGAATATTATCCATACAGTACTTTAAATTGCTCTTAGTTTAAGAATTCATCTAAGACTCAAAGTCAATTTAAAGGTTCCTATTGACTTCAGGGGGTGTTGAAGTCATACCTTGACTGAAGCAGCATGTTCTCTAATAGTTAGTTGGAATACAAAGGAAACGGGAACTTCCTTCTTCCAATTTTCTCTCTCTCCTTTTTGGTCTTTTCCTATGTTCCTGCAGTCCTGCTTCCCTTTCCCTCTATGACTTATCCTTGCCTGCATTTATTTTCCTCCCAGTCTGTAAGTTCCCCCATCTTCAAAGCATCTGACGAAGTGGGATTTTCTCCCACGAAAGCTCATGCAATAAGTTTGTTTGTTAGTCTAAGTGCCACAGGACTCCTTGTTCGTTTTCCTGAACTAGACTGACAGGGTCACCCTCTTTGGAACTTTCCCTCCAGACATCTTCATCTTCATTAATTCTCCTCCTCCTCTCTTCTCCCTGCTCATCTCCAGTTCCCTCCCTACTCTGAACTATTTGCTCAACACTCAGCTATCAGTCTCTTCTGCTCTCCTAGCAACCAGGAAATGGCTATGAGGAAAACTTAACCAATAAAGCTCAGAGATGAGGCAGAGAAAAGCAACTAGAAAGAGAAGCTAGAGGTTATGCAGAAAACCCTGTCGTCCGGGCTGCTCACAATGCTGAAGAGAGACTACAAAGAGCTTCAGCAGGGGCCCCCAATAAAGTAGTGTCATTGACCTCCGGGCAATGAACAAAAAAACTTCACAATGCCAACACACTTTCTCTTTTCCTGACCTCTATGGATTGGAGAGGTGCCCCGAAGAGTCTTCAAAGCCAATCCATTACCCTCCTAATTTACCTGAATATTTCTCTGCGGAGCTTCCAAGCCACAGGACAACGGCTTGCCTAGCGATGGTATTCTGAGTCCATTGTTTACTACATTTACAATCACTTTAGTTTAATAACGTGGCATGCCTGTTGTTTGTCCTTAAATTGTTGTGTCACCTGATACATAGATCAGAATTCTTGTGCACAGTGTCTACCATTGTTTAGACAGCCAAGCCCTCATTGCAGTACCAACAACAGATGACTTCACAGGTTTTTCATTATTTCTAACTAAATATGGCCATGTCTGTAAATGTATTTCTTGAAATTGTTTTGCAGATGAACTTGCAAATGAATTTAAAATCTCCCAGATACAATATCTGGCTAGATTTCAAGTACTAAAAAGCCCTACTAATTTATTAAAACTTAAGTGAAAGGAAAATCTAACCACATGACAATTAAAAATAGACTACCATCAAGAGCCAATTTTCATAATAATATGAGGATCATTATCCCAGTTTACATATAATTTTCTGCAAGACTGTGTAATTTACAAGTTACACAAAGCAACAGAGAGATTAAACTAAAGAGCTCAGCATACCTCAATAGTAATCATTTATTATATCCATGGCAGCATTTAGGATGCTGAAGAAGAAATGCATGCAGGGAATAATGAGTGGCATTTCCAATATATTCCCTTTGAGAAGTCACAGGTAAAGACTAGAAAACCTTCCCATCCTACCCTGAATATTTCTGCCACCTCTAAATTTATGTTTCACATGACAAGAACCTTGCTACTTTTGTACATTGCTGCCCCCTTCTGTTTGAAGGGATCTCTAACCTTCAAAGACTAGAAATGAATTTCAGCCCCTCTCATTCTAAATTACAGCCCACCCCGCCTCAGTTTTAGTCCATGGTATCTTAGGAGAGGAGCCGACTAAGTATTCCTTGGAGTACACATATTTTATCATCCTTTCTAATGTATTAGACAACTCCAGCTAGTAAACACACCAAACCTGTGGCATACTGAAAATAGCTATATAAATAAAACAAAGTCACGGCTATTAAGTCAAAGTGTAAAAAATATGCACCAGAGGCCCAATTTAATAAACTACTCTTACCATAAACCACTAAATCTTCAGAGGAAGCTGCTTTCAAAAAATAAACCATCTGCCAAAACCACTAGCATGCTATGGAGCTTTGCAATTCACAAAACGATCCCTCTTGCCTATTACCTGCACACACATCTCAGCTTTAAGATGAAAAACAAATCTATGAGTCAACTAGAAATAGTCATGTTCTCATTGCAAATATTAATACAATATTTTCTGAAACTGAAAAAAAAAAAAAAAAGAGTAAAAGGCATTCAACTCAGGCTTATTCAATTTCTATGGGATGTCAACTCTTAATTTGATAAATACGCACACATAAAGCAGTGATAATAAAGTAACACAGATAGCAAACAACAAATCAACAAACCAACCAAATGCCAAAACACTGACAACACAAAGGGAAGTCAACACACCAAGCGGTTTGTTACAAGTATTTTCAGTGAGTGGTTAGGACCCACACTGCACAATTGCAGCACAGCCCTGTAGAAGCAAACCACGTTCTCCTGGTTTCACATTGTGTGAAACTCGAAAACTCAGAAGTAGGCTCATTAAGTTTTCACAAGCCCCTTATATAAAGGCAGAACATTAACAAGAGGCTTAGGTGAATGGCAGACAGATCCCTGCTTACAAATAAAATCTTTATCCTACAACACACCTAGCCTAGGACTAAACTTAGTGCTTACTACTTGCGAGTCAGTGGAAGAGTCAACACTATTCCAGGTAGCAAAGAGCTAGCCTCAGTGGTTTCCAACAGGAATCCAGACAAGCAATTTCCATTAAGAATTTATTCTAACTAGAGATGCAAAAAATGCAGGAATTTGAGGGTGAAGAGGCACAAACTCACCAACCAAAATCACATCAGTGAAGCCACTGAGTTTTGTAGAGCTCTGCTTATAAATCTTTTTAGTTCTTTTAGATAGGATTTCTAGTTTTTACTAGCAAGAGAATGTACAAGATATGCCACTAGAACTTGAGGTATTCCACTAAGAACACATGTTCTATATTCAATAGATTTCAAAGGCCAGGAGGGACTAGTGTGATCATCTACTTTGATATCCTGCAGAAATACAGGACGTAAGATTTCCCTATATTGATTCCTGCCTCAAGTTAAACAGCTGTGCTTGCACTAGACCACCTCACTTGGAAAAACAGCCAGTCACACTTCTAACATTTCCAGTGGTGAAGAATCTACCACAACCCTTTGCAACTTGTTCCAGTGCTTAATCAACCTCATCTAAACTTGTAGAGCTTCAACTTCTAGTCACTGACTCCTATTTTATACACACAGTGCATTCACAAACCAGTCCAAGGATAGATATGTATGCCATTTTATTCTATTATTACTACTACTTTTATACCATTATCATCATCATAATATGTTTTGCCAGGAGTAATTTGCACAGGAACCTGTGCCACAAATGCTCTAAGAGCTCACCATTACAATTTGCACACACATTCAACATTTAATAGCATTGTCACTTATCCAAAAAGTGATTTGCTTTTACAGCAATCTTTTTCTCTAAAATGTAGCATGTTTTGACAAAGTCTAATAAAATAGAAGTCTATACACCACAGGGTGTGTGTAAAAATACTGGCATAGAAAGCTGCATTCAAATACGGCATGAGTTGGATAACAGCTCTCCGCTGACATTTTCCTATTTTGAGAGCACAGCAAAACTTAGATGCTAGTTTAATGCACAGTGGGCAGTAAAATAATGTGTAGGTACATTATGTTGACTTTGCAAACTGGTCCTGACACATGTAATCGCAAAGTTTCCTCAGATGCTTTTTTTCTTGTTTTAAATGTGCAACTGTGCATTCCTGTGAAGTTCCTCCCACCCACAGGCCCTGAATGGGTAAATGTAGGCATAAGAAGCCAACAAAATAAAAAACAAAACAAAAAAAAAAAAACCCCAAAAACAAAAAGGAGTCATGTGGCACTTGAAGACTAACAGATTTATTTTTCGCATGCGCTTTCATGGGGGAAAAACTCACTTCCTCAGATGCTTCGAAGATGGGTGAACTTACAGAATGGAATGAAAATAAATGCAAGGGAGTGTAAAACATAGGATCAGGTCATACAGTAACAGCAACTCAGAGCAGTTGTTAGGTTCAAACTCTGGGAAGGCTGAAGTCAAGGTACCTTTTGTAATGGGAAAAGAACCCATAGTCTGGATTCAATCCTGCTTTCACACAATTTAATTTGCATATTAATTCCAGTTCAGCTGTTTCTCTTGTCTTGCTGTCCCAGTCACATCTCTGATGATGGTCGTTAACAAATCATTTATCGAGTGACTAAAAAGATGGAAGTTCAACTGTAACACCTTGAGTAGAAAACAGGATGCCATGCGTGGACGCAGAACAGCAATATACTCAAAGTAAGGTAACTGCTTCGGATAAACTGCACTGTTGGGGTTTTTCCCAGTAAAGTCCCACCAGCTCCTTTCTGTAGTGCTGATGGTGCCAGAGGTCTGGTTATTAAAAAAAAAAAATTAATAATAATGTCCAAGTGGGCAAAATCATCTCAAAATGTGCTATGGTCACACTATAATTAAGCTTCTATTTTCTTAGTGTTCACAGACACCATTTTCATGGATTAAAAAATCTGAGGTATTTCCAGGAGGCTTGTCCTCAGGTTTCCATCATTTAGTTGTACAATGAAAAAAAAATGCATAATGAAAAACTAACAGATTTTCTTTTGGCAACCAAAATACTTGGGTGGCTTATTTTTAAACAAACAAAATTAACAGATTTTTAAAAACGCTTTTGGTAAACACAAATTGGTAACCTATCTTGACAGGTACACTGAAAAATAGGACAGACACACACCCCTTACTATTACTAATTTAAGGGGAAAAAAATCCATTCTATTATACATGTATGCAGAGGGGTAAAACCTATGATATGAATGAAGACACAGGACATTAAAAATGTAAATTAAGAATTAGATAGCAAAACAATGGAATTCTGCCAATATTTTTATAACCATACAAATTGCTAATCAGTATCCAGTGTCACGTTGGCAGATTTGTACAACAGGGAGTATAAAGCTAAAGACAAGATGACAGACTTCCCTTTCTAAAGGATGTAAGCTCAGCTCTACATGCAGGGCGGTGCACATTTATATCCTTTTGAATGTGCATAAGCTTCTCGATTCAATGCTTCAGTAATGTTACCACAGGCAGTTACAGAAATGAGAGTTGTGAATAAACAGACCAATTTTTTAATGTTAATAGGTAATCTTAACAGCAACAAAAAGACAGCAGTCCCTCCCTGTCGTGTTTTCTGGGGTAGTTCATGGCAAAGTCAAAATTATACTGTTTGTTCAATCCTTGATTGTTTTAAACAACATGCAAAATGAATGAAGATAATATTTCTATAATAATCACCATAATGTAGATCACTC
Organism: Podocnemis expansa; assembly: GCA_007922195.1. Taxonomy (NCBI): domain Eukaryota; kingdom Metazoa; phylum Chordata; order Testudines; family Podocnemididae; genus Podocnemis; species Podocnemis expansa. The sequence goes on along the minus strand of ML681984.1, from coordinate 16,712,974 downwards.
AAGGACACCATATCAAAAGGTATGTTTAAAGGCCTTTCTACTTCCAGGTCTCTCAAAAGAAGTCAACGTACTCTAAGACTCTGGCACATTAAATGTTCTCAAAAATTTCCACCTCAATTGTAACCTGAACAGGACTAAAAATTACTCTATTACAGGCTCTGTGGAAAGCAAGTCAACAGTCCAATTATGTCTGCTTAGACTTCTCACTGATAAATGCTTCTAGTTTATCCCTAGCTAAGAAATAAAGTCTTTGAAACTGGCTCCATCAAGGAAACTGAAAAAGATTTAAAGATTCCAATAACTGATTTCTCTCCCTGAAATCATTTTTCTTACATTGGTGATATGAAAATCCAATCTCTGGGACAAGAGAGTATAAAGTGCTTAACTGTATGAATGACCTCTCTGAATGCTTCCTTCTGCATATACATATCCTTCTTCCTTCCCCACAACATACCATGGGGATCTGCAAAGGACAGTTTTATTATGTCAACTTTGGATCTCACTTTTATTCCTGTTCTAACAGGCCAGGAATAATAGCATTTGCCTCCTTCAAAGGGGGAGACGAGGCTTAGCAATTTGTGAAGTGCCTCAGCAGCTTTGCCACAAAAGCACAAAAGTATCATGATTATGCTATTCAGCTTGACTATTTCATAATAAATGTGACCCTTGGGCTCAAAAAAACCCAACAAAAGACCACATATGGATCTGAAGGATTAGCAAAACACATTTTAAATCAGTTGTGGCTTTAATTTATCCTTCCAGTTGTTAAAAAGAAGCCTGCAGAAATTCCTTTTAAACTCTGTCTTTTTATCATCTCATTGAGCCATGTTTGGTTGTATCACCCCCTCCCATGTGCAACAGTTCTCTCTCCACAGTCTGTTCACTAAGTTCCAGTTCCAAGTATTTATTTCTGAAGTAATAAGTCTAACAGTTTGGTACCACCTTCCATATATCCATTAACACGTCATCACCCCCCTTCATCTATACCACTGGTTCCCAACATTTTCTCTGCTACGGCACACCTTGCCACTTTTCATTAATAGATGCACAGCACCATATAGTTTCCAAATTAACTCATGAATATTCATGAGTCAATCCAGAGCTGAGTAAATTTTCAAAAAATTTTGTCACACACTCACTCTGGCCTGACGGCACACCTGTCTGCCGTAGCACACTGGTTGGGAAACACTGGTCTATAGAGGAAGCCTCTACTAGACCCTTGTTTCTTCTTTCATACCAAGGAAGTACTATCTATGTAAGCATATTCAGCCCCAGTCCTTTTGGTTGCAAACATAGGGCCCATCTATAAAAAGGGAAATAAGGACAATCTGGAGAATTATAGACCAGTCAGTTTAACCCCCATACCAGGAAAAATAATGGTGCAGATAATGAAACAATCCATGAACAAACATCTAGAAGAGAATGAGGTGTTCCGTGATAGTCAGCATGGATTTGTCAAGAACAAATCATATCAAACCAACCTGATAGCTTTCTATGACAGGGTGTTAAACCTTATGGCTAGAGGGAAAGTGGTAGATTTGGTGTATCTAGACTTCAGCAAGGGTCTTGATATGGTCTCACATCACCTTCTCATTAACAAAGTAGGAAAGTACAACCTTGATGGAACTACTATAATATGGGTGGAAAATTGGTTGGTTAACCACTCCCAGAGAGTAGTTAACAATGGTTCACAGTCGTGATGGCAGGGCATAATGAGCAGGGTACTGAAGGGATCGATTCTGGGTCTGGTTCTGTTCCATATTTTCATCAGTAATTTAGATTATGGCACAGAGAGTATGCTTATAAAGTTTTTCTAATGATACCAAGCTGAGAGAAGTTGCAAGTGCTTTAGAGGATAGCATCACAATTCAAAATGATTTGGACAAACTGGGGAAATGGTCTGAGGTTAAAGAATAAAATTCAATAAAGACAAGTGCAAAGTACTCCACTTAGGAAAGAACGATCCATTGCACACATACAAAATGGGCAATGACTGCCTAGGAAGGAGTACTGCGGAAAGGGGTCTTGGTGTCATAGTGGACCACAAGCAAAATAAAAATCAACAGTGTAATGGTCTTTCACAAAAAAAAAAAAAAGCAATCACCATTCTGGGATGTATTAACAGGAGTATTATAAATCATTCATTCATTCTGCTCCTCCCTGATAAGGCCTCAACTAGAGTATTGTGTCCAGTTCTTGGTGCCTCCTTTCAGGAAAGATGTGGACAAACTGAAGAAACTCCAGAGAAGAGCAACACAAATGATTAGAGGTCTGGAACATTTGACTTATGAGGGAAGATTGAAAGAGGTGGTTTTGTTAGTATGGAAAAGAAGAGACTAAGGAGGGACATAACAGTTTTGAAGCACCTAAGACACTGTCATGAGGAAGAGGGAGAAAAATTGTCATCTTTAACTGCCAATGATAGGACAAGAAACAATGGATTTAAATTACGGCAAGAGAGGTTTAGGTTGAATATTAGGGAAAAAATCCTAACTGTCGGGTGATTAACCGCTGGAAATAGTTGCCTAGTTGGGGATCATTTAAGAGGGTACTTGATCCTGATATGAGTGCAGGGGACTGGACTCTGAGTTCTCATGGTCCTCCCTTCCAGTTTCTATGATTCTATGACCTCATTGCTGTAATATGCACTTGGATAGATTTTTTGCTATTTCCCTATAGGTGTTGACATGTCAATACTCTGACCATAACGAATGCCCCTCATCAGCTGCTATGTGGGTTGACGGTGGGGTGGATGGGGAGTGGGTAGGTAGGGAGGGCATGAAGTGCTGTGGCAGACTGAAGGAATGTATGGTTGGCTGCCACCCTTTTTAGGAAGGCCCCTATAAGGCACTCCCTGCTGTCACTCTGCAAACAACTTTATTGCAATAAAAAGCAAAAGCTCTTAAAAGGGAAGAGGCAATAAGCAGGGAGAAGTGATAAATGTTTGCCTCTGCCTTGATGTCCACATTTGGCATGTGCTGACTGAGGTACAGTCCCTTCATTCTACGTACAGCTGTTGCAACCTCTTTTCCAGGCCTCTCGGGCCTCTCCAGTCTTCCATGATTTTTCAAAAATAATAGCCAATGGCTCCAATACTTCCTGAGTCAGCTCCTTGAGTATTCTAAGGTGCACATCATCAGGTCCTGGTGACCTGAAGTCATCCAACTTGTCTAGGTAATTTATAACTCGCTATTTCCCTATTTCAGCTTCTGATCCTAACCTATTTTTACTGCCCTCCCCTATGCCAAGCCTCCAATCACCACCAATCTTCTCTGTGAAGACCGAAATGAAGAAATCATTTCTTTCCTCTGCTATTTCCACAATTTCTGTTATTGTTTTTCCCACTTCGTTGAGTAATGGTCCTCCACTGCCCCTGGTCTTCCTCTTGTTTCTAATGTATTTAAAAACTGGTTTTATGCCTTTAGCTAGATTGATCTCAGATCCATACATCTGAGCCATTCACTCAGTAGTAGACTATCATCATGGGAACAGGTCACCCTTGGGAAACAGAGACAAGCCAATATTCCCATTTTACTAAATGCGGAAAGGAGACACAAAGCCACTTAAGTAGCCTGCCCAAAGTCATACAGGACATGTGTAGGTGAGTAAGAAATTGAATCCAGATCTCCAAAGTCCCAGTCTCATGCTCTATCTAGCAGGTGATCTTTTCTACCTTACTAGAATTACAGACCCTAGTTTATGATTTTCTCATGCTAGTGTGCAAAACAAACAGTGGTAGTCATCTCTAGACTTACCAAGAAGTCCTATGGCACTTAAAGACTAACAAATATATTCATTACATGAGCTTCTATAAGAGAAAATCCTACTTTGTCAGATGATTTGAAGTGGGATTTTCTCTCACAAAAGCTCATGCAATAAATGTACTTGTTAATCTTTAAGTGCCACAGGACTCCTTGTTTGTTCTACTGAACTAGACTAACATGGCTGTCCCTTTGGATCTTGTTAAAAGTGAGTAATTATTTCCAGTTAATTGTTAAACCTTTCTCAGCTAGGTCAAAAAGTGTATTACTAAATATTTGTTCTCCCACCTAGGTACTTTTAAACTATAATGAAGTCACCCCAGTTTTGTTTTTTTTGTTACCATTTTTGTTCATCTAACTAGTGACTCAAGGAGCACATGAGAAGGCATATTTTTTGATCTTTTAATCATTCTTATGACTCTTCTGAACCCTATCCAACTTATCAACACCTTTATTAAATAGTAGACCTCAGAACTGGACATGGTCTTGGCCCATTGGTTACACCAGTAACACATACAAAGGTAAAAGTTCTCTTTGCTGACTCAAAATTCTCCTCTTTTTGTATCCAAGAATTGCATTAGCCCTTTTGTAAACCCCAGTGTGACCTGATCCCATGTCTTACACTCTCCTGCATTTATTTTCATCCAATTCTGTAAGTTCTCCCTCTTCAAAGCATCTGATGAAGTGGGATATTCTCCCACAAAAGCTCATGTGATAAACTAATCTGTTAGTCTAAGTGCGACAAGACTCCTTGCTTTTTTTTACTTGACTAGACTAACACAGCTGCCCCTTTGGAACTTTGCATTGCTCTGGGAGCTCTTGTTCAGCTGCTTATCCATTATGATGCCCAAATCTTTTTCAGAGTCACAGCTTCCCAGAAAGGGTTCCCTATCCTGAAACTATGGACTGTGTCCTTTGTAAGTATACACATCTAGATTTAGCCATATTAAAATGCATATTGTTTGCTTGAAACTAGTTTACCAAGTGATCCAGTCCAAATTGCTCTGTAATTGTGACTCATCCTCTTCATTATTTACAACTACCCCAATTTATGTGATCAGTAAGGATTTTGTTTCCTTCGAGGACATTAATAAAAATGTTAAACACCACATGACCAAGAATAGATTATTGTGGGACCTCACTGAAAACACACCTCTTTGATGATGATCCCCCATTTACAATTACATTTTGAGATCTATCCATTTGTGTGTGCCATGTTATTACATTATTCTGGGGTTTTTTTAAAATCAAAATCTAAGGTACAGAATCAAATGCTTTATAGAAGTCCAAATATATTTTATCAAAAACCAATACAGTTGTCAACTAAACTTGTAAACTCACAAAAACAATCAAGCTGGCTTGGCAGTATCGATTTTTCATAAACCTGCATTTATTGGCATTAGTTACCCTCATTTAATTCTTTATTAATTGAGTCCTGTATCAGCTACTCCATTATCTTGCCCAGGATCAATGTCAGAGTATCACGCCTATAATTTCCCAGGTGATCCCATTTTCTCTTTTTAACTATTCACACAACATTAGCTTTCTTACAAAGCAAGTTTCTGATCCTGAGACTTACAAAATCAACTTTACAGTATAGCAGCTCCTCAGACAGCTCTTTTAAAATTCTTGCATGCAAGTTAGATGTTCTAAAATCAGCAGCTCTAAATAACTTTAGTAACAAGGGAAGAGACTGGGGAAGCCAGTGCATTGGGTTGGACTTTTAGACGCCCTGTGTGCCAGAGAGAAGGTGGCAAGTGGAAATCTTGCAGGCTTCATGCAAAACACAAAGATTTCCCATCTTCTAAATGCAACTGCTTTCACCTGCTGCCTTTTTTTACCGTTCTTCTTGTTCATGGTCTGAAACAGCAACCATGGAGAAAACAAAATAGAACCAATTACTTACTCATGAGTTTGAACAGAATTCAGTTTTATAGACCCTGTCCTGAATTCCACACAACTTTCAGTCTATAGTTGGAAAGGACCATACACCCCATCACCCCGCGGGGGAGGGGGGAAGGTTTGTACGAAACCACCATCCATGATGTGCGTCACCAAACCAGCCATCAAATCTCAGCACATGTACTTTCCTCTGTCATTTCCTCCCTCCTGTTATTCTAGTCTTCAATCCAGTCCTGCAGGCTCACTCTCAGAAAATTAATTAGCAAAAGAAAGGATGGTTTTATGGTTTCTGCAATGGACCAGGATACGTCCAATGTTGGTTTAATCCCTGGCCCTTCCCAAGTTTCTTGTGACAGTGGGAACACCCATTAATCCATCCTGTGCCACTATTTCCTCTCATCGTTCTAATTCAGTTGCAGGGACTGATTCTTAATGGGTGTTTTTATGGCATCTAGCTCAGCAAAGTCCCAGTACTGATTGAAGCCCCTAGTTACTATTATAGTAGAAATAGCAAGGGGGGGGGGAGACAAAGAAAAAACCTGAGCTGTGTGTGCACAATGTGAGAGTTAGTTTCACTTTTTTAAGGCACATAAACTGAAAACATTTGCTGTCTAATGCAGAAATGAGCCAATGAGGTACTGTTCAAATTCACAAGTAGATTTAATGTTTTGGCTAATATAAGATGACCATGAAATATTCCAAGATTCATTTCCCGGGTTTGAATTCACCTGGAACCAGAACTGTAGGTTCACAATTAAAGGCGAAGGACTCCACTCTGAACACCCTATAAATCTATGGGGTTTGGGTCCCAGGTTCTGAACTATCATGGTTAGAATGATTTGTTAAAAGAAATGTAAGTATGCAATGTAAGCTTGCCAAACAGTTCTTAGAAATGGACGGTTATTTAATGAGCTGCATTAGAAGGAACAGTGCCAGCATATCGAGGGATGTGACTATTCCATTCTATTTGGCACTGGTGAGGTCTCACGCAGAGTACTGTGTCCAGTTTTGGGCCTCAGAGTACAGGAAAGATGTTGACAAATTGGAAAGAATCCAGATGTTAAAAAGGGGACCAGAACAATGACTTATCAGAACAGGCAAAGGGAACTTAGGATTCTTTAGTTTGCAGAAGAGAAGACAGAGGGGAGGTTTGGTAGTAACCTTTAGCTACATGAAAGAGAGTCCAGGAAGGATGTTTTCAGTGGCAGTAGATAACAGAACTAGGAGCAATGGTCTCAAACTGCATGGGGGAGGGTTAGGTTAGATATTAGGAAAATCTTCACTAGGAGAGTGGTGAAGTGCTGGAACTGGTTACCTAGGGGTGGCCAAACTTATAGAACTTAAGAGCTACACAAGTTGATTATTAAACCTTCAGGAGCCACACTGAGCCATATACTTTTACTTACTCCAAAACTAGTAAGTTTAAAATTCATTGTGCACTTTAATTTTATTGTAAAAAGAGGGCAACTATTGATTCTACTAAATGTCAGATTCTAATAATTACTTAAAGATACCATGAAAATTAGGCCTATACAGTAAAAACTTAGCTGTTGCTCACTGTAGAAGACTGCAGGCTAGTGGTGAGCTTTTTAAAATCTTGACCATGCCACGTTCCTCCCTGCCATCCCCAATCATGCTGCAATTCTCCCTACCTTCCTGACCTCCTCCTGAACTGCTAGGCTGGGGCTGTTTCCTAAATTGATTGGCTGACGTTCTTCCGGGAGCCACAGTTTTTCATTCAAGAGCCACATGTGGTTCCCAAGCCACAGTTTGGCCATGCCTGGTCTATTCTTAAAGGTTTTTAAGCTTGGCTTGACAAAGCCCGGGCTAGGGTGATTTAGTTGGGATTGATCCTGCTTTGAGTAGGGAGCTGGACTAAATCACCTACTGAGGTCCTTGCCGACCCTAGTCCTCTACAGTTCTGTGACATTTTAAACTCCAGCACCAGCATTACATAATTCATGATATTCGCAATATCTAAGCAGATGAGAGAAATGTAATATATTCATTTTCAAGAGACCCCAGATTTCAATAAAAATTAAAACAGCTTGGGAGATGGGAGGCAAAATCTGATAGATTTAAGGTTTATATTTTTCTCCAACAACATCACCAGCTAAATAAAATATGTAGTGGCTTCATGTTCCCTAACCATATGCTTCATGCACTATTTGCCACAGAAGTTGTGACACTGCAGTCAGCCTTCGAAGAATGAAGCATGCATTTTTCATGGCAAAAGATTTTTTTAAATCTTATTTTATTACACTGCCATTGGTTAAGTCAAGCTCTGATAATTAGGATATTGGATATTTATGAGGAGCTATTCTGCCTTTATTTTTGCTTTAGGTGCCAGTTGACAGATGCAGCAAGATAATTTACATTGATGTGTGAATTAGGCATTGTTGCTGAAATACTACAAAGACTATTAGGGAAAAAGGTACATTCTCACTTTTGTAATTAATTCGAGTTCATAGCATTTCCCCCTGGCATATTAGAACTAGGAAAGTGTTCAGCACTTCTACTGCACCATGGCTCAAGGACAAGTTCAAATGAAATTTCAGAGCTAACCAAAAATGTAGTGGTGCAGGAACAGTATTTCCTTCTTCTCATGGAAGCTGTGGAGCAGAGTTCTGCAGATTGCAAGGAATCCATTCCATCCTTCCTAATAAGAGGAGGGAACAAAAACCCTGATATCAAAGCAGCCTCCACAGTGGGAGGCACAGAGGGGTTAAAGTATAATTTGGGAGGCCCTGGAACCCTCCTAAATTTCCAGGCCCCCTTCACACAGGTCTGGACCCCCTTCACACACTCGAGCTACTGCTCCCCCCAGCCACTGTCCCTGAAATGCCAACCCCCCCATCAGATTCTTTCCCCATGTCCTCCTCAGCCCCCAGCCAAACCCCTTCTTCCCACTCCACCACCCCATGTGCTTTCCCCGCCAGCTGCTTGAGTGCCCCAACCCTCCCACCCAGGGCCCCCTTAGTGAGGACTCGCAGCCCCGCAGGTCTGGGGGAGACCAATGCTCTGTCTAAGGTGGTGATGCAGGTGAGCAAGTTCCCCACTGGTTTCCTGACCCATACCAAGCCCTTTCCCCCTGCCCACCCGCCAGCTTCTCAAGCGCATCTGTAACTTGCCCAGTGGCATCATCAGCTTAGAGGGAACACTGGACTTGATCCTATGACTTGCACTTCCCTTCATTTATTCTCCTCCCACCCTGTAGGTTCCCCCATTTTCAAAACATCTGAAAAAGTGGGATTTTCTCTCACAAAACCTTGTGCAATCAAATGGTTAGTCTTTAGTGCCACAGGACACCTTGTTTGTTTTGCTGAACTAGACTAACACAGCTACCCCTTAGAACTTAATACTCCATGTACTCATGATCCATCATCATCATCAACAACATCCAGGGGAAATCATCCAAGGTGAAAAAAATCCCACAGGATTTGAACTTGTACAGAAAATTATACATTTCATAATAAGCCAAAGAAATGACTCTAATGCCTTTCCACGCAAACAGAACAGTTTCAAAGAATCAGCTCCGTCAATCAGCTTTAAAAAAATTCTTCTTAAAGCAACATTTTCTTGTCACTAAAAAGAAACTAAAATCAGGGGCAGAAATAAAATCTGTGGTATGTTTACAATGCTTCAGTTCCCAACATTAGTAAGGGAAATACTTTAATGCTTTAAGTAGATTTAAAAAAAAGGTTGGTTGGTAGAGCTGCGTCTATGAAACTGTTCTGTTTGCTTGGAGAGGTCATTCCTTTGGCTCATCATGAAATGTATATTTTTTGTACAAGTTTGAATCCTGTGATTTTCCCTGGATGATGATTTCTCCTAGATAACAATGATGATGGATAATGAGTATGTGGAATATTGTGAAATTCCAAAGGGGTAGCTTTGTTAGTCTAGTTCAGCAGAGCAAACAGAGTCTTGTGGGATTTTTAAAGACTAACAACATTTAGTTGTCATCACATTAGCTTTTCTGGGAGAAAATCCCACTTCATCAGATGCTTTGAAGAAGGGGAAGTGGGATTTCTCTCCCATGAAAGCTCACGTGATAAATATTTGTTAGTCTTTAAAAATGCCACCGGACTCCTTGCTTGCTTTGAATTAAGTAGATAAGTCCCCTGAGTGACCCCAACACTCAATCATGCCGCTGGTTCCCTTCCCTAACCCCATCCCACCACTAGCCCCTGCAGACCCCTGAGCCCTACCCAACCCCCTCCCTAACCCCCATCTTGCCGCTGGCCACCTGAATCCCCTGTCTCACCGCTGGTCCCCCAGCCACCCTACCATGCCATGGCATCTTCCCTCGCTGCCCTGGGCCAACCCCCTCCCCTGCACCCTTTCCCTGCCGGGCCAACTCGCCTATCCCCAACCCCCCCCACCAGAGCCCCCTTACCTGGCTGCCATGTGGAGCAACCCCAGCATAGGCTGAGGCTCAGGGTGGGAATTTTAAAAACTCCCAAGCCCAGCCTGGGGCAGTTCCCTGCAGTCTTCTGGCCAGGTACCTATTTTTAGGGGGCCCTGGAATGCAGCGTTCCAGTGCTTTCCCCTGTTTTAGGGGGCCTTGGAATGCTGCCCCCTAAAAACATGGAGGCCATTCCAGGGTGTTCCAGCTAACTTTAACACCTGGAAGCACTCCTATAGCATGCAGATCTCATTGCTCCTGTGGCACTCACTGCTACAACTCAGGCTGCAGTAACCACTGTAATACAACTAGCAGTGATAGGAATTTTTCAACAAAACCAAATGATTTTTCACTGAACCATAATGGTTACAATGATATTTTCGCTGGGAAGGTGTCTCAGATGCAAGATGGGATTTCAGGGTAAAATGAGAAAGACCTCCCGACTCCCCACTCTCTAGTTAAAATAGTTGTGTTTAGGAAACTTGCCTAAGAAGTGGGAAATCAAGGGTTGAGGTCCTGCTCTGAATCCTACAAAAATATTTGAAAAATGTCTTTTCCCCCCCCCCCGATGTATACTTATTATTTGCAAAGTCTGGAAATCTTGTAGTTCTGGCCAGCTGGAAAACAACTGATGCCTTCTGTGGAAAGGCTGATGCCTAGGGAAGTCTTTTACATATAATATCCAGACTATTGGAACAATTGTATAGATGCTACATGTATTTGAATGAGTGAGTGATTGTATTCTAGCTCTAGGGCAGACAACTACCATAGCGTCCTGCAGAAACAAACATTCTGGGAGGAGGGGATGATTCATGCAGATTCCCTACACCAGTAAGTAGTCTAGAGCAGCTGGCACTTGTTTGACCAGGGGAAAAAGGGGCTACTAAACACAGAACTGAAACAAGTGGCCTGGCTGACAAAGGATAGAAGGATCCAAAAACTGCAATGACATGATCAAGGAGACAGACTCTGTGACAAAGATTGAAGGACTTTTCCCTCCCCAACTCAAGGTCTCCATGTAGAAGAGGAACGACTGCCTGATAAGCAAAGACCTGCATATTAACCGTATATTGTTTTCAAGAACTGCTTTCTCTGTAATGGTCTTTTCTTAAGAATTGCATTACATTATTTTACAAAGGCTGTCTGGTCCCTGGATAACTTGGTCACTGCCTTTGAGGCAATGTGACTTCAGATGTTGAGCTAAAAACTTAAGACCTGCTGAATTAAGCACAATGAATTCCAGCCTAAATCCCTAATCTATAGGAAAAGTTGTAGAACACCCTAAAAAAGGTGAAAGGCTTCTAGCTGAATGGGGTGCTCTCAAGGAGACTGCAAAAGGGGTGAAATGCAATTACTCAAGGAAACCATGACATCATCCTTCGTCCCCAAACACACTGCAGACCTGCAACCAACCCAAGTGTTTCCCTCTGTATTTTGTACTTTACTACTGTCAATCAAAGTTAGTATCTAGGTGCAAGACAGACTAATTGATTTCCACTGAGAAATTTGCATTCCCTGTGTTTCCACACAGAATCAGAAACCCACCTCATTAGGAATTTACTTCTGTTGCCATAATTTTATCAAATTTTACCATCACCCTCCTTCCACCCAAGAAATCTTTTTATCTTTCAAATGATGGCATGCAGTAAAAGTGAATTGGTCCATCCCCAGTTAATCTATACTTCTTCTACAAGTAAATGCTTCAATACTTCCTCTAATGATCTGCACATGTTGTATTTATTTATGCCTGAGTGAGCGCCAGCAGTTTACATGTGGAGAACCATAAAACAGAACACAAAGCAATATATAAAACTACAGCACACCTGAACCACAGATTTAATCAGAGCCAACTAAAAGCTTAATACCTTCAATTACAGTATCCTTGAAGTCTCCATTCTGTCTCAAATATTTGTTTCCAAGGAGGGAGAGAGCAACGAGACAAAAAAGCCAGGGATTATCACAACCTGGAATATAGGCCACAAGTATCATGTAGCACTCGTTTTCTGCTCATTGTCAACAACAGGTCAATGATTGATGGTAGTGAAGTTCCAAGCAGGATGACAGAAGGGAGATTTCAAATGTCACGATAGTAGTGAATCACAGGCCATGTGTTGTGCCAATAGGTTTGCAAGGCTGGTTCTCTGTTAGACTGGCAAATCATTGCAAGGGGTTTTTAAGAGCTAAAACACTTATTGAGAAGCAAGTTGCATTGTACTAGTGCCCTAGCTTCTCATGTAGATAGATAGTACAGGTCATCTGAGCAACAGTTTCTATTGCCTCTTCTCCCTTTCATCACCTCACTATTTATCAGCATTCAGCAAGGTTGTATAGAGCAAGAATCTCACCAGCTTCTTTCCTTACTCATGGTGACAGCAAAATACATGTTCCTCGCTCAATGGGACAAATCATTAACTGCTCAAAACAATCCAATATTATTATAAATGGGATTGTTACAGCAGCAAGTGATGCGCTGGCTTTTGCCTTAATGGCAAAATGTTTTTGTGGCACAACGAATGTACTCATTACAATTCATGTTACAATATGTGCTGGCCTCCACCTGGAATGTTTTCCTGCTAGGTCAGAGGCCTTTTGAGTTTCATTTATTACAGTAGTGGGTAGAAAGAAGCCTGAAGATGGTAAGTAGACAATTCATAGTTTACCTTCAACACGGCTACAGTCCACCTAATTAATACATTCTCTAAAATGAGTTAGCAGTCGCATTTCTTTGGGCTAATTTACATGCACATGTGTGCATGCATTCCCCCCCCCCCACACACACACACACCAAATCTGTTGCAGAGAGGTTTGTCTCAACACCACGATCCACGTCTAGTGGACACAAAGGTTCATGGGAGAACAATAAAAGGAACTTTAACCATAACATATAAATCACATCCACTGAAGTGCAGACATACATGTTCCATGCTTTCTATGTCCCTGAAGTGCTCCATAAGTGAACGAACAAACAAAAGAGAAGCTAAGTGTCAAGGGAACAGGCAGGGAAGGATAACAAATCAGAAGTCTTACTTAGTTTATAGTAGATTGTTTATAATATCCATCTACAATGATGGATGTAGAGGGCTCATTATTTACTCTTTCCCCCTTATGGTAAGGTTTTAATTTACATAACTATTAAACTTCATACAGGTGGAATTAAAGCAAAGAACATTTTTGCTTTGAGTAATTTTTTTTTCCTCTCTCTTTGTAGGAATGAGTTGGGCAGGTAGGAGGCTAAGGGAAACATCACACAGTTTCATTTACACCTGTCTGATTGTCTGACTAAGAGCAAGGCAAATATAGTTCCTCACAGCTGGATTGTCCAATCTAAATACTTTCTCCAAAATTTGATGGAGATCTGGTTATAACTGTTACAGTAAGGATGATAAAAATGCAATATAGATTTATGTTTACTCTCCTTAACACAAATCACTAAAAAATAATCTTTAAAGAAATGCTGTTAATAAGTGAGAGATCTGGAGGACTTTTTCAGGTGACAAAGTGACTGAACAGGAGGGAAGAAGAAAAAGAATTAGGTTAGAACAGAAAGACTAGAACAGAAACCAAAAGCAAGGAACACTGACAAGACAAGAGGCTGAGAGCAGGAGAGACTCTGAAGCAGGTGAGGCACAGTAACCAAAAGACAAAACCCTGGCCTTATTGAAGTCAATAGAAAGACTTCACTTGAGTGAAAACAAGAACAGAATTTCACCACAGTGAAAAGGCGGAATGGAAGTTAGGCTGGGATAATCTGGATATAGGATTTAAATATTTAGTGTGCTTCAAAAAAGTATCATGGAGACACCTAGTAGTTTCATTTTGGATGCTGTAATTTGGCACTATTATGAACACAGCATCAGGACTGCTTTACCACAACACAGGCTGTCACACCACCACCACACCACCCATTCAGTACCAAGTGTTCTTATGGCTTTCTGGCCTCTCCATTTCACTCTCTGTAATGCTAGGTCTGCCTGTAACCAGCAGTCATGATGGAAATACTAAAAATATAGTTTTCACTTGTGGTTTGTTTTAATAAGTACTTTTAGAGACACTCCAGGCAGCAAGATGAGACTTAGCAGGTGACCCATATTTGAACCATGGTGTTTTTTTCCTAGCACAAGAAAAGTCTGCACCACGTACAATTTAAGCAAGTTAAATTAACCTGTTCCTTCTTACACCAGAAAAAGCTTTCAAAGGCAGCTTTACTGTCTTCTATGTCAAGCTGAGGTGTAAATTGAAAAACTAAAAGACAAAGTGACTAATTAAAAGAAGACTCACTTTGTGACTCCTGACAATAACAACCAACCAATAGAAAAACAAAAACAAAACACTTTTCTAACCCAGAGTAAGGAGAGGGTGCTATATGATCTTGCTACACCTGACGAGCACAAGTTTCTACAAGAAGAGAGGGCTGAACCCCACCATAAATCAAACCATGATCTCCTCTCTTTCAAAATCCATTTCAGCTATCCTGGTCAAAACTTGGGGTACAGTGACTAGTGCAAATCCCAGCAGCCACGCAGGAAATAGCAACCTGGACCCATTGATTTGACTTAAGCAGCTCTGACTACAAAGGTCGGAAAGGTAGTGCTCAGCGTGTTGTGCTGTAACTGCCACATGTGGACACTACAGACCAAAACTCTTGGTTCCTAGTTGCACTACTCCATCCTGATTTGAAGAGGGCTGTATTAGTGCAACCTAGGGACTCTCAAGGTTGCACATGCAACTTCCACACTGGGGATTTACAGCACATCATTTGGTTTGTGCTGCTGCTCACAACCCTGAAATCTGAGCGTTGGGACAGTTTAGAATGTCCAAGGGGACTGAACCAATACAACTACACTCGTCCTTCACGGCTGAAGATCAGGGTTAATCCCCATAATTATGCTTCATCTCTTCTGCCTCCTAACCATGACATGATGGGGCTCCACATCAACCAGCAGGTTGTCATTTATAACTCAGGACTCACCAATATATCTCTAATGATCTCAGGTGCCACAGCTCTGTCTAATAGCATGCAACAGAATTTGAACTAACTTGTCAAAGTTGAGTCTAGACAGAGCAGCTCAACAAGTTGGGATTTGTGTTATGTCTACATCTAAGCTTCCATTTTAAGAACAAACGATTATGTTGTTCACACTATCTATTCATGAATGGTGTATTGGCTGAGCTTGTAGAAGCTTTATATTTGCCATGAAAGCGTTTCTCAGACTGCACATAACACACTTTTCAGCAGGGCATCCAAATCCATGCCAAATGTTTGAGTCATTAGTAGTCTGAAACCTACTGATCTAGGGAGAAAAAAACTGGGATACTGGAAGAGGGTAAATAGGGAACACATGAGCCACCTGCCAGCTCATTAGCACAGCCACACAACTCTAGCACCTCTGAAACTGAGCAAAGAACTGGTCAATGGTATTTTTAACACCTTTAAAGGAATATTGGTGGGAGCGGAAAGGGAGAATGCACACCACTCTTGGAATGTGAAAGCAGAATGAGACACCATGGCAGCCTGGTAGAGTAAAACGGGGCACACAGAACCCCAGGTACAGAGTAAGGAGATGGGAGGAATCTGGCACGGAGGGAGCCCCAGGAGCCTGCCCTGGGGTAAAAGAATGCTGGAATCAATGGAACTGGAATTAGTTGGGCACGTAAAACATCTGATGGAGGAAGATACTGGAGTATTCTGATATGTAGTATAGGGATCAGACAGAGCCCCTGGTATTGGGGGAAGCGAGAGATGGTGGGAAAGGGTAACGAGGATTCAGAGTCTCTACATGGGTGAGAGTAGGGAACCCTGCTATTGGAGGAACTAGGTGCACACAGAAGCCCTGTTAGAAGGGGGAGATTGGAGGACCCTAGTAAGAGGGAGAGGGATGGCAAGCACACACAAACCCTGGCAGATAAAAAACTGGAGGGGGGGGGGAATTGCAGATCATGCAAAAGAAAGGGAGGAGAGGGTAACATGTAAGGAGCCTGGGTGGAAAGGGAAGAGAAATGGAGAGATGCAAAGAGCTCCTAATACATGCAATAAACTTAGCCTATACAAAGCTACAATGCATGTGATCCCCCAGGCAAAGGTTAATAAGTTATTAAGAGGCTAGGAACACACTGCAAATGGGAGTTGTATGGTACATTTACCAGTTGCTGTAAGTGTAACCTACTAGTCAGTCCGTGTTATGTGCTTCCCATCTGTGTTCGGCTCTACAAAGGATAGTATACTTCTCTAGGTACCAATTCTGCAGGGGGTTAAAGTAGGCTGGAACACAATGGAATAGCACTCTCGGGTCACTATTTTTAGGGAGCCAGCATTCCAGGCCCCCTAAAAATAGAAAATGGAGCTGAAACACCACATTCCGGGCCCCACCATTTAAAATAGTGAGCCCCAAAATGCAGCGTTCCAGCTCCATTTTCTATTTTTAGGGATGCCAGAATGCTGGGTCTATTTTTAAGGGGCCTGGCATTCTAGTGCCCCTAAAAATAGAGCTGGCGTGTTCCAGCATGGCAGGCACTGCTACAGGAAGAGGGGAGGTGTGCCTGCTCTGCTGTGAAGTAACGACTGGCCCCCTCTGTGCACATGCAGGCTGCATTCGAGGCAG
The DNA here is from genome assembly GCA_007922195.1 of Podocnemis expansa. Classification (NCBI taxonomy): domain Eukaryota; kingdom Metazoa; phylum Chordata; order Testudines; family Podocnemididae; genus Podocnemis; species Podocnemis expansa. The sequence continues at coordinate 16,696,304 of ML681984.1, read as the reverse complement.
AAGCCTTGGAGCGCAGCCTGGGCAGGAGAAGGGTGATTCTCCCCTGTCCCCGCCCTGGCCCTCGGGAGTCCATGCGCTGCTGGAGGTAACCAAATACAGCACAGGGCCCAGCTTCCCATCAGGCAGCTCAACACGAGGGGTAGGATGGGAAGAAGGGGTCAGGATGGTGGACTAGGAAGTTGTGGAAGGGGCAGGGAGCTTTGGGAATGTAGATTGGGGCTGAGGAGGGCATGGGGAAAGAGGCATCTGATGGGGGGCAGCCATTTTGTGGGCAGTAGCTGGGGTGGGCGAAGGGAGCCCAGATGTGCATGAAGGGGGCCTGGAAATTTAGGAGAGTTCCAGAGACCGCCAAATTATACTTTAACCCCTGGAATTCTGCCTCCATAGCTCACGTGCTATCTATTTGTGGACCTGGTTTTTGAGACCCCTGGTACTGACAATATTATGCCTCAGAAGAACACCAGTATATGGCGTTCCGGATGGTTAGAAGTGGTCAGCTTACTAGACTAATGCTTAACTATTTATAAAAGTTCCTTATGTGTGAATTATAAGTGGACCATTAATAAAAAGCGTGACAGTTGTATCTAATCTTTTCAATAGCAAAAATAACCTTCAAGATGTCAACTAAGCATCTGAGCCTGTTAAGACGCCAAACCAAGAGCTAAGCTGTGAACTGCTCCAATTCATATTGATAGGTGTCAGCTCTGAAATATATGAGCAATTACTTAAATGGCAACAGGAGCCATTTGACTGCAGACCAAAGCATGCACAAGAGACAAAAGTCATATGATAATCATCTGAATTTTGGTCTCACTAGTTGGCCTTGCTTAGGACAGTAACTATCACTTACTGTTTACCCCAGTTCTGACCACTATGTCAATCAGAGGTGCCTGGCAGCAAACCAGAAAGAACAGCTCACAGCAAGCTGCAAAACAAGTGAAGACTTCAGGAAGCGGGGGACTTTCATTAAAGAAAAACTATCAACTACAATCAGATCAGTCTATTTGATGTTGGAGTTGGATGCTAAGGGCAGGGGAGAATTTCACTGCATGTGATGAAACTCACCCTCCCCTCACCCCACCCCCCATCTGGATACCACTAAGCCAATCCTGGCAAGGATGGGCTTCTGTCCCTAGTTCAAACTTTTGAAGAGCAAACCTTTTTTGCATTTCAATGCAACAGATGGCATGTGTCTTACAAAACTGTTCCCTCGGGGGGCTACTATTGAACCCCCATGCCAGGGATTTGCCCCCCTCTCTCCATGAATTACGCAGATCAAACACTCTTTAATACAGAAGAGAAGCATATGCCTTTCCTTTGGCAAATGCATTGTGTTATGCCATTTAGAAACATGCCAGATCTTTCTTCTCCTTCCGTTCAGTATATTGTACTAAGTACTGGATTAACTTATACCTCAGACAAAATAGTTCTGTATGACCCAGGCTTGGATAATGGGATTACACCGATGTAAAACCCAAAAATGCTTCACATTCTCACAGGAGAGTCTCTCTTTTTCTGACTGCCATTAAAGTCCCATGAAACTAAGTACAAAACCCCCCAAACTAATCTCATGTTAAATGAGATAGTTTTCATCAAACTGTCAAGGGGTTGATTTTCAATAGGAGTTTTGCAGCTAAAAATCTCACATATCACTTCAAAAAAAATTTCCTCCTAAGGGCACGATTTCAAACAGAAGCAAGGAAATCCATGCTAATACCCACGTGTGTGCTCAAGTGCCCCTTCTGTACTGCCACACTTGTAATTTGTAATACATCATTCCCTTGACTCAAATAAATACGTATAAATAAAATGCAACACTTTGAAAGAAGCCAGGAATTCCCACTTTACAGTAGCGGAACAGAGGCATAATGACTAGCCAACGTCTCACAGCAGACTAGTGGCAGAATTAGGATGAGAACCCAGGTCTGCTCAGTTCCAGTCTAACGCCCTACTAACCACTGGATCTGATTGATTACACACAATGAGAATCTGACAAAGACAGAAGAAAAAAAGAAATCTTATCTAAACTTAAATCTCAAGTGGCAAAAGGAACCCTCAGTATAGATACAGTTGTATAATGGATCCAACACGCTGTGTTTGCAAAGCAGATTCATGCTTCTGACATGCCTTGAATGTAGCCCAAGACTAAGTCTATCACTTAACATCTATAATAAAAAATTATCATAGTGAGACATACCAAGATGTTATTGTGATGGTCCAAATAGAAAGATTATTTGAACAGTGAGACCAAGTCTACACTACAAATTTGGGTTGATGAAAGCTTCTTTACAATAGTCAGTGGCAGAATGGACCAGAGATAATTTGATCCCTACTCTACCTTAATTATACACACTTGAGGCACAAGTATACCACAAAATGAAATTGACTTATTTCAATCGACATCCAGCTCCCGCAGTAATCAACTCAGTGGGGCATGTGCACGCCATGCTCATGGGGTTGATGGAGTGTGTCTTCACTTGCAGGGCTTACAAAATACACTGAATCATGCCCATGATTATGGCCTTGTTTACACTGGTGGCAGCAGCTGGGGTTCACATAGCTACAGTGAAAAGTTGTCTGCACCCATACTGTGGAGTGTAGTTACACTTCTCAGTGGAGGACTTTGGCAGCTTCCTACAGCAGGGAGAAGCTCCAACAGTGTGTCACTGCATGATGGTGGCCTGTTTTCTAATTTGTGAAAAATGGACAGCAAGTGCCAGAACCTCCCCTGCTCTGTTTCTTCCTTCATAAGACCCTGCCTGAACACCATCTCTTCCCTCAAGACTTCTGCCTCTCTCTATCTCCATCCTCCACCAGCTGAGGAGGGCTGTAGAGCTGGAGGAGTGACTGGGCGGGATGCTTGAGGGATAGCTGTGCTCTAAGGGCAAGGGAGGTGACTGGGACAGGACAGCAGGGAGCGCCACACTATGGGGGTGAAGATCTAACTGGAGCATGGCACTCCAAGGTTGTGGCACAAAGTAGGCTGAAAACAGGGTCCCTGCTGCCAGCCCCATTTCCCAAGCACTGCATGCTTCAGGATCTCTCCCCCTGGGTGCCACACACTCTTTGCCAGAGCCAGGCAGTTCCCAAATGCTCCTCTAGCTCCAGCACCAGCTGCTCTTCCCAGTTCCCCTACTAATGATGGCAGAACCAATGGTTACTACAGTAACCAGACTCTCCACATGGAGCCAGTAGTACTGACCAGAAACTGTTAGGTCTCCTTTTCAACTGGACTTTCCTGTTGAAAGCCAGGCACTTGACAACCCTACACTTCCCTGCTAAAAACAGCAGTGCGGAGAGGCACTCCTTTGACAAGTAGAAAGCCATGAAGAGTAAATACCCCAAAGCTCTAGCACATCTAAGTGGTGCCTTCTCAGCAAGCCTATTTACACCTTTGTGGGACCTATACTCAGGGGTTAAAGTATTCCTGGATGCACTGGAACGCCATTTTGGGGCCCACTATTTTAGGGGCTCAACATTCCAGGGCCCCTAAAAATAGAAAATGGAGCCAGAACGCTGCACTCTGGGGCCTGCCATTTAAAAATACCAGGCCCCAGAATGCAGCACTCTGGTTCCATGTTCTATTTTTAAGGGCCTGAACGCTGTACCCCTAAAAATAGTGGGCCCCAGAGCAGCATTCCCCTGCATTCTGGCAGCAGAGGCAGGGGCATTTCTGGGTAGGGCTCAACCCCCACCCCAATCCTTCCCTTCCAGACCCCACCCCAGCCTGGGGCCTGCTGCCTCCTCCATAGCCACGCTGCCACCCTGACTCCAGGCCTACTGCCTCTGCCGGTAAGTGTTGGGGTGGCCCAGCTCACACGGGGGGGGGGTTGGGGGCTGGGGGTGAGGTGCAGGAGCATTCAGGGGCCCTCCAAAATTATACGTAAACCACTGCCTATACTCTAAAAGCCCCTGGAAGTGTAGATATTAATGGTATCAGGCCCACCATAGCAATGCTGGGTTCCAGGGTGGAACAGACCCATCCCACCTCTTCTACCCACAGCCCTGCCTTCAGTCCAACCCTACTTTGCCTCCCCTTCCTTCATTCATTCAACTCACTGCAGCATCCTTCACCCCCCACTTGGTCCCCTCCTCTCATACTCTCCTTTCCCCAGGCAGCAAACCACCACCACAGGGGCTGGGTAAGTGAAGATGAGGGATGCAAACAGTGAGCAATGATGGGGAAGCTGAGCAGGGGCAAAAAAGCGATGCAGCTATCAGTGAATGGGGGGAGGGACCTGGTGGTTGAGTGGGCCATATGCAAAGGCGTCTTGGTCCCTTTTCAATTTCTGGGCCCCATGGCAACTGTCCCCTTTGCTCCCGGCCAGCCTATACAAAGGCCAACTAGTGCATTTAGGTGCGTCTACAAGCAAATACACTGCAGCTCCATAAGGAAACAACTCATCTCTTCCAATTCACAAAGGATGAACAGTTTTCAAAACAACTGGAGCTATGCCATTTGGCTTGAGGCAAAGATGATCACATTTGAAAATCTCTTCCATTCAAAGAGATCAAATGTTCATTTTGGAGTGCAAAAGAATTTTGTTCAGTCTCCAAATGGAGAAGAATTTCTTGTTTAGAAACATTGCTCAAAAGACACCTAAGGCCAAATCAGACCACCTTGAGAAGTGGGAATAGCATTTGTTGACTAACGTGCCATGTATTAATTTCCCATTATTTCACTAAGTCACAAAAACAAAAAACAAAAACAACCCACACTACTAATACTTTTATTAGTGTGCAATGTAAATGAATTACATCTATGATTTTCATCAAAGTCAACACACATCTAAACTGGCCATATTTAACTACAGCTTGGGCTTTTATCTTGTTAGACTACTAGTGTACTGTAATGCATCACATATCTAATTTCTGGTCTCAGTCTCATTCTTACCTTGAGTGTTTGCAAGGCAACTGCCGCAGTAGGTCTCAAACTTATAGGGTCGAGAACAGGCAACATAGACCAGTTATATAACCTTCTAGGGGGGAGAAAAAACACACACACACACACACACACACACACACACACACACACACACACACACACACACACACACACCCCCCAACCAAACCCTCTTTTTGTAAAGAAAACCAACCACCACAATAATCAAATTCAAAATGGACGAAGAATGCCTCTGATTACAGATTTGCCTCATCTTTCAACACTAAACACCAAAAATGCTGCAAACTGTTTAAGCATGATAGCTTTAAGTTTGTGGCCAATACATAAACACTTATGATTGTGGTACATAGGTTTAGGAAATTTGTGTAAAGGGACCAGTTCAGACAACAAGAGTCTTAGTCACAGAACTGCTTTGTGGCTTTCTTTACCTGCATCACAACAAAGTGGCAAGTGGGAAAGACTTCCACTGACTGAACAAGTAGTAGCAGTGCAACCATGGCTTCTGCTTGTAATACTGTGAGAAAAATCAGTTAATCCTATCATGGCCACTTTATAGGAGTATGCTCATTGCAATACAAGAAAGTATAGAAAGTAAGAACTCTTGTGAAGGCAGTAGGTAGGACTGTAAAATGCCTGGGTTAGGTGGGAGGTTGCCTGCTGAAGTGAAGTAAAACTTGAACCCAAGAGCACAACATTTAGGACCAGATTTTGAGAAAAGTTGCACCTGTAAATTTCAGATGCAACTTACATATGCAGTTATAGGTAAAAATCCAGTATATACATGCTCAAATGTTCCATCAGTCACACGAATGGCTTTGTGCGTGTTCAAGTTGCTGAATCCAGTTTTCACAAGTAATAATTGTAAATCTGAATGTGAAAGTCACAAAATTGGCACGCTGTTCTGAAAGTGAGGTCTTTGACATCACCACATCAGAGGGCCAATCCCATGGAGCTTCCCCTTCAGAGATTGTTTTGCAGACTGTGGAGGATCAGCTGACCTGCTCCTTCTTAGCCTTTCTAGAAGTTCAGCTACTTTTGGGATGGCTGTTCATCATTGTCCAAATCAAGAGGTGGAACACACATTTATGCCTTCCCTTCTGTTCCCACCTTTAAATAAACCAGGTTCCCCACCTCTGTGCTTTGTACATTTTGGCTGCAAACAGATCTATTTAAGAAGTAGGATTTGTAGATTCCATAATGCCATTCTCTGACCATATCAGGTTCTTTTACCTCAGTGTCATCTCCCGCCTACTTTGTATTCTAGTAGTTTGCACAGTCCAAGACCCCAAATTTATTTTTAAATTGACAGAAGAAACTTGCCCTGACCACAGGATTACAGAATCAACCACTACTGCACAGTACTGTCAAGAGAAATTAATGCACAGTAAAACCACTCACCCAGGATTGAAAAATGCACAGTATAGTTTAGACACAACCCCCCCACACACACAACCAAACCACCACCACAAACACCAAGTGTTTACCCTCAGTTCTTCCCCGCCTTGTCACAAAAGATATTTGCTAACTGAAGATTCCCTTAACTGTTGAACCCTTCAGGATTATAAATCCTTCAAAATAATTATTCAGGATTAATAATCTGTTTTATATACACGCATTCAGTGACTTTTTAGGACAACTTCCATATGAAATAAGAAGATGTTTAAACCCAAGCCTATTCAAGTTTTAATTGCAGACCCTTTTCATTTTACTTTTGCAAATCACTAGGGAAGTGTTTAAACAAAGGATTAACTCTTCTCTAGCAAAGCTCTCCCTCGTTTTTCATCGTACAGTTAAATTAGAGCTGAATTTGGAACAGCACTTGTTTCAATGTCAACAGACCTTACACAGGACTGGTGTTACGATTACTTTGCAAGATTAAACAATAGGAGACAGGGTATGATGGAAGAAAATTGTATTTGAGGACCAGATGCTGACATCCTTACTCTGAGTAGTCTAACTCCATGACTGGTCCCTCTAAAAATCAGTGAAATTACTTCTGAAGCAAGGCTTCCATTCAGGGCAGTAAAGGCATCAGGATCTCTCCCAGAATGAGATCTTGCTGGCTATGAAATCCACTGATGGGAGCAGACATCCCAAGACTTTTAAGGATGGTGAGTCCTGCCATTGTGGAGACTCGCTCAGGGGAGGCAGTGGCATCAGTGCTTAGACTGTGGCCCCGTGTGCCCCTCTTTACCCTCTCCCCTAAACCTCCATTCTGCCTACACCTCTTGGGGGAGAATTAGGAGAGGTGCAAGTGGAGGGCAAAAGAGGCGGTGAAGAGGTGCAAATGAGCTGCAGTGTAGGGAACCAAGGAGGGGTGGAGCATGGGCACAGTGAGAACCTCTGGAGGCAGCCGTTTGGGGAACCTAAGTCTCTGCAAGCATCTTCTATCCACAATCAATGCTGAGCAGAGAAGGTGGCTCTTCATCCCCAATTTTTTCTTCCAAAGAAAGGAAACTTTTTCAGAGCATAGCTTATTTTTTAAAACTTTTCTGTTTTGGAGGAAAAAAGTGTTTAAGTTTTGAAATGACAGAAGAAAAATAATTTACCTTTTCAGTTTGTCAACCCTTCCCACCACTCTTTATGCTTCCCCCACTTTCCAGTGACAAAAATGGAAAAGGGTGAAATATTCAAGATTTTATTCTTTTTAATCAAGCAACAAATCAGCAGATTCACGTTTTCACAAAAAGAATGACCATTTTTCTAACAAGCTCTAGCACACTGAACTATCATTTTGGTGGTTCGAGTGCCAAATAGCCTCATTTCCCATTGACAGCATTTGAGGAGGAGGCCCACAAAACCGGACTAGACAACACGCCATACAGAATAACCTTGCATTGGAAGGGAGATGCCCTGCATGATTCAGTAGGTCTTTTCCATGCCTTATTAGCAAAGGGAATATAGAAAGTGACTCGCCCAGTAAATTGCTTTAGGTTTAAATGCTGTCTTTCCAAGTTCGCTCCAAAATGAAAGAAGCTCTTAAATAAAGTGTCCTCCTTTCAAAAAAGCAATAAAATGAACTCAGGCCTAATGTACTAAAGATAGGCAGCTTGATAGCTATCATTAACTAAGAATATTTTCCATAAGAAATGCTGCTTTATAGTAGAAGTGTCATTGCTTTCTAATGCATTTACCTATAGATCTCTATTACTCAGCCATATAAATCTCTCTCAGCTGCAACAGATAGATATGACTGCTCACACAAATTCGTCTCCTAAAACCTATTATAAATAGAAGTCAAAAACATTTTACAGTTATTTTGAAATGCACACCTTCAAGTATGCGTTGTTTTAATGCTCTCTCTACTGTTGCTGCTTTTAAAAACTAATGCTTCTGAAGGCTGTTGAGTAAGCTTTCGGCACATCAGTTGAGAAGCTTGTTTTTTTTTTTTTTAAATAACTTACAAGTGAACATATTATTATTTTCTATTTTGGTGGCTCTGGCCACTCAGTAGGACCCATTGTATTAAGGGCCATCACTGCTGCCTCTGCCAATTGCTTTTCCCCCTCAGACCTGAAGTCGCTATATTTTTTGTTTCAACAAGATAAAAAAAATTCTTTGAGCTGTTAAGAAAGCAAGTGGCTGCCTTTATCAGCAAACATTTCAAGAGATGCATGGACTCAACCTTGCTAAACAAAGTCACTGTAATTATTCCACTGAATCATAGGCTAACTGAAGCCCAAGTTTTCAGAAAATTGGGTGGCTGGTTTTCAGCAGCTGGTTGCTCAGGACTTTTGTGCATACACACCATTCCCTCCACCCCCACCAGTGTGTTTAATCTAAAATGGGGAGGGCAGTGCATTTTACAATTGAAAGCAGAACCAACTACCCACAAAAGAAACTTGGATGGACAATCAGACAGGAAGTTAAACAAAGTTTGAGTCACATCATGTAATTTGGATGAGTCATAGAGGTAAAACAAAAAACCCACCACCAACCATTCAGAAAGGGCAACTTCCTACACAGGTATCTACCTTACTATTCCCCCCCATCCCCATTTTTTCTGTTATCAATAGTAATTTTACAGCTTCTCTTCTGTCACAAGTAATGCAACTTTTGGATGCTAGCAGCTCCTGCTGGCACTAGGGAGCTTAAAGTTCTCTCACCAGGCCCACCTCCTAAAAGCAAAGCAGTAGATAACATGATCTAGTCAGTGTCTTGTTTCTGCCAGGGCTGAACGGTGGCCCATTGAGGTTTGGCAATTCAAAGTCCCAGCACTCCTGAGGTTGTTGCATCAGCTATGAATGTAAATAAACTGTCTGCATCCTGGCACTTAATTTATTGAGGCCCCAGCACCTCTGTCATTATAAATTAAGACTACCAGTAGATCTGGTCCTTAATCATGTTATTTAAGTGCCTCCTGACAATAAATTTGGTGCTGGTCTCTACGGTGAGTGTCTTCCCTCACAGAACCCACTATTATGGCTAGGATACAATGAAGCGGTGCAGCTTGTGCAAACATCAGACAAATAAACACTTCAGGCTTACCAATCTACATAAGTTATAAAAGAGCAGCATAACTGCAGTGGTCTAAAGAGGGTTAAAAAATAGGAATGCTCACAAATCCCTCTGAATTGGCCATGGTCTAAGCAAGATCTTAACAACACGCAAAGGCAAAAAAGCCAAACGCTTTAGAAACCTTATGTGTTTACCCACTGCCTGCCCTTTGAAATTACCACCCATGCATAGTAAGACTTGGAAATTTATCCCTACCTACCGATGCTTATCAGAGATGGATCCAAAGCAGAGACTCAAATTAGAGCAACCTTGAAAGCTGGCTCTCGACTGAATTTTGCAGCAGATCTCTCAAGCCAGACATAAATCAAGGACTTCAGGCTGCATAGACCGAAAGGGCTGAACAATTTATTTTTTAAAAATATATCACAACTTCACATCCTCACTCATACAATTTCCTCCCTGATGCAAGCAAGAAAATGCATCTTGATATCAGTGACTCAGAAAAGGATGCAAAATTGTATCCCATTATCAGAATTAGCCTTCAGGCTTTGGAAATGTCCAAAACATTTGCTTGTCTGTGTGTTCAGCAGGCATTAAAATGACACGTCACTAGGAGGGTTATTCTTTTGAACTGCACTGTGTCTGAATTAAGTTGTACAGTTTCATTTCTCCCTCTCTCTCCATATAGTTCTTTTGCCCACGATATTGCAGATTTATTAGAAATTATAAACCTGCATCACACGTACCACCGGAAACCTGCCATCCTGAATGCATGAACTGCTGGTATTGATGCACGAGCTAAGCGTCTGAATGCTCAGAGCTACAAAGAAATCACTACAAGCTCTTGTTCCAATCCACTAAAATAAAAATAAAATCAAACAAGCAGAGAACTCCATGCACTTCTCTTCCCCACAGGGAATTTTTATTCAGTCCATTTGGAGATACAGCTACACATGAATGACAAAAGAAAACATTGCATCAAAGCAGATCAGTTAGACTACCAGAAGCAACAGTCTCCCAAGATGAAAAATTCTCAGTGTTTCAATAAAGCTGTGGACATGTGGAGAACGTTTGGGAGGGAGAAAAAAGGAAAAACAGCACAGAATCTTAACCAAAAAGCAACTGAAAGAGATATATATAAAAAGAATTCAAGGAGATTTCAAAAAAATAGACCAGAGAGTTAGCCCATTTCAACACTGTCAAGGGGCAAATAAAAACTGATAAGCAGTCTATGTCATATTCCCATCAAATTTACGTTAAACCACTTTCCACGGCCTGATCCTAGTTTATTTTACAAGTAAGAAGAGGTACATTTCCCTCTGAGCAATTCCTAGATATTTACATATCCACTTTAGTTTTCAATATTAACATAATGCGTGTCTGACAATTTAAGTCTGCAAGCAACATTTCTTAGATGAAGTGGGGGGGGGGTGAACCCCACCAACTGAATGCACTTCATTTTCTTCCACTAATCTGTGCTGAAAATCTGTTTAAAAAAAAATTAACCAGCTGCACGAGCTCTTGCTGGCAAACAGGGATAGCTCTGAACTCCCAAAGAAAATTAACAGTCATTTTAAAGAAAAAAATTAAAATATGCATTAAAAAAGCAATATGCAATATTTTATAATCTATTGGGTAAAAAACCATTATATGGTTCTTGGATGATGTTAACCCCTATTGTTCAGTAAAACAAGGAATTTCTTACATTATCACAGTTATTTTAATACTTTGGGTTTTAATTTGTAAATAGCTGTTTTATGAAGACCAAGAGAAAGTCAGTTTTACAAACTCGAAAATGGTAATAATGCTTCCTTGTTCCCATTCTCTTTGTCTTGATGACAAGAAAAAAAGTCTTACCATGGAAATTAGGTTGAAGTGATTTCAATGGTGGCAGAGGGGAACTGGTTTCATCCCCAGCCACTGTCGGAAGGCAGCTGGGAGCTGGATCTGTCCCCAGCCACTGCCAGAAGGCAGCTGGGGATGGATGTGGCTCCCTGCCACCTACTGGTAGTGGCTGAGGATGGATCCAGCTCCCTGCCATCCTTTGGCGGTGGCTTGGGATGGATCCAGCTCCCCGCCACCTTTTGGTGGCAGGTGGGGACAGACCAGGCCCAGGGCCAGATCAGAGCCTGGGTTGGAGGAGGGCGTCACTGGGGCTACTTGCCCCGGGTGCCAGAATATGTGGTTACGGCTCTGGCTACAGCCATGGAATACCAGTTGCGAAACACAGCTTTAGGGAGCAAATTTAGATCAATGTCTGCCAAAAGCTGCCCAATGCATGAGCACAATTTAAGAAGGGCAGCACAATTCTAGCAGTAGCAAAAGTTTAAAAACATATATGGAGGTAGGAGACAAATTTCTGACAGCCCCCCCTGAGCTGCCAATTTTCAGTCAGCAGCTAAACACATGGCCACAATATTGAGGAAAGAATTAGATATTTCAAATACAGGAAATTCCTTTAAACAAGTCGTAACTATTTAAATCAGGGGTCTCAAACACGCAGGCCACATGAGGACCCTAAAGCCATATCCTGTGGCCTGCAATGACATGATCATTACTGATATTTGCAATATCATTGTATTGAATTGTTTCAGTGGTGTGGCCCTCGGGCTAACACACTAATCCTTATGCGGCCCTCATGGTGATTTGAGTTTGAGACCCCTGATTTAAAGAGTATCAAGTTTGGAGCCTTAAAAAGAAACCCTTATTTACTTACTAAAGAATTATCTGGGGGAAAAAAGTCTTGATCCTCAGTATTTAAAAATTAAGGGTGATACTCTTATAAAAGGTAGTGCCTTAATACACAATTAGTCTCTCTCAAGTCAATTTGGCTCCAAATTAGAGATAACCACAATAAGAATGCATCAAGTTCACTTCCTTAAAATATTCTAATGGAAAAATTATAGTTCTATCATGATGAAGATATCAGTTTTTCCTCAATTTAATGTGTACCAACTATAGAATTCCATTTATGTAAAGCAAGATTGTAGATACCTGATTTCACACAAGAGCAGTTAATTCTTACCTCAAAGAGAAACAATTCACCCTGATTTTTTTAATTTCTATAATGCTACTAATTTTTGCATCCCTGTTTGTGTGATAAAACTACTTCTTACAGAAGGAGGACAAAGCTCATGGACCCAATATGATTTCAAGGACATTTAAAAATCCAAGAGTAATAAATAAATTCCACATCCTCAGGATAGGAATCAGAACAATTATGCAGCTTCCTTAAATTTGGGGTACCTAATGTTAATCAGCTCCAGTAACCTCAAAAAAATGAGAGTGAATGTAAATTCATTTATATTCATTAACTGGGGAACTTTTCTATTTTAAGATATCATAGAGGTTATCATGAGTATTGTTTCAATTAATAATGTAGAACATCAGCCCTCAGATCAAAAACCATCAACTTTTGTTTGAAAATAAACATTGTCCCTCCACCCACTGCTCTTAACGTTCATAAAAAAATGGATAAGAGTGATCAGAAAAGTACTTTGTTAAAAATAAGAAAACCAAGTCAAATAGTTACTGAAGTACATTTGCAGCTCAAGGAGTCTGGATTTCTCTGGGATGGATAAAAGGATACAGAGTCTATCATATCTAAGTCACAATTTTCAATTATTTCTGACCCGGAATGGCTTGAGAGTCATTATAGTTTAATTGCAGCTCATATGTACTGAAGAACTAATTCCACTTCCTGGCGGGCACCGTAATACGACATCCAGTACAAGTGCCACCTTTGCACCTTAATTCACTTTCGAGAGCTGGTTAATTCTTGGTACCTTTATTGAATGACACTGCCATTGCTAGAGATGGTTCTTTGGGGCCAGAGCTGAATCACCTTTGCTGAACCTGCTTGAGGAATTAAACATAAGTTTCTAAATACACGAAGACAGGGTGATTGCCTTGTTGATAAATGATACTCCTTGTGAAAGGAGAATTTCCTGCAATATCCTGGACAAACTTCATTGAATTAAGTTTATGTATAATTGTGGGCTGGGTGTTGTGTGTAATTTCATGGAAAAAGGGAGGTGACAGGAAAACCACCTTACAAAAACTAAACAGTGGGGGGGTGTAATTAGGCAAATTCACTCAGGTGCAACAGCTCTCAAGAGCACTACCACTTGAAGAAAGGCCTGCAAAATTGAATCACACTAAATTCTCCACAGACCAGAGAGACAGACTTCTGGTTATACAGCCCGCGTTAGATATGACTTCGTTCTGATGCAGCAAAAGGACAGGAGATCGTCCAAGGGTGGGCACCAATCTTTACGGAAGAGTTGGACAGACTGACACTAACCAGGGGCTTTACATGGGAGATCTGATAGGTTCATTAGTATGAATTTAGGGTCTTTTACTATTCTAATACATTTTCTCTGTAATGCTCTTCCCTTAAAAATAAATTTCTTTGCTTATAAGTTACCACACAGTGCTTTATAACTATAGCCAGCTACACAGTTTATAGCCTTTGAACTGAAAAGCAGTGCAGGCCCATTTAGGAAGTCTGATTTTGCTAGGAACTTCAGAGTGTAGGCAAGGAGCCATGTGCCCTAGAAATACCCAATCAGGAGGGAAACAAATCTATCTCCTTCCAAGAAAGGTGATGGCTGGGAGCCAGAAACCTAGAGCCGGTGCCCTTGCTGGACTAGAGGGAGGATGCAAGTTTAGATGCCCTGACCTGTGATTGGACAAATGAGCTGGAAATCACAAGGCAAAATGCAGCACTGAGCCTAATAACCATTTACGGCAGGAGGTCAAATAGCAGCTGCCTGGTATTCTGTACCTTTACTGCCACCGAGTAACCCATAGCAAGCAGAGGACAAAGTCTTCCTGTATAGTACCTTCCGAACGTGGTGTGAGAATTATCAAGTGAATGTAGCTACACGAACAGGGAGTGGATGACTCTTGCAAGGGTGAAAAGGGGAAGTATTTAACTTAAGTAAGTTGTTTCTTAGAGCTGCACCAATGGCAGCAATTGAGAGCTATACTGCTGAATTAGATAATTTCTTTGGGCAGGTTAACTAGAAGTAGTCATCAATGCACACCGAAATGGGGCAGTGAGGCAAGTATAACAAGCCACCCTTAGCTGAATCACTAAAGGCACAGTGCAAACTCCAAGAATTTATTTTTGTTTGGTTATTTTGAAAGGTTACTTAAATATATTAGCTCAACAACAGAAACATCTTCATTTCTGCAGGTCAAACCCCAACAGTCCAGGTACTCTGGAGCTTTCAGTGAGACTGCTCTTCTGCTTATATTTCGAAACAAAAAGGTGTTGCTTCTTTTGAAAGGGAAGCTGGGATGAAACAGAGCAGGGGTTCTCAAGCTTTGTTTTGCTGGGACCCCCTCTGGCAATATTTCAGGCTATGATGATCCCCCCAAAAAGTGATGACCCCCCCCCGCACTGCTGCAGGGAACTACACTGCCTTCTGAGCTTCCCATCAGCAGCCACCACTCTCTGGCCACAGGAATGTACATTATGTACAGGGGCTGACGGCTTGGGACCATCCACATCTTGAGGCAGGGCCAGGTTAAGGGGCCCACCAGCTGGCCCAGAAGCAGGGCAGGAGTGCAGAACCAGGCCTCACCTCCCCCACCCCACCCCCACCACCAGGGGTCTCGGGCCATGGACCTCATACAGTAATCCACCCCTCCCTTGAATGGTCCTGATCCTCTGCTTGACAGCCCCTAAAACAGAGACAGAGAGAACTTCTTAAATTCATTAGTGGCCTGAATAAAGAAGCCCTCATCATGAGTGCTTTGTGTTCTACCATAAAGGGAGGCAGAAAAGTGAAAAAACTGACTCAGATCTAGAAAAAAAAAAAAAAGATATTAAAAACCCAGAAGACCAGCTCTCCATTAGAATGTAACAGTGCTTTCTTAAAATAAACCTCAGGAAAATGTTTCTGAGAAGTGAGAACTGGTAAGGGGTCTGGTTAACTAGACCCCAGAAAATGGAAATGAACACTGATATCTAAAGGAAAGAGAATAAAATCTAAAGCTCTGATACAGAAAAGGCATATTTGAAAAGAAAAACCACCACCACCACACAAACACATGGATTTGTCTGACAACAAGGAGAAAGTGGAGCTCTACTTTGTCTCCTATGCCTGTCCCTAGTTTTTTCAGTTATCACCTGCGATTGAGTCCCGGGTTCAGTACCACCTCCCCTTGGGATGGGGAAGGGGTCTTCGGCTATGGGGGGCAGGACTGTCCATCTAAATTCCAAAATCCAATAGGACCAGATCCCTACTCAGTGCAGGGAATGAAGAAACCACCAGACATCTGTCTGTGTTCCCAGATTCTGATGTCTGGCCCCACTCAGGACCAGCCAAACCATATAGGTGAATTAGGCAGTCACCTAGGGTGTGAGGCTTTAAGGGGCACCAAGTAGATTGAAGTGAGATTTTTCTCTCTATTTAAAAAAAAAAAAAAAAAAAAAAGAGTTCTCTCTCATAACATCAGGGAGTAGGAAGCAAAGTCATGGTTCACCTAGGGGGACCAAAACTTCTTGGCCCCATTGGCACTGAAAGAGCTGCCACCAAATGACTAACTTGCAGCGTGGACCTAAGGACACCAATGAACCTTATTCCTGCGCAGGACTGCATGGTGGGGCTCTGCATGCACCAGCATATCCCCATACCAGAAAGGCAGTGACATGGATGCACAAGCAGAGAATATCCCTATGCTGTGGAATGTGTGTGCTCGAAACTGGAGGGTGGAATAGTTTCCCTTTACATTATAGAGGGTGTAACAAGGCTTGAGAACCAGGCCCAGTAAGTTCCTCCTCCCCCAGGGTGCAGCACTGAGACAATAGTTAAAGGAAGTTATAAATACTTCTCATGAAGATACATGGTTTTATACTGGAGAGCATGTATCACAAGTCACAGTGTTCAACACCATCTAAGGCAGAATTTAAAAAAGATCTAGGGCCAGATCCACAGAGCTCAGTGGATGCAAGTGACTAGCGGTGGTTCTCCACCACTATGTCGCCACACAACGGTATGCGAGTCACAGAGAGCAGGAGAGATGACTGGATTCAGCCTGGAGGGAGAAGGGGGGTAGGCTAGGGTGTCGTGTAGTGCTGCAATGCACTGCCAAGTGGGTCACAACCCACAAAATGTTGAGAACCACGAGGGTATAGCACCAGTCACTGCAGTGTGTGCAACTGGACACATTTCCAATGAGGAGCTAGCATCTCCTGTTTGCAACACATTGCACAGGTTTTCAAAAGGGTTGCAGCAGAATTCATCACTTCCTCTCCTCCCCGCCAGCTAATTTGTAACACAAAGAAGGGCTGACCTTACATGTAACCCAAAAGATGTCTGTGCTATTCAGTCTGAGGAAAAGATAAGTCAATTTCAGTTCCCTTGAGTAAGATTTTGTCGCTTGATTAAAGAAAGAAGTGAATCTTTAAGTATACTTACAGTAAAGGTATTTGCCATCTGCATGAGACTGCGAATGGCTGTGTCCTGAGTTAATTAAATCAAGTCTTTGTGGTTGTTAGAGGGTTTCACGTTTGAATTATGCAAACATCAAATCTCTTCACTGCATAAAATTTCAAAATGAGAATGTTATGCCTAAGCCACCCCAGGCAGACTACCTTATTGCCAAAACTTAATGTGGTTTGACTGAAGGCTACCAAGGGGTTATGGTTTGGTTTTACAGCATGTTTCTCACAAGGGCTATGTCTACACTTGCAAAGTTCATTCGAAATAGTTATTTCAAATTAACTACTTCAACTTTAAATGGAAGTTATTAATTCAAATTGAGTCTACACTAGATTCCTAATTCAAATTGAAGTAGGCTTTATGAATTCAACTTGAGAGTCTACATTAGACTGTCTAATTTGAACTAGGGGGAGGTAGGAAAGTCAATAGGGCAATTATATTGAATTAAGCCTACTCCCCAGCTAACACTGGCTTAATTCAAAATAATAAAACTTCAAAGTAACCATTATCTCAGAGTTAAAGGAGATTATAGTATATCAAGTTAGCCTTTCCTTGTTTCGAATTCAGGACAGGCTTGATTTGATATAATAAAATGCCAGTGTGGTTGGGGAGTAAGTTATTTCAAATTAAGCCTCCTTAAGTCAAAATAACTTGTAAGGGTAGACACACCCACTATGACAGTCAAGAGGGCATCATCTGCCTGTCAGCAAATTAACATTCAAGCATTTTAAAACTTCATTTCCGTTTGACCCAATTCTCTCTTTGAAGTAAGAATTCCCAATACAGTACCAGACACTGGGCAAAAGGGACATACTCCTGAGTAGATCATGGATTAGTATATCCAAGTTGGGGTCGGTCAGTAGGGAAGCAGAAAATAAATGAATGCTTCAAGCTGGGTCTTGGACCAGTCTATTATCAGTTAGGGAATGCAGATGAATCGAGTAAAGTGAAAAATCAAAGAGCAAAACAAGGACCGCAGTGTGTCACACTTGGGGTATCCTTGGTCTTTTGATGAATGTTAGAAATAGATCAAGGGTTTCCTACTCGCACTTCTGAAAACATGACTTATGTGCCAGCCAGGAAGTGTCACAAAAGAAAGCCTGGTTCCAAAGGGGCAGCCATGTCAGTCTACCTCAGTGACACAAATAAGGAGCTCTGTGGTGCTTAAAGACTAACAAAGCCTGCTGCACCTTCAGAGCGACTCCAGCATGCCCATGGCTCAATGGCTGATACAGTCACATAGTTCTCATCATATTAGCTTAATGTTCAACTGCTGTTATGGGCTCGACAAAACCCAGATGCCACGTCCCATGGCGACCAAGGTTTGTAGCCTGGCTCCTAGATCCTCTGTGGAAATACAATGGAAGAGCATGCTCTGGTGACCAAAAATAAAACTGCTAGCACCTAGCTGGAACCCAGTTTTCTCAAGTCATGTGCTAGTCTATGTTCCCTCTAAGCTGTGCACATGCACATGACAAAATAAAGCGTGCACAAAAAAAATTCAACAGTGCTAATATTTTTATGCTACTTTAAGAAGGTGATTTCAAGTAGCATGTTTCAAATAAGGTTTTGTAATTTATACAATCATTTCCATCACAATATCAAAATAAAATTTAGACATTATTTGAATCACACACACTTACTTCGTTGCACTCACAAGTTTGACCACACTCACTGGAGTGCATACTAATTTGGACACTGGTTCCAAAAATCTGCATATAAGAAATTTTTTGGACACAGCGTATAAAAAATTAGAGGGAATACTGGTGCTAGTATTAAAAACAAACATACATACATCGCAACTGCATACTCCACACCACATAGTCCTTTCCTAGTCAGAAAACACAACTTCATTTCTCAGTTCACCATAAAGAACACACAAAAATCCCATAATCACAGAGCAATAAACTTCAAGCCTTCTTAGAGAACATTAAGATTTTACACTGTATTCAGCATAATGGTAACTGAATGCCTTTAAGCCCAGAGCTTCAGCGGTTTTGTGAAACATGCAACATAAACTGTCTGAAAGAAATCAGAACATGTAGGTAAGATCTGCAATACATAGGGCTCGATTACTCCCATTGGTGAGCTGTTACACAAATTAAAGTTACCAGGCTTGATTTTCTAAAAGTATTTAGGTACCTAATGATGCAGACATGATTTTGAAAATCCTACTTGACAGCTATCTGCTTTTTTAGGTACTAAAACAGTTTTGAAAATATGGATCAGTGAGACTACTCCAATGTCCAACTGCTCACCAATGCAAATAAAGCTTTGTTATGAAAAAGTCTAGACACCTTTAGACAATATTTCAGAGTCTAAAGCCTAATTCGGTCAGTTCTGCTGAAGAAATGCAGTTGGCCCTTGACTTCTATTTATCCCTGACAAATGACCACTGATTCAGTTCTTATTTGACAGAAGAGAAACCATAATCCTTCTTTGATTCAATACAAACAATGCATCATAGAGTGTATCTTACTAAGACGTGTCTTCACTGATGCTGGCAAATCTGATGGCAGCAGATTTATCTGGACTGATTGACCAAAAGTGAAGACCTGCTCGATCAATCCAGAAGTTGATTCAATAAATCTACATCCCCAAAAAGCATAGCATTGCATCGACAACTATGCATTTCCCATCTGTGCAGAACAGCAGAGACGGCATTCAGGAGAGGATTTAGGAAGTTGATGTAAATTACATAAAAGACACTTTGCTTAACTTGCTTCATTCCTATTGACTGCTGCTGAACTTCCCTGTAGTATAGGCCAGGCCATAGCATTATATGTTTTGGATCCATTCACAAAAAGGGGCAAAGGAAGAACATTATATCTCTTTTCATCATTTTAATAACCTTAGATTAAGATTTTTGCAATAGTAACTTTTTATTCTATTATAGCATTCAATACAGGTTTTGATAGTCTATTCATCATCATGGTATTTGAGCACTTCAATTCTTGCATTCTCAGCTTCAGACATTAAGAGTCCACTTGTTAGATGAACATTTTCTAAGAGCTGGGCCTCAAAAGGGTAACCAAGAACTGAAGCATTTTAAAAAAGAAGGCGGTAGTGTCACTGTAGAGCTGGAAAATCAGGTTCCCTGGCCCCCAAAATATCTACTGAAAGTGAATTTTGTTTTCTCTAAGTTTTTCTTGAAAAAAAGGGCTTTATGTTGAAAATAGAAACCATTTTTTTATTTTTATCCAAATTTTTTCTGGTTTTGGTTTTTAGAAGAGGGAGGGGCCAAAAAACACATTAGTTGAGAACACATTACTTGGGGAAAATTCCATTTTGACATTAAAATATGCCTTTAAAATGTAGTCAAAATACAATTCAATAATTGAAAAAAGTTTCAACCAGCTTTTCTCTTATGAAGATGTTGACTGGCCTCCACCCCTTGTTTTTACACCAGCCAGTGTCTTTGGCTGAGCTATAATTCGGACTTTGACCAACACCACTGACAACATAAGAATTATATCCGACCATTTAAACACAGAAGAGTAAAAAAGCTGTGTTCTGAGAATGCAAGAGGATACAAGTATTTACCTTTTATAGATAGCCAGCTAAAACCCTCGGAAAAATTAGTGGCACTCTTGATGCTTATATATTTACATACAACACAGAGAGAGAGAGAGAGAATTAGATGATTTAAGGGTTTTGTGGGGGTTTTAGGTTTCCTAGGCTATAATGTAAAGATGAAATAAGCAGAATCCAGTGTAATTTTTTCCCTGTTGTACAGCAAGCAGTTTACCAACTGTTGCAGATACTGTTACTTTTAATTGGCCTCTCAAGGTGATGGAAAACTCTACTTTCAGCATAATTAGACTGCTTTTCCTACACTGGGGATGGCAAAGTGGTACCCAGAAAAAAAGAATGGTAGATTAGAGTCTAAAGGAGGCCAGAGGCCACCAAAGTGTTTAAGAGGTTATTACTTTTTCATTAAAGCAGCAAAATGTAATTACATGGTAACAGAGCGCTTAAAATTGTTTCAAGTGAAAAGTTCAGAGTATTTAAAGTTATATAACCCCACAGATATTTAGCCTGAAAGCTAAATTCATCACTGATTTACACCCTTTGCAATCCCAATAAATTGTTGTAAAATCAGCTCAAAATTTGATGTTTGTGAAACTATATTTTTTGTCTTTATATTCATGCACCAAAGGGGCTCATAAGACTTTGTAATATGTTCTTTAAGAATTATTTTGGAGAAGTTCTCTAGCTTACATTATGCAGGACATCACAGCACAATGGTCCCTTCCAGCTTTGGAATCTATGAATTTCTAAAGAATACTTTATCCTTCCTTCATTTTCCCTATCCTCTGTTTAGTGAAAATCCAGACACAATTGCCCTCCAACTGATACACCAAAGGGAACAGCAGTTACACCAGGTCCAAGGAGTATGCTACATATATTGAGGACACCTGTATCAGTCTGACCCTTTCTGTGGCCTAGACAAGCAAATCTAGCACAGCCCACTTCTTCGCCTTCATGCTCTAGTACTAACATCAGGAGGAAGCTCTCAGTTGGACCAGAGAGATTTCTTTAGTACTCTAGTCCTATATCTCTCTGCCCAACCAAAATCTCACATTGCACCAGCAGCATTAAGAGTGTTAGTTCTGGCCTTAAAACTTCAACTTCTTATTCCCCTGGTGTAACTGGGAGAATGTAAAGCAGCAGGTTTGGTTCATCCTCCTCTTTTGCTTCTCCCTCGGAGCCCAGAGCCCTTGCTTTCCTTCAGTATGTTCTTTATATAGACAGAAGCAGATAAAGAGCCCCATCCAGCATCCTTTTCTTAAGCATACCTTTAGTTGAGCATCATAGGTAGACAGACTTTCCAACCTTATCAGTTGCTCCAAAGATAGCTACTTAGAGTAAGAAAACAATCTCAAAGACTTCTTCCAACAAGTTGGTAGTTTAGGGGCAATACAGGGTGTAGTAGAGGAGGGTTGATTAAAAAAATAGGAAGACTGCCTCCAGTAAAAACTCAATGTACACAGGCTAAATAAGACTGCCTCTACAATTTTGGAATATACCATGATCCCAGGTTTTAGAATTCCCCTCTGACAATGTTTCCTTCCTGTTACCCTCTGAGCTAATAACCAAGTTATGTATAGATTGCTCACATATCCCCTCCACTTTCAACAGATAAGACTTGTTTGTGGCAAGTTTATAGATGATTCATTAAAGTCTTCACCTGCAAAAATTAAATGCATTATCTATTCCTCTATTGTTTCAGATTCCAATTATACTACATTTCACAAAATTAAATCTTTTGTTTTCTAGCTGACGTTGAGATCATTATCTTTAAGCAATAATTGCAAGGCTGTGAATTTTAATGAAAGAGCTTCAATATCTGAAAATTTATTAGTAATTTGGAGCTTTCAGTTTGATCCCACATACTCCTAAAGGCAGATATTAGAAACTCAGAACAAACTGTACTATAACAGCCAGCAGGTTAAATGCTATTTTCTTCTTCTTCTATCATGTCAAGTGGATTCCTGGACCTGCACTTTTACTGGATAGCTAATGCAGTTGCAGAACTAGTCAGGAGAAATTTCATAATCATCTCCCTCCACTGCAGATCATTCATTAAGATTTCAATTTGAGACTGTGCCAAAGCCAGGTCCTTCTAGGCAAAAAACAGTTACAACATGTCCCCTCAGACTCTCCTTCACTGTAACCCAAGTTATTTACACTGCTAGACTTCATCTGTATGGTTATCGAGACAGAAGTAAAGAACGGAAGGATGATGTCAGATGCAAGAGTAACATCATCGAGGTCACCTGATTATTCAGCTAAACCTCCCTGTTGATAAATCTCTTTCTTAACCATTTACAAGGGAAATGAGGAATAGGTTTAGCAATACTTCCAAACACAAATACAACATCCATCTAGGGGCCAGTTTATTTCCTCCTCCCAAAGTTGTGTTTTAGAATTATTTCTTTGGTCCCATGTTCAACACTCATCCCGGCAACCTCTTTTTTTTTTTTTTTTTCAGTATTATTATTAAAAACCACTCATTCACTTTTTCCATAGGAATTTTTAAAGGCAAGAAGGAGAGATTACTTTTAATTATGCTGTACTTATTGGGGGCTTTTAGACACACACATTAGCCAAACAAAAATAGTATACCCACACGCTATGTGCCCTTGTGAGTTATAACAGGAAAGATTATTTAGAAAATAGATCAGATTTATGAACAACTAAGCTATAAACTGTTTCATGTCACGGCATACAAGCTGCCTCATGAACACTGACACATCTCAGACAAAATACTTTTCTGAACTTCTTAACAATCATCTTCCAGGCACAATTGCTTGGCTCTATGTTGGAAATAAAATTCCCTACTGGTGCTGTCCTACCATACTTTAAAACTCTCTCTAGAAGAGGTAGAATAAGAAGCCATTTCTGTGGATATCTTTCAGTCATCTTCCCCACTCTAATCTCCAACTGAAACTGTCAGACAGACAGACATATAAAAGAGATATTTTACAACCGCATTCCAGATTTCCAGTGTCTCTCTGTGGGTGGCTCTCTTTTCCCCAGATATGGTTAGTATTCCAAAGTTTGCCCTTATTTGCATGTTTTTGCCACAGATCTACCTTGTTCACTACTAAATACAGTATTACTAAATTCTTATTTCTTGAGGACTGAGTAATATTATTATTACATCCAATATCACAACAAAAGGTGGTTCACATAAAAAGGTTAAAAAAAGCACTTCCCTTTAGCTAGTGTTGTTCCCAGCAGTACACCACTAGATATTGGGCAGCAGAAGGGGTGACATTGCTGGATATTGGGCGGGGTAGAGGGGGTAAAACAAGAACAACAACAAAAGTTTAAAAAAAAAAGGCTTTGACCATTCATAGCCAGTAAACATATCTAAATATATTTAGTGTTGACATATTCAGTACTGCTATTTCCCTTCTTTCCCCCGCCTCCAGCCCAATTCAACTCCCTGGGAAAACTACATTCTATCCAACAAGAGTTCACATTATAGGCTTGCTTGGAAACATTAAATCACGTTCTATTATTAATGTAGAGCTCTGATGATACAGAATGGAAGACAGATTCTAACCTACAGGTAGTTGTTTTTCAGTGGAAGGTAATTAATTGTTCTTTTAATGTTTTATCTAAAGACTTCCACCTAAAAGAACCACAGTCTCTCTCAGGAACTGTTTAGAATCGGTCATCCTGCACTGAAACGTATCTACCTCTTGGGTGAAATCCAACATCTGGGTGACTGTACATAGCAGCGCTACGGAAATATTTAAGAGAGAATTGAAGGAAACCATATCCATCAAACACATGGGCGAGTTTCAATTATCAGAACACAATTTACCTAGGTTCGGGGAGGGTTAACAGCTCCTAGTCTTGTGGAATGAATGAAGGCATTTTTAGAGACAACAAGCAGGCAACATCTTTGGTTTTTATATCTTATTCAAAAGATAACACCTAATACAGTGCTGGGGCATTGACTTAATATTGACTCAGCATGAATGCCAATAGTGCAACTTCCTGGATTACCTAGGGGTTCCTTTAAATTCTCCAGTCAAACACTAACCCAGCTACCCTTGCTAAATTTATGAGACATGACAATATTCGGGCACAAGGTGCTATTGAGATGTGTAGTTCATTGACTTGTGTAGTCAGAGATCCTCTCCAAAGAAGGTCATACCAAGAAATATATGGCTGAGGGGAAGTGTCTTACACATGCATAGATTTAAAAAAAGAGAAAAGTTCTACAACATATGCATTTTCAGATACACATTCAACAAAGTCTATAGAAAACTTGAGTGGAATGATTAAAGAAATGAACCAAAGTGGATCAGGGTATGCGTATATGGACTGGAATTACAGTCATTTATAAACTCAATCAAGTTGTTTCTTCTCTTTTTGGTCAGTCCCCAATGTATAACTTTTCCTGTAAATTAAAGAAGCAGACAAATTCAAACCTATGGAGAAATGGCTAATTTTGCTGCAAGAAATGCCCTAGCATTGTCAAGCTCTACAGCACCCAAGTCCTAAATGACAACCATATATTTTTTGCAAAAGCATTTGAAGTAATTTGTTTTCCTGAAATCCATTTGCCAAGTGCCTTACAAAATATATTTCCTTGGTAATCTTTTGAAAGGCTATTTCTATACACAATACCTTTATTCTGAGCTACACGTTAATCTGCCAACAATAGATTGTGGGGGGGGGGAAAATCACATTTCCAATCTTTAGGGCTTTTTTTTAAAATTGATTTACAGAAAAAGTGCTAGCATTGGTTACTCTCATATTTTGCTTTAATTGATTACTTGACTCAGCTTGCATTCCTGTGTTTTAATTTTTTTAAAGGGAGCATTAAAAGATTAAACATTGCCCGACTCCTGACCAATGAGTAGTGAATATGGACAGCAGTGGGGTTTTTTTATGATTATTCTAAATAGCACAGTGAGACTAGGCATATTGTAACAGACAATAGGAAAAGAGTGACACTATAAGGATCAGAGATGCCATGTTTTCCAGTGGGTAGGCCACTGGCGTGAGAGTCAGGAAAATTGTGTTCAATTAATTCCTGACTCTGCCACTGACTTGGTAAATTCAGCTCTCAGTGCCTGTTTCTTCTGCCACCCCTTTCTCTGTCTAGACTATATGGATTATGAACTCTTGAGAGAAAGGCCTGTCTCCTCCTACACAACATATAGCCCAATCTTGTCAGCACCTCTGACCTTGTTTATTTTGTAGTCACACCCAAAGTGAAACCTACCTGGCAGCAAAACACTACATACTGGTACATTGTAACCTCCCTGTGGGGAGAGATCTCCTTGTACATTTGTCTAACGCCCTAAGTAACTTTAGCACTATGCCAGATTAACCCAAAGAATGCCAGCACATTGTAACTGTTTTTAAGGCAGCAGCAATGCAAGGGTTGGAACGGCAGAAAGGGGAACAGACCATGAGAGGTCACCCAGTCCAGCACCCTTCCCTCATGGCAAGACCAACTAGCATCTAGACCAGGAGTCAGCAACTTGAAAGATAAGAAGAGCCATTTTGTAAAATTCCTTCCATAACTGAGTGTTTGAAGAGCCACAATGGGCGTAGCTTTATGGTGGGGGGAGCTGGGCCAGGTTGCTTTCTGCAAGGTCCCTTGGTGATGAGGAGGGAACCCAGAACAGTAGCTGATCCTCCCTGCCATGGTCCCCGGTGGGAGGATGGGGCCCAGAGCCACACGTGGGTCCAGAGCTGCAGGTTGCAGACCCCGATCTACAGCCCACCCCTGACAGGTGTTCGTCTAACCTGCTCTTAAAAAAATTTCCAGGGATGGAGCTTATAGGACAAGTTCCTATTCCTGCTTATTATTGCACCAGCGGGATATTTGCCCCTAGAGTTCTTCTGCAACAGCACAGAGAGAGATGAGCTGTTGGTATGTCAGGCTGCTGTACCCCATGTACAGCAGAACAGGATCCTTGGGTCAGGGTCAGTAGGTCCAAGTTTTCACAAAGGTTCCTTTACAGTAAGAAGTGAGAGTGAGCGGCAGCCCCTACTCCAGCCAAACGACTGGGAGCAGCAGCTACTGACAGTGCATCTACACTGAGGTTAGACACCTGCTCCTGGCCTATGCCAGTTGACCTGGGCTCATGAGGGGAGCAGGGGGAGCTCACTTCTCAAGGCTGCAGGGTAGATGTGCAAGCTTGGGTCTCTCCTACCTCAGGAAGTCCAGAGCTCCAGCTCCAGCCAGAGCCTCAGCTTCTGGCCTGCAAACAAAACAGCCCCTTAACCTGACCCCGAGTAGCTGGCATTGGCCAGCAGTAAATTTCTAACTGCAGTGTAGACAGACCCTGAGAGGCTACGTAGCTGCTTCAAGCAGGAGCTAGATTTCTCAGCATCTGCCCCACCACTTTGATATTCCTTTCAACAGCAGGCAGGCAGATCAGGGTGACCACAGATCTCAACATTTTCAGGGCAGAGAAAGGTAGCATCTAAGTGTACAAATGGCAAGCAAATTTAAAACAAAAAAAAAAACCACAAGGAGTTGCATGGCACTTAAAAAGTAAAACAGATTTATTTTTTGCATAAGCTTTCGTGGAAGAAGTAGGACATAACTATCCTTGGTAACTTTGATTCATCTAGCTGGTTCCTCTTGCACCGCTGTTGCCTAGGGTTTTTCTCCATGTAGGCTAATTCCATCAATCCAGCACTTTTCTCAAGCACCCACCTGATACTAAGCTAACTTCTGCTGGTATAGATGAACCAAGAAGTTTAAACATAAACTACAGCATGAATCATACAAAATGACTTCATGGACAGGCAGGCAACAAAGTTTAGAAATATTTGCCTTACTGCTTCTAACAGGACCAAAATTACCATTCAACAGAGACACACTTTCTATTGATATTTGCAACGAGCGAGGGAGCACAAGTCAGTTATGAGTCATTTAAGCAAAGCCTACACAATATCAAACCAAATTCTATTTGCTTTACTTACACAAGTAGCCCCACTGGAGGGGATGGAGTTTTCCCATATGACTAGCACAGGTTTAACTTCCAAGTGATTAATACAGATACTGGCAATGACAGGAAAAGCATGGCCTGAAAAAAACCCTCAAGGCATGCCAATCTGAAATGCAAGACAATTTAAGCTGCATAAGCAGTGAGGTACCACAGCGCCTACATCCACCATAATACATGAAAGGAACAGCAAGCACCATGCTGCTTAGATGGGCATTACAAACAATACAAGTCAATCCTCCAATACACTGGAACAACTTTGCACCCTGCTACTGGTGTAAACCTACCATAAATCCAGCCTGCCCAAACAACTGCACCAGCATTATGGGACAAGACTCCTGCTGTGGCTCCCATACCACTTCCAAAGCTTACACTGGTGTCCTGCAAGGATCTGTAGGAAGTGAGGTGTGGCGAGATATCCCTGAACACCAGTAATTTCCAGATGTCAGAGAAGCCCCTTTGGACTTTAGGCAGATGGAATAAATTAAAGCAATCTGAAGGCTTCTGATCCAGCATAGCCCAGCTAGACTAGACAAGCACCACAAAAGTTAGGGGAGGGCAAGAGTGGTTTTAAATCCACCTTTATGACATCTATTCCCAAAGCTGCATCAAGTGTTCATCCATGTAGGAACCAATGATACTGCGAGAGGTGATCCTCGGCAGATCAAAGGTGACTTCAGGGCTCTGGGAGCGCGGGTGAAGGAGTTTGGAGCACAGGTGGTGTTCTCCTCGATTCTTCCGGTCAAGGGTAGAGGCCTGAGCAGAGACAGATGCATCCTGGAGATGAACGTTTGGCTGCAAAGATGGTGTCGTCAAGAGGGCTTTGGCTTCCTTGACCATGGGTTGCTGTTTCAGGAAGAAGGACTGCTAGGCAGAGATGGACTCCATCTTTCGAGGAAGGGGAAGAGCATATTTGGACGCAGACTGGCTGACCTAGTGAGGAGGGCTTTAAACTAGGTCTGAAGGGGGAAGGAGACCAAAGCCCACAGGTAAGTGACTATGTGGGAGACCAGGGGGATGGGATGGAACTTGGGGGGTGCCAGGACTGTAACTCCAGGGATAGAAGAGAGGATAATTGGAACATGCAGGGGGAATCAAATAACTTTCTTAGATGCTCTAATGAAGCCCTAATGCCTGAGGCAGGTGGGGGAGGTCAACACCAAAAGAAAATCCAGGGAGGTAGATACAATAGAATTGAAAATCAAAATGGGAAAGTAGGGCAATCAGCTGGGTATCTTAGGTGCCTATACACAAATGCAAGGAGCCTGGGAAACAAGCAGGAGGAATTGGTAGTACTAGTGCAGACAAAGAACTATGACATGATTGGGATAACAGAGACGTGGTGGGATAGTTTGCATGACTGGAGCTCTGCAATAGATGGGTATAAACTGTTCAGGAAGGACAGGCAGGGAAGGAAAGGGGGAGGAGTAGCACTATATGTAAAGGAGCTCTATGACTGCTCAGAGCTTCATTATGAAAGTGGAAACAAGCCAGTTGAAAGTCTGTGGGTTAAGTTTAGAGGGGAGAGCAACAAGGGCGATGTTGTGGTAGGTGTCTGCTACAGACCACCAGATCAGAAGGAGGAAGTGGATGAGGCATTCTGTGGACAACTGACAGAAGTTTCTAGAGCACAGGCCCTGGTTCTCATGGGGGACTTCAATTACCCTGACATCTGCTGGAAGGCCAATACAGCAGTGCACAGGCAATCCAGGAAGTTTCTGGAGAGTGTTGAGGACAACTTCCTGGTACAAATGCTGGAGCAACCAACTAGGGGCCTTGCACCTCTTGATCTGCTGCTCACAAATAGAGAAGAATTTATCAGGGAAGTAGAGGTCAATGGCAGCCTGGGTAGCAGTGACCATGAAATGATTGAGTTCAAGTTGATGATTAAAGGAAAGAAGCAAAACACAGACCCTGGACTTCAGAAAAGCAGATTTTGTCTCCCTCAGGGAACTGATGGGCAGGATCCCTTGGGAGGCTGATCTGAAGGGGAAAGGTGTCCAAGAGAGTTGGGTGCATTTTAAAGAAACCCTGCTAAGGGCACAGGAAGATACAATTCCGATAAGGAGAAAGCACAGCAAATGTGGAAGGCGCCCACTGTGGCTTAACAGAGAGCTCTGCACTGAGCTGAAGCATAAAAAGGACGCTTACAGGAAGTGGAAGCTAGGACAGATGACTAAGGAGGCATATAAAGACATTGCTCGGGACTGCAGGGATAAAATCAGAAAGGCCAAAGGACAAATGGAGTTGCGACTAGCAAGGGATGTGAAGGATAACAGGAAGGGGTTCTACAAGTATATCAATAACAAGAAGAGGATCAGGGATGGTGTAGGTCCCTTACTGAATGGGGCAGGCATCCTCATGACAGAGGATGAGGACAAAGCTGAAGTGCTCAATGCTTTTTTTACTTCAGTTTTCACAAGCAAGGTCAGCTCCCAGCCCACTACACTAGGTACGGGGGACTGGGGAGAAGAAGAGAGGCCCTTGGTGACAGAAGGTCAGGTTAGGGACTGCTTAAAGAAACTAGATGTGCACAAGTCCATGGGGCCGGATGAACTGCATCCGAGGGTGCTGAGGGAGCTGGCTGATGAGATAGCAGTACCGTTGGCCATTATCTTTGAAAACTCGTGGCGAACGGGGGAGGTGCCAGAGGACTGGAAAAAAGCAAATATAGTACCTATCTTCAAGAAAGGCAAAAAGGAGGATCCAGGCAATTACAGACCTGTCAGCCTCACCTCAATCCCTGGAAAAATCATGGAGCAGCTTCTCAAAGAATCCATCCTGAAACACTTGGAGGAACGTAGAGTAATCAGGAACAGTCAGCATGGATTTACCAAGGGTAAATCATGCCTGACCAACCTCATCACCTTCTATGATGAGATGACTGGATTTGTGGATGCGGGAAGAGCCGTTGATGTGATATACCTTGACTTTAGCAAGGCTTTTGATACGGTTTCCCACAGCATTCTCATTGGCAAATTAAGGAAGTATGGGTTAGATGCGTGGACTGTAAGGTGGATAGAAAACTGGCTAGATCAACGGTTTCAGCGTGTAGGAATCAATGGCTCCATGTCAAGTTGGCAAGCAGTAACAAGTGGTGTGCCCCAGGGGTCAGTCCTGGGGCCAGTTCTGTTCAATGTTTTCATTAATGATCTGGATGATGGGATAGATTGCACACTTAGTAAGTTTGCAGATGATACCAAACTGGGGGGAACGGTAGACACCCTAGAGGGCAGGGACAAGATTCAGGGAGACCTAGACAAATTGGAGCAGTGGGCCAAGAGGAATCTCATGAGGTTCAACAAGGACAAGTGTAAAATCCTGCACTTGGGACGAAAAAACCCCATGTACTGCTACAGGCTGGGGAGTGATCAGCTAAATAGCAGCACTGGAGAAAAGGACCTGGGAGTCATGGTGGATGGGAAGCTGGATATGAGTCAGCAGTGTGCTCTTGCTGCCAAAAAGGCCAATGGCATACTGGGCTGCATCAAAAGAAGTATTACCAGCAGATCAAGGGATGTGATCATTCCCCTCTATTCTGCACTAGTGAGGCCACATCTGGAATACTGTGTCCAGTTTTGGGCTCCCCACTACAAAAAGGACATGGACAAATTAGAGAGAGTCCAGAGGAGGGCAACCAAAATGATCAAAGGGCTGGAGCACAAGCCCTATGAAGAAAGACTGAAGGAACTAGGCTTATTTAGCCTGCAGAAGAGAAGACTGAGGGGGGGATTTGATAGCAACCTTCAACTACTTGAAGGGTTGCTCCAAGGAGGAGGGAGCTCGACTGTTCTCGGTAGTAACAGAGGGCAGAACGAGAAGCAATGGTTTCAAGTTACAGCTGGGGCGGTCCAGGCTGGATATTAGGAAAAACTTCCTTACTAGGCGAGTGGTGAAGCATTGGAATAAGTTGCCTAGGGAGGTGGTGGATTCTCCATCTCTGGAGGTGTTCAAGTCCCAGCTGGACAAAACACTGACTGGGATGATCTAATGGGGGTGGTCCTGCTTTTTTTGGCAGGGGGTTGGACTAGATGACCTCGTGGGGTCCCTTCCAACCCTATGATTCTATGATTCTTCAGTCACAGTCCAGAATCTGGTCCATGCATGAGTATATTATAGATTGTCAGACTGAAAATCAGACAAGCAACCCCACAACATGAAACAAATTGCTGCTCCCAGTTATGAGTAACAGAAGAATTTGGTTCTGTATGTATTTCAGTGGCATCAACCTTTGTGTTTTCCCTCACCCACATGCTCTCTCCAGGCAGGGTATGTCCATTCCCACCTGCCTCTTGCTTCCTTCTTGCAAACCACCTACTAGAGTCTCAAGAGATATAGTAAATATTTTCTCACGGTCAACCATCTCAATTTTCTTTACTCCCAAACATGGCACAATAATATGGATGCTTTTTAAAGTGCCATTTCTACTACAGTGCTTTTCCTAGATTCTTCTCATCTTGGGTGAATTTACAGATTTTTTTGTTGTAGAACTTAGCACTTTTAAACAACTAGAGAAAGAAAATGCTAGATTGAACATCTAACAGCAATAAAACCAAAGACATCTTGCTATACACTGTCATTTACATTTCAGATTTAATGTGAAATATGCTAGAAATGAGCAAATATTTGTTTTAATTTGACCCATCTGTTAAATGAAATACAAAAAAGTACTGCTAAATCAACATATTTAAATTCAGCGATTTGTAAACAATTTATGTTTGTTTTTTCAGGGTTAAAATTGTCCTCAAGCATAATTCTTATGAAATACGCAAATTAAATTGCATTGTATTATTCTCATGGATGCAGGCCACGGTTTTTTCCTCTTCAGTTCATTTATTTATTTCCTAGTCAAGTTAATTAGTGAGACTCATATTTTTAGGAGCCGTTTGAAATATGTTGTAGAAATCATTTCAGGAAAATCATGAAAGCTTTTTCCCAACACCCCCAGGAAGCTGGTTGCACACAGAAAATGTTAGATATCAATATTCAGGGAAGTCGCCATTAAGTGCCCATCAAAATTGCTTTCATTTAGCTTTTTAGTACTCTTTTTGCACATGACCCAACCTTGACCCATCTCCAACTTTACAGACAGAGAACAAAATTAAGAGGAGGTGGGGGCTGTTAGGCTAGCAGACCAGGTGCCAGCTCTTACCAAGGCTGTAGGACTCAGCCAAGCACTGACACATTCATTGCTGGAAACCAGTCTGTGTCACCTGTTTATCAAGATGGTTAAAATGGGCATTGGATTTATAACCCAGGGACTATGAGAAATGCTTGCAAGTTGCTGCAAGCATTAATCTCATTTCTAATATCTTTATCATCTGCAATAAGGTGATTTAAGTTTTTGCTTTATAATTGTTAAAAAAAGGCTGCTTTTTTGAAATTACGACACTGTCAGGAGAGGTTCTCTCCTTCACGAAGTCTATCAAAACTAAAGCAGCCATTGCAGAGCATTACAATACAAATGTTTTGTTAAATTGCCCCTTCTCACCCACGAAGAGGCTACCTGCTGAAAGGGGTCATGCCAGCAATTTGAATTATTGAAAGAAAGAAATAAAAGGGGCTGACAAAGATTTTCATCTCTCTTTTGCTGTTGATTCTCACACAGCTGGAGCTATGAACAGAAGCAGATACACCCACAGCTGACCTAGGTTAGCCCTAACACGTAATCAGGGCTGACAGATTGCTACAACTCCTTCACCTTTTTGGCACCACTGACCAACTCATTTGTGCATATATGAGTGTCTGCTTTAACCTGTAATAAAACAATTTTTTTCCCCTCAGTTAGTTTACTACAGCATTAGCTACAACCAGGACTGGCTTAATGCAGTGGCTATAAGTGGCTGACGTCCCAGGTCCCAACATAAAGGGGGACCCTAGGTTCCAGCCCCTAAGACTCCTGCCTAAACCCCCTCTGCCTTCCTCAGTGCTGGCTGGCCTTGGGGGGCACTGGGAAAGCCCCTCCCCTGCTGGTGCTGGCATGGGGGGGGGGGGCAAACAGGCTCTATGGTCCCACCCCAACCTCAAGCCAGCTGGTTTGCCCCTGGCTGCACCACAGGCCAGGTGACATTGCACACCAGCTGGCCCCACCATCAGGGACAGACCAGCCAGAGCAGAGCCAGGGCAAAAGGGGCCTCTGCCCCCGGCTCCCCCCCACCCCAGTGGCAGCCCACCCACAGGCTGCCATGATGGATTCTAGGGCCTCAGGTAGGGGCCCCATGGCAGGTGGAGGGCCATCCATGGTGGAGTTAGCCTAGGGCCCCCAAGGCCAGTTAATCCAGCCCTGGCTACAGCGTTGTTTTTTATGAATTGACATGAGTGAGTAGCTGGTCTCTTGGGACTGGGAGCAACCTGAGTATTTTGTGATCTCAGTGATAGTCAGTCGGTACACATCCAGGTCCAGCTTGCCTCAGTGCAAAGATAGCTCCCTGGGGCACCTCAGTTTATCTGTGACTCCATAGTAAGGCTGTTATATTGCTTTATTTCACTCTTGCTACCATGTTGGTAAAATCTAATTACAGTTTGAGGTGTCTTCCCTGGCTTCTTGACAGTCTGCCATGACATTGGCACCAAAGGCCATAAGACACTCCAGACAGTGTGAGGGGGGTAAATGGAAAGAAAAGCCATAATGATTTAGTAGCACCTCCACATCCCTCTAGAGCTTTTTGCAGGATTGAGGTCTCGTACTGGACTTGAATGTAGTTGTGGACAGCTTGTGAGAAGCAAGTTACACAGATATTTGAAAGATCCCACCGCATCAAAGACCTTAAAACAGAAATGCTCTCTCCCATGGAGCTCCCTCATCTTCAAAAGGGTCTGACAAAGTGGGATTATTTCTCACGAAAGCTCATGCAATAAATCAGTTAGCCTTTTAAGTGACACAGGACTCCTTGCTTCTTTTGCTGAACTAGACTAGACTAGACTAACACGGCTGCCCCTTTGAACTTCCCAAGTTAAATGGTATCAAAATTTGTATATAAATTCTGCTACCCCTTTGGACCTTTTAATTTGGTGATTGAAATATAATCAGGAGTAAGGTTAGATCCTGTCTACAGTGTCATTTTGAACTGAATGAGCAGTTCTCATACAGATATAAGAAACCAGAGAAAAACTGGGTCTCTTTTCACTATAGCTGTAACTCTTGGTTATCTGTTTCTGTCCCTCGATTCCATAGACTTCTAGAAAAGGCTTGCTGGACTGCAGATAGCAGCAACAACATGACTAGCTAGGAAAATATGGGACAGACGGAATCTCTACAAGGTTTTCTAAGTGAAGCAGCCTATTTATTTCAACCCCCTCCCTGTGGTAGCAAGCAGAACACCACAGCTTCACTGAAATCCTAGCTTGTCTGTGCAGTTCATCCACTAGCTTGTCCATTTACTATAGCCACTGTTGTATTAAGCCAGCAAAACAAGGATTTGCTGCAATTCAAACAAGACATGATTAAGAGCACCGCTAAGACCCTCAAGAGAGGGTGGAGACTACATGGATCACAGCCTGGAAAGGTTCTGAGCTGGTGAAATGACAACTTGATTAGTTTTAGTCTGACAAACGTGGTGAGAGAGAGATCTGAATCAGACATAATTCCAAGGTTACGGGCCTTCAAATAAGACTGGAGAAAAAGAACAAAACAAACAAGGGCAACAGCAACCTGTGAGACCAAATGAGCTCTCTAGCCCAGTTTCAATCAATTGACATTCAACTTAAACACAAACAACAATTGACAAAGTTCAGCAAAGGACACTTGCTAGTTAGCATTCTGAACAAAAGGACATACATCAAAACTGGGCTAAGTCTTAGTGTTAGAAACAAATTTTTGCAACAGCCACAGATTCAGGAATTTAAGAAAAAGAAATCCCAGCTAAAACAGTTTAAAAAAAAAAAAAAGTCAAGTCAGTATCCACCTAACCTGCCCTAGCAGATCACAATACCACAGCGAGGTTAGCTTCATTCATCCACACAGAGAGGAACACAATGTGGAACCAGGCAGTATAAACAACAAAAAGTACATTGGCTTTTACTTTGCAACCCCCCTTCTCATTGTTTTAATGCAGTAAAATGTTAATACAGACACAGACAATGGAATTGGGCTTTTTATATATATATCATTTAAACTTTAAAATTTAAAAAAAGGAACAAAAAGGGAAAGCTGAAAGGCAACAAATTAACTAAAACACAGCCATGACTTTTGCAAAGAAAGCAAAAGGAATCAAATGGAATGAGAACCCTTTCTTCGGGCATGCTGCACATCCGAGATAAACTATTCATTTTACATTCCATACCAGCTTGGTATCAACTCACTTCAATTGCTGAAAATCATTTTTATCAAGAATAAAAAACCAGGAAAGTGAGGGACTAGAGAGAGTGATTTATTTACCTGTATGAATAATAATCTTATATTTGGGACCTGTGTCACACATTGCAATGCACATTTGGGCCTTGGCGGGTGAAGGATATACCTCTATGTTTCTTCCCGAACCCTACAAATAAAATATGCTCTTACCTAGGAAGATGATGGTCTGTTTTCTAGAGCTCTTGCCCTCCATGCTCTCATTTTTCCTTAAATAGCATCCCTGGTCAACTTGTGCCCCTTTAACTGCCACAGTCCCTTTCTTGAGGACCAGCAGGGTTTTCATCATGTTGCGGCACATGAAGGCCACAGACATCAGCACCACAAGGTACACAATGAAGGCAGTGAAGATGCTGGATTGGAAGACAGTCCACTTAGAAGAAAGATTTGTGCATATAGTCATGTTGTGCATCAGGTCAGACCAGTGATGTCGGGAAGTAGATGAGGCACAGGGTGTCACCCCTCGGTGACCCTGGACAGCTTTTAGAGGGTATTCAGTGCCCATTGCAAAAAGCAGAGGGAGGGCCACCAGGATGGAGATGATCCAGACAAAGGCAATGAGTATCTTCACCTTATGGGGTCCAGAGAAAGCCTTGAACTTGAAAGGGTGACAGATGGCAATGTACCTCTCAAAGCTGAGGGTGGCCACGTGCAGTATGGTGGCATAGCTACAGGCCTCAAAGAGGAAGCAGTACAGTTTGCAAATCACATTGCCATTGGGGGTGGAGAAGGGGCTCCAGATCATACTGAAGAACTCTACAGGCATCCCCAGCAGAATGACTAGCAAGTCAGAACAGGCCAAGCTCACCATATGGTCTGTGACCTCTTTCTGCAGATAGCCTTTCCTCTGCAACACTTTGGTGGTCTGGATAGTGATGCTGTTACCAAGGATCCCCGCCACAAAAATAAGAGCATAGATGAGAGCAAGAGTAATCTTGATCCACAGTGCAACCTCAAAGTCTGGGACATGACTGTGATCAATCACCTGAGAGCAATTCACCTGGCTGCTTTCCTGAGCCATGACCCAAATTCAAAGGAAGGACTCTGCTCTACTTCCCAAACTCCTCCAAAGTTTAAAACAAAGCAGTAAATAGATTCCTTTTTCTCCCTTCACATTCACAAGCTGCTACAAGTAGGCTGCCATGAAAGGGGCTCCACAAGTCACACCTGAATCAAGGCTAGTTTTATTGCTTACAGAGGTTCTGTCAATAATCCAGTACAGGCTGGTAGGAAGGAGACAGGGTAGCTCTCAGCATGCATTCACCTTTTCTCATGACGAATGAAACATTTCTTTTCATTGTTCCTTCTCTCCCTTCTGCTGAAATCAGTTCTGTTTTCTTAAACACTGCAGGCTCTGAATTGCAGCCCCGGCTGGAACCTCTTCCATTCACCACAGCAAGCTCGGAGAGAAAGATAAGGGTGTAGCTGCTCTTGTTTAATATTAACCTGGGGTGAAGGCGGAGACAGAATATGGTCACTGACTAGCAGTCAGGTGATTAGAAGAAAAATGCAATAGACTTTCAAGACAAGCAGCTTCCTCTTCCTGAAATCAGATCTCAGTTGTAAGAGGCCTTTCCCTGTTGAATCTGTGCCAGCCAGGCAACAAACAAAGGTGGGGATTGTGTAGCAGGTAGGTGCTGAAAAGAGAAAGAAATCAATTCACTGTTTCCACCTTTGCTTTGACCAGGATTCAGGCTTTTTCCCTATGCTGACTTTATCCTCCTTTGTTGCTGTGTTTTCTATTCCCTTTAATCACTACATTCCTCATGGAGAGTTTTGATGCAGTGGAACAAAATGAAGGGGGCCTATGCTCCAGTTGAGGCATAACTTGTTTGATTTCAGTGGAAACAAGTTGATTTACAATCACAGAGGAGCTGATCTAGTATTTTGGTTGCAGCTCACCATAAACAAATAGGTTGCTATAAAGCAGGTGTGGCCAAACTGTGGCTCAGGAGCTGCATGTGGCTCTTGAATGAAAAAGTGTGGCTCACAGAAGAACATCAGCCAATCAATTTAGGAGCTAAAAGTATATGGCTATAGGCTTCAATGTGGCTCCTGAAGGTTTAATAATCAACTTGTGCAGCCTTGAGTTCCATAAGTTTAGCCACCCCTCCAAAGTAAATAAATAAATTACTGGTGTTGAGCTGGTGGGTTTTTAAAATACATGTTTAGACTGTAAAGGGTGTTCTAGAAGGTTTTAATGCAAGTCACACTCTGGGCATAAACAGATTGTATCTCTTTACAGTTCCATTTTTTCCTGCTATATAAATAAAAATAATACAGATAGCCATCCTATTCATGCTCAGCCCTTCCAATAATCATGACTGGCAGGGATTAGACTGTATTGTGACTCCCCTGCTTCACCCCAGAGGGTATAAATTTAATACCTTGTTTAGTTTTAGTTTCACTCCAGGATACTAAAAGCTTCTGTGGACACATGTTTAGGGGACAGCATGGGTTAAGAGAGCTTCCCCTTACAATGCTAGTTGCTTCTTCCACAATGACAGGATAACTTTAGCAGCTGTAATCATGCAAGGTCCTGTATGATGAGCTGTTCTAATACTAAAGGTAAGAAAAGTGGGTTCAAACAGTAATTTTTATTAACTAGAGATGTTCAGGTCACGTTTTATCTCAAGATAAAAGAGGAGCGCTAGAAAAATATTAAGCAGCTCCTCACATTCAGTGGTTATCTCTGCACCTAGGCAGCCCAAGTACCTAATGAACAAAGGATACCCATAACTGGATAATCAGCACCTCTTTCAGTGGATTATTTATGCAGTCCCGTTTCAGAAAAAACACCTCAAACCTTGCACAACTTCAAACCTTGTAGCCCCAGTCATCTTTCCTTATGTTTGATAATTCAAATTTGTTCTGCTCAGACAAGCTTTCTATTATTACCCAATTTCTTTCACTTAATTTTACTTTATAAAAGTGTGAACAAAGATTACATATGCATGACTGACTCTTAGAAATGAAGCTAATTAAAATTTGCTGCTTACCATCAAAGGGAGGAAAGAGAAAGAAAGGGGGTCCAATAGGATTAGATCTCCCCCTTTGCCACACCAATTATAAAATGCATATGCAATTTTGCAGTTTTCAATATTATCTTTAGAATATACACAGTGTTTATTAACTTTCTTTATTGGAGATGAGGTACCACAGTGGGAATAGGAATGGAAAGTGAATATGTCAGTACCCATAAATTGAGACCATAAAAAAATAGTACATAGGAACTGCCATATTAGATGAGAACAATGGTCCATCTAGTCCAGTATCCTCGAAGGAATTTCTGAAAGAACCAGCATGAATAATTATGCAATAATACATATACAGGGGAAACGTCTTCCTAATCACACAGTTAATGATTGAGTCCAACATGAAGGTTGATAGCTCTTACATAATTTTATACCAAATAGTATAGCAGCAAATTACAGCCTTATTCATATGAATGTCTAATCTTTTGGAAAGGGGGTAGCCATGTTACTCTGGTTCAGTAAAACAAGCCAGAAGTCCTGTGGCACTTAAAGACTAATGAATTTATTTATTTGCGAGAGCTTTCATGGGAGAAAATCCCACTTTGTCACTTCTTCAAAGCATCTGACGAAGTGGGATTTTTCTCTCACGAAAGCTCATGCCATAAATAAATCTGTTAGTCTTTAAGTGCCACAGGACTCCTTGCTTGTTTTGTTAATCTTTTGGAAGAATGTTATTAAACTGTTACTCTTAAGACTATCTTGTGACAGCGAGTACCACTGGTAGATTAATCAGCCAGTGAATGACAGTAATGCAGGAAGTTCATAAAAATGATTATGTGCACACAAGCAAATAAAATTGACAGTCTAGCTGTAGCCTGCCCTCACCATAGCCCAGTTAACATTAACTCCTGCAATGCTGGATTTGTTTGAGAAGATACTACCAGTGATGGAAGGCCATACATGGCAGTAAGGCTTATGTAGCTTGGGTTTGCGGTCTGCTTTAATTCCCTTGTGACTTTAGAGCAAGTCTACACTAGAAAATTAAGTCAACCTAAATTACATCAACATATAGCCACCACAGTCTTTAAATTGTTTTTACATGACCACACTACACTTCTGTTGGTGATGTATGTCCTCACTGGGAATGCTAGCACCAATTTAACTATCAGTGTGGGACACTGTGGGACAGCTTCTGAAAGGCAGCCATCATCAGTGTAACCAACACAGTGTCTAACTAGTCACACTACAACTGTATAATGCTAACACTGCATCAGCCAAACTATAGCAACCCAAGCACCACATCTTGTGCAGAAGTGGGATTAGTAAATTGGTGTAATGGGCAAGTTACAGGGGCAGGAGCTACATTTTAGTGCATTTCCCAAACTGTATTCCATGAAACATTGGTGTTCCACACAATGAAATAGGAGATCCATGAGAAAAGGGCCCGTTGGGGCCCTTTAACATCTGTCCTGCACACAGCTGCAGAAGGGAGTGGCCTGGCTGGAGAGCTGCATTTGGGAGATGGCATCAGCCCCTTTCAGATAAGATGGGGGCCGGTGACAAGGTTGGGGAGCCCCTTGGTGTGAGTCAGAGCAGGCCTTGGGGAGCCCTTGAGTGCTGGAGGGCAGTGGGGGTGGAAGGGGACCCCGCATGGGGGAAGAGAAAAGAGGGGTAAGAAAAGGGAGCTGACACATGGGGAAGGGGGGAGAAGAGGAGCCAATGTTCAGGGAAAAGACAGAGGAGGGAGGGAAAGGAGCTGGCGTGGGGAATGACAAGGGAGAGAGGACCTGGTGCACATGGAAAGGGAAAGGGAAGGAAGGGGTCGGCAAGCCCACGCAGTGGCATGGCACTGGAGGGGGCCAGGGACCGGGTCAAGGAGCTGACAGAGAAGGGGAGCCTGCACTATGCATGCTGAGGAAGGAGTTTATCTTTCATAAAAATGTTTTTTAAGCTTTATGGAAGGACAATCCTTTTTTTAAACAAAATTGTCCTTCCTATTTTTGTACACAAAAAGAACACTAACCATCTTTCTTCCACTGTTAGGTTGTTTTGGTTTGACTTTGTACTTAATTTTTAATTTTTATACTCAGTTGTAGGGTTCTTAACCATCCTTCTATCAGAAAGACAATTGTTCATTCAGATGATTTGCCTTCATTCTTCCCTCTTTATTATTTTTGTTCTTTGTAAAATAAAAGGCATCCCAATGTAAACCTAATTCTTTTAAATCAACTTTTGAGCAATACATGTGGCAATTTTTCAGTATGAACACCTTCCCCAGCCCCTCGTGTCCCATCCCCCCCCCCCCAACTAGCAGGTATATGTTCCATCAGTATAGTCCAAACCCAGAATTGTTCCATGGCCAAATTAGTTTAGGAAACACTGGGGTAGACACTTACACTAGCTCGATGTTAGCTGTCTTATGTCAACTTAATTCTGTAATGTACAGCAGGCCTCTGTTCTAGTGAGCTGCTTAACTGACAGATCACTTAAGAAAAGTCATCTACCCCACAGAATAGACACTGCACAGGTAATTGCAATGCAACCTTTACCCCATGCTTGCTTTACAATGCATTCTGCCCGTGATCTGGAAAAACCACCAGTAGGAAGTGAAAGGATAGAGCAGTTTCCTTGCCATTCAATTCTTGGCCAACCTGCTCTCTTGTTAAGAGCCCAGTCCTGCAAAGTGTTCATGAGCTCTAGTGGGACACTGAGTGTGATAGCTGGTAAGACTTGTAAATGGAGACTGCTCTAGGAACAACAAACTCAACTGACAGATGCCATCACATTTTATAGAAATAGTTTATAGATTGTCTTTCAGGGTGCAAGGAAACCATATAGTTACTGATTCATAAGTACATTTTTCCCCAGCTGTGTTATGCCATGCACACTGAGTGGTTATGGGTGCCCAATTTGCATAATTATGGTTATTTCTCAATTACTATCCACCAGGCTTATCACTGTGGTCTGAATGGCTGACAGCCATTATTAGATTTGTAATATCTCTGTAGAGTTTTTCTCAATAGCCATGTTGTGAATATGCAAATCTACCCTAATTGGCTACTCTAATAACTGGTGTGATTGTCTCCAATGTTCAAGGTGCTTCACGAAAACAAATCACTTCATCATCTCACTTCCTCTGGCTGAAAAACTCCAGAACCTAAAGGAAAGAGGAATGACATCTCTGAAGCAAAAATGAGGCTGTGAAGGTCTCTCTGTTTGCTGAAGTTACAAATATTTCTGACCCACTTCCTTCTCCCCTCACAGTTTTGCTCTCATCCTCCAGTATATTTGTCACTCATTTGTCTTGACCTTATTTGTTTGCAGACGAAGAATCAGAGACTTCTCCAAGTCACCTCTGAAACACAGATACTGCAGTTAATCTGAACACTCATTCAGAAGCCATGTCTACACTTAGAGCAAGGGGCTCAAACTTGCAGCCCATGGGCCACATGCAGCCCCTAAAGTTATTTCCTGAGGCCTGCGACAACACTAGTGCTATTGATATTTTCAATATTATTTCATGAAAAGGTTTCAGTGACGTGCCCTGAGGCTAATGTACTAGTCCTCATGCGGCCCTCAGGGTGATTTAAGATTGAGGCCCCTGACTTCAGGGGCTGTAGCAGAACAGCTATAGCTTTGTAGTAGTGCTGATATAACCCCAATGCATAGATTAAGCCTATACAGAAGGAAGGGCTTTTTCTATCAAAGTAGGAATAGCACCTCCTTGAAAAATGATAGCTGGTTTTACAGAAAGAAGATGCTTCCATTGACCTACATTCAGCTACACCAAGGATTAGGTTGCTTTAACTACAGCACTCAAGTGGGTGGATTTTTTCATACCCCTGAACACTATAGCTATTTTGACTTAAGTTTTAAGTGTAAATTAGGCCTTAGTGACCTATCCAGGCAGGAAAGATGGTGTGGTTTTGGGGACTGTGCCTTTAATGGCTAAGATTCTCAGAAGAGTCTGGGTAGCATGCTGTAAAGTTCATGCTGTTATGCACTGCCAGTTGGAGCCAGACACAACATAAACTAAAGACTAGTCTACACTTAAGACTTACAGCGGCACAGTGGTGCCAATGCAAGAGCATGTAGCCATGTTATGTCAACAGGAGAGAACTCTCCTGTCAGTATCATAAAACCACCTAAGCGAGTGGCAGTAGCTATGTCAGTGGGAGATGCTCTTGTACACACAAGTGCTTACGCTCACCAAGCTTGTGTGCATAGCCCTGGAAATCCACAGATACCCACCTGATATCTGCATCCATGGATATCCACACCCCATTTCATGTGGCTCTCTGTTGGATGATCACAAAGTTTGGGATGTCTCTGACTTGGGGCAGTGGCCAGCCACAGATGCAGAAAGCAGTTGACCAGCTGTTAGGCTGCTGTCAGGAAGGCCAGTCTGATCAACTGTTATATGACAGGGTGGGAGTCAGTCAGCTCTTAGGCAGCAGGCAAGTGAGATGGCAGGGTCTCAGCTGATGTTTGGAAGTGAATGTGGGTACATCTCAAAGAAGGAAGGTGGATTGTGGTTGGGTAGAAGTTTATTCCTACAGATGCAGAGGTGATGTTGGTGGGCATATTTGTATCTCTGCAGGGCTCTACTTACATTGCTTAGGGTTGTTTTTTCTGGTTTGAGTGGAAAAATAGAGCAGTTAAAAGCTCTAACAGTGTGAAATTCTCAGTACATGTGGAAGACAATTGGAGAAAGTTCAGACAGTGCTTTGCTCTGTATCTGCCAGCCCTGGCTGCCAGGAATAAGAAAATATTCAGAAGGGAGCCTTACTTTTGACAGTGACTGGTTCTGAAGCATCTGATGTGTTCCAGTATTTATCAGTTAATTCAGGCAGAGGATGGAACTGTGGTACAGAAATCTGAGATGTATTGAGAAGTGAGATACATGAAAGATTTTTTTTAATCACAATGTACCAAAGAAAGGTGAAACTGTGGAAAAGCACGTAACTGATCTGGGGCTGAAAAAACAATGTGACCATTTGGGGGTGTTAACCGAGTCCCTGAGAA
Source organism: Podocnemis expansa (assembly GCA_007922195.1). Taxonomy (NCBI): domain Eukaryota; kingdom Metazoa; phylum Chordata; order Testudines; family Podocnemididae; genus Podocnemis; species Podocnemis expansa. The sequence goes on along the minus strand of ML681984.1, from coordinate 16,652,646 downwards.
GAGACTGGCTCATGATTGAATTTGGGAGCAAAAACCAACAAAAAAATTAAGAGGAGACTGCTGGAAGATGCAGAATTAACCCTTAAGAAAGCATCTATAATTTGCCAATAAAAAGCATCCAGTCCAAAATAAAGCTTATGGAAAATGGGCAGTGCTTTGACACAGTACACAATTGAAAATCCAAAACACTACAAGAAAAGAGACGTGAAGCACAAAGGTTTGCAGAAGTCAGAATTGGAGTCCAGCAAAAACAGCACTTGGAGCTGCACATGTTGTGGCATCCACACAACCCACAACAATACCCAGCCTATGAGAAAAAGAAGGAAAGAAAAGCGATACTTGACATCACTTTGCAAGAGATGGCACATATCAACAGCATCTGCGCAGTATGGACAGAGGGGACTACAACAGCACCAGTACTTCAGAAGAATTCTTCATGGGCACAATGGATGACATGGCAGCAGAGGATGGTTGTACTACAAATCTGAAAGCAAATGGGATAGTCATTAATTTTTAGATTGTACACTGGTCAACAAGTTAATGTGCTTCCAGAAATACCATTAGCAACTGTCTCTCAAAAAAAAGCCCTGGGTAGAAGGTAAAACTCAGGGTTTATAGAGATGAGCTTATCCTTACTATGTGAACTGAATGTGTGAATAATAAACTGGAAAAGATACAATATGTAATCATACCAGGAAAAAAGCAACAATTAAAGTTAAGTGTCAAATGCTTGGTTTTATGAAGATGATGTACTCATAGGAAGAACTAGGGATCAAATTACTCAAGGAAGAGTTTCAGGACATCTTCCAGTGGAGAGTTTCCCTATCCCCAACAGGACAGCTGAAAGAGCCAAACTATACCACTACTTGTGCCACTAGGGACATTCCGCTGTTCCCTAAGGCAATGTTTAAAAGGTTGAGCTGGACAGGCCAATTGCTCTGGGAATCATACGGCAAACTAGAAGCAACAGGGTAGGTACTGTAAGAAAAATTATATGTAATCTCTTCTGTAGGACAGTGAGAAAGGTGCTAAAGTGTAGGCCTCGTTGGAGCCGTGGGTTGCTATGGTAGTGGGGTCGTTTCTCTGGCAAGTCATGTATCTAAGTTTCTTTAACAAGCGGCCTAGAGTTGATAGTTAAAGTGTGTTATCTCCCCTTTCTCATGCTTTTTCTCCTGACCATCTGGACAAGGAATGTAAGCTAGACTGTCTGTCTTTGTTCTAACTGAAAAGGGAGTATTACCTCCTATCTCCTGCTCACCCTTCTTGGCACCACAGCCTCACAAGAATGTAAGGTCAGCATCTCTAGGCAGAAATTAATGAGTTTGCAGGTACTGTGGCTGCCCAGGATAATGCCAATGATGTCAGCAGTAAACAGAGGCGGGGATAATTATATGCATTCTTTAATCATTAATATGTATTTAATAATATGAATGTAACCATATAAGGGTCTCTAAAACATTGTCAATCATGTAAGCATTATCATATTGTACTGGATAAAAGTGTTGTAATGCTGCCCCTCGGGGCTCTCTCTTGCACTCGAGTTGTTGGGGGGCCCTGCTCAGAGGGGCTAGCACTTCTTTGCTGCCCTCTGATGCAGTTCCTTTTGTTATTCAGCTGAATAATAAATCCTGAACCACACCTCGTTCTCTGCTAATTTGAGTCTCAGCTGGGAACGGGCCTTCATCACTGGGGAGGATTGGTGGTCTCTCTTTCCAGGTTGAGAGCCCTGATTAATTTGTCCCCCACAGTACCTGTATAGTCCATCATAGAGGGAAAAGAAGATACAAATCTGCATATTAGTTTTACTCTTGTGTCCATCTATGTGTAAAAAGGGAACATTTCCCACTACTTACAGGGGAAGAAATTTTGGGGGGAATGGCTGTTTTACCAGGTGCCTTTAGAAAACAGAGCCCACATCTGTGCATATTCAAAGTACAAATAATTGTTGTCAGAGGGCACAATGGTCACATACATGATGTTTTGGTTTGGGGGAAAACAACAGAAGAGCATGACTAAAGTCTCTGTGCAGCTTTAGAAAGAAGCAGGGCTGCTGGACCTAAAGATAAACAAAAATGTAAATTCCTTGTAATGGAAATAACCTCTCTCACAGCTATGTTAACTGCAAGGTGTGTAGGTATATCAGAGTAAGCTTGAGGACGCTGGCAACATTTTATCCCCAACAGACAAAGAATGGTACAAAGATTACATAATTCACCACTGTAAGGAAAGAAATGTGTACCTGGTCTAGCTTCTTAAACCAGCAATGTGAGAGTGCTGCTGACATGGACTGGAAATCTTAAGAAATTTGAGAAACTGAAGTAGTTAAACAAACAGGCCCAAATCCTGAAGTACTATTGCAATAAGTACAGAACTAAGTTATGCACAATACTTCCAAGGAGCGTTTTGGCCTCTTGTCTTAAGGCAGTATGGTCAAAATTATGCACAAGCAGCTATTTTTTCAAACTAAGGTATGATCTGAAAATTAAATACAAACCTAGGAGAGATTTGGTGGTTGTAGATATATAGCCTAAAGCATTTGACTGACATGCAATGAAGAAAAGTCGAGAGCTAGATGTTGTGCATGTCAGTCTGGTTCAAAAATTACCCCCCCCCAGGGATCATGCTCATCTCAGAGAACATTTGGACTGTGATTACTAGAGCTACTGCTCAAGATGACATTGTGCATAAAGTAATTAAAGGTGTTAGCACAAGGTCATTGAGATGGCATGTTCTCCCCTATTATCAATATAAAAGGGAGTTCTCAGTCCCAAATGAAAGGCACTAATATGGTGTTTCCTAGGATGTTACAGCAAATGTGTTTAAAAAAAACTACAAGAAGGTATTTAGGGACTCAAAAAAAAAAAACAGATGGACTAGTGATATTTTATACTCACCTCAAATGAACAATGATATTGAGGAAGCTTGTTAAGGCTAGCTGAAAATGCCAAATATACAGGCCTAGTCAAGTTCCAAAGGGGTAGCCATGTTTAGTCTAGTTCAGTTAGGCCAAGTCAAGTGGTAAGAGCCCATGTTGGTGGCACAGGAAAAATTGTCCCCCTGGCTCAAAACAGGCATAGGTGCATTTATACCAATTGGAAAAAAAAAAACAACTTTGAACTGATCCTTGAGTATCTTCTCTTTCTGTATATTAAATTAGTGTTGGTTTGATTTTTGTTTTAAGTGCTGTTAAGTCTTGGCTTGGAAGGGATGTGCCATTGGCTACTAGATGATTTTCTTTCTGGAAATAAGCTAGACATTGTATGCACAATATTCAGTTTATTCAGTGATTTTGGGGGTTATATTATCAGGTCAGAGTATATCATCAGTTTGATGGATGCCTTATTTATTATGTCATCATGAGGCCCTATTCAAAATTGTATGTTGCATAATAAAAGACAAACCCTACTACAAATTAGCTAGTCTAAATACACAGGACAGACAAGGGAACAGCAATACTTCTTTTCTCCCAACCTGTATTATAGATTGGGCAGTAAGATTTACATAATATTACCTAGGAAATCTGTGGAAGAGCTGAGTACTAAACATAGATCTCCTGAGTCCCAGTCAGCTGCCTACCCCTGCAAGATCCTTCTTTCTCCTCTTACATGCACACAAGCAAAAGAACCTGTAGCTTTACAGATTTAAGAGCCACAAATGTATAAGCTCACCTTTCCACAAAAGTTGCTTTGACATATTTCTTTTTAATAAAAATTAAAATAATGGATGCAAAACACACGCAAATTTTATTTTGGTTCAGATTTTACTCTGGCCTCCATCAGCCTGCCATTGTATTTTTTAAAAAGCAAATCCTGTTCTGATCACATAGGATAATAAATACACTTGTTCTAGACACAGCCTTCTCTTTCGTAGACTGTGTTGCCCACCCAGTGTATTTGTCCCTGACATGAGGGTTGAGTTATGAATTGTTGTCAGAAGTTGTGTGCATCTTCCCATTATTGGTCCATGAAAGGGTTAAAATTTCCTCACTGGAGAGAGGAGAGAATTGCTTCATCTCACAGAGACTGAAGTAGTTGCTGTGTATGGAAGGAAAGGCATTCAACTATGACTTATTAAAAAGGAAACATGATGGGTTGGATTTGGTGGTTGAGACAGGTGAGGCCAGAGTTCTGTGGGACTAGAGGGGACTTTTTTTTTTTTTTACACCCTAAATCAAGGGATCAAGTTTATTTATGCCCTTCCTTTAGCTAACAGCAATATTTATAAGTTAAAAACAATGCTACCCCTCCAATCCCATAGAACAGTGAGCTGGCCATACAGACAATGTTTGTTATGAAATCAACTGTATGTCTTTAAGACAATGGCATACGAGCACAGAAAATTACCACCTTTAGCCATGGAACACAAGCTTAGGTACACCAGTGCAGAACACATTTATCACTGTCTGTTTTCTGAACTTGTTTGTCCACATGAATATTTAATGGCTTTCAAATAGATGTCAAGCCACCTGCTCAAGTCAAAGCTTTGTCATTTTTTTAAACCCATCTGTTACATGTGCCCGTAACATCCCTAACTGAGCTTGGGGCAGGTTTTGCATCTAAAATACTGGTTTGGGCCAGAGTTTATAAGAGTTTCATCCTTTTGTCTATAGCACTATAGCTTCATGCAGGCCTGCTGAATTTTTTACTGTAATGGCTTTAGCTTACAAAGCTTAAGAGAACCATTGTCAATGTGCATCATTGCTTGACCCTATCATCTTCACAGAGTACAGTTACAGAACTACAGGTTTAATATTCCAATTCCTTGGAAAAGACATGGTTACACACATCTCATCCATGTTTCCAAACTCTCCCGTTTCTTGCAAACGCCCTTGGGTCTGTTTTTCAGAGAAATGACCATAGGCCCACTTTGAGCTCTGCCTTTTCTGAGGCAAAGAATTGCTGTGGTTTTAAGCTGGAACCCTGCCAGAGGAAACAATGAAATCCTTGCTAACACTCATCTCATTTGTCCTTTTGTTTCCAATACTTGAACTCAGAAACTGAGCTGAGTAGATAAACAGCCATTTTGCATACATTTCAAAACTCGGCTGGTAAGGTTTATACTGAAGGATAGTCTTCAGCCTGCTAGAAAGCAACCCATGCCAGCTGTGTCACTTCAACAGGATGTTTCTCTTACCTGGTTCTCATTTACAATAAATAGCAGATCTCTACATCCACAATACTCCACCACTCATTGAAATGAAATGATTTACAGTTTTGTAGCTCCTTTCCTTTCCAGTGGTTTAATAACCATTAACTAATTCAAGCATTAAATTCTCCTATGAAGTAAGTAAAGGCTGGATAGGGACAGGTTCATCTACTACAGAAATAATAGTATTGCAGCTGTTTAATTCAGCAGTTCTGCATATGTACAGGGTATCCTATTCAAAGAAACTTCAGAGGAAACAAGTAGAAGAATGTAAATATCAGGGTTGAAATTTGTCCAGAACACAGGAAGGTCATCTCTTCTTGTAAAAAGCACAATGGGATTTTTAATATCTTAGCCAAAAGACAAACCCTCCAGACTGAGTATGTCTTCACTGCAGACAACCTTGGTGATCAGCTCCCAGGTCTGAATGCTCAGGTTAGCCTAGCCCGGGTGTTAGCAGCCACATTGCCCTGCCATGCCTTAATTACTGTGTTCTCAGTGCCTTCACCCACATGTTACTAGGATTTCTGTAAGCTCAACCCGTGGCCATTATGCTGCAGGAAATTAAGGTACTCTGATTCTTTCCTAGTGAATTGTTGGGTTGGGGATCTTTTATTTCCTTTTGAAATATCAGGGAATTGTGGGAAGGCACTGGAGAGACTGCCAGCAATTAAATGGTTTAACCTGTGTCCTCTTATGCTACCAGTGTGAGTGAAAGTCACACCCGATACAGTTCTAGACAAGTTGGCTAGCCTGAGTTGAAAGCATCACTAAACTTGGGTTACAGATTTGTGTGTGTCAATGGGAGGAGAGTTAGGGATAACATCTAAGTAAGAACCTGAGTTCACATGGCACTGAGAACAAAGCCCCTCTATCACTGATATACTGGGACAATGGTTTAGTTCTGGTTTAGAAGCAGGCATGCCATCTACTTCCTTCAACACTTAAGTGGTCTCTGGAGATTTCTCAGCTAAGCCTAACTAACTTGGGAGGACTGTAATTAAAAAAAAAAAAAGTGGCCACCATAAGAAGTTTAAAAAAAAATCCCACTGTTCATTTGACTTTACAAAACTATAGTTATAGGAATTAAGAAAGCAGCAGGGCACATAGCCCAGTAATTCCCAATCTGTGATCCATGGACCACTGGTGGTCCATAGGGGTATTGCGGGTGGTGATAATGTAATAATCATCCCATGTATCTCTTGATGTTACATTATTTGCAATGTAATTTGCTTCACACACATCCTGATGTAATATAACATTCTCTGAATTTAAATAGTGGTGCTTTTGCATGACATCAGTATGAACTGATGCTTTTCACTCATTTGACATAGCCCATATTTAAGAGTATTCAAGTAAATGAGATAAACATTAACATGGTAAAAACAGATCAGTGCACTCTGTGGTTCATGTTGCCCACTGGAAGAGCCTGCTACTCAGGTAGCAGGACAGCCAGAAACCTCACTGCTCCCTGAAATCCTGGCTGCTGTGGCCCAGATTCCCCACAAGACTTCATATGTAGAAGTAAATGTTATAAAAGGAAAGTAACAGAGTTAGTGGCAGTCTATCACTATATGGGTATTCATAAGTTAATAGCAGGCAGACATGCAAGTCAGTCCAGATTCAGAGCAGAGTGCCATCATTCTCTAGGAACTGGCACTTCACATGTTTGGCGTAGCTATGTCATATATCCATGAAAACCCTCTGCTTCTGACTCATGGGTAATCTCACTTTCTCTGCTTTCAAAAACATTTGATGCCTAAAATCTCCCCTTAAATGTTGGTTTGGTAAATGGGCTATTCTAGCCTACTAAATTGATCCTTGAATAAGCTAAACCCCCACACACAACCAGTGACTGAGTATGTAGTCATATGTTACATTTATACATGCCTATATCTGTGACCATTTCCAGTGCTGGTAGCTAGGGTATTGTAATAAACCTAGAACTCTCTTTCCATTCAAGCAGATTGTGTGATCAGCAGGTTGCAGTGATTTCATGTACCATGTAAATGGAGCTCTTTTAACCATATGTAGGAATGTTAATTGCTGTAGGATTGTAGTCACGTCCTCACCTCAGCAGGGGTGAGGCAACCCCAGTTATAGAGAGTTCAGGGCCTTTAACCCCCAGCAGGGGTAAGGCAAACACCCGGCGGCCGGGATGGTAGCAGGGGAGGGAAGGGGAACGCAGGCCCGCCCGCTCCACTGCGTTCCAGCCCAGGGCCCTAGCCGTGGCAAAGTCACGTGCCACTGGGTCAGCGGGGCTCCCGCCGAAACGCACTGACTCACTGTTGCCCCTGGGCTACTTCCTTCACCTCTCCCCACGGTACCTGGAGTACATCGTCCTTATGGTCTTCCAGGTAGGATCCCCAGGGCATTCCCATCAGGCCCTCACTGTCTTCAGGCAGCAATGCAGGGAACTCAGCCTCCTCGGCCGGTGGCAGTTCCTCCAGGTGACATGGGTCCAGGAGAGCTGGCTCGCTGCCTTCCCCAGCAGAGGGGAGTTCATCCAGGTCCTCCCCGGCGTCAGGCTGATCCCCAGGCTCTCTGTGGAGGGAAGCTCGTCTAGGTCCTCCCCTGGGTGAGTGTTGTCCAGGGGCGCAGCTGACCAGGGTTCCTCCCCCCGACTCTTGTGGGGTGGGGAATCCCGTTGTCTGCCAGGCCTCTCTGGCTCCCGGGAAGGGAGGTCTGTCAGCAGTGGCAGCCACTTTCCTCTATGTTACCTCCATGGCTGTCTGGTCCGGCCCCTTTTATAGTCCTCCCACTCCCTTTGGTCCTCCCTTTGGGTCCGGCCCGGGCTACCCTGCCGGGCCTCTTCTGGCCGGTGGGGGGAGTGCAGGCGCTCAGCTACCTCTCGGCTACTGGGTAACTGCTCCCCTCTGCTACGAGGATAAATTGCACAAGGCTCATGTGGAAATGGCCTGAGTTCTCTCTCCACTCACTTTTTGCTGACTCTTTTCTCTCTCTCAGTTGTTTCTCTCTCTGCTATTTAATGTCTATATAGTGACAACCCAGCAGCATACTGGGTGCTGTCGACAGTTATAGAGACAAAGCCATTGCTCCAAGGAACTTATAGAGATATTTACAAAAGTGACGTGCCTAAAGATGCAGGTAACTTGCAAATGGGGTTTCCACAAACACCAGAGGAGATTACACACCTAATTTCTTTATTCCAAGGACTGTCTTTTTTATTCCATTTGTACAGCATCTAGCACAATGGGGTCCTGGCCCAAAACTGGGGCCTCTCAGTGCTACGATAATAGAAATTATAAATCAGAGGTAAAATATCATGACTCAGATCCCAAAAATAATGATACGTTTTAAAATTATTATATGGGATAGGGTTTTCTGTCTTTTTGATGCTTGACCTATCTGTGCCCATCCCCTATGTGTGCGAGAGAGAGAGAACAATTGTGTTGCACTGGCTCCTGACTGTACAGGCCAAAGTGATTTTGGCCCCTGTGGAAGGAGCTCTCACCTCCACGTCTGCCCATCTCCTGTCCAGCAGTGAATTCCACCCTCCGAATCAATCCTGTCCCTACATTAGTTCAGCTCCCCCAATCCTCCACTAGTTTTGGCTGAACTCTAGCTCCTCCAATCTCACCTCTGCTCCTCCTTTGGGTCTTCACAAACCCCTAGACCCTGAGGGGGGGGTGAAGCTGAGCCTCCTCTCCCACTACCCAAAATAAATGCTGCAGGTAAGGCAGGAGGGAAGTATTCTCCATTACTCATACTTGCTGCTGGATTCATCCTACAGCCTCATCTCCTCTCCTTTCCCCCTCTGTAAGGATGGCTTCTAGTTGCTGAAGGGAGATGAAGCAGGAAATAGATCTTCATGCAGTAGCTCTGTCGGGTTGTTTGGCCCCAGGATGTAGGCATGCAGGGCAAAAAGAGGGAATTCTTCCCTAGATGGGGCTCAGATTCCCATGAGGGCAAGTGTCTCTTGCGTCATTGTAAGAGCGGCTCCATCACTCGCAAGAAAATCATGAGAGCTGGCAGCACTAATTATAAATACATAACGCCTTTGACAGTCAACAACATCTAAATATGCACAAGCCAAAAACACAGCAGGGAGAAGGAGATGAAAAACTGCGCATTGGAGCAATGAGACTTAGTAAATACCTTATAAGCACCACATTTTGTTTGTAACGTGTTTTATTGACTAGCTGGTCTCTGATAGCTTGTTATTTGAATGGACAAATTAAAAAGTTAGATATCATAATAGGTATTTTTGGAAGAGGTGCATGTGATGAAGCAATGCTTGCCTATGTACTTACAGTTGTTTACATATTCTAGGATGTTTTGTGAACACCATTTTTTACAGTTAAACTGTACTATGCCTTCTCTCTGACGCTATAGCTTCCAGGCTGAGTTGTAACACCCAAGAGGTATTAGGAGGAATTCTTGCACAGAGGAAGCAATTAACAATAGGAACAATCAAGAGTGATAAACCAGGATGGACTTCCATTGGAATGAAATCTATGAGCTTACTGCAGCAGAGGGGAACCAGTAGGATGTAAGGTAGGCTATCACCAGGCAATGACTCACCTGATGTGGTGAAGCCACTTAGGAGGGTCACTTGACAGAAGGGAGAAGAATTTTATAGAAGGAAAAGGTCTGCTCTTTGCAGAGGTTCTTTTGCTGGCTGGACCAAGAAAGCAAGACTGGAGAGGAGGGACTTGAGACCCAGCAAGGATTCACCAAAGCCCAAAAGGCTATTGGAGAAGTAAGAACAATGGAGGGAATGTTTCACATGCAGCCATGAGTGATTTTCCGTAGAGCTACATCTCTTTTATGTTTTGTCAGGGTATGTCTATACTTCCAATTTAATTCAAATTAATGAGGATTAATTCAAATTAAATTAATGCATGGCTAAACTGGCTTTCATTAATTCAAACTAAGGAATTCCTAAGTTTGAATTAATGAAAGCTTACTTCGAAGTTATAACCTTGCTTAACTTTGAAGTAAGAGTTAATTCAAATTTATTAGTTCAAATTAACCCAGTGTAGCTCTGTTAATTCAAATTAACCATTAATTCAAATTAACATTTTTTGCCCTTCTACCTCCCAGGATGCCTTCTTCTTTCTATATATTGGGTGGGGGCATGGCCTTTCTTGGGGGCCACTTTGCCTCATCTCCCATGGTGCCCTTCTAATTGAAACTACCAAGTCCTGTCCATGGACATGGTAGTTTGCATTGATTTTCCTGGTGTGGCCATGTTAATTTGAATTAACTTAATTTGAACTAATCACTATTAGTTTGAATTAATTAGTTCAAATTAAGTTAATTTGAACTAGCTTTCTAAGTGTAGACATAGCCTGGTCAGTGAATAATATAATTGGTTTAGAAATTCTTTTGCAGAGTCTCTGTGTTACTTGCTTTATTACTGTCCCAAAGTCAGAAACTGTAATCCAGAAGGTTCACAACTTTGGTGGGATGCTGGGAAGCATGCAGTAGCTATTGGAGAGGCTTGGGGGGAAGATAGTTCTAGTTTTGGAGACTAGAACAGCTGGTCTGTGGAAGCTGGTATCTCAGGAAGGGCTTCTAGGTGAAGGATTTGCACTGTGAGAGTGTGCTTACAGGCCCAAAGAGAGTGAGAGATTGCATAGTGGCTACACAAGTCCAGCAAACCTGTGAGCATATGGAGTTGGGCAGTTCAAGTCAAACAAAGCAGCATGGTGCGTGTACAACAGGGAGAACACAGGATTGTGTGTCTTAAAAAGGAACGTGGAAGGTTGGCTCAGGCATAAGTAATCCACAAAGAAGCAGAAGTAGTATGCTCACTTGGAGGCCGTGACTCATGCAATCTAGTCCAAGTAAAAGGCAGAAGGGGAAGTGGAATGTGAGAGGAGGCAGGAATGAGGTTAGGTAGGTCTTTGGCTATGGCTGTAGAGACCAGCACTCATGATCCAATCTGGCAAGGGGAGTTTCAAGATGTCAAGGAGCTACAGGCTGCAGTTAACGCCAAGCTGTAGTTGTGGTAGTGTTATGCAACTTTTAAGCATTAAACATAAGCTCTTTGTGTCTTATTGAGCATACCATAACAGTGAGAAGCCAATGGAAGATTGTGAGCAGTGACAGAATGTGATTGGAGGAAGAAATTAGCCTTGGAAAGTGAAATCATGAAGGTTTTTATTTGTTCACTTCGCTGTTACTGAAGCAACATGATTCCCACATGAAAATATTTCTGAGTACAATGTTGTGACTCTGCCCTTCTCCGTTGCAACAGCATGCAAAGCAGCATTGTTTCATTTCTCTTTTGATTGCTGCAGTGTTCGTGAGCCTGCTGTCACCACATCAATTGAATCTGTTGTTCTAAGCTATAGAACCAGAGTGTCCTAGTGCTGACAAACTGTCACCTTCCCTGTGGCTGCTGTAGGTACCAGAGACCTGCCCCAAATGAAGTCAAAGGGAGCTTTGCCAAGCGCTTCAATCAGGGCATGATAGTACCTCAAAGGGTGTTCCAGTGAAACAAAGGCCTGAAATACTAGTGCTTTTTTTATATAATTTTCTCCCACTTAAGAAATTTCATTTTTAAAAAACCTCAAAGGTCATTTCCTGTGGAAAAATGTAAACTTTGGAAATTACTGAGGACTTTTACCAATGGGAGAGTTCTCACAAATTTGCCATTCTTTCGTTTCCGTCAAAAGCTTTTGTAGGACCAATTCCATCTTTGGTGTTTACAATTTTATACTCTAATACGGATTTAATGTTACAGGTGACACTGGTGAGGAGAGAAGAAATTCATCCCCGCACACAGTGAGAGCCGAATAGCTCAACAATTCTCTAAAATTGTCCCTACTAGAATCTCCTGTGGATCATAAATGGATGAAACCAATACACCAAGATCAGAAATGACATACATTTTCATGGAAATTACTCTAAAAACCCATTGCAAGAAACAGAGATTGAAATCCTTTTGTAGAATTTCAAACCTATGGAATTTACCAGAGACCTATATCACTGCCACAGAATTCCACGGTTGTTTTGACATTCTGCAGAATGAATGTAATTGCCTTTTAAATTCAGTAAGAGTCTTCCCAGAAAGGTTTTTTCTAATGCTCTCTTTTTCTCCTATGTTGCAGTTTGATAACAATGTGAAATACTTCACTAATAAGGATTAAATAGCTTGAGAATTATATGATGTGTGTACATAGCAACACTTGAGGGCAGGATTTGTTTCTGAAAATGAGAACAATATTTATCCTGTTACATACCCAGGACCAAATGCTTCAGATATCACTCAAACCATATCCACACAGTCTTCAAAGAGACTTTTGCTTTTCCATTCATAGAAGAGAAGGCTAAAAGGGGCTGTAACATCTCAAGAAATTTTTTATTTGAAAACATCAAATAATGAAGACTCCACCACTTCCTTTGGAAGTTTGTTCCATTGCTTAATCAGGCTCACTGTTCAAGGTAGAAATTAGGCTCACACTTTTTAATTGGCTTGCCTTCATTTTTCAGCAACTAGTTCTTGTTATTTCTCTCCAGTAGATTAAGGAGTCCTTTAGTACAGAGAAGAACTACAGGGGGCTGAGGTTGGCCAGCAGGCCCACTCACTCATTGCAGCCCCTGGCAGAGGTGCAAACTAACTGCCGTGGCAGTGTGCAGTCGTGAGCAGCAGCGCTGTGGGCGGAGGAGAAGCTGCAGGCATACGGGAGGGGTGGCTGTTCATCTACTCGCCGTTCCACCCCATGGCAGGGGCTGGGCTGTCTCTCCCCCTCCCTCTTCCTCACGACACTCCAGTTGTAGGCAACTGGAGCATCAGCAAGAAGTTTTTGCCCATGTGAATGGAAACAGGACTTGGCAGGCCCACACTGAATAGTAAGAGGCCCAGCCAGAAAGCAGGGGCTAGCTACATCCTGCTTTAGATCCTGGTATTTTTGTTCCCCTATTTTTACCTACACATTTAATCAACTCACCTTCCATTCTTCTTTGTGATAAAATAAATTGAACTCTTTAAGTGTCTCACTGTAAGGCATTTTCTCCAGTCTGCCAATCATTTTTTAGGCTGTTTGTGACTCCTCCCAATTTTCAACAGGCTTTTTAAAAATGCAAACACCAGAAATAGGAGCAGTGGTCTAGAACTGATCTCTCACCTATGCTGTAGAGCAGTGGTTTTCAAACTTTCTTCTTCAGGACTCAGCTGAGAAAAATCATTTATGCCCACGACCCACAATTTCATCTTTGAACAATGCATTTCAATCTTTAGTCAGTGGCAGCAAGGGGTGCCATGACCCAGTATCTGAGGGTCTGTGACCCAGTACTGGGTCCTGACCCCAAGTTTGAAAACCACTGCTCTGGAGTAGGCAGAGGGGAAATTTGCTGCCTACTCCTACTTGCTACTTTTTTGTTCATGCATTCAGGGATCACACAGCATCAAGTTGGTAGTTCAGTTGCTTGTCCACTTTGTCTCAAAATCCCTTTTCAGAGTCATTGCTTCCTAAGATATATTCTATGGGCATGGCCTGCCTTCCTTGTTCTTAAGTATAAAAAGTTGTGTTTTGGCTACATTCAGATGCATTTTGTTTGAGTGGGCCCAGGTTACAAAGCTATCCAGATCAGTCTGAATGATTGCCCTGTCCTCGTCATTGCTCACTCTGCCAAGCTGTCATCCACAGATTTTTTGTCAACAGTGATTTTTATATTTATACCCAGATCATCAATGGCAATGTTGCACAGTGTTTGAGCAGGACTGCTCCCTACAGAATTCCACTAGATACATCCTCTTTTGACAATTTCTAATTGACTAAAGCCTTTTTTAAATGTCAGTTAGCCAGTTAATCCATTTAACATGAGCTCTCATGATATTGTGCAGTACTGGGGTTTTTAATTAGGAAGGTGTATGGTACTAAGTCAACTGTCTTATAAAAATTAAGCATGTTTCATCTATGCAGTTACTTCATCACTCACACTTCTAATCTCACTGATGAATGAACTCAGGTTTCTTTGATAATACTAATTTTTCACAAAACCACATTGACTGGCATCAATTATATCCCTATTCTTTATCAGCTGAATGCCATATCAGCTTTTCCATTATTTTGCCTGGGACTGATGTCAAGCTGGGCAATTGATAGTTATCTGTGTGAGTACAATTGCCTTTTTTTGAATATTGGCACTATGTTAGCATTCTTTTAGTCTTCTGGAATTCCTCAGCATGCCAAGATTTATGAAAAAATTAATATTAACAAGATTGAGATCACCTCTGTGATTTTAGGAATCTTGGATGCATATTATCCTGGCTTATTGTTTTACACATTACATATTTATCCCTGGTAGATGTAGTCTAATATCCTCGACTGCTAGTGGGACTGGGAAGTACTTCATCACCTTTGTGATATACATCCATCACGCTGCTTCTCTCCCAATACAAACAGTTTTATCTATCAAACACTTCTGATTTTTCTGTGTTTTTATTAAGAATTTTACAACATCCATCTAATAATGGGCCTAATGATTGAATAAGAGCTGTAGGATTTGGTCCAAAGTTTGACTGGAAAATTAATTTCTATCAGGTAGCTCAGTGTTCCATTCTATGTTCCTTTTTCTCCATCTCTGTAGCAATCAGGTACATAGTACAAGTTTCATCCAAAGTCCATTGATCTGCCACCCCCCTGCCCCTTTGAACTATGCATGAAGCTATGTACCTCTATGAGCTTTTTCATCTGATTCTACCCTACCTACCTTCACTGCTCTTCTAAAATCACTAATTAAGGACAATAAATTACTCCAGTAAGTGGATGTCTAAACCATGGTTTTTTGCAGGTAATGCCCAGTAGGGAGCTGGTACCTCCAACAACTAAATCACTTCCATTTGCCTTTCGATCTACGTTTCATTATAAACATGAATATTGTCTTGGTGGTATGCAAGCCATTGTCTTCTGTACCAGTTTTAATCTTGAAGCACTTAAACGGGGACTGAAATGGTCAAAGTATGAAAAACAAGAATGTCTCAATGATTCTAATGCAAATTCTGAAGCAATAGCAAAATTGGATTTCATATTGTACAGCAGGATTCCAAAACAGTATACTACTTTGTACTATGGTCATCTTTCATTGCAGAGTTGTAGATAAAAACTTTTCCTATAGATGTTGTTGCAAACTCTCAGATTACTGTGAACTTTGGACAGCAGTGTAAACTTTCTGTTAAGCTGTTATTGATTTTTTACACATTGCTAAAGAAATGTGACAAAAGCTGAATGTGTTTGAACATTTTGGCTAGAAGAGGCAGGCAATGATTTTGGAAAAGTCATAGCAGCAAATATTGTTCAAATGAAGAGAACATTTAAAACTATGATTGTGGTAGGAAAGGTCTGAAGTAAAAACACAAGTTTGGTTCAGTATTGATTGAAAGTGAGGACTCCTGCAGAGACTATATGAAGTAAATCATTGGTCTCATCTGAGTCCCTAGTTGACAGTGCTCTGTTTTGGAATGGAAACACTAATTGGTGAATGGCAAAAAACTGAACAGAAAGGGAGATGGAGCTACTATCTCCCCTTAGACTGGTCCCTGTGAGTCAAGATTAAAGGCACACCAATAGACCTCAAAACTGACTCTGGAACTGCCAATGGAGTCTCTGTCCTGTGATCAGAGAACTTCCCACTTCCTCAGTGTCTATACACTTGTTGATCAAACATTTAAGGAGCAATAACTAAAGAAAATTGTGAACTACAATCTCCGTCCTTGGTAAGTCCCATAGCAGCAAAATGTGGACTGAAAAAGGTAGTCATGGAGGGATTCAGTGGGTGTGAGATTGGCATAGCCTGCCACCCCACAGCAACCTAGCTGGTATTTGGGGGCAACCTTCATTTGTGGAGCAGCTGCATGGAACTTCTACCCATCAAAGCCAGTAGAAGCAGCCTTGGGCCTGTTCTAAATGATAGCATGGACCAGTTCAGTCTTTGGCAGCCTCCAGAAACATGGGGTCAGAAGGATGGCATAAAATCAGCTGTGCTGCTCCCTTCCATCAGGTGAGCTGAGCACTGATCTGGTTCCTTGTGGAATCTGTCCCCTATCCTCTTCCTCTGAAAGCAAGAGTATAACTTTACATTTTATTTATTATTTCCATTGCCATAGCCCCTAGGTGTTTGTGTCATGGACCATATCCCCATTGTGCTAGGTGCTATGATGTTTGGCTGGGATAATACTTGTTTAAAAATACCTCTGCCTGATTCAGAGTAGAGATTTGAACCTGATTTGCCTACCTGCTTGGTAGCATGCAAAGCACTTATCTTTATGAGGCACATCTCCCTCATTACCCATTTCTCCTCAGTTGTCTTTAGTGGCAACTAGTCATAGGCTGAGCAAACACCTGTCCTACAGGCAAGTGACAGATGGAGGAAAAAGTTTGTAGATTGTGAATCCTACTAAGGCTCAGGTGTAAGTAGTGTGCCAAGTAGCTCAATGGTTTGCTGCTGACATCTGAATGTTGGAGTTAAGTACCTAAACAGGCAGTTGGCATCCAAGTCTCCTTGGGAACCAAGTGCTTTGGAAACAAGGTGATTTGACTTAAACAGTCTGATCAGCAGTAACTTCAGTGAATTCAATGGAGGATTCTGGTGTAAGTGAAAAGGGAATCAGGCACTATGAAAACAGAGCATCACTTGCACAACACTAGGGTCCAGTGACACCTTCCCACTTTTGATACTAAAAAGACCACTCCTGCAGCAGAGCCAATTACTAATCCAGACAGAGAAGATTCAGCAGCAGATAATAGTTTGCCAATAGTTCACAGTTACAGACTTCTTTTTCAGAGCTTCATTGGTAAACTTATTTTTCCTGAAGTAGCTCAAGAGCATGATTTACTTATAGAACAGCAGGGAGACCTTGAGTAAGAATATGCAGATTAAATTTAATAATCTTCTAGCAAAATATTTCCTGTGTGTCTATAATTGGATTCATAGGACCAATGAAGATTTTATCTAATCACTTTTTACTTTAGTGGGGGAGTGTACTTATAGTCAACTCAGTAGGCATTTGGCAAGACTGCTGTTCATTTTAGATAGCTCCTGCCATTTCAGTTCCTGAGAGATTTTTTTTATATCCAGATGAAGTAATTCTTTAAAGTCAAAGAACCTATTTATAGGTTACCTGGCAACCTATAAATATACTCTTTTGGAAAAAGAACTGAAAAGGATGAACCTACTTAATATCTTCCACAATGGTCTCTCCCCATTGCCAGAGAAGCTATTTGGTGAATGATATGTTGAGTATAAATGGCTTCTCCCCTCTAGAATTTGTGTGTAGTCAGAAAGAAAAGTTAGTAAAATCCATATATATTTAAAAATGGTAACAAACATTCTCTCAGTCCTGTCAACTTTCACTCATTCCTAGGAAGTTTCACTTCTCTTTAGGAGGACTAACTATTTTTTCCTCTTCCTTTCTTCAGTGAATTCAGTGCTTATTAAAAGTCGTAGAGGAGCTAGACCACGGGTCTGAAACTTGAGGCTCTGAAGTTGCATGTAGCTCTTTGACTTCCTCCTTGTGGCTCTGGGCTCTAGCACCACCACTGGGGAAACTGTGGGCAGCCTGCTCCTGGCTCCTTCCCCCAGCACCATCAGGGAACCTTGTGGGTGGCCCATGCAAGGCTCCTAGTTCCAGGCTCTCCGCAACCCCACCCTGACCAGGGGACCTTGCAGCAGGGTGCCCTGGCCCACACCCTTCTCCCCCACACCCTTCTCCAGAAGCCTACATCCACTGTGGCTCTCAAAACACTTCACAATTAAAGGAATTTTTTTAAATGGCCCTTTTTATCTTTTGGTTTGCTGACCCCTAAGCTAGACCGATAGTTCTGGAAAGCTGAAGACAGAATGAGCAGTGCAGTGCAAGCTTCTCTACTTTATACCTCACCTGCATAACTCAAGCCTACTCTGGAGTGATCAGCAAAGAGGTTTGTGTTCCTCGACTTGGTCCCAAAATCAGGGTGGCTGATGATATCACACCAAAGCCATGTCTGAGAACTCTGGTGTCAGCCCTGGGCCAGGTGATAGGATGCTGAGCTGTCTTTCCCTGGTCACCATTCTCAAACAGAATCAAGTTGGAGAATGGTGTTGCTGGTCTTGGAAGCTGAATACAACCATTAGGTCCAATACGAAACTGGCCTACATGAATTACTAGGGGAAGACCAGTCCAGCAGCAGAAGACAGGAAGAGGCAATCTGGGGAGATTATGGATGATACTGGAGAAGTACCAGCAAGCAAACATGACTAATCTTTCTTCACAGTACAGCATGGTCATGTTAGTAACTGACAATTTGTGTTCATTCCGGCTTTAGCCTATGATCATGCTGGCCAACTTATGTTACTACTGTCATCGGTTGTGAGTGAGGAGTTTGTGTGCAGACAAGGGTCATGCCAGGAGAATCAACTGAACTATAGCATGACTTATCCTTGCCATGAAGATCAGTCATATTAGTTTAATAACCATAGTAGTTCAGGGTCTGCTTACCTGGCCTCTCCTGCAGGAGTAAAGAGGATGCTAAGTGTGTTAGTATGTTCTCATCCCATAACAATAGGCTTGAGAACATTGAATACTTTTCTAAAGATCATTAAACAGCTACTGGATTTTGACAACTATATCACAGAAAACAAGGCTTTAGGGAGAACTTTGTGTTTGTGTAGTTATTTTCCACTGTTTGAGCCTAAGGCATGCTGGAAGCCAAGATTCAAGTCCTTTTCCTTTGCAGTGTAGACTCAGCCCCACCCAGACTTGAGTCCTGGGTTTCAACAGAAGTATCTCACTTTTCTACAGGCCAACTTCCTTAGTCACTCATTGACTCCAGGAAAATGGGAACAACTGCCCTTGGAGTCAAGCAACTCACCAAATCGGAGTTTAAGACTTCCATTATTTTCTGACCACACAACTTCCACATTTCCAGTGGCGATCAACCAGAAGAAATGCTGACCAGAGCAATGCTTTCTGGTCACAGAAGTGCAGTCAGATTTTGGTTAATTTCTGAACCATGACAAACACAACAGTAGATTTTAGTAAGAGACTCAAACATCCATGTATACTAGCAAATAGTGAAGAAACTGTCAGCACTGGACATTTACCTGATTGGTAACCAGTGTAGGGAGCAAATTAACTCGCTGAAGGTCACTCACGGGAAAACCAGGGACCAGAACCTCACCACAGACGATTCACCAACATCATGCCCATTTTATAAGGAGTTTGATCGGGTGCTGATTAGTGCATGGAGCATGGAGACAATGGTGATGCACAATGATCTGGTGAGCTGTAATGGCACACTACTGGCATTAGAGACCAGCATGGGATCTAACAGAAGCCAGAAGCAGCCACTGCTGCTAACACTGGTCCTAGAGGCAGCTTTGGCGTGAGAGCAATCAGGCATCACAAGAACTGTCTACCAAAATGTGGATGGCCTGAAGTGATAGAGGAAGCTTTTTGTAGCATGGCTAGCTACTACTCCTTCAAGCCCAAGCTCTTATGCAAATTCTAGCAGGTACAAAAAAGGAGCTTGCAATTTTTTTTTTTTATTTAAGAGTACCATTGTCTCTACACTTCTTTTGCTGCAACTAATCCTGCTGTGTCCTCTAGAGCACTTCTGTGGTCTGACATCCTTTTCACAACATAGTTAAGTTCAGTTTGGAACAGTAACAGTCTCTGTCCTTGAAATTCCACAAAGATTTGTTCTGTCCTCCTGCACAGAGTTACTTCAGACACTAACTGTCTATCTTGTCCTATTCCAGGCCCCTTTTCCTCTACAGGTTGCAGCTCCACTGCTTGTACACAGTGGAGCAGAAGTTTGGGCCAATGGACCATTCTAAGATGAAAGGTTTCTCTGATGGATGAAGTTCTGGACAGAGCCAACAAGTAGGGTCTGTACCAAAGAAAGATGGACTTGCAACCAGAAGAAAAGCCTGGTGAGAAGCAACAGGAAAGATTCTGGCTGGCTGCACAGTTTGAGGTTTCAGTATGGGAGCAGGCACATGCTTCACTGTTGCTGGGGTAGGAACAACAGCTAAGGGGAAAGGAGAGAGCAGCTGGTCAAATAGTCCTTTCTGCTGATCTATCTCTGAAGGCCACAAGAGGAATCAGGTCCTGCTGTACCACACTGCAACCTGACTCCATGGTTGGGTGGCTTAGGCAATCAGGCCTAGGAACAGCTGAGTAAGGCAACTTTGCCCCATGATGCCCTCCATGGATCCCTCAATCCCCCCCCCCCATAGTTCTAAGTGTGCAGCGAATGTGGAAGAAAAGATGAGGCAAATGGAGGGGGCAGGGGACATAGAATGATAAGGTATTTCTCTTTTGCAGATGGTTTCACCATTTGTACTACATGCACTTCGATTACTTATTTATTTACAATTCTGTTGTTACTGGTGTTTCTGGGTGGTGATGGCTATTGGTCTGACGGGCAATGGATTAATGTTTTACTTTACTAATAAATGTTAGAAATCAACTTTCTTGATAAAATAAAGTTTATTTATAATTACTGTCTCAACTTGTACAATCTGTATTTCAAATTGTAAATGTGCTAACGGGCAATGAAGAAATTGTACGCAAATACTACGCCTTATTACAGCTATCTACATCAATTGCTTCTTTATGATGGTCCATATTGTAAATCAAACCTCCTCCTCCCATTGGATAAAAGGTCAGGTCATACATAAGTACATTGTGTGGCAATCCCCTGACTCCAAATAATCTGCTCCTCCCCCTGCCCACAAGTCCATTCATAAACATACTATTCCCCCTCCTCTGGTGGGCCACACAAGACCAGCATGTGGGAGCACAAAGCATCCCAAACTTATGTTGCTCATGTGTATCCAGCTCCATCTGTGGCAGATGGACTTTCTGGTTGAGTGTATGGATGCAATGGTTCCTCAGTGCCATTTAGAGGGAAATGGCTCACCTCTGGTGTCACAAACATTGTGAAGAGCCACAACAAGCCACACACCAGTGCAGACAACATTGTGTAATACTGGAATCCATACAGTTCTCTGGACTTTCCAACTGGATTTCAATCCCCCAAAAGCACATTCAACCACTGTTCCACACCTGCTGAGTGTGTAAATAAACTGCCTTTTACCAGAGTCTCTGACATAAAGGTATGGTTTCACAAGTCAACAAAAGATTGCTCCTCCAGTGGGGACAGTAACTCAATTTACGATGATGGTATTTGGTGGAAATAAATGTCCCAACCTGTCCATGAATGTAGAATTTTGCTTGGTGAAAAATCCTGGCATCGTGTACTTTTCCAGTGCAACCCATGTTGACATTCATATCAGCCTCTGTGGTATACAAAGGCCTGCATAAGAATGGGATAGCATTCTTTGCATTACCTGTGTACTTCTGCACTACTTAAGGAGGGCAAGTTGTGACCATGAGTTCCATCAAGGGTCCTGGCATACTTTGGAAACTTCATTCTCTCAAGGCCAGCATTTACTTCAAAAATATTTTTTGTGTCTGCTACCTCGGACTAAACCACACTGTACTGCCTCAACAACCACCGCTTCCTCTTTAGTCCCAATCACCATTCCAATCCCAAACTCGCTGGGAGTGGAACTGAAGCAGTCAAGGATAGTCAGCTTCTAGACAGTGAGAGCAATTGGTTGCTGGACCAGGATGTCCACCTTCATGTACTACTCTCTTTAGACTGGAGGTTGGGGGTAAGCAGCTCACAGGAGCTCCAGAAATGTAACTTCCTTCATGCAAAACTTTTGGACCCACTGCTGTGTCAGCATGATGATGTGATCTCACCAGATAGTGCTTGTGGCCCTACTCCAGAAGCTCCATTCTACATAGGGAGCATCAGCAACTGTACTAAATGTTGTGAGCGGCATCATTCAGTTCTGCTTCGTCCTCCTCCTAGTCCTGCCATTAGTTCTGTCAGGACCCTTTGGCAAGTCAGAAAACACAACAAATGTCCTCTGGTATCTTACAGAAGCTCTGCCCACTTTTTGAGACAGGAGTAAAAGCACAAACAAGAGAAGTTCTTCAAAAATCACTTCCTCTGTGTTGCCGGCTCATGTTGCTGGGAGCACACAGAACAAAATGAATGCTTGGCTCGCTGCATCTGCAGGCTTGTCAAACCTCCTGTAATGTACAAGGACGACAGTCATGTTTTCCTACAGTACCCATGGTCAAAGGGATAGAGAGGCTGTATTTTTGGAGGATACTAGAAATATAGGTGGTTGGACTCAGGTCTTCATGCTCTAGTGTGAATGCTAGAGCCCTGGCTTAGAAAATTGTCATTCTAGGGTTTACAATCTATGTAGAAGCTCAAGCCCTGGGGTCTGTAATCCAAGATTTGCTGACTCGAATCCCACTAACCCTGGGTTTAAAATTGCACTGTAGGCATACTCCTATCCCCTGCCCTCAAAGGGAAACATACTACTTCCTATTTAATTACCCACCTGGCTAGTGCCTCATGGTTTTATGAAAGATGTGTCAGACCTAAGAGCATTTCTGCATTACCTCTATTAAAATCAACTCAGCCCCATACCACTATCATAAAAGAAACAAAAGGAAGAAAAATAAATGGTTAAGAAAAACACATCTGGAATGGATATTAACCAATAGTGGGTAGCAGCTATTAACTTGTAGGTTATCAGTATGCTTAATACCAAATTATAACTTAAGGCTGGCTCTGACATGGCCTTCCCATGATCACTGCTACAACATTAGGGAATAAAATTAACTAAAGGAGTTAAAATTCTCAAGAAAGGAAAAAAACCCACATGCTTCCTTATTTATGCTTGGAGCCTATGTTCCCTAATGGGTCTTCTTTGCCATGCTAACTAGAGGACCAGCCTCATACTGGCTTCTGCAAATGCATCAGCTGAAGTAGCAAGCATGCATGCAGCTGTAAATATTTGGCATCCAGTAATCTGATTTGATATTTACATTAGTTCAGACATAAATTTAGGGGCAGATGTATAATCTGGGAACATGTCCAGATCCTAAACAAGTGAGGTACTCAGTGAAGAGGTTTTAGAGTTTGTGTGTGTGTGTGTGTGTGTGTGTGTGTGTGTGTGTGTGAGATTGTGAGTGATCTACTAAAAATGTAAAGCAAGAAGAAATAAGTCATTTATTCATCACATTTTTATACATAAATTGATTTAATTCTGCAGCATACACTAAAATGACCTGAATCTTGTTCACAGAATGGTCCCCTCACACCACTCTAGAAGTGCAAGAAAGTGATGTAGATAAGCTTCTTTACTGTTCAAGTGACAAAGTGGCCTTTGTTCGAGTGAGAATCAGCCCCAAATTTCTCATTCAAATGCTGGTCAGCAAGAAGAGCATCAAAATTGTGCCTAAAGTTTCCCTTCACAGTTCTTATCTTAAGTTTACAATGCAGTAATTTCTCCACCCACTCCACAACAGATTCTCCTATTCTACCTGCACTATCCTCTGAAAGTACAACAGAGGGCAGGTCTACGCTGCCTGCTGTTTTTGGCAGCTGTCAAACAGAGATATGCAAGGGATGCCCCAAGGAAGATGGAGCTCAACTGTTCTCGGTAGTAACAGAGGACAGAACGAGGAGCAATGGTCTCAAGTTGCGGTTAGGGAGCTCGAGGCTGGATATTAGAAAAAACTTTTTTACTAGGCCAGTGGTGAAGCATTGGAATCAGCTGCCGAGGGAGGTGGTGGAATCTCCATCTTTGGAGGTGCTTAAGGCCCAGCTGGACAAAACCATGACTGGGATGGTTTAGTGGGAATGGTCCTGCCTCTGGCAGGGGGTTGGACTAGATGACCTATTAAAATAACTTGAATCTGAGTTTGACTGCTAACGCCCCACTCATCACACTGCACTGAGTTGAAGGGGTGGCCTCCATTTGACTTAGTGCTACCTCAGGTACCCGGTGGTGTTAATAGATAAGCTTCCTGATTGACTGAGTGGGTCTGCACAGACCCCTCAATCAAACCAGAAAGTTCTAACTGAAGGCGGTGAATTTGCTGCCATCGGTGAAGACTAGCTATGGCAAATTTGCCACCTTCAGTTTGAACATCCTGGTTTGATTAAGGGGTCTGCAAAGATTTGCTTGATCAATCAGGAAGCTAATCCATCAGTACCACCCTGGCATCTAGGGTAGGGCTGAGTCAAACAGAGACCCCTCCCTTTCATAGAATCATAGAATCCTAGGGTTGGAAGGGACCTCATAGGTCATCTAGTCCAACCCCCTTTGACTCAGTGCAGTGGATGAATGGAGCATTAGGCAGGCAAATTCAGATATGCAAGTTATTTTAAGTAATTTGTGTACCAACATCCCACAGCCATTGAAAACAACAGGCAGTGCAGACCAGTGGTTCCCAACCGTTTCTCTACCGCGGCACACCCTGATACCTTCAAATTTTTCAAGGCACACCACCATTTAAAAACTCATGAATATTCAAATTAACAAATTGCTTATGAATATTCATAAACCATGGCACACTGATTGGGAAATGCTGCTATGTGGGGTAGTAGGGGTAGCAGAGCAGGGGTGGCAAAACACGGGAGGTCAGGAGTTGTGTGGGGAGCAGAGCAGGGCAGGGGTGGCAAAAGAGGACAAAGGCAGCCAGACGGGGAACAGCACAAGGGTGGCAAGAGAGGAAAGGGGAAGGGAGAACAGCTTTTTTGGTACCAAGGCACACCTCAGTGAGACAAAAAATTCCAAGGCAACCCACTTTTTTAAGCTGAATTGATTGATCATAAAAGTCATATTTACTATGGTCACAGTCTTACTAGAGAGGTACATGGTATACAATCTAATGAAGGATCAAATGCTTAATGTTTCAAATCCACTGGAGAAAGAATATACCATCACAGATACATTTTCAAAATCTCAACTATTTCTAACTATTCATGGCCTTCAATCTGTTCCACATGTAGCCCTCTTTTATCTTCCTCCCATTCTATAAGTTCCCCCCTCTTCAAAGCATCTGACAAAGTGGGATTTTTCCCCCACAAAAGCTCATGTGATAAATAAATTTGTTAGTCTTTAAGTGCCACTGGACTCCTTGGTTCTTTTGCCATAGCCCAGGACAAGTTTGAACTGCAGTCTCAAGATGCATGTGGCTGCAGCTTGGGTACCTCATTAGCTCTCAGGAGTCAGACCGGTCACAGGTGTACAGTGCTTACCATACAGATAGCAAGGAAGCCAGGGCAGTTAGTCAAACAACCTCATCACACAGGCAGCTCAGCATTAGGGGCAGGGGCAGGAAGGGACCAACCGAGGGAACTCACAGCCAGGGAGCCTGCCTGCCCGGGGCTGGAGGCTAAATGGCACCGGCCCCAGCAAGAGGGTACATGCTCTGCATGCACCTCTCTGGCCAGTAGGGGTGGGACCTCTCCAGGCCAAGTGCTGTGAAAGGAAAGAAGGGAGGGGAGGGATGGTCAGGCTTGCTCCCGGCCACTGCAGCCCCCTGAGCTGGCAGAGGAAGGCGTTCGGCTGGGCATGCTCGTGCCTCTGTCTATTCTTAGACTGCTGCCCCTGTGTCCAGCAAAAAGCTGAACAAAACTGGCTTTTTTTTTTTTTTTTTTTTTTGAAATTCCTGGAGGATGGAGGACAGCAGGGCAAAAAGGACATGTCCTCCTTTTGACGTCTGGTAACTCCACCCATGCACAGGGTTACCAGATGTCAAGCAAAATGAGGACATGTCCTCCTTTTTCCCTTCATGTCCTCCATCTGGCAGGCATAGTAAAAATAACTGATTTTGTCTGGCTTTTTACTCACAGGGGTTAAAGTATGCTGGAATGCCCCAGAACACCTAATTTTTACGGAGAAAAGTCCCAGGGCCCCTAAAAACAGAAGAATATTACATTAAAGCTATGTTTTCTCCATGTGTTTTCCAACATCCTCCTTTTTGTACTTCACTGTCCTCCTTTCCATGCTTTCCTATCTGGTAACCCTACCCCTGCAGCCTCCTGCCGCGGCTGGGGAAGGATCCCCCCTGGCAGCCTCCAGCAGTGGCAGGGGACGCGATCCTCCCTGCGGCAGCCAGAACCAGCAAGGGGGATCGCTTCCCTGCAGTGGCTGGAGGTTGTAGGGGGACATTGCTTCAGTAATGGCTTCCCGCAGCACCCATTGCGATTGGTGCCAGTGGCAAAGCCCCTTTCATGGGCTGTAGTTACAGCCCTGGATTAGCAGCACTTACAGCCAGTGCTTCAAAGCCACCTCTTTAATAGTGCGGCTCTATTGAGCCGCTTGGGACTGCAGGGGCTTGTATGGCTCCCACTCAAACTCTGGTCTCCTCTCGCAGCACACAGAAGCAGTTGCCATGGCAAACGCCGGTTGGGAACCACCGGTGTAGACCTGCACCCAGGAAACGAGACTTTAGGTAGGACTTTGTGCCATGAGAGTTACTTCAGACAAATATAAGTAGCAGAGCAGAAACAGTCATAGCTAGAGAGAGTCATTTCCTTACTAGTGAAATACAGCAGTTCAGATTGGGGTGGGTTCTGATAGTATGGTTTGCGCCAGTTCAAATGCTCATAGGAAAAACTGCAAAGTAATCACAGAATTATCATTTGCTCCTGCTGAATAAAAGAGTTGCTGGTTCTATACTTTGGGTGAAGAGATAAAAAATATCCTGCCTTCCTAGATTAACCACCACTATTTTCTGAGCATCTTGGAACAATACGGCATAGATGACTTGTTCTCTCATTCTCTGCTTATTCTTCCTGCTGCTGCACAGAAAACACACACAAAAAAATCCCTTCCTCTAGAGTAATCAAAACTCATTTTTCCTTTGGTGTATGCTTTGAGGCTACATACAGACGCTTACATGCTGGAAGATGCTGAGGAAGAAGGAAGAAGAATGGTAGTAAAGTTTGCCATTTACATTATAATGATGTCAAGGTCGCAAAAACAAACAGGGAAAAGCTGTGCTGGAGCTATTGTTCGTTATACTGTACTTTTATCTCTGGGAGGATGAGAGGACTACAGGATGTAGTGGAAGAGTAATTACAATAATTTCAGTCTCAATTAATTCATCCTCCTTTAAATATCCCAAACCCAAAGCTGTTGTTCTGTGGAAGCGTCACATCCCACAAACATCATAATTGGGCTTCATGAGAAATGAGTGCTGTGATACTGAGCAGATCAATAGGAAGCTGGCATTGGCTCCATTACTGGTGAAAAGACAAGAAATAATCAGACCATTCTTGAAGACCTGAAAGCTCAGCAGCAGGCTTTGTATGGAGGATAGAAAAAAAGAAAGAACTGAACACACCAAGCATACAAAAGAACATTGGGGGGCTTCAAACGCTAAGTCTACAATGATGCACACACTTTACATAATTAGAGCAAAGGAAGTCAAGTTCTCCTAGTCCTGGATCAGAGACTGGGTGTTTCTACAGGACTGACTACAGGATAAAGTGTTCAAATCAGCCTGAATGAATCATGCAGCAAGAGAATGTGTGCAAGATAGATGACTTCATGAGGTCCCTTCCAACCGTATGATTCTAAGTTGGAAATGGTTGTAAATCAATAAGGTGAGAGGGCTGGAAGCCCACCGACAATCAGTATGTCACCAAGGCTCAAAGATATACTCCACCGGTTTAAGCTGAAATTTATAGTCAAGGATGAATTGTTTAGGTCCCTGAGTTATTTACTAATATTGCAGTGAGAGGGAGTCAGGTATTGAGGGTCTATTCACATTTCTGCAACTGATTCATTCTGTGATCTTGGGCGAGCCATCTATGTCAAATTTTCAAAGCTGGGTACTTAAACATACACAACTAAAGTAACTCTTAACAGTGTAAGACTCATACTATAATTTGTGCAATGCTTGTGCTCCTGTTGAAGTCCAAAGCAAAACTCCAATTAATTTCAGAAGGAACACATGGCAGCCTGTAAAGAATATTTACCATATGAAGATTGAAGAAATGGGGGGGAATTGTTTTCTTCTCTCTCAGACAAGGAAGAATTGGCAGATTAAACAAGTATATTCCAAATGCTGCTGGGTACACCTCTTTCTGGAGTTCAATCAAATACTTAATGGAATTCAGTTGAATTTAGCACTGTGCACCATGCCGGGCAATAATTATGCACAATTAAAGCCCACTGTGCAATTTTGCAACCCTAAAAGCTCATTTAAAAAAAAAAAATGAAAAGGGCCTGTTACAGAATTCCCCTTCCATAATTAAATGCCAAATTCATAATTTCATCTCCATGGTTCCTGTACATTTTCCAATTGTGTTCATTCTTTATTTTCATGTTTCTGATGATTAAAGCCTAAGCTATAAAGAAGAACCAGAATTGACATTAAAGTAACTTAGGAGGACATTACTATGTTTAGTGTTTCGCAAATGTGCTTCTGATTCCACTCTTCTGGGGTTCTTTTGTTTAAATGGTACATAGTGGGGGGACTGAATAATTACAAGAATAATTATGGCATTTAGTAAAGGTCTTATGAATAAGGAAAGCTGTGCTCATGTGGTATGATAATGAACTGTACGTGCTCAATGATTTCTATGAAATTCACAGCAACTGTTCAATATAAGGGTTGTTAGTCACTACCAGAACTACTAGAGTAAAAAAGGCAAACCTACTTATTAAGCTGGGTTAACCATATAATACATAGTTCTAGAAGGTCAGCTAAATATGGGTCCCTTTTCCAACTGTTTTAGTTTAACTGGATTCCAAAACCAGGTAACAGGAACTGTAATGTAAGCTGGAAATGGGAAGCCCATGGAAGAACTAGCAGGAACTGTGATCACATTCAACTGAAAAAGTTTCTCAGTTGTCAAGGAAATGTGCAACCACAGACACTGATGGACTCATTCCTACACATGGATACTCAGATTCCTTCTTTCATCTTCACTGTGTCAGGAAAGCTGGCATGAAATCCAGCCTTCTTTACAGCCAGTAAGAAATTAGCCTTTGACTTCAGTAGATTTGTGATTTCACCTTTAGCCTTTGTCTCTTGGATGCTAACTGGCCACCTGCTTTGTTCATCTCTGGGCTAGACTGCTACAACGTATGAAGTGACCCAGAAGTAGAGCTGGCTGAAGGCTTTTGCATTTTTAATTATGTATCCTTCTGTTTTCCTTCCAGCTTACCGAGTGGTTGTTGGTGTTGATGCTGGGTGCTTAGTGATCAGTGTGGATACCAGTGAGATATGGTACACCTGATTTGCTGATCAATAATGTTTAATGTGCAAGGTTTCTATAAATATACTAGTTAAATACGAAGCCTAAAATTATCTACAATAAATCAGACTCACAAAACCTGGAGAGCTAAGCAGTCACTTGGAGAGATGCATACAGAAACAAACAAGGAGTACTGTAGCCCATATAGGATAGTCTGCACTATGGGCTTAAGTCGACTTATGCAGAGCCCAGGTCACATTTAGAAATTATTAAGTTGCCTTAAGGGCTTCCTTAAGTCGATGTAATAACTCTCACTCTTTAGGTTCACTTAGGCATGAAGTCGACTTAATGAAATGTGGCCATCTAAGTTGACTTAAGAAGCCCTATGTAATAGCATGTGCCTGCTTAAGTTGACTTAAGCCCTTAGTGTAGACATTAAACTTAGCAAAGTTGACTTAATAACCCTCACTCTTTAAGTTGACTTAGGCATTAAGTCGACTTTTATCAAGTCGACAATGAAATGTGACCATCTCAGTCAACTTAAGAAGCCCTGTGTAATAACATGCCTGCTTAAGTTGACTTAAGCCCATAGTGTAGACATTAAACTTAGTAAAGTTCACTTAAGCAAACATTTTTTGTTATG
Source organism: Podocnemis expansa (assembly GCA_007922195.1). NCBI lineage: Eukaryota > Metazoa > Chordata > Testudines > Podocnemididae > Podocnemis > Podocnemis expansa. The sequence continues at coordinate 16,622,811 of ML681984.1, read as the reverse complement.
ATATTTTCTTAAATCGACAACCAACTTTGTTAAATTAAGTCGACTTAATAAAGTCTACCTAAACAAAGCCCTGGAGTGTAGACATACCCATAAAGACTAACAAATTTATTTATGTGGTAAATAAATAAATGTTAGTCTACAAGTGCCACAGGACTCAATGTTTGTTTTACTGAACTAGACTCAACCGGCTACCCCTCTGGAACTTGTATAAGGAACAGCTTTCGCCAGAGACCCTGCTACGGACTCAGTGGATCTTCCGGTCTGACCAGCAGCAGAATCGGATATTGTCTGAATAATGCCTTTTTATATCCAACTTTCACTTACAATTATCTATCATCTACATCAGGTTCTCACCCTTAACTATATTCCATTCTCATCGTAATAACTGGAGGTCATCGAAACAACATCTGATAATAGGAGGGATGATTTAAAAAAATGCCTTGACAGTGAGAAAATATTCCCCCAGACATTCAAGGATAGCTTGTTATTCCCATCATCATTATCTATGTGCAGGTGCAAGCAAACATGTTATGTATTTCATCTTACCCTAAGCTGTAGCATGCACAAACTCAGGCATCTGGAAGGTTACTCAGAATTCCTGTTTGTCCCTGCCAACCAGAAGATGTCAGGCTGCTGAGGTCAGAATGGTCAAGCTAGAAACTTAAACTATGCTAGACCCCAAAAAGGTGGTCAGTCAGATTGCACTGGGCCTCCAACTGTTGCAAGTTTTTAGATTTTGACATTCCAACAAATAAATTGCAAAATAAGTAAATAAACCACTACATGCCACAAGCATCATTATCTTTTTTTTTTTTTTTTTAAATGCAGTTGTCTGGCAGCTAAAAATGATTCTGCAAGGTACAACCTGCCTGCTAGGCACGGTAAACACAAAACATCTAAATAATGCAATTGCAGGTTTGCCTACCTCATGGACTTCCTTTTCCTTTATATACTGCTTTAGAAGCTTCATTCAATAGCTGTTTTGACCAGCAAGCCCAGATTCAGACTCATCAGGATCTGAAGTCGGCACAGTCTTAGCTGCTGAATGTTTTCTTATCAGGCTGAATCTTAAAACCTTTGGTGTGCAGTGCCTGGCTCATCTCCTTCAGCAGCTTCATTCCTAATAAAAATTAAATACTTAGACAACCCACACAATAGCCAAGATGTGATGTACCAGAGGCCCTATGGGGGTAGGTGCTATAGAACACATTGACAGGTAAGTTGTCAAGTTTCTTGACAAGTCAGGGACAGTCTATACATTCCCCACTGTAACAAAACCATTCATTGCAGAGTATGAGGCTGAAATATGGCTCTTTGCTTATCAAAGAGATACACACTAAGGTGAACAAATCATTTTATAATGTTTTTCCAACCAGGCTGGTTCCCATTTGTTAGAATGGGACTATGGATTTTATGATTGCTGTATGTTCTGGCACTACACTGACTAGTAAAATAATTTCAATAAGGGCCTAGATTACAATGTCCAGATAAGGGCAATATAATGGCAAAGCAAATCTGTGAGAACCACATAATGGATCAAAAAGTAAGTGCCATTATGCACTTTATTAATAAGATTCTGAGTCCCAAGATCAAGGGAAAGTGATGTCTTGGCAAGTCATTGGGATTTTCATTAGGATGTCAAGGTGATAGACAAATGTGTAAACCATGTATGTTAGTGATACACAGCTGTGATTACAGGATCATAGGACAACATGGTTGTTGAAAGGGGTATAATGTGAATGTATACATTAACAATAGGAAAGATATTTTTGAACATTCCATGCCATCTTTAAGGTAGAGCAATTATCACATGCAGTATCACATTTATCCCTTACACCATGTAATCCTACAGCACTGGTCAGCATCACATGCCATTAGGAAAATACTTATTTTGCCAACATATCATTACATACCTGGATCTCTATAAACAATTTATGCAATGGCTATATTTCAGAATGACAGATTATGTTAACATGATGTATGGCAACAATTCCCAACAGGAAGGGCACCCCCTTGGGGTGCACTAAAGATTACAGGGGGTCCATGAGGCTTCAGTAATATTGAGGTCATTTAGTCTGCTAATTGCAGCACCAGCTGGGTACAATTCTTCCTGAGCTCTGTGCTGGCCAGAGTGGAACAGCTGCCACAAACTTTACTCTGGCTGGAGGAGAAGAACAGCTGCCCCCAGCCCTGCACCAGCTGAGCACCTTTTTGGAGAGGTGCAGCCCCATGTTGGTATTGTCCTGGAACACCTCTGGCCAACCCACCCGAGCCCACCTCCATTAGCCTCAGTCCATGAGGGATGGGAAAAGCAAGGCCACACTGGGTGTGTGGTGGGCAACTGCACCAGAGTAGATTTAGCATCTTACTCAGGTAAGAGTAATTGTTGTTTTTTATTAAATTATTATATGTAATGTAATGTTACTATTATCATCATTATGTGTTTATGGTATTGAGAGGGCACTTGTTTTACCCATTCTTAACTAATGGATCTTTCACTCAGAAAGACTGGGAACCTCTTGTCTTCTCCCTGTATTAAGCGAGGTTCATATTCTTTATTGTAAAAAACCCAGGAGGACAATGGAGCTAGATTCTAAGACTTAAATTCATCCTTCTTGCTTTTATGTGGTTATCTAACATTTTAATATTTGCGCATACTGCAGATACCAATTATTGTTTAAATATCTAAGCCCCAAATAGGGAATGCTTGATAGTATAATCTCTGGATGAAACCTAGACACTAAACTTGAAATGCTGGACAGTGAAAGTCACACTAAAATGTAATTTAATACCCTATTTATCAGCATCCCCATTCCTGTAGCATAATTTCTTATAAGGTTTTACCTTATCTTTCCTGCATTTAAGATGAACAGTAAATGAGTTGATTGAATAAAGATAGAATCTAAATATTGGAAAAGACTATTAGCAACAGAAAATCCTATACTGCTGTGTTTGAGTAAGATAGAAAATTTATAGTCATTGACTGGAGACAAGGGGATCAATTAGTCATATATCTTTGTCTCAAATAACCACAGGCAAAGAAATCCTGCCAGCCTTGGATTTGAATTTAAAGAGTAGACTATCAAGAAAGGAACCATTAGTAAAAGTGTTGAGTAAGATAGCACATTTAATTAAGAGTAAACACTGTTTCAGGTAGAAGTTTCTGATTCTGAGTAAATCTTCCTGAAAGGAGGTTATGCTGATAGGCAAGTCAAAAAGAGCAGCAAATGTCCACTTATTTTGCAAAAGGATCAAAAGGAGAGCTTTTAAGAATAAGCCCCTCCAGGAAAAAACTGACAATGATACTAATAGAGGTGAAATATAATCTGCCCTTCTGGTCTCCTGGTACATTTTACTAAGTTACATTCTAGAATTTATAACAAGTATGTCATCTATGATACTGCTAAGAACAAGGAGCAGTTTAACTGAGTTATTAAATTATTAAAGATAAAGAATAGTTGACAAAACAAAACTATTTTCTTACATGAAAGAAAAGATTCCAAAAACAAAACACAGCAGACTTGAGGCACTAATTTAAATATACAGAGATTCAAATTGTATAATTTTCAACATGAGATTTTTTCATAGATACAGCAGTAAACTGAATGCAAAAACTATTGATTCACCAGAAACCACAGTCCATATGTTCCTTGCTGATTTGTTTAACTTTTGTACTCACTGGAATGCCCAAACACCTTCCTATGTGCTGAGCAAAAATCCAATAAATTATTAAGAGACAAAGTTGGAAAGTAAGAAATAAAAATGGCAAGATTAGAGAAAATTATTTACACATATTCATACTGAACTGAAGATTACCCATAGGGCCAGAGTCTCAGCTGATGAAAATTGACATAGCTCCATTACAGTCAACAGAACCTTTCCTATTTATATCAGCCAACGAACTGGTCAGAGTAGGGATTTTGCACCTGCACATGGTCTTGGTAGGCTATCCCTCAGCTCTGAGTTGTAAACCATTGATCACATCAGGAATCATTTAATGCCATTCTTGCTAAGATGCTTCAGTGGTCCTCTGCTCTCCAAGCATCCATTCCTTTGTAGTGGAAGGTGAAAACCCTTCCAATATCACTTTACTTTTAAGACGAAACATGCTAACAATACACCCTCCTGCACCTCCCTCCCCAAGATTTGCTGAAATCATGTCTCCACAGGGAGGTGAGGGGAATGGGCAAGAGGTAATCCTTTGCAATATTCATCTTTACAGGATAGCCATTACAAGAAAGTAATTCTATCTTTGCTAGAGACATGCATCCCAGCTAAGTCTCAGCTCCTGGATACCAGAAAGAGAAAGCCCCAAGGATCTCTCTTTAAGGGGCTGGACTGGAGTGCATGGAAAGAGATTGCACCAGGCACCGTGTGGTTTAAATAAGACAAAATAGGGTGCCATTCCAAAAGTCCATTTACTGATAGACACTCTGTTGGACAAATCCCTGAGTTTGATTACTTATGCCCTTCTAAATCCATCTGTCTGTTTCTCAAAAGCATTGTCCTAGAAGTAGTTAAGGAGAAGGAAAAATTTGCTTGCCTTGATAGATTGGGAGGGTGATGAAATGTTACAGTTGTTGTAGGTTGGTTCTGTACCTACCTGGTTTATACTGTATGTGCACCTTAGACTTAGGTTGAAAGTCAGAAAAACACAAAAATTGAGGATGCTGAGGCAGCAGATGAGGATGCCACTGAAGTTAATAAATAATTGGCTCTCTTTTTTAAAAAAAAATGTTCATTTTTAGAATGTATTGTTTTAAAACATCTTGTGCATGTATTGGACCCTTTTCCCTTGTATGGTAGTATCCTACCATACAGCTTTACACTGCTGGCCTAAAGGTGAGAGATTCAGACATTCAAGGGTTCCTCATGTTGTGGAGCTGCCAGTACAAGTTCCCATTGTTGTGGAACTGTCATTGCAAGTTCTAGGCCATTAGCATTAGGGGCATGACTGGAGAAAAAGGTCCGTGGTATTTCTTTGCAGGTAACATCCCTAGGTATTGGAATGGCTTCTTAGCGCTACAGGCAACTGCTGTGTATTAAATCCAAGCGATGTATAGAAAACATCACCAGCCATTGCTTACAGCATTTGTTGATCTAAATAAGGCCTTTGGTTCCATCAGTCAAGAAGAGTTATTTGTCTAGGTTTGATCAGCCATTGAAGTTCATTTGTGCGCTTAGACTACTTCATGATGGAATGACCACCACCATCCTCTGTAATAGGTTAGAGACAGACCCATGCACCTCTGTATTGTGTTAATCAAGGCTGTGTTATTACCCCAACCCTTTTCTCCATCTACCTTGCTGTGATCTTGATTCTTATTCATGATCACCTTTCCTCTGGTACTGAGACTGAGTATCAAACGGATGGGAAACTTTTCACTTTGGCATCTTCATTTTAACACTAAGGTCACTAGGACTATTCTTAGCAACCTTCAGTATGCTGACAACTGTGTTGTCTTTGTACACACGGATGCTGACTTACAATGCACCCTAAGTCCTTTCTCTGGTGCCTATTATAGCCGAGGATTCTCCCTCAACACGAGGAAGACTAATGTGCTCCACTGGACTGTCCCAGCACAGGTTCCCTCCCTTGTCCCGCAAATTGTCGTCGGGGTGGATCCTAGGAAAACACTGAGGATTTCCCTTACTTGGTAGCTACCTCCCCCAGACAACCAATCTTGATTTGGAGATGAAACATAGGATCCATTGTGCCAGTGCATCCTTTGGGAAGTTAATCCATCAGGGCTTTATTGACAGATCTGTGGATGGAGATGAAGATCATTGTCTACAATTCAGCAGTCATCCACACTCCTCTTTATGGGTGATACATCGAAGCCATCGTAAGTATCTGGAGCACTGTCTTAGGAAGATTCTCTGTATCAGGTGGGAAGACCATCAGACCAGTGCCAGCATTCTCTCCGCCACTAACCACCATTGTTGAGATGAAGATTATGAAACATCTGCTTCGCTGGGCTGGTCACTCTGTGCAAATGGCTAATACTTGTCTTCTGAAGCAAGTTCTCTTTTCTCAACTTAATCATGATATGCAGACCCATGGGGGATAGAGGAAATACTACAAGGACATCTTGAAAGTATGTCTTAAGAAGGGAGGCACTGACTCCATGGGTTGGGAAGAGCTGGTTCACAATAGACTGCACTAGCATCACATCGTATATCAAACCTCAAGAGAATTGCCTGGTGGAAGAGGCTGAGAAATGATAGAGGAAGGAAATTGTACAGCACCCTGGTTGTCAACTGTGCTCTCTCCAAGCAACCACCTCTCTCACATGTGTGGAAGAATCTGTGGAGAGTATGAATTGGGCTCCACAGCCATCTTAAGTCTCATCAGTGACATCCTCCTCCCCCGGCCAACATCATCCTCATACTGAGGGACAGCCAACAATGATAGTAGAGCATGGACAATCCCTCCCCACATCCAACTCCAAATCAGGAGTGCCTAGTTTAAGGGCCATCTTTGAATACAGATGATGAGCTGCAAAATGGTCTTCAACCTGCAGCTCAGGCTCCATGCTACTGAATTTTAAATTGGACTGCTGTACATTGAAAAGAAGTATACATTTGTTCAGCTTTTCCTAAGTCCTAGGACTGCTACTGCCTCTCCCTGGGAAGCAAGATCAGGGTGGAGGACGGGTGGAGCCTACATTAACCATTTAACTGTGTCTACTTTCATCCCTGACCACCTCCTGCTCATCATCATACTCTCTCCTCCTTTGCTACTGCTCTTCCTTTCCCTAGTTCTGGTTTTCTCCACCTGTGTTTTTTGAGCAAACAGCTTAGTTCCCCAACCACTTTGATATTGAGCCCTAACATATCTCTGCTGCTTGGCTAGGCCCTTTGATATTGAGATGGTTCTGGGTGGCACCAATGAAGATAAACTGCCATTTGTTATATTAAAAAAAAAAAAAAAAGTCATTTAGCTATTTTTGTGCAATGTTGCGCTGTCTCCACAAAGCTAGAAGACTTACTTTTTGAAAGTAAAAAATAGTAGTTAATCTTCATTGCTGCCACCAGAGAGATATCAATATTAAAGGGCCTAGCCAAGCAGCAAAAGCAGCTACAGCAAAGATGTATTACTCTTAGCATCTCAACTTGGGACTCATTAAGAACTTCAGGAACTGGGCTGATTGCCCAAGAAATACAGGTGGGATTGGAGGAGAGGAATAGTAGGATTGAATAAAGAAACCCAGAAAGCAAGCAGCATGAATTACAGCAGTGAGGGCTGAAAACAGTCCCAAATACTTCATTAACAGTGGTCCTTCTAGTAAGAATTAGTTTTTCTATGGTATTTTTTCCTGTTTAGAGCTGAAAGTACTTTACAAAGGAATATGAGCATCATTATCCTCATTGTGCAGCTGGAGAAACTGAGGCACACACGGTAAAACAACTTACCCAGTGACACTGTGCCGGTAAGGAGCATCAGCAACATCAGTGTAAAGAAGTTTCAGTCTCTAGCCCTGTGTCCTTTTCAATGGAAATACTTGAATATTTGCTTTGTACTGTATTTCTGCCCCTGAGTTCTTTTCTCTGTTCCAAGCAGCCACGTATCAGCCCGTATTATCTAACTCTGGAAGTAGAGCAAGGCAATCATTAGTACAGTGGATCTCCAGTTTTAAACAGAGCAGCACCATTCCACCCAGCGCAGAGGAAAAAAAAAAAAAAAAGGAAAATCTCTTCGTTAAAAGACTTAAAATTTTGCTTCTTCTGAAAGCCCAAACACCAACTCAAGTCAATGAACTGTCTGCTCTCAGGGCCAGATCAGAGCAGGGGGCAATAAAGGCTGAAGTCCTGGGCCCAACCCTAAAGGGGGGTCTTGGGCGCCACCCCCACTTCCCGCTGCCCTGCTCAGTCCAGCACATTGCTGGTGGGGCTTGAAGGAGGGGTGCTGGTAGGGCCCCTGCTGGTGCCAACAGGGGTTAAAGGAAGGGGGAGTGCACTGGAATGCTGTTCTGGGGCCCCTCTATTTTAGGAGGGCAGCATTCTGGGCCCCCCTAAAAATAGAGGAATGTGATGGAATGCAGCATTCTGGGGCCCCCTAAAAATAGAAAAACGCACCAGAGTGCAATGTTCTGCTGCATTCCCCCTTAATTTAACTTGGAAGCAAATTGACAGATCTAAATCCTCTGCCCCAGCTGCCTGTGAAAAAGACACCAAGGGACAGTGCAGCAGGAAGCGTACATGCCCGCCCACCCAGCCAACCAGGGTGATGTTTATGTAGGACAGGGCAGAGGGGAGGCATTTTCAAAGGCAGTGCAGGTGGCAGGAGCGGAGCTTACCCACTAGCAGCGCATAGGCCAGGCAGCCCCTCCACCCCACCCCAGAGCAGAGAGTGGCCATCAGCCATGGGTCGTTGGTGGAGGAGGCGAGGCAGAGCTGTTAATTGCTGTTTGCTCCTTGAAGGGCTCAGTGAGTGAAGCCGGAGAAGGTGCTGGCTGGGATCCTGCGCTGTGGAGACGCACTGAGCTCTCCTGGCCCCACTGCCGTGTGTCCCATCATTTTGCCTGCCCCTTGTCCCTTGAGGGGCAAAGAGAAACAGGAAGACATCATGATTCTGCCACACAAGTGCTGGTCCGGGGCCTCTGCAGAGATGGGCATGGGCAGCTGGGTCAGCTGGGAGAGTCGCATGCACGCATGCTGCATTAGTGCAACATGTTGTACAGCACAGCAGGCAAAGACGTGGTATGGTTGAGTCTTCCCCTCGTCAGGGCGAGGTAAACAAACAGGTAGGCAGTTCAGGCCTTCAGCCCCAGCAGGGACAAAGCCAACACACAGTTACATAGAGTTGAGGCCTTCAGCCTCCGCCGGGACAAGGCAAACACACAGTTACATAGAGTTCAGGCCTTCAGCCCCTGCCGGGACAAGGCAAACAAACAGGTAGGTAGTTCAGGCCTTCAGCCCCAGCAGGGGCAAGGTAAACAAACAGGGAGCTCGGCTGGTAGCAGGGAAGGGAAGGGGAACGCAGGCCCGTCTGCTCCACTGCGTTCCAGCCCAGGGCCCTAGCAGTGGCCATGTGGAGGGCCACTGTGTCAGCGGGGCTCCTGCCGAAACGCACCGACTCATGGTTGCCCTGGACTACTTCCTTCCCCTTCCCCGATGAGGCCTGGGGTACGCTGTCCTCCGGGTAGAATCCCCAGGGCATCCTCGTCAGGCCCTCACTGTCCTCGGGCGGCAAGGCAGGGAACTCGGCCTCCTCGGCCAACGGCAGCTTCTCCAAGTCGCACAAGTCCGGCAGAGCTGGTTCGCCGTCCTCCCCAGCAGAGGGGAGCTCGTCCAGGTCCTCCCCCGCGTCTGGCTGGTCTCCAGGGCCCAGGCTCTCGGCGGAGGGAAGCTTGTCGAGATCCTCCCTGGAGGAGTTTCCTCCAGGGGTGCGGTTGACCAATGTTCCTCCCCCCAGCTCTTCTGGGGTGGGGAGGCCGGTCGCCTGTCAGTCCCCTCTGCTCCCTGGGGAGGGAGGTCTGCCAGGAGTGGCAGCCACTTCCCTCAAGGCTCCCTCCAGGACTGCCTGGTCCGCCCCCTTTTATAGTCCTCCCGGCTCCCTGTAACCCTCTGGTTGGTTCCGGCGCTGGTCATTCTGCCGGCCCTCCTCTGGCCAGTAGGGGGCGTGCGGGCGCTCAGCTATCCGTCGGTTGCTAGGTAACTGCTCCCCTCTGCTACACGTGGATTCCGGGGACTATGAAGGGGTGGAGGGGGGAGCAGGTGTGGGGCCTGGGTGGGATGGAGGAGGTTGGGGGCTGGAGTGAAGGGCTAGGAAAGCGTGGAGGGGGTTGGGAACTGAAGGAGGTGGGGTGAAGATGGGGGAGCTTGGGGGTGGCGGTTTAGGAGAGTTGGAGTGGGGACATGGGAGCAGGGAGCTTAGGGAATGGGGATTGAGGAAGACATGGGGGAAAAGGGGTCTGATGGGGGGCAGTAGCTGGGGTGCGTGAAGGGGGCTCAGTAATTGAGGAGGGTTCCAGGGCCTGCCAAATTATACTTTAACCCCTCAGTGCTGGGGTGGGCCCTGGCCAGAAGCTTGGGTCCATGCTGCTTCCACCCCAACCGTGGGCCACTGCATGTGCTCTGCACTCTGGGGGTGGGGCCGGATGGCATGTGGTGCAAGTTCTGCTGCAGCTTTCAGAGCCCAGGGCCCTAGGGCGCTCCAAGGCTGCACCACGTGCCAGCCATCCCTACGTACTCAGGGGCAGACCAGCCAGACTGGTGTCAGGGCAGGAGCACCGTGCAGAGCAGCCTCTGGCTCCAGGCACACCCCCTTTACCCCCCCAGCACCAGCCCACCTGCAGGCTTCTGAGGTGGTGGGTCTGGGGCCCATGGTGATGGGGGCTGTGGACCCTAGGCTACTTAATCCAGCCCTGCCCACCCTATAGCAGAACCTGATGAGGACACAAGAAATTGAGACAAAGATTCAGAATGAATTATTTCTGGTAGGTTAACCAGTATTTGTCTAATCTATGTCTGTATTTCAGATTGTAAATTGTTTTGTGAAGGGCTGTCTGTATCTGTGAACTTGTTTAGTGCTTAGCACATAACCAGAGCTGAAACAGTATTATTTACACTGTGAGCAGAAAACAAAAAACCAAAAGGGAAAAAAAAGCAGCTTATAAAAGGAACACATGAGACGTTTTTTATGTAGCACCCACAAAGTACAAGGCAAAGAAAGAAATATTCAAAGCATCAAGTTATCTTTAGGAATTACAGTACCCTGGCAGAGAGACCTGCCCCTTCTGACACTGTTTTAAAAATCACTTTTTTTTTAAATAATGAATGAGGTTCTTTTTATCTGCCTGCTGACTTTTGAGCCTTTAGAGTTCACATTTCCAAGCTTCTCTTTCAACCTTGAGAGCTCGATTTATTTTTTTCTTAAAATGAAAATTGAGATTCTCACAGAACCAGCTTTAGGCCAGAAGCTGGGACTTTAAGACAATCACCAAATGTCATGTCAGGCAGCAACAGCAGCTCCATCTTGAGCATAGACTGTCTCTTCTCTAAACAGCTCGGCTTCTCTATCATGCTGTGGCTTCTGAAAATCAGTTTTAAATCTTTCTTCACTTTTCTGAAAATCTATTCCTTCTCTTCCCCTTGCTCAAGACAGAAAGACAGAAGCTGGGGCAAGGTACCTGATGGATTCATCCATGTTATTCTATCTTTGTGTGTTCAGCTTTCCTCACTTCATCATATTTCCCCAGCCACTCAATTCAAAATGGAGCAAGTGTTCCTCTCTGTCCATTCTAATAAGGAGACGTGCATAAAATTGACAATGTCTCTTTCCTAAGTCTGTCTGTCTAGGAATAGGAGGAAAATATTACTTTGTCAGAGCTTTATTGTTGGTCATTCCGATCCTTTCTGTAGTTGAAGGCCATTTTATTTCATCCTTTCCAGCACGGACAAATTGATCTTAATGGTAATGTATCATTTCTTTACTGTCTTTCACTAACAGGAACAATCTAAGCCTGGTTCCTGCAGAGGGCAGGAATTTTTCATTTTTGGGAGCAATATATTTGCATGTTCCCTGTTGGCTAGATATTGCCACACTTACAAATACTTAAATAAAAAACAACAGGTGGAGGCTTTTCAGTGCTGAGTAACAATGGAGAAACAGGCAGCTAGCTGTCGGCACCAATAGCTAAGGTACTAGGCAAATAAAAGAACTATAATTGAAAAGAATATTCTAGGAAAAAAATACATTTAAATTAAGAATATTCTGTGAAATATTTTAAGTGATTTTTTTTGGTGCAGTGATTAAGTCATATTAGTTCATAGAGAGGCTTTACTTTGCATTCCTTTTTGATGTGTTAATTGAGAGTCAGGAAGTGTACATGAAGCAAGAAGAACCTGTAGGGAGGGCGAAGGTGCCAGAAAAGGGTCCAGTCACTGATTTCCCCTCAATAAATCACTTCTTTGTTCTCCTCTGCTCTAGATCAATACACATCCCACAGCAGCAGACAACATTTCCCTATCAAGTGCTTGACCATACAGCCTTTACTCAGGTAAGTAAAAGAAAAAAAAATTAGACTCTACATTGTGCAAACATGCTACACATTGGCATCTCCATCACAGTCACAAAAGCCAGCTCTATATACAACTACAGAAGATCAGAGTGAAGGTCTTTGAAAGAGACATTAAACAAAAGTAACGTACTGTTATGCTTGTATCTGAGTTCCAGCAAGCCTTCTGGCTTGGACAGCTCAGTGTCCCTGGGAGGAAGAATACAGATTAGCATGTAAACAATGCTCCCTTTGCATTGTGTAAACACACACATTACACTTGCACCACTTAATAATGGCTTTTCCTTATCACTGTTAACAGTATAATGCTAGTAATTAAGCCAAATAAGCCCAGCAAATGATGCAGCACATTTCCCACAAAGAATAACCAATTTAAGTAACTAACCAGTTTTTATGGTAGAACCATCTTCATGTCACAGCAAAATTGTAATGTACTGGATAAAATTGCAAAAAAGAAATTCTTATTAATTTTAGAGCTCTAGGTTTTATTTTATGTTAAGTATAAGATTCTAATACGAAAAAAAAACAACCTTAATTCTAGGCAATAAACCAGTTATTTTAGAAATGTTAAGAGTTGTCAAGTTTGTAAATCATATAATTTGACATTATTGGGTTACAAATGTAGCAAAACAATTTGATGAGAATGTCTTCTATGCATACTGTTTTTTTTAGACTCATTATATAATTCTATAAGGTTATAAAGCTTCTGAGAAAATTTCACCTATGAACCAAGGCTATTTGGCTCCTGTAGATGAGGTAGTGGCTGAGATAGATCAGGGATTACTGGCTTCTGACACACAGGGCACGTGCCCGGAGTCCCAGCGCCAGAGCCCCGAATGTCTGGGGCAGCCCCTGCCTCTCCCATCCCTGTTCCCAGTGGGAGACCTGGGGCCAGCCACCGGCGGAGGCACCTGCCTCTCCCAGCCTGGTCCCCAGCTGGGAATTCAGGCCGGTCCGCCTGGGACGGCGCCCACCTCTCCCGGCCTCAGCCATGGATCCAGGGCCAGGCTGGCAGCGGCATGAGCCCAAGGTCAAATCTGGCCTGGGTAGAGAATCGGGGCCACGGGAGGTGGGGCCCAAGGCTGGGCCCAGCCTGGGCCCCCAGGTCAGCGACACTCCTGGCTGAGATGAAATGTGGTTCACAGAGCTGGTGGTCAAAAAAGCAAGGAGTCTTGTGGCGCTTAAAGACTAACAGATTTATTTATCGCATGAGCTTTTGTGGAAGAATATCCCACTTTGTCAGATGCTTTGCAGAGGGGAACTTACAGAATTGGATGAAAATAAATGCAGGGGAGTGTAAGACATGGGATCAGGTCATACTGCAACAGCAAATCAGAGCATTTGTTAGGATTCAGACCAGGGAACAGCACACAGAGGGACGGTGAAGTCAAATTACCTCTTATAATGTGAAAAGAATCTACAGTCATGATTCAGCCCTGCTTTCACACAATTTAATTTGCATATTAATTTGATTTCCGCTGTTTCTCTTTGAAGTCTTGATATCCCATCGATTTTCTTAACGACCATCATTGTGAAGATGAGTGAAAAGACAAGAGAGTTCTCCTCATCATTCCAATAGGAACACAGAAAGTGCCTCCAAAAAACAGGTCTAAGTAACCAGTTGCTAGTCTTTACACACGTCTTGTAAGAGCCAAAAGGCTGCAGATAAAATTTTTAATATGTATCTAAATATCTATCTTGAAAGCTTGTCTCTTTCACCAACAGAATTTGACTCAGTAAAAGCTATTACCTCACCTACCACGTTTCTTTAAATGTACATGTTTACTGGGGCATCTACGAGTGATTTCATGAGATGACACTGGAAACACATTTTAATTCCTATAGACTACTGAAAACTGTAGGGCTGAGGGAGTTGAGAGAATCTTGACTGCTCCAAGGGGAGTCTCGATGGAGTCTTAGGGGTCTTCTTCAGTACTTTGTGAGAAGAGGCACTACTCTTTTTCCAAAGGGATAGCCGTGTTAGTCTAGTCCAGCAAAATAAACATGGAGTCATGTGGCACTTTAAGACTAACAGATTTATTTTTTGCATGAGCTTTTGTGGGAGAAAATCCCACTTCCTCAGATGCTTCGAAGATGGGTGAACTTACAGAATGGAATGAAAATAAATGCAAGGGGGTGTAAAACATAGGATCAGCCTGCCTTCATCAGCAGTACTCTTGGAATCTGGGACTTTACTGTCTATAGGTTTGACAGAGCTCTCGGTGCCTGAAGAACCAGTAATCTTACGGGTACCAGTTCAGAGAGCACTGGATGCCATAGGGGTTGGAGTTATCAGAGACTGCAACTTCTTTGAGGTAGATTCCCTTACCTGAGGACTCACAGGAGGTCTTTGGGAGTCTGATGAGAGGAGTCTTGGATCTTCCTCTCAGATGTCCTTGAAGAGTGTAGTTTGGAGACCATGGAGGCAGCAAACTTACTTGCAGACCAGCGTATGGGACGGCCGGAGGTATATGTGTGTCCCTGAGCTAGGGTCATCAGCTGGGCACAGTAACCTTTCCTTCATGAGACGTCAAAGTTTGATCTCCCTCCTTTTTTCTGGCTGTAAGATTTAATTCCAGATAGAAATCACACTTTTGGGAACTTCAAGGTAACATGTGCACCAGAAGTGCCCATCACTCATTGTTTGACCACCAGCATAATAGGCAATGTTTGAAACCAGAATTGGGCATGCCCTCCCAGTAGAGGAAAAGTCCCAGAAGGGGAGAAACTATCTAAAAGATATTAAGAGGAAAGCTTGTGCTCAATTATGCTGATTTTTTTAAGCTATTGCTAAAACTAGCACTAAGAACAACTAGGAGAGCTAAGGGGACACAGCTAAGATAAAACTCAGTGCAAGTAAGGCTCTGTCTCCAGCTGATGTGGCCAAGAAGGAACTGTAGGTATTTCACCTCCAAAATGCTGTATTACAACAGCATGGAGCAAGAGTTCAAGTATTGCATGCACTAGCCAAAACAGACACTTACTGAGGCATCTCTTCTCAAAGGAATGTGGCTGCAAGAGTAGCTAGAGACAAGCACCCACAGAGACATCATTTGAAGAAGTATATCTAGTTCCACTCCTCGAGCAACAAATATAAATTGTCATAGAAAGGTAAAAATTCAAACTAAGTCTCATATAGCCTCTTTTAAAAGTATTTTAAACTGTTACAAGGCACTTTTAGGTAAGAAAACAGCTTTCTCACCTCAATTGATTAGTCTATTGCAGTTTAAGATCCTTTGCCTCTTATTCTACAATTTTAGTAGTCACCATAGCCAAGCAAGCAACTGAAGCTATGCTGGTCCTGTAGGATTCACAGAGGGCCTCCAACCACAACACAATAGGTTAATGTAGGTTTCTGGTGCTTGTACAAAACAGAAGCAGACACCTTAAAGGCATTTTAGTTAAGGTTGTGATTCTCTGTCTCCATGTAAGCGCAGGAATCCTCCTTCACAAAGCCATTTTCACAACAAGCACCTCAGTCTTTAGCCAAATTACCGTTCAAGATGATATGTGAAAATGCTATGGCTCCAGTAACAAACACCTGGCATGGAAAATTTCACCCAGAACCATTTAATTTTGGCAGAGATGTAAACTACTGAAATAGGATCTTATAATGGCAGATGTCAGGCCCCAAGCCTAAGCATGGCTATCTGTGCCTCCCGTACTGAATTTTGGCAACATATACTCATTCACAGCAACTTTAGTTTAATCTTGGTGCCAAAATCTGCAACCCAATTAATTTCAGGTATATTGGGTATAAGTACATCAGAGGGCTGAATTCAGCCCAGAGTATTTCAGTGAGTTTTGCAAAAGCAAACACTTCTAAAGCTTAGTTTCTCTAGTGTGTTTAGGTAAAAGCCTGCAATTCACAAAAGATTTAAGAAATAATTCAAATCTAATCCTGAAAGCTTAAATCCATGGAGGAAGCTCAGCATGGAATGCTGAGTAATGCCAAAAGGAAGGGTCAGAAACAGATGAGTCATGGTCTTTGTACAGCTAATGTCACTTACGTAGCATGCATCGTAGCAGTTGGTCCAATGAAAGATATTACCTCACTCATCGGATGTCTAATTTTTAAGGTAGGTGATTTTCAGTAAAGTACAACAGTGGATGCATGCTACAGTAGCTCCTCCTGCTGACCAACCATGATATTGATGAAAGAATAGGGGTAATTCCATCTGAGGATACAAACAGAAAATGGACTAAAATGTTGAGAAGGTAACAATTTACTTGCTACTTGATTGATCAGGCTGTCGTGAAACCCAATTACAAGCATGTGGGATCCTAACTGACTAAAAGAAAAATCAAGATTCCCTGTTTTTGTTGTTAAAAGTCATTAAGTGGACACAAATAGTTTGCCCCCAAATTTTTCCCCACTACATTTTTCGCCCCAAGAAGACTGATTTAAAAGTGTAATGGACTCTGGAATCTTATTTATCTACTGCTGGCAAATACTGTCAATTGCTATTTGAAATGTCAAATTGTGTTCTAGGGATAAAGGTGTTAGGAAAATTGAGAAATCATTTATACTGAAACCCAGGCTGTGTTATTTAGGTAATTAAGAAGGGTGTCATTTTTCTCATTCTAAAACTCTAACCAAGATGGGTCAATTTCAGGCCTGATCTAAGGCACAACTCTCACAGAAGGGTCTAGTTCAATAATGTAAATTTCATTCACCAAAATTCAGTTCGTAAAAATAAACACTGAAGCAGAGCTTATTAAAAAGCTTGGAACATACCTTAAATCAGTGGTTCTCAACCACTGTGTCGGGATACATTACTGTTTAGTGTGTTGTGGCAAGCTGGAGAAATGGCTGGATTTGGCCTGGGGGGGAAGGGTTGGGCTGGTGTGTCCTGTAGGGTCATGATATGCCACCAAGTGAGTCGCAACCTGCAAAACGTGAGAACCACTGCCTTAAATGTTACATCTCACAGCCCACTTTATTTTCTCCTCTCCCGTTTATCACTGTGCAAATTACCTTCTTTCCCTTTAATGATCAGACAACCTATGCTACCTGTAGCAATTGTTTATAGGGAAAATTAATATTATGAAAATACTTAATGTATTTTTATCATCTTATAATGTGACTTGCCATTTTGGGGTGAGAAGGGGGAAGAAGAAGAGCTAGCATCACACAACTAGTCAGATCTCCATGATTATGGACAGTTTGGGAACCATGGATTTATAGACAAACTCCAACCAAATGCTTATTTCGGTTAAGAAAACAAAACATTTATTTTTTTAAACCAACATACAATAAATAGGAAATATACAGGACAAAAATTTGACACCAATTGATTGCATTACACAAGCAGTTTATTAGACTACGTGATAGTTTCTTTTCATTAGCCCTTTTATAAGGTTTTGGTATTGAAGATTAAAAAGAATTCCAATTTAAAGCTCTATCAATACAGTTTTCTCCCATTTTCATCATAATAGATATTTCAAATAATCATACATGTACTCATTTTTAAAAATATATATATATACGCAGTGTCTGGAATTCCTAATATATGCCTATACTTTTTGTTTTTTAGGCCTGTACAACTTCTAAAATAATTCATTATTTAATCTGTTTTAAATTCTCAAGGATTCAAAAATACTATGCTATACTTTTTACTTCAACAAAACCCTAAGAAAACCAAGTGTCAAACAATAGAACTCCATGGGAAAACTAGTACTTACTTCTAATGAACTAATGACCAAGTTCTGGCCTTTGTTACTCCACTTCTACACCGGTAAAATGGAGACCACAAGTTGGTGCTAAAGTAGGGGACTGTACCTTCCAGTTCTTAAGAAGATATCCATCTTTCATTTCAGAATTACTACAGCCATCCTGCTGTTCTTTTGATTTTAAAATCATTGTGTCAGTCAGGGAATCATTATTGCGGTTTTTTTTCCCTGCATGCATATTTTTTGTTGTTGAATGGAAAACAGATAAAATCCTACACCTCTAGTTATCAAAAATAGATCGAGATGTAAAACCCTTTCAAGCCAGGATTTATTTACGTGCAAATGCAATATGCATCAGTGATCAGCAATTGAGGCTCTGGTCTCACCAAAATGAAAATGGGTTAAAAAAATATGCAGCACATAAATATTTCATACAAGATGTATACCTGGAACCTGCTGCCCTTTGAATTATTAGAGAGAGCCTGAAGGTTTTTAACACCTTATACAAGCATACACTATCTTCATCAGTTACACTTAGTGGTTTCACTACGATTATGCAGAGTTGTCTGCCTTAGAATCCTGGTTTCTAAATTCATTTCATGATTTAAAAAACTGAAATTTAGTATAAATTGTTAATGCCCTAATGAGCATTAACACTGTACATGACAGTTGATAATTTTACGAGTTTTCCTCATCTTTAAATGCTAAAAGGTTTTAAAAGTTTAGCCAACCAATATCTACATACAAGATAATGATTTATTTCCAAAATATATTTTTGCTTAAAGACCACCGTATAAATCTGCAAATCAGAACTGTCTGGTATCAAAGTGTCACTCCAAGATTCATTGTGCTACACTGTGTGAATTTTAAAATCAGAACTCCCCACTGAACTCAGTACTCCTACTTAAAAGTAAAAGACACTTTGTGACCACAAATGGCTACTTTTCATCCAACTGTCTAGATTTCATCACAAGTTGCAATTACTGTCTCTTCTAAATTTAATATCACTGTTTTATATCTTAGTCATTTCAAATTCAACCAGATAAAAAAATAAAACTGCTCATTTACGTCTTCTAGTCAAAAGAAATTTTCAGACCTAACCATCAAGCTGCTCAACGTTTTGCTCTCTGCAATAAACTTGCTGTTTTACATTATTTTACAAGCCCTTCTTTCTTCCCTCTCCTCTTTTGCAACTTCCTGGGGATACTGGGTTCTTTCCACTCTACTATTAGCACTGCGATTTCTCTGGCTGAAGGAAAGCAAGCTTTTAAACCTTATTTAATATTTTTCTACTATTCCTGATTGTGCAAGTGCGTCAAGCCTTTCTCCAAAGCAACAGGCAGTGGGTCTGTGTTATATGAAAAGAGTAGCAGCATCTAGGATAAAAGAATAGAGGGAGTAGGAAAAGGGAGTGGCCATGGTTATTGGCCAAAGATTGTAAAATGTTGAGGGGTATGTCCATAAAAACTCAATTGATTTACATACTGTAGATTTAATACTAAGCTGACTGGCTAATTAGCCTCAGACTGAAAGTAAATATTTATATAATTGAAGTAACTGTAGGGCTACGGAGCGGTAGCTACAAACATCCCCGCACTCCAGTATCAGAGACCATTCTATTATGGGACAGCCATATTTATTCTATGGAATATTCAGTAACAACTTTATGCCAGACTCCATACTAAAATGCTTAAGGAGCTAAAAGAATACAATTGAGTAATTTTAAAAAGGGAACTACAGGGATTGCTAAGAAAGGTAATAAATATGGGACTAACATTTGCCATACTATACAAGCTTTTCATCGCTTTACAAGCATGAAGACAGACCAACCTCAGGAGCAAACATGGGAACCTTAAATTGTAGGTCATGTCACAGAGACCAACATTATAATGAGAGACCTACGAGTCTAAATAAGAAAATTGCTATTATCTTGGATACAAGAGAACAGCTTGAGTGCATGGTTATGGTGCTGGGGTCAATATTTTTTTTTTTAACTGCATCAAGTCCCATTGGCTGATCCTATGCCAAAGCCATTAGTAAGAACACTTCATAGGTATACTACACATGGAAATGCTGAATAAGAGGAAAGATCAGTTGATTGTGAGAGCTTTATTTAAATAAAATTCTGACTCAAAACCCACTGAAAAACAATGGAAAGACTCCCATTGACTTCAGGGGGCTTACATTAGCTGAGGAAGCAACTTTGTAGACTCTGGATACAGATCAAGAGTGGCAAGATTGAAAGGACAAAATAATGGTACTTTAATTTGCAAAACCCCACTTACATTAGGGACTATACTCATGGTTATGCTGTTATATACTAACACTGGCTGATGAAATCAGAGCACACACCTCGATGAGGTGTGTACTAGGAATACGGAGGCAGTTTTGAATCAATGGAGCAAGAGTTCTATTAATATATTTCAATGCATTTTCATGCAGTAAAGATGTTGCACAGTATAACTGTGTGAGAAAATTGGTTATAAATATAACAAAGCAATTATACATCTGAAAAATCAGAGCAATGGGAAAAATATACTTTTAATGTCACCTTTATCCAAAGAACCAGCATGAGGGAGTTAAATCAAAGGAAATAAAATATGAAAGCATCAATGTTCAAATGAAACCTACAAAGGGCTGCCTCTTCATTTTCAAGCTACCCTCACTGGATATAAGTAATCAGCTCATATGCTATTTAAGATCATTCACATTTCCCTGAGAAATCCTGCTATGAGAGATTACATAAAGTGCAAAGAACTAGTGTTAATGCAACATAACATTGGGAAAAACAACCAATACCAACCAAAAAAAAAAAAAGTACAAAACCTCCCCAGGAAATATCAAAAGATAAGGTTTTCACTGCATTAATAACTCTTACTAAGTATATAGACTATATACTTAGTTATGCAGTTCTTTAATACAACTGATAATATAGAAAGGATTTAGCCTGGAAGTTGGATAGAAAGGTAATAGAACCACAGCAAGGTCATAAACTCAGTTTTGCAAATGAAATTTTTAATGTCTATTTCCTAATTTTGAGTGCCTCATTTCTTAGTACCAGCATTAATGATGGAGAGGTTTGCACTGAATTTGCCTGAGTCCTTTGCGTTAAATTCAGAGAAGAGAAAAGTTTGTCTGCATAAGAACTTCCCCTTAGTTCCATAACTTAAAATAGGTTCAACAATTCATTTGATTGAGCTTCCCAAGCTGGAAAACTGAGTAGAGACCAACAATAGCAAAATTTGGTATGAAAGAATTCTTCAAAATGACTATAAACAATGGAAAGAGGGTTTTATGAGAAGTAATATTGCAACTTTAATAAGACCAATCATAATAGTAAACAGTATCTAGGCACAGTGGGGTTAATTAAATGGGAAGAATAAAGGCATAAAGGCAAAAAGGCTCTTGCTGTTTTAATCTTCGCACCTGCTCTGTAATGACGTATGTGACACAGTATGTCATATACCACATGCAATGCCATGTTTTGAAAAGCATTTGGGATATCTAGAGAAGTTGCTGAAGATCTCAACCCAGCAAAGTACCTAAAATTGATGGGATTACTCAAGGGCTTGAGGTTACCTCCGTGCTTAAGTGCTTTTCTGGAGTAAGGCTGAAATTTGCAGCAGCCACTAGCAGTAAAAAAGTTAATGGAGTTTTCTGTATTTAAGAGATCTAGCTAAACATAGCCACGTAAACTAAACCCTTATTTACTCTCTACTACAGTGTTTCCCAACCAGTGTGCCACGGCATACAGGTGTGCCGTCAGGTCTGAGCAAGTGTGCCACAAAAATTTTTGAAAAACTACTCCAAGGGCTCTGGATTGGCTTATTAGCCTATGAATATTCATGAGTTCATTTGGAAACTATATGGTGGTGTGCCTCAAATTAATTAAAGGTAGCAAGGTGTGCCTCTGCAGAGAAAATTTTAGAACCACTGCTCTACTAGATTGCACAATACAGTATAGCAGACGATTTGTTACTCCCATTCAATTCCCAAGTACTAAGACTTATTTGTGGCATTCAAAATATTACTTAAATTCCCTCTCTGTATCTGTTTCTCCATATGAGATAGTTACTTAACTGCCTCATAAAAGTGCTGCCATAAATTAGCTAATTTTTGGGCAGCACATTATATACTTTTTCCATAATGTAGGCATATATCGGAAATCACTGCTCCTTAAATAGGTAACAACATTCAAAATGTGATTAATTTTAGAGATAGAAAAGACTTTTAAGTGTATAACTTCTTACAGGAAATAAATCAAAAATCAAGACATTCCAAATAAAAAGATACAGTAAAAAAAAAAAAAGTATGGTAGTACATATTGATATAGAGAATTTTACCAGGAGAGATAGCTTCTTCACATTACTCTAACAAGAAATTGATTCCAGTTGTGTATCATTAAAAAAAACCAAAACAAGAGAACATTCAGCAAGTTGCCATTATTACATAGGTACCTGAGATTCAAAAGCTAAATCTCTTGTGCCTTTACTGATGTCATTCTAGAAAGCTCCATGAATTAGTTTTATAACAAAAAAGACAGTTATTGATAAAAGAAGTTCTTGTACTAAAATAATCACAAGTTGGTATAGAAAGTCTCATTACATCTTATTCAATGCAGATACAATGTAATGTCATAATATATAACTTCAGTAATTAATACTGTAACACATTTCTCCTGTAATACTGGGGCACAACTATTTAAAAATCTAAAGCTTTTCAGGGAGATAATTTGTTTTGTATTTTACATTCCACGTCCTAGATTACCCTTTTAACAAAAAAAGGACTGATAGTGCTGCTTATAGTATCTAATCCTTTGTAAGATGGTACTAAAGAAATCTGATTTCTCAAAAAAAATATTTTTTTTTAACAGAAAAATTAGGAGGTCCTAGCATCTGAGTTCCTTAAACATATAAAGTTATTTGAATGTCTTTAGGAGAAAAAGAGAAAAAATTTTCTCTTAAGTATCAATGTTCATTTTTTTTCAGAACAATGTATTTCTCCACACAGTTTAAAATTGCTGTCTAAAAGTATGAACCAAGGATTTGATGACAGATTCTACATCTTTGTCATGTTTTGTATTGTTAAACACAGATTTGGGTCCACAGCTATACGTTACAATCCAGTACCACAACTATGCATCATGGGCAATGAATTTCAAAAGTGAACCTTAGTTTTCTCCCTGAAAACAGAAAATCACAGCTATCTGAAAGCAAAAATAGCCTGGCCAAGGTTATCTCTGCAGATATCATAATCCATAGTGTTTCTCACTGCTTTAGAGAATATGATTTAGTGTTGAGCATTAATAAGGCAAGTTTGCCAGAAGCCAAATATCAACTGAAGATGTAACCATCATTTAAGGCAGAGGTCCCAAACTCACAGCCCATGGGCCACATGTGGCTTCTAAAGTTATTTCCTGAGGCCCACAACGACACTATTATCATCGATATCTGCAATATCGTTGTATGAAAAGGTTTCAGTGATGTGGCTAACTTACCCAGTGGGCTAACATACCAGTCCTCATGTGGCCTTCATGGTGATTTGAGTTTGAGACCCCTGATTTAAGAGATTTCATTTCATTGCCCTTCTCTGTAGCACAGGGCACAGCTCACTTGATGGTGGATTCTGTGTATCTTAAAGTCTTGAAATCATGGTATGAAAACATCAATAACTCAGTCATAGGTTAAAGCTTTATTACAAGAGTGGGTGTGTGAGGTTCTATGGCCTGCACCGTACAGGAGGTCAGACTAGATGATCACACTGATCCCTTCTGACCTTCAAGTCTAGGGAGTCTATGTTTTAATTAATGGTTTTTCTTAGCCTGCAGAAAGGATTCAGCCCAAATTCTCTGAAGTTGACTTGCTTACTAAAAAGCACTTTTAACTTTATCAGGAGAATTTTCATCTTGCAAAACATCCTTCTGCCAAAGATCTGATATCAACTGAGACATTTAAAGCTCCTGTCTGCTAATGGGTACGAGATGGCTAAAGAAATCGACAATCAAAGACTTTCACCTCTAGTTAGACTGTTTTAATCTCATCCAGTTCAGCAGTAGGTTATATTTTTATTCACTTTTATGTACATCACCAGTATTTCTTTCCAATTTTTATTGACTATTTCTATCTTATTGACCTCTTTTGACCAAGAGGTCAAGAACTCTCACTAAAAGTGTTCAAAAATAGGAGCCTAAGAAAAGGTGACTAAATATGGACTTGAGATCAGAAGTTGTGATTTTCAAGACTACCTACATGATTTCAAATGGGGCTATGATTCAAAGTCTTTTGAAAATGCCAAGTCTAGGTCATGCCTTTAGGTTCCTACTTTGAAAAAGGGCTGGCCTCAGGCAAGTTAAAATATTTTTCTTAAACTCAGTTTACTGACCAACTGTTGATATAAAAGTAAGAAAAACATTCATCTTTGATAAAAATAAAAAGAAATAAATGTTTGCCTGGAACTTCAGTAATAGCCTGTTTTAACTCACCTCTATATATTTCAGGTAACAATGGACTTCTCCCTCCATCTATTTATTTTAAGTCGACTAAATTAAAAACCAATCCTCCTAAACATTTATCTATGTCTGTAGTTTCAGTACAGTTTTTTCTCTGCATCACCAAAATCACCACCACCATTTCCATTACTAGTATTCTTGCTGGCAGAATCGAATGGACAGTTAGCCCTAGAAAAGAACAGTTCCTCCAGAACAGGGTTAAGACACAACAGCAGGGCAGCACGAGAAAACTATAAAATCTGCAGAGCCAATCAAGCTATCTGGAGGATTTCATTCACCTTGACTGAAAGCCCATCTATACTCTTTATTAAGCATGACTCACTAGAAGAGAAAGAAACTAGTAAACAAAGCCCATCGGCCAAAAATTACCAAATTTTGCTTTCTGAAGAGGGCAATAAGTATCTGCAGGATCCTTATGAATATATTTATTAATTCGTCACCTGTCAGCATCAAACAGAACATCGGCATTGCCGTATGTAAGAAAACTCAGGTCACAGTGAAAGTTAACCATTACACAATAATTTCATTAGGAAAACAAAGTCAACTTTATCTCTAACTTTAAAATTGCTCAATAGATCTGCATTAAAAAAATATAGTAATTATGAAATTTAGAAGACTACTTGATGTTTTTTCCCCAAATAGGAAGCTGTGCAAATGGCATCTTGGAATTATTTACAATTTTACATGTTAAATAATTTCACTGTTAAGTTTTTTTTTAATAGACTGATTCTGAATTATCAACTTCCAGAGAGACAGCTGTGTTAGTCTGTATGCAGCAAAAACAACAAGAGTCCTGTGGCACCTTAAGAACTAACAAATTTCTTCAGGCATAAGCTTTTAAGGGCTCCAACCTGCTTTGTCAGATGCATGAAGTGGAAACTACAGTTGAGAAGTATATGTATATATACACACACGTGCCAGCATGAAGGAGAATCAATGCAATGGGGAGGGCAAGTGCTAACCAAGTCACTTCAGATAGAGTAGATGAGGCCCTTTCACACCGGGATATTAGAAGGAGAGAAAGTGTGAACAGGGACGATTACTTTTTGTGGGCTGGAGCCCACGAAAGTTTATGCTTAAAGAAATTTTTAAGTCTTTAAGGTGCCACAGAAATCTTGTTATATTTGAATTATCAACCTTTATGTTAAATACTCATCCAGCCAAATTTATGATAATTACAACTTTTAAAAATACTCAACATTTTCATACTAACACTTTTTAAAAGTTTCATAGTGTTAGGTCATAATAGATTTTTAAACACATAGCACCCTTTCCTATTACAAGGCTTTATGAACTGAACAGAGCAATATACGTAAACTTCTAGAAACTTACACACATCCTGATCCAACAGCTGCAAAAATGTACTTACTTAATAAATTAAAATATTTTTTATAATTTCATTTGTCAACATTCAAACAGAGCTTAGATGACAAAGTTAATCCGTACCTACTACAGACAACCTACATATTTAGCTTTTTCATCTGAAAGCTGGAAGAAACGGCAACCTGCAGTCTTAGTAACATGATTCATTTTAAAGTAATTTTTGAAATACTATTGTCCAGCATTTAACAAAAATGTGAAAACAAAAAAATCACCAGACCAGCATTTGTTTTCTTGATTATGTCAAGTAGTTTCAAGTTTAGTTCTAATAAGGCAGGTTGGTTGTTTAGATGGAATGGGATTTCCTATAGTTGTAGTGATATGCATGTAGTGAAGCTGTTCCTTTGTAGAATGGATGCAGACAGGCAAGTAGTGGAAAAATAAAGTTTAGAGTTTCAAATGAACTGAAACTTTTTTTTCCAAATGCAGAGGCACTGAAATATGATTCCTTATGGACTTGCCAGGAGATTGTCTCTTCGCTGAGTATAATTCCATCTTTAAACTGGGGGGGAGGGTAAAAAAAAGAAAAAACAGCATTATTAAAGCTATGCAGTTACATTTAAAAATATAAAAATGGATTAATTGTACTTATTTTGATCCTATAATTTCTATTTTATCATTGTTATAGTCATAGTTTTAAATGTAATAGAAATTACATATGAAAAACTGATTGCCAAATATACCATGCGCAGATGGAATACTTTTGTTGTGAGGCCAAACAAGCATTATTAGAATACAGAAAAAAAAAATCCAAGGGATTTTTCTAAGTCTTGCCCTTCTAGCTGCATTAGCTTTGCAAAATTCTACACACTCACTTGTCAGGGAAAGTAGTTTTATTTACTTGTTTACTTCCAGGATGAGTATCAATCATGATAAAGGGTGAGTGAGTAGATTTTGTGCCAGCACTGGTAGATTTCCATGACTAAGAGACATAAGCTCCTTCTTTAGCTCATGCAAATGAGAGTTAATAAAACAGATGAAGGCTACTGAAGGTATTGCAATAAATAGCCAGTTCAGTTTAAGTTTTAAAAACTATGTGGCACATTATGGACAAAAAAAAAATGTAATAAAGACTGTAAGGTTAAAAGTATAATTCAAAACTATTAGTTTAGGATAAAAATACGCTGCATAATGAAAATTCTGTTACCAAAAGGCCCTCCGATTTAGGAAGAAGATGGCATTCTATATTAAAGTACAAGAACTCAGATACAATAATGAAATGAAAAATTTACCAGTTGCTTGAAAAAATCATCTTAATTGTAATATGCTTTCCTAAGGTGCAACCAATCTCAAGAAGGAGGGGAAAAAAACAAAAAACAAAAAAAACCTGGTCCTTGTTTTGTGACAGAGACTGACCATATTCACTGTACTCTTTGATGTTTACTGGTTAAACATACCTAATTGCTTATGAACAGCAGTTTTCTCCCTCTTCAGAAGCACTATGCACAGGGATGAGGCTTTCACACTGCTCACTTTCTTCTGGCATTCTTAAAGAGATATCAAAATCATTCTGTAATTACTGAAACACCAATCAAACTGGGTTATACTGTGACATGGAAACATGAATAGTAAAGATGGTAATGCTATATAAGTACTGGGTATTATCTTTAGAAGTGTTCATTAAAAACTCCACGGCTATAGCCCCAGTCTTTTTTGAGGTACAGTTTTATTCCCCATAGTTAAAAAATCCATGGGATTTTACCCCCTTTATCTTGCTCATTCCATCCTGTTTCATGACCTATTGCAGAATTCTTCATTGCTCCTTGCATCTCCTTCCAGGGCTTTCTCCCAGGAAGACTTCCCCACTCCCACTGCCTCTTCTCCCATTGTACTCCTCTGAGTTTCTGCCAACCCTTCCGTCTCGACAACCAGCTTTTGATAAGGAACACTTGCATATCCTTCAGATGCACCTGATCAATGACTAGGGTTTGCAGGACTCAGACCTCTGGCACTCAAATAAACAGACAACCCTGTCCCAGTTATTTTCATAATTCAGTCTCTGCCCTCAGTGGATAACAACTCACTCTACAGGCCAAAGAATGAAAACAAAGAAAATTACTAATCTTCTAATCAGTCAGTCACTGAGGTCCTCTTAAAAGGAGAGAAGAGGGGTGTGGGGGGGGACTTTCCCAGGATGTGCATGCTAAGGCTTATGAAAGAGGCAGGATGCACAGGGAAGGCAGATTGAAGAGTTAAGAAACTTAGATGATCATACCTTTGAATTCGATGTTTCCTACAGATAAAAGCAAAAATTCTTCTGATGCCTACCATCACTGGATCCCAGTTGTTATAATGGCATAAGAGAGTTGCAATGAAAAATGAAAAAAATACAGGGATTGCCCCTGCAAAAAATAACCAGGAAAACTGCACCTGGAATTAGAGCATGAATAGTATTTACCAATCAAGTAACAAAGCACAGTAGTGGTTTCTTCTTCTCCCCCCCCACCCACTTTTTTTTTTTTAATTTATAACAACTGTCAGAAGTTGAGAAGTACTTAACTTGCATCAAGATCGTAAAGACAACTGCATTTATAATTAAACAGCTCCCCTTAGCTGCTACAAAAGTATTAGCATACGTATTTAAAGCATTTCCACTTGGGGAAAGAATAGAAACTGTTTGTGAACTCGCTGGGTTTCAGTTCTTCTGAATATGGAGCAATGTTACAATTTTTGCATTTTAAGACATTTCATGCCACTTTTCTATAAGGGCTCTTGGTTAATCATGTCTTCAGTTATCTAATGTTCAAGTCCCCTTCTTGCTTATCTCCATATACTGGGTTCTTCTCCTCCTCCCCAAAATTTTTCTTCCCCTTCTCCTCTTGTTAACATGGCTATCTGTTCTAGTTTCAAAAATGTTCTCAAGCTTATTTGCTCACTCGTAGACCTTAGAAACTTTTCTAGGTATCAAATATCCAGAGGACTATACTGTCGAGCCCTAGGGTCTGCAACTTTTGGCTCTGGAGCCGCATGCAGCTCTTTGGCTGCCCCCTTGTGGCTCCAGACCCCCTCCTGCCACTGGGGGACACTGCAGGTGACACACACCAGGGCCTGGGCTCCTCTCTCTACCAGGGAACCTTGTGGGAGGTCCACTCCTGGTTCCAGGCTCCTCCTCCACCCCCACTAGGATACCCTGCAGCAGGAACCTTGGCCCAGCTCTCCCCACCAGGAGGCTATATCCCTTGCAGCTCTCAAAACTTTATATAGGAATTTTAAAAGATGGTTCTTTTTATGTTTTGGGTTGCTGATCCCTGGTCTAGCCAGAAGCTGGTGTGGGTCCATACTTAGGTGAGACACCAATGCTCCTCCCAGGCTAGAGAAAAGATGAGCTGGGATATGTTCTAGGCCAGGGTACTGTCCTTAAACCCCCGTTTGTGGACTCCATCTTCCAAATCAGCCCCTGGATAACAAAAGTGCATCTCCCCTTTCCTAAGTTATGTCTGAGTGCTGAAAAATGAAAGCTCTCTCTGTTTCATCACCCAGCTGTACAAGTTGATGGCACTGATCCATGGAAGTTTAATTGCCAAAGATGAGAAGGTAAGTGATTTTTTTTTAAGCCATGACAAAACTATATGGACAACCCAAGTGAAATGCCACAAAACAACATACCAACTCTACCTAGATTTGAATTTCTGCTCACCAGTTTAGCCAAAAAAATCAAATATTTCAGGTCAATATATGCCTCTAAATGCCTTTCTAAAGACAGATTCAGAAATGTGTGCATTAGGAAAACAAAAGAAAACAAAATCCTTGGAAGTGATTGTAGCAGAGAAGTTCTGATTTTTGTCTGCCACTTGAATAATAACCCAAATAAAGCATATGGAGAAACTAATAATTTCACAATTTACAAGAAAGTCTTCTTCCTAAGTGTGGGGGGAAAAGGGAAGAAGTACATCACTTCTTGCTTTCTCAGTTATGTTAAAACTGAGCCGAATTTAGATGAACAAGATTTCATCTGCCTTTAGGGTAATAATATTTAGCCTGAGCATCTGGGATGCCTACAGATAAAGTGTCAAAACAAAAATTACAGGGTCTTTTCCTTTTAAAAAGGAAAATAAAATAAAAAACAATGACTTCCTTTAAAGCTTCTTTTTAGCTAGAAAAAGCTGATTAACCATAGACCAGGCTCCCCCTTGTGGGGAAAAAAATAAAATCTTACACATCACTAAGATAAATCCTGTGGTTTTAATGACAGTTTGGACACCTCATTCTTAGAAATCCAAATCTGCAGTTATTAAAACTGATTAGTGTCCATATTAATTTCTAACTAAGACTACACTTCAGACAATTGAAATAAATGTTTAGATGAGCTGCAAAAGGGACATTAAAACAACATGGAAGACAATATGAATAGGATTAAGGGAACCTGGGTTCAATTTCTAGCACTGCCTCTATCCTGCAGGTTGACCTTGTGCAAGTCAATTTACACTAAGTGCCAGTTTCCCCATTTTACAAATAAGGATCATGATACAAAGGGGGACAATCATCATTTGTAAAGCACTTTGAGATCCATGGATTAACAGTGTTTTATAATAACTGGTATTAATAGCTGAAAATGTGATGTGCAATGTCTTAAGAATGCAAATATCATATGTTTGAGAGTTTCAAACAAGCAAGCACATTGTTTGGAGGAAAAGGGATGTGGCATTCCTTAAAGCCTGCCTCTCGCTCTAAGAGAGAGAAGCATATCTTATGTTTTCCTGGGAACACTGCCAACTTGAAGCACCCAGCTTCACAGGGAATGCTCCTTTAAGTTAGTTCTACCCAAAACGGCTGAACTGTGGAAGGCACTGAAATCTAAGGGAGGGAAGAATTTAGCATTCTTTCAGCCACAAGTTAAAAGCAAAGACAGACCTAGCATACCTAGGTCAAATCAGGATGTTATTAAATACGTGTGAGAAAGAGTCAGGTAGACAAAGAAAGACAGGAAGACAGAAACCTGGATGGTAGATGACAGCCATGTGGAGAGAAAATGAACTGGAAGGTGTGCAATTTGAAATGGAAAAGAAAGTAAGAGGCAGAAGAAAGAGACCTACATCATCGCCACCTTGTCAGCAGCAGTGTGAGTGGGGAGGTGAAGAAGTGGAAAGATTGCTAAAAAGAGTAGTCATAGATTCCAGAGGAAGCTGCAGTTTTCAGTGAGGACAAGGAGCTAGTCAGAAATAAAAGCAGCAGGAAATCCACAAGTAGAAAAAGAACAAGAGAAAGATCAGAGGGTGTTCTGCCTGAAGGATGGAAAATCTAGGGAATTTAGGAGGAAAAGAGTGGATATGTACAGATGATTAGGATTCAAACATGTTGCCAGGAGCTAGTCAAAGAAAAAA
The DNA here is from genome assembly GCA_007922195.1 of Podocnemis expansa. Lineage (NCBI taxonomy): Eukaryota > Metazoa > Chordata > Testudines > Podocnemididae > Podocnemis > Podocnemis expansa. The sequence goes on along the minus strand of ML681984.1, from coordinate 16,591,906 downwards.
AAGAAGAAAAGGTTTGTTAAAATAAACAAAAGAAGAAAGCAAGTGAGATGAAAAGGAGTACAAGAAATTAGATGTGTTATTAAATATTTTGGACATATTACTATTAAAAAGGTCAAACTGATACAGCACAAGTGTTCACATTATAGTGAAGAGTGCCAAAAAAATAAACTGGAAAGTTAAAAGAAACTATGTGCTGCCATTGCATTTGTGTGACTAGAATGTCACTCAACACTGCTTTAATGTTGTATCTTCCATTTCAGATTCTGCAGTGGTTTTGTGTATTTTGTGTTTATGCATAAGAAATTATATTTATTTAAAAGCCTGCACTGAGATTCTATTTGGGTTTATACTTCAAAGAAGAAATTGCTCCAGTTTTCTGGGAATTATGAAAGAGGATTTCTGTTCATTCAACCATTGCCTCAACTAAATTTAAAACAACTGCCTCAGAAAATAAAAAAAAAGAATAGCTCATGAGCCTGTGACACTTCAGAGACAAAGATATAAACAGTGCATGTAGACAGCTATAGAGTGAAATTCTTCTTGCATTTTGTGCACAAGAGTTGCTTTCTTTACTTTGATTTGCTTAAGAACTTTTCATTTACATTTTTACTCTTGGTACAATGTGTTTATGTCCTACGTATGAATTGCTTAAGTTTCAACAGCAAGAAGATGAGGCTTAATTTGCCTAAGCTTTAGCTAAACACTTATCCACATGAAATAATGTATTATAGTTGAAGTTTCTGTAGAGGTTAGCTACACACTAAAGCTAAAAACAGAAAATATCATACTTCACATGTTTGCCTCCACTTGAATAATACTAGTTTGAATCTTGATGCTTGTCATTTTCTCTCTTGTGGAGAGTGACATTTCACATGCCTTTTTAGAGTAGCCTACCACAAAAATATCAGCCCACCTAATATCACTACAACAGACTTCACAACACATAAATATGGTACTGAACCCAGTGCTCAAAACATAAGATTTGAGAACAGTCAGCCTTACAAGACATAATGGAAAACTTAATAAAATAAAAACTGATTCCAGCCTTCACAGTTCTTGGCAGCTTCAGCAATACACTGTCTTTTGGGAAACAGCCACTAAAAAGGGTCATGCAAAGGTAATAAACATAGTTAGAGGAAGTTCTGCATCTAAACAAGACACATCGCAGTCAATGTTTCCTCTAGATTTTCTTTCTACTGAGCAAACAACAAACTTCACTAAGAAATGCATTTTTGTCCTCTGGCAAGATTACTCTGAGTTTTGGGGTGGGTGCTCTGCTGGAATGCTCTGCGTGGGGTCAGGGAAAGGGGTGTGTTGGGGTAGAATTGGTGAGGGAGTCAGAAGCCGCAGGAAGAAGAGATGTGGGGGTGATACTCTCCATAAAGATGTGGTGAACCAGAGGCAGTGGGGCAGAGGATGAGGAACCGGGTTAGCGAAGGGCAGAGTGGAGCAGAGCAGGAGATCAGGGATAAGAGAGGAAGAGAAGTGGGTGCTCTCCAAGGGAAATGAGAGGAACTAGTGAAATTCAGAAGGGATAGGGAGAGCTGGCTCCAGACAGGAAAGAGAGTGTTTGCATCTCTCGTCTGGAGTAGCTGCTCCCATTCCTGACTCATTTCAAGGTATCATGGCAGCTGCCCAAATCCCTGTTGGTTCTGCTATCATGTCTATCCCCAACAATTTGGAAGCCTTTAGTCATCAGCTTAGTCCACCCCATGAGCAGTGGAAGTTGTGAGCAGCATCATTTGTGACACGTGTTGTCTCACATGCATGCAATTTACAGGGGACACTGGTCAGTGGCACACCTCACTGGCATAACGAACTACATTTTAAAGTTTTACCATGCAAGGCATGTTATCTAAACATTGCAAGGAACACATTAATATTCTTATGCATTTCAATGGTTTGTTTTTCCAAGACTGCAACAAGAACATAACTATTCTGAAGATGTGGTGAAAACCCAGTGATATTCCAAAGGCTGCACAAATTTCAGGTGGATATGGTCTTAACAAGAAGTGTAAATGCACCTTTTCTAAATCAGGTCTTCTACCTAGCTGCATGACCATGCTGAGCTTAACGCTACTCTCAGAACAGTCATCCACTCTTGCTGTGCAAGAGATTCTTCTCTATGCCCCTAATTGAAATTATACAAATCACATCACATGAAGCTCTTGTGAAGGTGAACACTTTCCAGTCTTCTGACGCTTTGGCCATCAGTGCCAAAGAGCTTAGAACAAGCAAAGCTGACAGTAAGTGTCTCACACAGAGCAATGGCTGTTGCAGCATTGGGAGGGAATAAGATCTACCCCTCAGACCAAAAAGTTTGTTGACCCTTGGGTTAGAGGATTCTGCCCAGCGCTGCAGAGGAGAGTCTTGGGGGCTCAGCTGATGAAATCACAGATGAGATGGGTAGGCCATGTCACCAGAATGTCAGATGAGTGACTGCCACAGAGGTTTTTTATGGTGAATTGAAGAAGGGAAAGCACTCTTATGGAGTCCAGAAGAAACATTTCAAAGACTCCCTCAAGTTATCCTCGAGACTTTAGAACATGGACCCAGAATTTTGGAAAGTTCTCGCTCAGGATCATTCTACCTGGTGAAGTCTCTTTCATACTACTGCCACAGTCTATGAGCTAAGGAGAACTACTGGGACAGAGCAGGAGCACTAGCAGTGTAAATCTCCTAACAGCAGCACATCCACTGTTAATCAAGTAATCCACTGAACTCTTATTCAGTTTGCAATGATCAGTTCAAAGCTCAAACTGGCCTGATCAGTCACTCACATATTCACAGAGACCAGGCAGTCAGTGATGTCATGGTCATCTTCAAACTCAAAGGGCAAACAACTTTAAAATAAATCCAGGTTATGTCACATAAACAAATTAAGAATTTGGGTTCCTTACCACTGATAAAATAGCACATTCAAACATTGAGAATGGCAGCTAAAATGTATATAAAACATGACAGAGAAGATCCAATTTTAATTGGATATTCCAAAAAATTTTTACAATTTAGTTTGAGGGGGAATATAAATGAACAATTGCAGCTGATTTCTACCCTAAACATACCATTTTTTACAGTTATTTTAACAGGAAACACTCTCTCATAGGTCTTAACTTCAAAGACACAATATGCATGTTTTTATAATTGGGAAATCTTCATTTACAAATTTATTGTTTGCCATATTCATAAAATCTAGAATTAAGCTTTAAACTCTCCATCTTCTGCTGACATTAACTTACATCACAAATTGAACATTTTAAAGACACATAAGCAATAGAAAGGCTTTCACACCATTAATTTGCTATTTAAGGATTGGTATTGTTACAAGTTACAGGAAGGAGCATGGACAACTCAGTTTTGACCATCAACATTAAAAGTAAAAAATACTGTACACTGTGTTTGCTCAGATTTAACACTGCCATTGAATTTAAGGACACCTACTGTTAATCCTGCTTAAATCTTATAAGTAATCAAGCGTACATTACCTTCTTCAGGAACATGTCAGCTATTATGGACAGAGGTATTGTAAGGCTTAGCGCAAGTGTGCCTATCAGTGATGAGGTAAGAAAGCAGCCCCTAAAAATATAAAATTCTTATTTAAAAATTAAGACAATTAAACAATTTAAAGTGCAGAACAGATTAATCAATTTAACTATTAGTTAAAGTCTGTTTTAAGTTTAAAGCCATGAGGTTTGTTTTCAAAATCCTTCTGCAGGACCCTCTGAATTTGCAAGAATGAGCCATAGAAAATATATTTTAAAAAAGACATTTCATGGAATTACTGAATATTTGAAGTATTCTTTAATTCACAAGTTGTTGGTCTAACAAAAGACCTAGAGTAAGGCTTGCCTAGTCCGAGCCATTTTGGTATCAAGTTAACAGCACCTCATACACTGAGAAAACAATAAGTTAGATCAGTGGTTCCCAACCAAGTCTCTGCCTTGGCACACCTTGATACCTCTAATTATTTTGAAGCACACTGCCATATAGTCTTTGAATAAACTCATGAATATTCATGAGCCAATCCAGAACTCTTCGAGTAGCTGTTAAAAAAAATTCCATGATACACTTGCTCAGGCCTGAGGGCACATGAGGGTGCCGTGGCAAACTGCTTGGGAAACACTGAGTTAGACACTCCTTCAAGTCGTTGATCCCAAATGCAAAACCAGGTTTGGCCACAAATAACTTCATAAGAGGTATTCTGTTCTGTCATGCAAACAATCTCTAATTCAACAACTGTAAATGCTTGGTTTCCCCACTTCAGTCAATACTATTCATTAAAGTGAAGTTCCTATTTATTCATGAGCCTAATGGCATCATATGCATGTGAACTAACAAAACCATTAATTAGGAAATATTATGAGTAATCTGGAAAAATAAGAGAACCTGTACCCTTCATCTCCATCCTCAAGCAGCTAAGAGGGCACCAGACAATTTTTTCAAGCTGTATTTAACTTCCTAATTACTAAGGTTAGTCAAAATTTGTCAAAAACACAGTTTCAACATAAAACTGACTATTTAGTTGAAAGGTACATTTTGTTAAAAACAAACCACCCCAAACCCCACAAAAAATAGAATAAAAACCCAACAACTTTCCACAGGCTGACCTCTTGTAAAATAACAAAGAACTACCCCACCCCACCACCAAAAAAACCACTCACAACCAACAAAACACCAAACCAATAGTTTCTGGTTGAACATGGCAAAGATTTTATTCAGAAATGCCACATGTTGCCTCAAGGGAGACATAATCCAGATGCCTCACCACTACATTCTCCTGTGGGTTGGATCACCAGACAGATGATATCTCTTATAATAGTCCATAGTGACCTTATCAAATCCAAATTTTCTGTTATCAGCTGCAGATATTCAGCTTTTTCTCCCTAAAACACTGAAGTTTTCCACAGAAAAGAAAATCCCTGTTCTCTCACCAACAGTAACTACCAACTTTAAACCTGATGTAAAATTTAAAGAATAGCAATCTTTGCTATTTTATTTTTAAAAATTCAGTTCTTGTCCTTCCTGTGTAATTATATGAATAACTGCAGAATTAGGAGATGTGACATTGCAGAAGCCATGCATGTGAAACCTAGTTAATGGGAAGAGACGTGATTTTTATTCACATCACAAAATTCGTGTGATTTTTGTTAACCTATTAAATTCAAACAATTTGAACAAGTAGTTGGAAAAGTCCTTCGGACAAAAAATTAGTGCACATGCCTCTTCAACTAAGGGATGAGAGAACTTCCAATCCAAGCCACTGGGTCTTCCTCAAACTGACCTCCAGCATAGCAAAAACCAACACACTGGACGTTATATTTACAAAGTTTAAAAAAAATCCAGCAGAAAAATACTTGAATGAAAGCGATAGGAAGAGAGAGGAAAAGTACACACTTTGGGCCTTTTTTATATAGCATAAGGCAACAAAACCTTCTCCATTCCCCCAGAACTAAATGCACAAATCTAAATTTTCTGCTCCCCTTCACAACACTTTTAATTGGAAAGTATCCTTCATGACCCACATGTAAGTTATTCTAAACACGGAAGTAATTCACCCACACAAAAGTTAAGTGGTACTAAGTTTAATTCAAACCTACAAATACATAGAAACTAATAACTAAGACTTGAAATATGCCCCTCAGTTCTTCAGTTTATATATTTATGTCATTGTTTGTATACGAAAGTGAAATTTAGGAAGAGCAGCTGAGGTTTTGTCAGACCCATTTTTGCGTAAGTAAGAGAACGTTTAATGTTACCTCAAAGAATTGCATGATTCTTTGGGTTTAGAATTATTTTAGGGAAAGACTGAGGACAAGGTTTATCTTTCAATGCACTACCACTAAATTACTAGCTTAATGTAAGTGGAGGAAGCTCTCAACATTTGAATGGTTTAACATCAAACCAGTGCTACAACAAGAATATTTTATTAATCTATGCTTTGGAATTTTTTTGGTTTTTTAATTTAACCACCTCACATTATTTTTCAGGAGATTTAGTGCCACCAATGCAGAGATGACTTATTTATTGGGTGCTAATAAATATTACAAAATATTCTTTCAAATAAGTAAAACTAATAAAAATGAGCCTAAAGTCTGTGATGCATGTGTAACCTTCACAGTGTGGCTCGGTCCCCCTCAGGCCACTCAATTCACAAGCCTGTCACAGTCTTTGATCCTAGTTCTCTTGCTCATGCTGTTTGCAGCAGAACATGGTCTTAAACCCAGAAGTCTCAAGTTTAACCCTGCAGTTACTGACCCCTTCATATTACCCATTATCTTATATTTTCTTTGTTTACTCTGTTTCTTTGCTTTACTGCTATTTGCAATTCAACTAGTGATTAATGCAAACTAATAATATAATTAGATCTAATTTAATTAAACTTTGAAACTATGCAGACACTTTACTGGTATGATGTATAACAAGATAAACATGTATCACATCATAGCTGCCAGTGTTATACAATTGCAACAAAACTTACGCGAAATACATCATGAAAGGTGAGGCATCAATGGAAAAGTTATGATTTGCTGAATATGGTTCTCCCATTTATATGAAATTTTTTGTATTTGAAATAGATTTTTGTATTTGAAGTTACGATAATGGCTATGTACTGGCGTCCTGCAACTATATCACATTCCTGAGTAACATTCACCAGGTAAAATCTATACTGAAACTAGACAACCTATTGTAAAAGGATATGCAAGTTAATGGCCATTTGAGGACACTCAGCTCTCACAAGAGACATAAAAGAAGCTTTCCCTTCACTGTATCAGACAAAGGATGGACAATGGCTGCTCTTATGACTCAAAGCATGCAAGAGGCATGCGTCTTGCTCATGTGACCCCGGACTCCACTTTGGCCTTGAAATTTTCCAGAAACTGAGACTAAAGGCATCCACACGCATTGTAGAAGATATATATATAGCAGGTGCACTATCTACCATCTGTCTTGTCTTCCCCTCCTGCTTGATTTCTTTGGACTGGACTTCTAAGAAGGAAGATTTAAACAAGAACTGATGACTCTCAGGATGTCTGAGTCATCTCCAGCAACTCTGCAAATCGGCAATTTATTTCACCACTGCTAAAGCATGATGTACAATTAGCAAGCTCTGATCTGTAAGATCCTTTGATGATTTTAACTCATTTCTTTCTTTTTCCCCAAGAAAAAAACTTTAGATATTAGCACTGGCAGCAGTGTGGCAGCAAGGATTGGCAGTCACAGGATTAATGGATAAGAGACTGAGTTATATATTGGCCTAGCTGGGTGACTGATTGATTGATTTCTTGGGATTAGAAGGACCCTTTGTTCGATGAAATTGGTTTTCAATAGCCACTCATCATAAAGCATAGTGCCTAAGTGCTGAAACAAGGATAACTAAGGAGATTGCTTTTTGACTTCTGTGTTACCCCACACTGACTTACAAGAAGTCTACCTTTGTTGCTGGGTTGGTATATTTTATTGAAGAATACGTACCAGTCTGAGGTGGGCCTACCCCATTTCTTATCAGTTTGTCCTGAACCTGGCATCCTCAGTTGTGACGACTGAGAGACTGAGACAACTGGATATGATTCCCGCATTAGTAGCATATTACAGTAGCTTGGAATTTAAAGAATAGTTATAATGTAAACTTGGATAACCCAAAAAGGTTAATATTCACCTTGTTTTTTAAAGTGTTTTGTTTCAGCAGAAATCAGCACAAGAATACTACAACTCCAGCATAATCAAGATCTTCAAGTTTTTCATCTTTCCTCATAAAATTGTTGTATTATTTACCAATTACAAAATCACTGAAGTACTGAGTTATTTTTTTTAGTCCTGAACAAGACGTACATCAGTTTCCTTCTATAATCTCAAAACATTTCTCTTTACAATTATCAAGTTAATTGCCCTCAAACAGTACGTTATGATTTATCATATGACTTCCTCTAACTCAGACTGGCTTTACACATAACTGGAAAACAAAAACATCCCACAGCCTAATCATTCTGACACCTCAGCAGCTCACAGGCTTTAAATAATATATCAGAGGACAATTTACATGAAGTAAACAGTACATACCACAGCCAGAGGAACTCTGACAGAACTGTTCCAATAAGGCCATTAATGACAATGCACATCAATACCAATTTACTGGGAAATTCAAAGGCCTCGAATCCAGTATAATGAAGTAGGAAAAAACCTGGCCATAGCAGCAGCAGATTAAAGAGGCCTACAAAACCTGAACATAAAAAACAAATTAATGTTAGTTTGCTTTTAGTTTCATCATAATTCTTTATTTTCTTTTTCCCTTAGTTTGCATCCCTTACAGTGCAAATGCATGGCAAGACCTTCAGAAAAGCTACCTTAATAGGTTATTTCTATATGTGGGAAAAGGAATATAAGAATCATTAACTGAAAATGGTAAGCAACACTTTAATTCAAATATTTAAAATATGCCACACTCTTATGCTTTAGATACTCAGCTTTGCACAAATCTTCCATTCTAAAGACCCCAACAAAACTGAATTTACAATAGCAATAGTGATGATCTAGTGCAGTGGTTCCCAACTTTCTTCAGGCTGGGGACCCCTTTTAAACAAAAAAAATCTTTGCGGTCCCCTTGGCTGATTATACGATCTGGCCTGCACCACTCTGGCGGCACCGCTGCCACCATGGCCCCTACCACTGGGGAGCCGAGCCGTGGTGGCTATGGCCCCCTGCCCTTGCCCCTGCTGGGACCTACCACGGCCCCATCCCCCTGTCAGGAAACAGCCACAGGCGGGGAAAGGCAGCCCTGGCGAGGAGCATTGGGGCTGTAGCTGGATTCCAGCCCCGGTAGACAGAGGCTCTGCGGACCCCTGCAACATGTCTGCAGACCCCAGGCTGGGAGCCACTGATCTACTGCATGGGGAGCTCTGGGTGTCACAACCACATTCCCTTGTTTAATGGCTAAATGGGAGACATTTTCTGTTCTAGCAGAGGGTTAAAGTCTGATAGCTGGTCTAGAAACAAGGCTTAAAATAATTCTTCAAAGCTAATATATAGCACCATCATGGACTTCTTGAAAGTGGTGCTGATCAGTAAAAGCTCCTGCCTGAATGCAACTTTTCATTAGAAACAGGAGCACATGAGACAGTTACACAAGAGTCATAACAAGAAAACAGAAAATAGGTTGTCACTGCCTACACAAGAAAAGAAAACCAACAGATCAAGCCTTGGCAAAACAGATTGGGAATTTAATTCCGAATTAATGGCTACTGCTGAGGTTTTCAAAGTTTGGTACATTAGATCCTGGGGGGAATGAACGACTTGCCCATGGGTGTGGAAAAACTAGCTGACCAGATGGTGATGGCTTTACTTGGTTCCATCTATTAGAATCACTTTAACGAGGCAGCTAAAATTATATTCAATTTCTTAACTTTTTGATAAAGGAAATTACAGGAGTTGCCACAGGGATGCTGGTATGGTTGCCAGCGAAAAAGGTAATGGTATATAAAAGGTATCACCAAGACAGAGTCTGCCTCACGAGTCTGCAAATCCTTTATCTGTGGCAGTGGCTCTCAACCTATTTCCCACTGTGGGTTCTATATGCAGCTCTCTGCGTGATATGTGGGCTGAATCCATATAAATTATATATTACTTGTATAGCTCTGAGGATGTCACATGGGCTGCTGCTCTTTGTTGACTGGGCCACAAGCTATAAGCTATGGCTTGAGAACCACTGATCTATACGGACAGCAGTTCTGTTTCTCCAGTGAAATAACAGAATCATAGAAGAGTAGGGACAAAAGGTACCTCAAGAGGTTACCATATCCAGCCCCCCCAATGTTGCAGCAAGACCAAGTTAACCCACACCATCCCAAACAAGTGTTTGTCCAACTTGTTTTTAAAAAAATCTGATAGAGATTCTACAACTTCCTTTGTAATGCATTCCAGAGCTTAGCAACCCTTACAAATAGAAAATTTATCCCTAATACTAATCTAAATCTCTCTTGCTGCAAATTAAGCCCATTCTTTGTTGTCCAGTATTCAGTGGACATTGAGAACAACTGCTTATCTTACACCCCCTACAGCGATACATGATAACCCCACACCCCTGCCATGACCCTATTGACTACCCCACTCTACGTGCTTACAAACTGACTGTTAAATAATTTGATCCAATATCTTTCTAGGTATCAAAGTTAGACTGCCTGATCTATAGTTTCTGAGAACCTCTCTGTTCTCATTTTAAACGTAAGCACTATGTTTGTCCTTCTACAGTCCTCTGGGACCACACCCATCCTTTGTGAACTCCAAGGTTGCTTTACTTAGATCCTTAAACACCCTAGGATGAATTTTGTCAGAACCTGTAAAATTCTGAATATACTTTAACCTGTTCTTTCTCTATTTTGTCTTGCACTCCCCGCTGCTTCTTGTTAATGCTGTGTTGGGCATCTGGTCAAAATTAACCATTTTTGTTAAAACTGAGCAAAACAGACATTATACACTTCAGTCTTGTTGATGTCATCAGTTATGAGCTCTCCCTCCCCTCTACATAGAGGACCCACAAAAATTACCTCTCTCTTACTCCTCATTTTGTGCCTGAGCCTCATTTTTCCCCTACGTCTGTAACATTCTTTTGTATGCCTCCTTAGCAATTCATTCATGTTTCCACTTTTTGTAGATACTTTTTTCAGATTACTAACTTATAATTTTGCAAGGTTTCTTAGATCTTCATTTGGCACAAGGATGGGGAAATTCACTGAAAACTACTGATTTGTGTGAATTAGCAAGTAACTGAAAACCAACGAACAATGGTCATCTATTTCATCACTGCTCTTCAGTTTTTATTTATATTTCATAATATACTAGTACACTGAAATATTACTAATATGCTAAAACACAATACCTTTTTACTATTAAATCTTTGTTCAGAGGCAAAAAAACAGAACACAATATTTTTTGCAATTTAGTAAGGTTTTACAGCACCATATATGGTTTCCATTTATCATTTGGATGTCAGAAGTTATGGCATTGCTAAGCAGAGTCACTAATCTGAACTACTCACTATAAATACTGCATTACAATGAAGACTGCCATATATAAGGTTAGTTTTATTCAACATAAAAATACACTACAGGAATTAGCAACAGAGGCTAACTTTATCAATGATGATTTTATACTGAGAGGTGTCAAGCACCCAAGATTCCCACTAACTAAAGTGAAAGCTGCTGCAGCTGATCAACACTCCTCAGGACCAGGCACTAAGAATGACATTTAAATATTTACAAGAATAGTGCATGAAGACCAAAGGATTTAGTCATTCTATGAAAGAAAGTTATGTGTTCAATATAGCCATTGCTATATTACTATATTGCTATGCTTACCAAAGAACATTGGTATATCAAGCTTATCTTCTCTGTCTACTTTTCTTTTTATCATAACTATATAGACAGCATATAGCATTGCTCCTATAAGAGACCACAGTGAACCTGTAAAAGATAAAAAAAATATATTGTTTTAAGATAAATGGGTTAGGCACACTGTTATGAATCAGGCTATCTCTGTATTGGGCAATTTTCTAATGGCAATCATTTACTATAGAATTCATTATTAAATGAAATGAATGAAACTTATATGATCCTCTATATGCACATACTGAAAAGGTATTTAATAAGAACATTCCTCAAAACAAATCACTTTCAGCACTTGGAGAAGACAATCTTCCACTGTGTAATACATGGCAGAGTTATACTGTATCTCCTTCTCCCGCCCCATAGTTTTGAGCAGTTTTTAAAAAGTTACAACATTTATCTTGGTTGTTCAATTTAAAGTATAAATTAAAAAAAAAAAAAAATTAGCATACCTATTGTACCTCTTCCAGCAGATTTCTCAGACCCAGAAAGATTAACAAGTACTACACCACCAATGCTAGGAAAAACATCAGCAACTATTAGGCATAACATGGATTTTTAAACAATCGCTCTCTCTCAAACACACATGCACAGTAATAAATAGAAATCAGTCTTTAGTTATTTGTAATTAGACTGAATCCAGCTTTTAGTGACCCTGTATTTTAAGACCTACTCCAAAGCTCTGTTAAATTAAAGTGATTCTTTCCAGACTTCACTGAATTACAGATCAGGCCTTTGAGAGAAGAAGGCAGACATGAAAAAGTGTCAATCACATAATACTTTCCAACTGCATTAAAACAAAAGCTAAAATTAACAGAAGAAAAATGTGTTAGTATTTATTATCTAATCATAATTTTACAACCAAATCCTTTGTTTATATTCTTACATTAGGTTAAATGATCGCTAAACCTTAATTGCTTAAAGACACCCTGCCCATTATAGTTGAGTACTACATTCACTTTAACTGACTAATAAAACAAAGAAATCTGAAGTGCATCACCACTGGCCTTTATACATGACATACTTTATCAAACTCTCACTTACAGATAGCAAAGACAAAAGAAAAAATAAAACACGATCATGGAGAGTGGATCTAAAGCTCAGTTATCAACCTCTGACTGACAGCAGAACAAAACTGTGAAACGAACCAGATTATCCACGTATCACAGCATTGTTTTTCCTAGATTATCTAAATATTTAGAAGTTACTTTCAAACACAAACATTAAAAGATCAAAATGAGCTGAACTTCAAACTAGTTCCCAAGTGCTGCACCCCAAAGCCATCTGACCCAAGAATAGGTTCAAATGAAAATATTCAACAAAACAAGTTATTTCAGATCAGTAACACCATAAGGTTGCAGCAGTATCTCATACCCTCAGATACACATAATAGCGAGTTTTCAGCAGTGAACATATATGAAATTCTATTAAAGAAACATTTATATTTAGAGGAAGGAGGCTCCTGGTTACAGTACTTGTCCAACCAGGGTGGGGGGCGGGTGCACAGAATCTCTTTCTTCTAGTTTTTATTCTCCTTAAAACTTGCCAAGATCTGCTACTCTTGAAATAGTAACAGTCTTCACCAATAAACCCAACTATCTCAAACAGTTTTAAAAAATACAAATTTGGTTAGGGATAGGGTGGGGAAAAAGTGGAACTGGAGACTAAAAGCTCATATTCCTACCTTAAAGCAACTGCTAAGAGTTTGGAAAGGGTAAAGCGATCACCACTGTTACTTGGAAACACTGCAGCCAGGATTAAGGTAAAAAGTCCTGCAAGAGAAAATAAAGGTGTAACATATTTTCAAGTTTTATTACTAACCTGTTCCATAAACTGTACTACCACTATCTCAATTTATTTTAAATGCTAACTAGTCACTTCAGATGGGTTTACATACTTCTAATCTGAATATTTTTGATAGAACCAGTATGACTTTCCTTAATTTTCTTTTATTGTTAAAAAGGTTATAGTATCTAAATTGAAATTCAAAATCTATCACCCAGGCCAGTAAAATTCAGTTAAGTCATATTATTAAACCAAAAACAAACCAAAAAAAGCCCATAACCAGCCCATGTCAAAGCAGTGTAATCGTGTATTTTAGGATTACGCATTTTAAACAACAGTAACTAAAACAGTCCAGAATTTTTTGGATTGCAATACATGTAAATATCAGCTTTGAAAAATTAAGTCAAACCACATGTTAAAGAAACACTATGTGGAGCAATTAGCATCTGTCATGTTGACATAAAATGTAGACAGTTTCTTTTGAATGCATAAAAAAACTATTTAGAGAATTTGATGACAATGGTAGGGACAGTGATTGCGGATCTGGGGCCAACAGAACTATCAGAGATGCAAAAAGAGTTCATGTACTTTTAAATCAGGATACTTCAGTGGAGGAGTAATCACTTCCTAAAATACATTGTAGTTTGGTATCTATCCTACCCCTCCAAAATAGTGGAATTGACTGGATGTAATTATGACTACACGTGCAAATTTTCCACCGCTAAAGAAACAGTTTTTATGTTGCAAACTCGAAATGGTATTAAAATCTGAAATTTTAAAATACCCCACTCATAGTCAGGCATATTCAGCGTACTGATCTCAGGTATGATTGTGTGTTCCACAAAAGCAGCTCACTTTAAAACAAAATTTTCTTCTTATGTAAAGAATTAGGTTTTGTTTTTTTTAACAGTAAGTTGCAGCCACCTAAAACTCCACCTTTCCTTCAAACTACTACAGTCCCAAACGTGTCCTTATTATTATAAAAATGTAATGCACGTACAGAACTATATAAAGAAAAGAATGCAAGCAGCAAAGTGGTGAGACAGACAGTAAAACAATTTGCAGTGATACAGGGAATGCTTCTATGTTATCACGTTTGATTTTTTTAAGCTTCGCGCTTCTCAAAGATATACATAATAGTCAAATTAAACAGTGCTGGCATAACAGATACTTATTTTATAAACAGCTATTTCAGAAGCTCTTGCGATGCACATTTTATATCTTACCCGAGGTTGAAGACAGGATATTAACTATAGCTACTTGTGCATCTGTGAGTGCTTCTTGATAAGAGAAGTTTGCCAAAAACCACTGCAGAACAAGGAAAATAGTTTTTAAAAAGATAGATAATCACCAAAGGTATTAAGTCTATTTTCTTGTGCATTCATTCCTGTACATTTAGATTTTTCTACCTTCACCACAAAAAGTCAATCAGAATAAGGCTTACCATGCAAGTCCTCTTGCCTTATAAATAATATCAATTTCTAGTTTTTATTAAGAAAAGGCAGAGACATTAAGTAGCAGAGGTGGAAAATAGAAAATATGAGCAGTTTCAGATACATCTGCAATAATGTTGTTATTACAGACTTCAGAAAAAATACAAACGTAAAATAATCAATGAAAATGGCAATTGCCAGTCAGCAACAACCAACACTCAGTTTGAAGTCATCATTGAAATGGTTTACAAAAACGAAGAGAAACTATTTACTTCCATAAATCACAAAAGATTAAATTATCATCCCATTTAAACTGAATCATACTCGAGTCCTATGATAGCTTCAGTACATAAAGAAATAAGTATCTCCAAAATAGAGGTAATCCACAGAACAATTATCTCACAGATATCCTGTAAGGATTATTTGTAAAATCCTTTATAAAACAATAAATCATAGATTATGTCTTGGGTGAAAGCTCATCCCAAAGATGTTTTTGTAGAAGCTAACATTCTCCAAAAATTATTCCAGAATTATTTTACTTTTTGAATGATGACCAAGAAGAAAAATTTAGCTGTAGATAAAGTTGAGGTACCTTTTGGAAGCAACTGCAAAACCAAGAGCAGCATCATTTAATTTGTAAAAGGAAAAAAATAATCTTATTCTAGACAAGTACATATGAATAAACTGAAAATTAATCTTTAAAAAGGTAGTTACTTTATAACCTCCTTCCTATATATAAATCATACAACAGGTTTTCTTTTAAATTTTGTGGACATCCTCTCCCATCTAGCCGTATCAAGACATTCCTTTTGTCAGATCACCTTCCTCTAGTCCAGGGGTCTCAAGCATGCAGCCCATGGGCCACATGTGACCCCAAAGCTATTTCCTGCAGCCCACAATGACACTATTGTTACCGATCCTTGCAATATCATTGTATGAAAAGGTTTCAGTTGTGCAGCCCTTGGGCTAATGTACTAGTCCTCATGCGGCCCTCGTAGTGATTTGAGTTTGAGATCCCTGCTCTAGTCAGTAAACCAATTAAAGCTACCTGCAGAGCAGCTATATTCGTAGCTCCGTTGGTCAAAGAGCTACATGTGGCTTGCTCCTAACTGTATCTAACAAAAAGCATCTCTAGCAGTTCAGTGGGAGCCACTGCTAGAATGGCCACCACTGCTCTGTTATTGTCCTCTTCATTGCTGTCTCTTAGGAAATGTGCCCTCATCTGTGCTTCTGTGACATTGAGAATTGCTGCTTAAGAAAAGGACTAGTTTGCTGATGAAAATAAGAATGTTTCTGCAGCCCTCCCTAGTTTCATTGGGTGCAGTTGACAATAAGGCAAAGACCTTCACATCAATGCATGGGCTGGGCTCAATGCTATCCGATGAGACAGACAATGTGGTGGCAACTTTCATGAGCTGCTGTAGAAAAAGAGCAGGGCAACATCTGCATTTATAGGTACTTTCACCTTCTCCAACTCCAAACTGAAAGGCAGTTCTACATGCTACATCCACTAAATTGTGGGTACAGTCAGGGGTTGGCCCCATTTCTCTGTGCATGGAAGGGACAGCTGCTGGGGTAATCTTGGATCTCTGCCACTGCA
Organism: Podocnemis expansa; assembly: GCA_007922195.1. Classification (NCBI taxonomy): domain Eukaryota; kingdom Metazoa; phylum Chordata; order Testudines; family Podocnemididae; genus Podocnemis; species Podocnemis expansa. The sequence continues at coordinate 16,575,713 of ML681984.1, read as the reverse complement.
AGATAGTAAGTGGTTTGCAACATCCATTCTAACATGTGGAGAGCATGACATGATTTACAGTGGCCCCACCAAAACTAGAACTTGTGCTATGATTAAGTGGAAGCCGGAAAACTCACCACACAGTTTAAAATTGCATTTTGGGGAAGAGCAGATAAAAAAGGTTATACTGTAGTTAGCATATATATAAAATGAGAAAAACATTGATAAAAAAGACCACACTTGCACATTAATTGCTAGTTCAATTTCCATTACTATATAAAACAGTTTTATACTTACAGATATACATAATAATTTTCTTAAAGAACAAAGGACATACCACAAAGCAAAAGAAAAAGCTGATTTTTGCTACTTGAGTTGCAGTGAGTTTCCCTACAGTTTTTAATATTGAATCCTGTTCCTTTGGATATGACATACGGGACAACTTTGCTTCCAATGCATGACTTGATGGGAGCTGTCGAATCTCCATGATGTTACTGAATCTTACACGAGGCTTTTTGGGAGCTTGAGGAAAAAACAAAGTGGCACATGATCATTCAACTTTTCACCATAGCACATGTGCGCGCCTACCTACCCACATAAAAAGGTGATGCCTGGCCCCATTTATTACAGTGCAGAAATCATGACAAGAAGATTTTTCCCTCCAACAAAAGACTTGCTTTAGTTCTTTTTTACCAAGATAGTATTTTTAATGCTTCATACGGCACTACTGAAAAAGGACCTCATAACTGTTTTAAATACTTATTATGGTCTGTTCAGAGTAATTCCTTGGAAATTTGACAATGAATTTTATTACTAACTTCATTTTTCCCTCTGCTTTGTATGCACATTTTATTTTTTAAAAACGTGTAACAGTTCATATTCTAATTTTTTTTTTAAAGAAATTAACATTACATGTTAAAATTGCATGAATTTCAAGACAGGAAAATTAAGGTTCCATTTTTGATCTTACAATGTTGCCTGTATAATTTTAAACTGACATGATTCCATAATACAAGTAGTGATTAAATGAACAACAAAAAAGACTTATCTCAGTGACACGGTGATTATGATTTGAACTTCCCTTTTCTAGTCTTGTGATGAAGCCCTTGCCTCTCTGAAGTCAATGACTTCATCCTGGGGCCAGGATTTCACACTAGTGTCCTGCTCCTTAGACAAGCAGAACTTTTCTTTCAGTAAAAATTATCTCATGCAGGTATGCTAAACTGTTAGAAAAGGGTGGCTATTATATAACATTCTGAGGATAGAAGCATTAAACAGATCCTCAAGGTTTCAGCTGGACTCTGGAGGACTTTTCAGGTTTGGAGCTATGAGTCTGAACCAAATAATCTAATAATTACATCAGACAGGTAATTTTTATACACAAATCAGGGTTGGATTCCTGATTTTTTATTTAAATTATTTTTAATAGACAACATTAACAATAACACTTTCTCAGGTTTTTCTGTCACACCTATCACTATAGCAGCTGACAAATACAGTTATTCATTAAAACTTTTTTTTAACCATGATCAACGTAGTGGCCAACTTAATTACTAAGATCAGACAAAGTCTGAAAGCAGGGAAAAAAAGTCACAAAATTCCACCCCAAGAAAGGCAAAAACCTGAGGCCTAACACTTACAGGGATTTGCTCACCGAAACCAGGAACAGGACAGTGGTGCAGCTAGCTCTGCAGACATGACAAGGGCTATAAAAATATTCCTTGTATCAAAAAACATTTTGAAATTCTGAAGTCTTTACTCACTTTTTTCCATATCACTGTTAGCACTGCCACTCTTTTCACTCGGTAAGTCATGAAACTTCACAGGAACATACAAAGGTTCACTCTGAAATGCAGCATGGCAAGTAGTACTTGCATTTAAAGCAGAACATTTAAATCATAAGTAATTCTGTTAACTTAAGATACCTGGAAATGAAATACTAATGGAAAAATGAGTTCCATGAAATAGCAAGACAGCCAGAATTTTTAAGCAGCATCACCACCCTCTACTAAGTCTCTTCACTAAAGTATTTCACTTTCAGCTACATAGGTCTGACACATATTTCTGTATATTCTAAATCCATAATAAACCTATCTTTAAAAATCTCCTAACATGGTAATGTATTAAGCTAGTTCAACCATAGCAACTAGCATGAAGGTCCCAATGAGATTTAAAAATAAAGACTGACAAGCTCACCTATATAGTAAACCTGGCTTCTGCCCAACACCAATATTTGATCAGCCAAAATATAAGTTTATTCCAGAGGAGGAAAGACACAGTCCATTTCTCTGTCAAGTGTAAGATAGCATCATGACATGTTCATACGTTCAACTCTAGCTGAATCACGGTTCTATCGCCTTGGATTTGAAGACTGGCTTTATCACTGGCTCTCCATATTTTTCTTTACAAAAACTAAGGGTAATCTGGGACTGTTTCACTTATATGACATGCTGATGTTTCTTTCATAACCCAATCAATATTTTATGTCAGCAGAGATTCCCCCCCACTACTCCTTGCATCACACATTCTTCCCATTTCAACTAAATGCTTTTCCGTCATTCAGATTACTTAAATTTGCAGGGATTAGTTGAATTTGATTAAAAGGATTAATCTGACTTTACAATTTTTTAAAATTGATGGGAAATAACTGATGAATACAGTGGTGTCATGACCAGACAAAAAAAACTAAGGGACTTACCAAAGAGCTGTTTACAGTGTTATCCGTTGTACACGCAGCAAAATAACCTTCAGGATCTGTGAACTAAATAGAGATTTTACATTTAAAATTCTAACAAGTCATGTAAAATTAATAAAAAATGCTAAGTAAGAATTCTTTTAGTCTACCATAACTTTGTCACGAAACACTGAAAGGAAAAAATAGTTTATTCATGTTTTACAAGCTAACAGAGAAGATCAGCAACAGAAAAATTAGGTCTTGTTTTGCAATGAGCTCCATGAAACCAATTCCCCGCTGGCTTAACACAAATTAAATATAACTGTTTAGTATCAGAAATGCTGAAGGAATTATTGACCTTAATACAAATCTATTTAAGTTGGTTGAGACTGATGCACACTGCACTGTTTTAAATGTCAAATGTCTAAAAGTACAGCTATTAGTAACAAGATATTTACATGGAACTACTCAGTTATAAACAGCCTTCTTCCCCTCTTAAGAATAACGTACATAAAGTTGGGAATGAGGCAACAGTTCTATTTCTACACTGTGCTTTGGAAATATGTTGCCATGAATGGCCCTCTAAGGCTATCCAAGTCATTCCTCATCCCATAGCACCAAGTCTACCATATTTTCAAGAGTGATCTAGTTCCCAAGATCCTATCTACATATTACTAAAACAAATAATGAAAAATAGATTAAATAATTACTGTATACAGAGCACATTTCTAAAAAACACTGGAAAGCAAAAGATGTCAAAAGTTCTGAATGCTGCTCACCAATTTTTTTAAACCATAAGATGACAAAAAAGACATTACATTTCCCAGACACAATGGAATGTACCGTATATTTAATGAACAAAAACTATTGTTTTTAATAAGCGAATTATGTGGTTCTCTGGTCCTGCCATGCATCTACAAGGAAACAGCCAGAAAGACAAAAGAACTCTAGCTAGAAATATAAAATCCTAATCTTTGAATTTATAACGTCTGAAGGAGATTTATGTACAACTTTTACTTAGATCATAGAGTATAAGGCCAGAAAGCACCATTAGATCAGCTGGTCAGATGTTACAGCTGCCCATAGCTCAGTAACTTGTGCTTGACTAAAACGTATCTTCCAGAAAGACATCCAGTCATGATTTAAAACATCAAGAGATGGACAACCCACCACATCCCTTGGTAATTTCTTCCTGCAAGCAATCACCATCACTATTAAAAATGAATTTGTCTGGCTTCATCCTTTAGTTCTTGTTATACCCTTCTCTACTAGACTGCAAAGCCCTTTCATACCCACTATTTTCTCCCCAAAAAAGGACTTGAGCGTGGTAATCGAGTCACGTCTCAATCTTCTTTTTGATAAACTAAAGAGATTGAATTTTTTAAATCTTACCGTGGATGGCACTTTCTCCTGCTCTCATTTCACTTTTGTGCCTCTTTTCCAAACACTCTATTTTTCAACACATTAAATGCTGACACCATTTAGGACTCACCAATGTTGTATACAAGAGGTAATGTCACCTCCCCTTTCCAAAGCCACAGATTTGGCAAAAAGATCTAATGTGAATTGTATATGAACCCCATGTTCAGTCGCTTGTCTGCTCTAGCCCCTAAATCCTTTTCAGAGTCATTGTTTTCAAGGACAAAATTCACAAGCCTATAGGTGATGGCCTGGGTTCCTTGTCCTTAAGTGTATAACTTTGCATCTGTCTGCATTCAAATACTTTCTTTGGGGAAGAGGCTCAGGTTACTGCAAGAGAGCATTTAGCAGCTTTTGAGGGCAATCAAGCAGAAAGCATAAGAAAATGGTAAAAAGGCATGACCCAGGCATGATCCTTTGAGGTGTCTGAAAATATAGGAGAACTGTCTATGAACCTTAAACATAAGATACTACAGATGCCTGAACATGATAGGTGCCATAGTAACAGAATGTGGGTGAAATTTGCAAGAGCTGTTGAACAGTAACTCAGCAAACATGCAGGATGTGGTCAGGGCATGCTGTCTCCCCCTCCCTTTTCTAACAACTCTCTTAGAATAAGGAAATATGCTGCTGCTGCATCAGTGACAAGAGATTATATATATACAAGCTGTAGCCATAAAAATGATGGGGGGGGAATAAAAAGGGAATTTATGAAATATTTATTTTAGTTGATTAATAGCTCTTTAATTACAACATTTTTTCAGAAATTTTATGGCCAGCTAAAACTTTTCCTTGATAGTGTGCATCCTTCATGTAAACTTTCAGATTTTCGTGGTTTCTTCCCTATGTGAGCTCCACATGCAATTGTTTGAAGAGTCAGCATGAAATACTGGAAACAGCTGAAAGCAGAGCTGAGAGCTTTATAATTCTGACAAGTTCCAAAGGGGCAGCTGTGTCAGACTGAACCATCCTGTTACTGTCCAATTTGTTAATCCTCATCCATTTTGTCTTTATTGTAGCTGCATACCTCACTGTAATTCATAAGATATATATCTGTGCCACATCAAGACTCCTAAGCCATCTACTGTACTAATTTGCTATGTGCATGCATGCATGATGTGAAGTGTACCATGTGAGATAGCAGTACCGTTGGCCATTATCTTTGAAAACTCGTGGCGAACGGGGGAGGTGCCAGAGGACTGGAAAAAAGCAAATTTGGTACCTATCTTCAAGAAAGGCAAAAAGGAGGATCCAGGGAATTACAGACCTGTCAGCCTCACCTCAATCCCTGGAAAAATCATGGAGCAGCTTCTCAAAGAATCCATCCTGAAACACTTGGAGGAACGTAGAGTAATCAGGAACAGTCAGCATGGATTTACCAAGGGTAAATCATGCCTGACCAACCTCATCGCCTTCTATGATGAGATGACTGGATTTGTGGATGCGGGAAGAGCCGTTGATGTGATATACCTTGACTTTAGCAAGGCTTTTGATACGGTTTCCCACAGCATTCTCATTGGCAAATTAAGGAAGTATGGGTTAGATGCATGGACTGTAAGGTGGATAGAAAACTGGCTAGATCAACGGTTTCAGCGTGTAGGAATCAATGGCTCCACGTCAAGTTGGCAAGCAGTAACAAGTGGTGTGCCCCAGGGGTCAGTCCTGGGGCCAGTTCTGTTCAATGTTTTCATTAATGATCTGGATGATGGGATAGATTGCACACTTAGTAAGTTTGCAGATGATACCAAACTGGGGGGAACGGTAGACACCCTAGAGGGCAGGGACAGGATTCAGGGAGACCTAGACAAATTGGAGCAGTGGGCCAAGAGGAATCTCATGAGGTTCAACAAGGACAAGTGTAAAATCCTGCACTTGGGACGAAAAAACCCCATGTACTGCTACAGGCTGGGGAGGGATCAGCTAAATAGCAGCACTGGAGAAAAGGACCTGGGAGTCATGGTGGATGGGAAGCTGGATATGAGTCAGCAGTGTGCGCTTGCTGCCAGAAAGGCCAATGGCATACTGGGCTGCATCAGAAGAAGTGTTGCCAGCAGATCGAGGGATGTGATCATTCCCCTCTATTCTGCACTAGTGAGGCCACATCTGGAATACTGTGTCCAGTTTTGGGCTCCCCACTACAAAAAGGACATGGACAAATTAGAGAGAGTCCAGAGGAGGGCAACCAAAATGATCAAAGGGCTGGAGCACAAGCCCTATGAAGAAAGACTGAAGAAACTAGGCTTATTTAGTCTGCAGAAGAGAAGATTGAGGGGGGATTTGATAGCAACCTTCAACTACTTAAAGGGTTGCTCCAAGGAGGAGGGAGCTCGACTGTTCTCGGTAGTAACAGAGGGCAGAACGAGAAGCAATGGCTTCAAGTTACAGCTGGGGCGGTCCAGGCTGGATATTAGGAAAAACTTCCTTACTAGGCGAGTGGTGAAGCATTGGAATAAGCTGCCTAGGGAGGTGGTGGAATCTCCATCTCTGGAGGTGTTCAAGGCCCAGCTGGACAAAACCCTGACTGGGATGATCTAATGGAAGTGGTCCTGCTTTTTTTGGCAGGGGGTTGGACTAGATGACCTATGAGGTCCCTTCCAACCCTATGATTCTATGATTCACTGTGATGTCAGAAGTGACTCAACCAATTGCTCCACATGGTACACTTCACATCATGCATGCACATAGCAAATTAGGAGAGTTAATGAGACACTCTGATTGTGGAGTGAATGCCTCCTGAAATCTGAACTCATCTTGTACTGAAGTTAAGTGCAGAGCAGAAAGCTCATCCAGAGTGGAACCTGGACTGGCCATCAAGATTCACCTGGAGACTATGAACACTGGTTAGCTACTGCTTTACTGTTGTATTCATTAATCAAATTCATGCTTAGCAACTGTACAACAATACAGCACTAAAACTGTAATCTCTAAACTGGATATACGTGCTGTGCTCTCTCTCTAAACCCATTAACTCCTATCTGAACCTTGTAACTCTAAGGCCATCTCTGCACTAAAAATTCTGCATCGATCCCTGCAGATTGACGCAGTTGGATTGACTGAATGGCCAGTACAGACCTGCTTAATTGATCCCAGAAGTGCTCTCCCATGGATGCAAGCACTCCACCCCTCCAAGTGGAGTAGTGCTGCAGAGACAGGAGAGCACTGTTGGTCAGTGCAGCCAACCGAAGACAGAGCAGTAAGTCAAAGAAACTAAGTCGACAAGAGATAAGTATCCTATGGCACACAGCCTAGACCAGGCCTACGTTTGTGAACTCTCAGAGCAAAAGGAAATAACAGGTTATTCTCGGGGAGGCCTCTAGATTAAGAAAACGAGGAAGGTTTATCCTCAGGGAGCCTCCAGAAGTGGGAAATTTGAGGAAAAACCATCCAGCTTTCATTCAGTGAATCCTCAGGAGAGGGAATCTGATGGGCTGATTCAATGAGCTCTCAAGAAGGGGGAATTTGAATTACATGGAGTGAGCTCTTAAGGAAAGGGAATCTGACCTTAAGGTTTAGGACACCATTACCAACCTATCGAGATCAGTTGCTATAATGCCTTTACTTCAAAATTACCTCCATTCCATCAATCTTTGTCTCATCTCAAAATCACTGAAAATAACGTCAGGCCATAACAAATCTTACAGCACCCCATGTAAAGTACCACTATTCAAAGATGATTCTCCACTGACAAATACTTTGAAAGATTAGACAATTTTTAATCTTTTTAATGTATGCTTTCTTGCTATAATACAGTGCAAATTTTTAAACAAGAATTTTGTATGATATTAAGGCCAGCACTTTATGAAAATTAAGCACATTACATCTATGCTGTTACCTTTTTTAACCCCCTCTGTAATCTGAAAGACAAGTCATATTTGTAATCTCACCAGACAAGACAATCAGGTTCGTCAGACATGACTTGCCCCAGGTGAATCCATGCTAACTGCTCCTGATCAGCTCTGAGACATCATTTAAGTTCCAGACCTCTCATAAGAATTTAGAGTCTTTAGACACAGAATTTAATATCAAACACCAAATCTGAAAACAGAATATGCCCACTATAATGCAAGAAGGATACTTGTTTACAAGTATGTTTAACAGAAAACCTTACGTATAAAGAAGTAGGTAACAGAAAAACACATTTCATCACGTTCTTGAACATGATCTTAAAAAAAAAAAAGTCCGATTGTTGTCTCTCTCAATATGCTATTTAGAATTATTATGAAGAAAGTGGATAAAAAAAGTGATAAATCAATTTAAGTGTACTGATTTCAAGGGCAGATTCAATTGCACAAATGTACATAGTATGGTTAATTCCACTAGGTTACTACTGCAATTACTATTTCTGTCTGTTCAGTTTGTAATGGTACGTCACTTAAATTCTGAAGTTTACTGTAAGGCCCACACTAGTGGGGGGGGAAAGAAAAACAAAAAACAAAATCACACCTCTAAATCAAACACAGCCATGACAGCAAAACAGTCATATAGATGCAACTTGTAATGTTAAAATTATTTTTGTCAGCAGAACTAATGTTGTTCAGGAAAGTGGCTTAACTCTGCAGACTAAAAAAATTTTTGCTAGCTTAACATTCATTTCCACTGGGAAGTACTACTAATATCATAATAGCAACACTCTTGTTAAGTACGCACTAACCTTCCATTTTCCCCATTAAATTTTGAATCATTGCTTATACATTTGCAGAAGTAACAATATTTAAATTATTAAATTTAAAAAAAAAAAAAACCACTTACAAAAGCTGCATGCCTTCCACGAAATCCACGTGTGCACTGTTGCCTCCATGGTTTCCAAACAATAAATCCCAAGAGGTATAGAACAAACATGGAGGTTTTTGCAAAGGTACTGAAAAAAGGTTTCTTGTATGTGTCTAAAACATACTGTGGAATAAAAATAAATCGTTAGTCTTCATAATTACTGATTTCTCACGTGACTTCTCAATTAATCAGTGTTTTCCAAGTACAAATCAGCCCAGCAGGTCTTCTTGTAGTGAAGACACATATTGCTATTGGAACATATGGCCAAAAGAAGACTGTCCTGGCCCAATGACTCACCTCCAACACATCAGAGGAAAGCATAACAATCCCACAGGGCACTGATTTGTAAAATATTAGACCCCAAGAAGTCAAGCATAAAACAATTAGTGATACAAAATCTAAATTTGACAAACATGAAGTTGGTGAATTAAAGTCACTTCTATATAACCAATTAAAAAATGCCAACATACTAATGTGAGATAAGAGGGAAAACAAGAGTGCAAGACTTCAGACAATGAAATTTTATTTAATAATAAAGCAGAAGTATACTAAGCAGCTCATAAAAAATGACCACTGCAATGCATTTCTGGAAGTCAGTTAGGAGGAAATATTTTAGCATAGAACACCTTCACGACTGATAGTGAAAAATATCAAATACTTCCAAGGAAGTTGAGAAGGAGACATGTGATATGGTTATAATTTATGTCTGAATGAGGCGGCATTGTTTAAAAACTACAGTTAAGAAATAGTGATCTATAACCACTTAGAATACTATTTAGGTTATCAACAGCACAACTGCTGATTGCTCAGCAGAAGAACTAATATGGCCATAACAATTTTCCTTAATAGTCTATTTGCAGTAGTTTCATATCATCTGCAATGTAAAGCCAGAATGACAGGCTTACTCTACTGCCTAATTCTCAAAGATAAAACTAGATTATTTGCTCCTTGTACTAATATTTGACTTTAAAAACACACACACACACACACACACACACACACACACACACACACACAGTATATCATTAAAGAAAGGGCTTGACACCATAATCAAAAAATAGAAGTATGTGTTCGTTCAAGATGCTGAATGCCTAGACAGGGCAGAGGATTTGACTTAATGACCTATCATGGTCCCTTCCAGTTTTCATGATTCTATCTCTCTATATTAAACAATAAAGCTTACAGTATGCTGGGTCCTAAATCTTAGTTCACATATCATATGGTACTTTTAGCTATCTCGTTCATTTGACTTTTTTCACCATTTTTTAAGACTGTAAAAATGTCCGATTCTAATGTGTAAATGTGATCAGTGCTTCAAAAATGCCTATGCAATATTATTCTTTCTCCTTTCCTAAAAACAGAAAGTGATCTTAAGATGCATGAAACAATGCTTACTGAAGTGAGTTCTGAGGAGGCAACCCATATAACATCAACAATGAGAAGAATGACAATTCCAAGAGCCATTCGCTTACGCTGAGAGGAGCAACTGCTCTGAGAGCTCATTCGATTCATGATAAAAACCCACACCATTTGTAACCTGTTAAACATCAATAGAGAACAAAAACACAGATTATAGACGGTGGCTAAATATAAAGGAGAGTAAAGAAAATGTCATCAGTAGCATTTAACAAACATTAAGTCTGTGTAATATGCCATTGGAAGACCCAGTTTACTGTGGCTGCCCTGGGGCAAGGAGTTAATCTCCCCAGATTAGTGTCCTAACAAGCAGGGTATAAACCAGGGGTGGCCAAATTTATGGAACTCAAGAGCCACACCAGTTGATTATTAAAACTTTGAGAGCAGCACTGAGGCATACACCCATATACGTTTACCTACTCCAAAATTACTAAGTTTAAAATTCATTGTGCACTTTAATTTTATCATAAAAACAAGGTAAACATTGATCCTCCTAATGTCAGATTCTAATAATTACTTAAGGTTACCATGAAAACTAGGCCTGTATAGTAAAAATTTAGCTCTCGCTTGATGTAGAAGACTGCAGGCTAGTGGTGAGTTTTTTAAATGTGGGCAGTAACCTGTCAACGCAGTACACAAAAGCTGATCTGTAAGTATTGCACAATGTTTCAAGTTCACAAATTTCATTGTGGAAAACAATGTTTCACAGCAGTAAACTGTGCCAAAAATTGAAAGTAATCTACAGGTGACTTTCTTTAGTTGATGATATTAAGTTTCAGGCACTAGTTTCCAAAATTCAGTTGCAGACTGGGAGCTTTTGTGCATCACCTTTAAACCAGAATCCTCTTGCATTTCAAGTTTTAAATGATCTATTTTATTCTTCATATTTTCATTTCTTATTATTCAATGTCATGTCTAGAAAGACTTATAAAACACAGTTTTATTTTAACAATGAGTAAATTGCATAAGGGCCTATGAGAAAATCTAAACATGCCACGCTTCTCCCCTCCGTCCTGACCATGCCGCAGATGTTTGCGCTTGGGAAATCAATTTGAGAAACTGATCTGCTGATGTTCTTCCACGAGCCACAATTTTTCATTCAAGAGCCCCAGTTTGGCCATGCCTGGTATAAGCTATAAGTGAGTACCATCACCTCCATGGTTCTGTGGCTCTACTCTAAGCCCTTTGCTTTTAAATTTCTTTTGCTTTTAATAAGATAGAAAGTTAAAAATAACCCAAATTGAAACAAATTGTTTCAACTGACCAAAAATGTGTTTTTCCAACTTCGCAATTCAGTAAAAATTTTATTTGTGGGTTGACCTGGGTTTTTGCTCTCAGAACAAAAACAGTCTGTTATTTGTACACCAGAAATACTTAGCACTCCAAACAACCACTTTATATCAGTTACAAAGGGGTAGCCATGTTGGCTGAACTAGACTAACAATGCCCCTCGGTCTTATATATTGGACAAACTGGACCGTCTCTGTGCAAAAGAATAAATGGACACAAATCTGACATAAGAAACGGCCATGTTTAAAAATCAACAGGGAGCAAGCACTTCAGTCTTCCCATCGGACTGTGAAAGACATGTCTGTTATAGTACTTAAATAGGACAACATCAAATCAAAGCTTCAAAGAAAAACTACAAAGTTAGAATTTGTATATGAAATTGACACCATTAACTCAGATTTGACTCCAAATACGGGGCGGCGCTCTCATTATAAATGATGACTTTCGTTTCTTGCAACCATATCATTCCACACTGTCTGAATCAAAACAAACTGTTTGATTTCCTGAAATAGTCTGACTTGATCCCATGACTTATATTTCACTGCATTTATTTTTCCCTCCCATACCGTAAATTTTCCATTTTCAAGCATATGATGAAGTAGGATTTCTCCCACGAAAGCTCATGTGATAAATTTTTAGTCTTTAAAAGTGCCACAGGACTCCTTGTTTGTTTTACTGTACACTAGCTTTCAGTACCTTAAAAGACTTATGTACAGATTATTTGAAACAATACAAAATCAACAGAAAAAAATGCAGACATCCCTACAAGAAATTTCAAGACAAATTTAGATTTCAGAACAGAGTATTTTAAAAGTCCCTGCCTAAAGTACTAGCAAGATCTACCTTATCAGGATTTAAGGGTAAGGAAGAGTTGAACAAACTAGTACCACAGCAAAAGAGTACAACAGGGTTTGAAAGTTTAACTACAGCAACACCTGGTCACACGCACAGGCAGGAGGATGATGATCAAATAAGGATATTGAAACATGTTATTTACACTACAAAATCGAGTCAGGAAATGCTAAATATACAAGTGCCCATGCAAATTTGTTTCTGCTGCCCTGGATATATGCATCACAATAACATCTTCAATTACATGAGCACGTGCTACTTTTACCCCACAACGCTCCTGCCTCACTTAGTGCCAAGACGGACATACATGGAGACAGTAAATACCACAGAGGGAGCCCCAGGCTGTCACTGAAAATTCCATCTTTAGCTTTCACAGTCAAGGCCTTGAAACATTCTTTTAACAGGTTTTCTATATATAATAAACACTAAAGTTGAAGAGTACCATAAAGGTCTTTGAAAAGGCAAGAAGAGTGAAAGCAGCTCATCTTTTCTAAAAAAAAATGCTACAGCTGCCTTTGATATCACAGGCTCCATTAGTCTTATTCCAAACAAAGCCTTATCTTGACCATACCAGCAATACACACCCATCTGTACATTCAACAAGGTGAGCAGAAGGGGACTCAAGTTTATTACACAACTAAATCTATAGTTCTGTGTTGCCATAACACTGCCTATCAGTAGACTTGAAATTCAGGAGACCTTAAGTTTTATGATTTAAAAAAAGTATACATTTCAGGTGACAAAATCTTTTTCTTTGGACAGAAAAAATGTAAGTCTCAGACCTGGAATTAGAACTGCCAGAAAGAAGTTAAAATACTTGACAGTGGACCTTGGTAAGAGATCTTAATTTGGTAGCTTCATGCTTTTACTAGCAATTCTATATAACTTGAGGAAAAAATTTACTGAAGAGATTTAGAAATATAAAACTGGAATTCCTGTTTATTAGAATAAAAAAGCTATACTTGCAAGGATTGCTTAATGAACTAAAATACACTTGACAGCCATCTGGCCCCACAGATCACCCAGCTTGGCTTCACCAGCCCATGGCAGATTAATGACCAGATGGAGGCAGTGTCTACTAAACCATTCTAAAGTTTCCTCCTCACCTGTACCGGGATAGTGTCCAGTGGCCACTTGTTCAAACTCCCTGGATTTCAAGCCCACCCACAAAAGTCTGCAAGACCCAAGACCATGTCTGGGTAGTCCTACTTCTTCTGGCCCACACAGCTAGAGCCCTGCACAGGTGCAGGTATGCACTGCAGATCCATGGTCATCCACATCAGTGGATGTGGATAACCATAGACCCACTGCTGCAAACTGACCGATGGATGCAGATTCTATTTATCTGCCTAGCGCGAGATTAATTGCTATAACTGCTGCTATGATCTGTGTCAGCAGCAAACAAGGAAGCGCACCATCCAATCCCAGCTCAACTCTGATTGTGGTCTGCCGGACAATCAATCAATCATCTCAGTCACAGCAGGCTGGTGTTTGGAGAGTCACCACTCACTGTCAATCAGTTAGCATGCTGGCCTTTGTTTGGCTCACTCCCTATGACTTCTCTGCCCACTTCCTCCTTTTCTTGTTTGTCATACATGCCATGCTGTCACAATCAGAGATTTCATTGGTGGCCAAGGAAATCTGACTGACAGCACAGTGTGCAAATTGCAAATAAGAAAAGGAAAAGTGGGCGGGACCCATGGGGGGAATGAGCCAATCAAAGATTAAAATGCTGACTGTGAACCCAAGCTCAGTTGCAAATGCAGTTATGGACCTAGACAAAACTTGGCATGTGGATCGCAGACTGGACAGATACTGTGTCACTGAGAGGATGTGGATCCACATTTTTGCATCTGCACAGGGCTCCACACACAGCCACATTGCCAGGACACCAGTTTATGAGTTTTCCTTGCCCCCAGTTCAAAGCCCATCTTGGGTGTAGGGACTGTGGTCCATCCTGCAAGTTCCCCGTCCTTGTCGGCGTTCTCTGCACTCCTGGGCACCTCCATCTCCACCTATTCCTCAGTGAGCCTCACAGCCTCTGCCACCCTGCCTGGCTGATGTCACCAGACCCAAACTGGGTCAGGCTGGATCATCAAGAATTGCTACAAAATTATACTGTCCAAGACCTCCTCCACAAGCTGGGTGGTGGGTCTTAGATCACTATAATGCTAAGAAACTAGGGGTGGAAAAAAACCTTTATATTTTCTGTTTTCTTGTGCATTTCACTGCAGTGTGTGTTTAGCATCTCTACTTCCATTATAATGACCAGTTTCTTGTTTTCTGTGTTTCACACCATAACAAACAGGACAAAATAGCTTAATAGGAAAATATGATTGTGAAATCTCAGTGTGAACTCGAAACAGCTGTCAGATCTGCTCATGAATAGAGAAGAGTCATGGGTTTGATAAAGCTTAGATATAAAGACATCTTATAGCACTGAGTATTCAAGCATTATTAAAGCTTGTAAAATTTAACCCAGAATGCTAAGTGTGTGAAGCAAAAGTAAGGAATCTGGATGTCTGAAAATGTTGTACTATTTCAATTTTTCACAACATACAAGATATTAATCATGAATATTTGTCCAAAGAAAGTGAAAACATGAAGCATTCTGAGAGCAACATGTTGGCATAAAGAAGAATGAACAAAAAAATAACCTCTGAGATTTATATCTTACATACCTGCAAAAGAACTTTTGAAAATAAAGTAAATGCGTGTTCTTTAGACTTCAGGCTGCCATTGTCAAGATGAAGGTTGTCTCCTAAATAGAAAAAAGTTTGAAATACTGTGTAGCATATATACTCATTCAGTAACACATTTTCTACAGAGAAAACAAATTATATTACAATACCACAAACTCCAAGCCCTAAATGTTATAGATGCAAATATAAACAAATCTTAACAATTCAGTCTGTATTTTAAGGTTTGAAAATCATCACAATAAAGAGCATAAATGTGAAAGAACGGTGTCAGATGTGGAGACACAACCTTTCTCTTATTTAAAACTCTCCTAATAATGCACAAATGAAAAACAGTTTTCTCAGAAAGCTAAATAACATGGACTCCTTCTTCTGGTTCTCCCAGTGGGGTTTGTCTTATGGGTCTTATATTCTGCAAGCTCTTTGGTGCAGGGAGCTTCCTAATACCAGTGTCTTGTGACAAGCTGAGCATGCTGCTTGGCCTTGATAATAATTAAACTATGCACGAGGATATGTAATTGCAAGAATGAAGGAGAAAACCTTAACTCTTAAGTCCAACTGAAATGACTTAAACATCTTTCATATTCAAATGCAACGTGGAAAAGCATGTACATTAATGATAAACTTCAAAAGTTTATTATTCTAAGACAAAACTGTAGCAAAATCAAGATTGGTTTCCTCTAAATAGTTCCTTTTCGATGAAAGACTCAAGTTACTCATTCCACCTCACTGTCCAGATTCTTCAAATATTCAATAAAAACAAACAGTTTACAGGAATTGCTGCACTAGATCAATCACTGGCTCAATTAATCTTGTCATTTTATCTCAGGTGCTTTAGAAGGTACAAGTTATACAAGATAGTACCAAATGGTTTAAAAAGTGTAAGAAATTCTGTAACTGATAAGTATGACTAAACATTCCATAGAGAACTTTTCATTTTAACATCAGACATCTTGTGCTTTAAAGCAAAGGATTCTCTCTCTCTCTCTTTCCCCCCCTCCCCCCATCCTATCTACTGCTGTCTTTATCAATGTAAGTGAGCAATCCTTTTCTGAATCCTATTAACCTCCTGGCTTCAGTTATATCTTTTCATTGTGCATAAAAAGAGGAAGCACTGAAAAGCAAACTTTTCTTCCGACTCTACATTTCACTTTTAAGCACCTATCGAGTGTATACCTGCTGGCTAGCAAGGCCTTCTAACTTTTGTTCTTGTTTGGTTTAACTGATGCTCTCCAACTACTACAAATTATATTTGAAAAGTGAATAAAGAAGACTCAATACAAATATTTGGCTGAATCCTATGAAGCAAGTAATGGTCTCAACTACTAAACTCCATTGAAATTGACTACCTAGCACTATTCAAGTTCAGAATTTTCATTGCTCTTGGGGGAAATCTGCACCACAGAGTACATACAGAATTCATGTCCCCGTGCAGATTTTTTTTTTTCCTCCACAGAAAATACTCTGCCAGAGAGGTGCTGCAGTTATGTATTTCACCAGCTAAGTGTGCAAGAACAGAACAGCAGCTAGCTCACCACAGCAGTCTGCAATCAATAAAGAAGAGCGAATGCATGAAAGCTCATGCAATATATTTGTTCATTTAAAAAGTACCACAGGGGGCTGAGCAGGGTTGTAGTGTGGACAGGGACAGATGTGTCTGACTGAATGGGAGAGGCTAAGGGTCTGCTAAAGTCTGCATGGGGAAGAGTCCCCAAATTCCTAACAACCTCTCTGTCTCCCCCACAACACATTCCTACTCCAAAACACTCTTCCATAGTTTTCCCATCCATACCTAACTGTCTTCCAGGTTCACTTCCTGGCTCCTTCCCAGTAACTATTTCCCTCTATACCAGCTGCTCCGTTACCCCACACTGCCCCAAGCCTTTGCATTACTTTTGAGGGGTGCAGGAATTACATTACTGGATCATAGTTCATATGAATTATTATTCAATGTGCTGTATTAGTATGCTTAGTAAGGAATCTCTTTTGTAGTCTATATTATTATAGGTATAGTTGGTGGCAGTAATGTGGAAATAAACTACTGAAATCATTGAAACTGTCATAATAGTATTGTTACTTAGACAAATAAAAGGCACAGAATTTTGAAGAATTTTAAAATATTGTGTGCAGAATTTTTAATTCTCTGGTACAGAATTTGCCCAGGAGACACGAAACACATGCTGACTGTCTCTAGTAATTCAGGCTCAGAGGCAGTTCCAGCATACTTAAGAGATGCAAAGCCTATCATTTGTTTACTCATTTTGGTGGGTCACGGAGTCCAGATTCACTATAGGCTGCTACTCAGAGTGACCTAGCATGCATACTGTACCTGCTGGTCACTTTACATTTACTGTGCTACCTTAGGGCAGGGGCTAACATTTTAAAGAGCAACACCTTTTAAAAAATTATGTTCCAACACATATAGAACTACACTAGTGTCATCAAACATCCAAGTCATCTGGAGTATTTTTCCACTTGTCATGACAGTCAGTCTTCAGAATGTGACTTGACATGCCTGTCTTAGCCTATGTTTACAATGCAGCTACGAGGTGTAATTCCAGTTCAGGCAGATGTACAGGTCCTGGCTCTGCTTGAGCTAGTGTGTTAAAAGATAGCAATTAGGCAATGAAGGCAGAGGTGGCAATTCTGGCTTGCTAACCATGTGCATACCTAAAATCTTGGACAGGGATGAACTCATGCAGCTAGCCAAGGGGTCGGCAACCTTTGTCGACCACTGTGCCGGTCCTTCCTCCCCAACCCTCAGTTGGTGCCAGCAGCCCCTTCTGCTGAAAAAATGTGATGACTCCCTAAAAATTCAGCAGTGGTCACGGCTGGAGTGTGAGCGCTTCCCAGGCATGTCATGGAAAGAAGTCGCCCAGAGTGGCTCATCTTGACAGTGTGCCTGGGGACAGGGTTCCCCAAGCATGCCACAAAATTATGAGGCTCCTTTCAGGGGTTCCCAGGCATGTTGCAGAAAGAAGCTGCCCAGAGTGGCTTCTTTGGGGAGCACCACACTACAGAGAAGAGACACTCCGGACAGCTTTTCTCCATGTCATACAGAAACATATGCATAGGGGGAGCCCCTGTGTCCCAGCTGCACATGAGGGAAGCCGCCCAGAGTGGCTTTCAGTGGCAATTTCTGTGATACTGGAGATGGTGCTGTGTGCTGTTCTGAATGGGCTCAGGTGCCACTATCAGCACATGTCTGAGGGGCTGCCCACCCCTGAGCTAGCCCAAATCACCACATATGACATGGTGACAACACTTCTAACACACGAGCTCTAGCAGAGCTAGTGCATATATGACTACCTGAGATGGAAATTCACCTCCCAGCTGCACTGCAGCCTCAAATATACTTGAGCAGTGTGAAATGCCTCATTTATACAGTTAGGATGCTAAGTTAGTTGGCTTTAAAGTATAACAGGTACATGATAGTTTATGCTTATGTGATTTACACACACAATAGTGGTAACTATAACTGAATACGCCAGTGAATGAACAGAAGGCAAAAAAGATACTGATCCCAAAACTGCACTCCATCATTTCCATCCACACCCCAACTGAAACTGAACACAAAAGCTACTCTGTTCACAACTCTACTGCTTTAGTTCTCACTTAAGTTCTTCATAGGAGTGGTATCCCATGTAATCGAATGCGGAATTTTGCCTAACAATGTAGTTATTGCACAGGGACGATATTCTGCCCTGCGAATTTGCCTCAAGGCTGGATTCCTGAAAAGTGATAAGTACCTGCAACTCTATTTAATGACTGTTACGGTCAGTGAGAAATCCACTGGGGACTGAAGACAATTTAGTGCCATAACATTGGACACAGCAGCCAAGAACAAAAGATTAATTATATAGTAAGCCAAACAAAACACGTAGTGCAGCCTCATCACAGAAAGTCTCCGACATCCCTGCACTACATTTAATCAGTATGGGGAGGCTCCTATGATATGCGTAAGTTACTAGAAGGCAAGTATGTTGTGAGATGGAGGTAGCAGTGTGCAACAGGTCCTGGGGATTTGGTTTTTGTTTGGTTGTTTTATTTTTAAAAAATTTCTGAAAGCAACTTAAAAAAAAAAGATATACTTCAAAATCGTGCTGAATGTCCCCCTTGCCTTATTTATTTGGGGAAATCATACTGCTTGTCTAATTCATATGGATAAATTCCAAGGCCAAGGGACCATTGTGATCATCTAATCTGATCTGGAACGCAGACCACCGAGTTTCCCCCAAATAATTTCTGAAACATATCTATTAAAGAAACATCCAAATGATTTTATAATGGCCAGTGGTGGTACCCACTATGACCCTAGGTAAATTATTCCACTTGTTAATTATTCTCACTGTTAAAAATTTACACCTTATTTCCAGTCTAAATGTACATAACTTCAGCTTCCATCCACTGGATCCTGTTACACTTCTCTCTGAAATAGGAACAAAAATCAGATTTCCTTATAAGTCATCTTAACAACAACCATTAAATAAGTTTCTGAACCACCTTAGTTGTTAAACTTTTCAAAAGAGGGTGATAGCAGCCTAGACATAAAATAGTTTTCCTTACCATTTAGGCCATATTAGGGCTGAGACTGACATCTTATGGAACCATTTTTTTTCAGCCGGTTACATGCAGGCCTTCTGCAGAAAGCCAAAAAAGGAATGAAAACTTAAAGACATTTTCTAACACACAGAGCAAAGAGCAAAAATCTTTTCTATCACAAAGTGCAAAAATCCCAACTCAGTTTTATCTTTTGTTGGCACACATATTAAGCTACCCTAGACCCCTTAATTTTAGGTGAAGATACTCTGCATAAATTGTTTATATTCCCAGTCATACATGCCCTTATTGCAGTGGTCTCCCAACTTTTTTTTACTTCACAGCCCCACATCCCAAAGAGCTGGAGTTAAGGCCAAGGCAAGGAGCACAGTCAGGGCAGAGGCTGGAGCATGGCAAGGAACATGCCCAACTGTGGCTTTTTAGTCTGAACTGACCGTGTATCCTAGCTCAAACTAACTTTTTAGCTTGAACTAAAACATGCAGCTAGTTTGAACTAATGGCTTAGTTTAAACTTTTTAAGTTTGTAATAGCCATTATTTCGTGTCTTGCATGTGTTTGGTTTGAACTAAAGTTCAAACTAAGCCAGCTTGTCTGGACTAAACAAGGGGTCTTGCCAGTTCAAACTAAGAAATTTCTTAGTTAGGATTAGGCAAAGCCAAGTGTGGCCGTAGGCCAAATTAGTCTAAACTAAGCTTGCTTAGCCCGAACTAATTTGGCAGTGTAGACGCAGCCATAATGTTTGGCTACCATCAGAATACAGGTGAATTAACTAATCCTTCTACTGTCATCCCCAACAATGCTGGAAATACCAAGAGAAAGTTAGGACAGGCATATAAAAAAGTATATGCTTGCCAACAGGGAGGTTACACAGAAATCATCAGCCTTTATATTGCCTAGCACTTATGTTTTCAGTTTTTCATTTGTTGGCACAAATTTAAAGGCAAAACAAATCAGCGCATTTTGTGCAAATAATTTTACAAACAAACTGGATTTCCTTGATGATCCTTACTGTTATCCTGAATGTTTACTTCTATGACAGCTGACCATCACCATGCTACAAAGAAATGTGGGGGTGGGAGGGAAGACATTTGCTTCACAGCAAGACAATGACAATTTTTAAATCAGATAGGCAGGATGGTCTTTGAGTGATACTGCACTCAGTAAAGGCCTAATCCCATAGTCCTTAGTTAAGAAATCTCCATAAAAAGAGTAAATTCTTCTGCATAAATCCTCCTGTCATGAAGCAGAACATAAGTAATCAAATCCAAGTCTCACATGCTGGAGTTGAGTACTGCCATATGGCCATCACATCAACCCAAATAAAAATGAATTAAAAAACAAAAACAAAAACAAAAACGAACACTCCACAGGACCAAAATACATGTAGGAGCCACTTGGTTTTTAATGAGTTAAAATAAACTCTATTATTTTATGTCATGACACACTTGGAATCTCAGGCAATACTCACTTGAAAACACTACCGCCATGACATCAAAATGTTCTGTATATAAATAATGACAGAGCTGGCTCCAAGTATCTAAAGAATAAGAAGAATACTTTGAAAAAAATTCTATATTCTTGGACAAATTTCAGAAACAAATTTTCACCTATAATGTAATCTGCAAGTGTGAACAGAAACGGCATATTACATTAACTGATAATTTCTAGAATAACTGATCTGGAACTCTGTACATTCAAGCATTGGGAAGAGATTACACAGACAATTTGTATTTATGTGGTATCTTCCATCTGCAAGACTCTTAAAACTGTACTGTCCATAACTGACAGGTGAAACTTACATACCTTTAACCTCACCCACCACTCAAAGACAGATGCCTTTGTGATAGAACAGAAAAGTTATACTACTAAACAATCATTTGGATATGACATATACGATAAAATTAATACAGAAAAGTTTTAGTTAGGAAGAACATAATTACCCAAATGAAATTCACTCCATACATCAGACATTCTCACCCACACTTGTGAAAAGTACTATGGAATCTTGGATAATTGCTCAGGACTTTGCTGTTACTGCTCACCTGAGTGAGTGTTCCCTAACATGATGCCATGTCATTCTTTTAATACACTCATAAGAAACAAAGAGGTAGCCGTGTTAGTCTCGTTCAGCAAAACAAACAAGGAGTTTGGTCGCACTTAATAGACTAAATAACTTATTACATCACTTCTTCGAAGCAGGATTTTCTCTTACGAAAGCTCTTGCGATAAATTGTTAGTCCTTTAAGTGCCACCAGACTTCTTGTTTTACTTATAAGCATGGGTGGATTTTGGAGCTACCTGCAGGGAAGGCAGCTCCACAGCTGTCCCAGGCAGCCACCCCCTATGCACATGCAGCCTCACCCCTTCAAAACTCCAGGTGGGCCAAGGACCTGCAGCTGGGCCAAGGGCCAGCTCCCATCACTGGCAGCTACTCTCCTGCCTCCCCGTTGAGGCAGGAGCAGCACCCACCAGGGGCTCCAAGCCACTGCTGCTGTGCCCTGGGTCCCGATCAGGGCCTGCTCCTTCCCCAGCGGGAAGGCAGAGAGCTGCCAAACAGGGGGCACCTCTCCAACCTCTTGTTAATTCCACCCCTAAGGAAGAATATCAACTATTGAATCACCAGTAGCACATAATGATTTCTTGGAGGGAGCACATCCAATTCTTCTTAATAAGAAATCCAAAGAAACCACAGGTTGCAGTAGGATAGAACAGTGGTTCACTACTGTGTTGGGACACATTACTGTGCCTCCACGCAGTGGAAAGTGTGTCACAGAGACCTGGGAAGACGGCTAGATTCAGCCTGGAGAAAGTAGGCCAGCGCAGTGTTTCCCGACCAGTATGCAATGGTAAAAAGGCATGCAGCTCAAGCCTGAGCGAGTGTGCCGTGGAATTTTTTGAAAGAGTTCTCAGAGTTCTGGACTGGCTCATGAATATCCATGAGTTCATTTGGAGACCACAGTGTGCCTCAAAATAATTAAAGGTATCAAGGTGCCACAGCAGAAAAAAGGTTGGGTCAGCATGTCCTGCAGAGTCGCAATGTGCTGCCAAGTGCGTCACAATCCACAAAAAGTTAAGAACCACAGGGGTAGGCAGTTATTGAAAATAGTCAGCACAAACCCAGAAACACTCTTCAGCCGCATTCCTATCGAAGCTGCACTCATTGGGGAACAGGCACGATGACTTCCAGAGTAGGAGGTAGAGCAGGGGTCTCAAACTGGTGGCCCATTGGCCACATGTGGTCCCTAAAGTTATTTTCTGGGGCCTGCAACACCACTAAGAGTTTCTCAAATAATTGATAATGCAAAATTTAAAATGTTTTACAGTACTTACTTACTCTTTGTCATCCTGATTATACCTCCATCTTAAATGGAAATAATTCTTTCTTACTCTCGGCATATACACATTACTCTTCTTTTTTTTTCATTTTGACTCTTACTTCATATCTTTGTACGAAAAGGTGTCAGTGGTGCAGCCCTTAGCCTAACATACTAGTCCTCATATGGCCCTCGTGGTGATCTGTGTTTGAGACCCCTGAGTTAGAGCCTGGTCCCTTCCCCCTCCGCACACCCACTCTAGGGCTGGGGACAAGGGAAGAGCCAGGTCCCCTTTCCCCCCAACACACATTCACTCTGGGAGGAAAGAAGAGCGGAGGGGTCCTTTCCACACACCCTGGTCATCCCCCACATCCCCTTCCTGCTCTGGGGATCCAGACCAGGTGTTTCAAACTCAAATCGCCACAAGGGCCACATGAGGACTAGTACATTAGCCCAAGGGCAGCACCACTGAAACCTTTTCTTACAACAGTATTGCAAATATCAGTAACAGGAGTGTCATTGTGTGCCGCAGGAAACAGCTTCAGAGGCCGCATGTATCCCATGGGCTGGGTGTTTGAGACTTCTGATCTAGAGAGACCAGACAACCCCTGGGTGGGTGGCAGCCTTCCTTCTTTGCACCTTCCCCCCAGCTCTAGGGCAGCGTTTCCCAACCAGCATGCCAAATTGGGTCTGAGCAAGTCTGCCCCAAAATTTTTCAAAAAACTACTCAAAGAGCTTTGGATTGGCTTATTGGCTCAGGCAGGGCCGGCACTAGGTGGTAAGCAGCCCCTGCATTGCAGGGGGGCACTGGCATTTGAGGGGTGCCAAAAGGGGACAGCACCGTGGCGCTCCCCTGATGATGTCACTCATCTGCACCGGCATCGCTCTGCTGCGGGGGGGTGCCACAATCCCCAGCACTGGCCCTGGGCTCAGGACAATTCATATGTTCATTTGGAAACTATATGCTGGTGTGCCTACGGTTACCAGATACCAAAGCATGGAACGGAGAATAGGGAAGTACAAAAAGGAGGACACAGGGAGAAAATGTAGTGTTAATGTACTACTGGGCCCCTCTTTAGTGGGCTCTAGAAAGCTTCACCCTAAAAAAAGGGTGTTCCAACATACTTCAACCTAGGAGTCTCAAACACGTTGCCCCTAAAACTATGTCCTGCAGCCCGCAATGCCACAATCATTACTGACAGCTGCAATATCCTTGTATGAAAAGGTTTCAGTGATGCGGCCCTTGGGCTAACATACTCATCCTCACGCGGCCTTCATGGTGGTTTGTGCTTGAGACCCCTGCAAGTAAAAAGCCAGACCAAATCACGTATTTTTAAAACACCTGCCGGAGGCAGAACATAAAAGGAAAAAGAAGGACACGTCCTCCTTCTGCCTAGGGTTACCAGATCCCAAACCATGGAAAGGAGAACAGGGAACTACAAAAAGGAGGACACTGGCGGATACATAGAGAAAATATAGTATTCATGTAATACTCTTGTTTCTAGGGGGCCTGGAACGCTTTCCCCTAAAAACAGCGCGTGCCAGGATACTTGGACCCCTGTAAGTTAAAAGCCAGGCAAAATCACGTATTTTTAAAACGCCTGCGGCAGAGAGGAGATGAAGGTAAAAAGGAGGACACCTCCTCCTTCTGCCTGACAGCTGGTAACCCTAGGTGGGCCTCAGATGAATGAAAGGCAGCCAGGTGGGCCAGGCCAGAGCCAATATTGGGATCCAGGGGGGAGAGGAGACACCCCACCCCACCCCCACATTTTGGGGATGGGGCAATAGAGAGGGCCCCCTCCTCAAGCACGTGACACACACACGAGGGGGCAACTCCTCCCATCCCCCCACAGGCCCCCCTCAGAAAGTGGCCCTGCCCCCACCCACCCGGGCGCGAGGGGCGCCTGTCACGTGACACACCCGGAAGGGAGGCGGCGGCACGAGCCCCCCGCAGACAGCGGGATCCCGGGCACCGCCCGAGCCGGAGGGGAGGCTGCTCCTTTCCCCGCCGACGCCCGAGCAGGGCCGCGTGTCCCCGAGGGGTACCTGGGTGCCGGGCCCGCGGCGCAGGCCGCTCCCTAAGATGGAGGCGCTGGTCGGAGAGTCGCAGCTAGGCCGCGCACAATCCATCCCAGAGCTAGCGAGCCGCCGGCCCTCGTTATCGATGTGCTCGGGGAGCCACTCGCCGTCCTGGCGCGCGCGGGGAGGGAGCGGGCCGGAGAGGCGGTGGGGGCGGGGCGCAGCCTGGGAGTGGAACTCCTGCAAAGGGAGGGGCTGTGTTTGCCTCCTGGGTGCCATGCTGCTCAGTCTTGCAAAGGTGGGGGTGAATGCACCAAAAAGAAGGTGCTTTAATTGGGGACAGGCCCTCTGAGACATGCAATAAAAAATCTCTTGGACTGCAGCAGTCTGTAGCTGATTTTTTTTTTTTTAAATTTTGGTCATTGTTTCATAAATATTTTCTGCACCTTGAATTTAAGTCTTGTGAATTCAGCTGCTCGCTTGGGAGATATGGTTGCAGTTTACCTTGCTGCAGAGGCATCACCGGCACTGGGCACCTGGAGCAGGTGCCCTGAATCCCAGAACCGGTGCCCCGGGTCTCTGGCCTTAATCGGGGCCCGGCCAGCTGCGGCCGCTTATGGTCCTGGCCCCAGCCGGGGATCTAGGGCGTAGACGCCTGTGGCAGCAGCAGGAAATAGAATAGAATCATAGAGTTGGAAGGGACCTCAGGAGATCATCAAGTCCAACCCTCTGGGAATTGAGCCTAGGACCTTCTGCATGTTAAACAGAGGTGCTAGGCACTACACCATTTGCAGGACTATCTGCACTGCCCCTTCCCAGCCAGGGATCTGGGGCCCAGCCGCCCGCAGCCACAGCGGGGATCTAGGGCAGCAGCTTCTGGCCCTGGCCCTGGCTGGGGGCGGGGCTGCAGCCTGGGGGCGGGGCCTTGGCCCCGGGCCCCTCCCCGGGCCACCAACACCTCTGCCTTGCTGTTGGTTTTTTTGCAGAGGGCTGTCCTCTCAGAGACCAGTTCATTTAAAGTTCCAAAGGGGTGACCATGTTAGTCTAGGCCAGAAAAACAAATGGGGGCTGAGAGGACTTTTAGGCAGAGCTGTAACTATGGCGGGGCCAACAGGGCTTTGCCCCGGGCGTGCCAGAGCAGCTTAATGGAGCTGCTCTATTAAAGGGTGGTTTTCGCAGCGCCAGCTCCAAGCGCCACTAATTGCAAGAGGCGCATTAGGCTCTGTCTGCACTACAAGAAATTAGTTTGAATTTGTTAATTTAAACTAGTAAGTTCGAGGCTAGTTCAAACAAAACTCAAACATTAGTTCAAATTAACAAAGTCTGCTTAAGTAATGCAAACTAACTGCCCTTATTAAGTTTTAACTAAGAGTGAGTCTTAGTCTACATCAGGAGTGGCCAAACAGTGGCTCGGGAGCCGCATGTGGCTCTTGAATGAAAATGTGTGGCTCCTGGAAGGACCTCAGCAAATCAATTTAGTAGGTAAAAGTATATGACCGTATGCCTCAGCGTGGCTCTTGAAGGTTTAATAATCAACTTGTGTGGCTCTTGAGTTCCATAAGTTTGGCCACCCTGGTCTACATTGTCCTTAGTTTGAACTAACAATTGAGCTAAGGGCTTAATGTGTACTCACCGGCAAACCTTACTAGTTCGAACTAAGCTTTTATTAGTTTGAATTAAGGAATTTCTTGGTTTGAACTAAGGAAAGTTTAGTGTAGGCAGGGGCTAAGTTAGTCTGAATTAAGCCTCTTTAACTTGAACTAACTTGCAAGTGTAGACATAGCCTTAAAGACTAACACATTTATTTATCACATGAGCTTCTGTGGGACAGTATCCCACTTCACTGAGGAAGTGGGATTCTCTCCCACAAAAACTCATCTGATAAATAAGTGTGCTAGTCTTTAAAAGTGCCACCATAGAAGCCAGGGCCATGCCTAGGGTAGGGCAAGGGGGGCAGCCGACCAGGGTCCCACGCTTTGGGGAGCCCCGTGGGGCCTGCACCATTGCCCGCTCCAGGATGGGGACCAGGAGAGCTGGCCAAAAGCGGCACCCAAATTCAGTGCTACGGGTCTCCCCCTCCCGCCACACATGCTGCTTTTGGCTCTGTGCTGGAGCAGTAGGGAAGGGGCGGAAGGCAGTGCGGGCTGCGTATTGCTATCTCCCACCCCCTTCCCACTGCTCCAGCACAGAGCCAAAAGCGGTGCGCATGGGGAGAGGCCAGACCGGCAGTACTGAATCAGGTCACCACTTCTTGCCAGCTTGCCTGGTCTCCGGCATGGGACGGCTGGAGCAGGGGCTGGGCAGAACCACACCCCAGTGCGGGGGGAATGAGTGAGGGCCCTGCAGAGGGCAATTCCCCTGTGTCCCCCCCCCCACGTAAGGACGGTCCTGAAAGAAGCATAGATTATGGCTGGAAGGGACCTCGTGAGGTCACCTAGTCCAACCCCCTGCTAAAAGCAGGCCTATAGCCACTAAATCATCCCAACGAGGATTTTATGTATTCAGGCCTTAAACATTTCCAAAGATGGAGATTCTACCACCTCCATAGGTAACCTAGTCCTGTGTTCTTTCTTAGTTCACTTCAGCATCAGATGAACTGAAATGGTACGCAGGCAAGCTTATGCAATAAATAAATTTGTTGGTCTTTAGAAGGGGCAACAGGGCTCCCTTTTTGTGTTGCACTGAGAGAGGATTTTGGCTGTCTATGCTACGCTTTTTTTCCTTAAAGTCCTCCACCATCGTTACCACCAATTTGGTGCAAGCACTGGTGTATCCAACCATGTCATGTCAGCTCAGAAAAGGCCTGAGCTGCTTGCTATGCTGCCCAATTGTCATAGTTAGTTTTTCCACTGTTTCAAACACCAGGAAAATTGAACATGTGGTGACAATGGCGTGTGAGCCTAAGAAAAAATGCCTATTGGAGATGGAAGGGCTTTATTGTGAAGGATCGTGTATTTTACAAAGATTAGTTATACCAGAGTCACCACTATACACAATTATACTGATTAGTTGCCATTGATGCCAGAAATTTCATTTACAGCCCAATGGCTATGTCTACATTGTAAAAGCTAAGTCAATTTTATTAAGTCGACTTAATAACGTCTACTTAAAGTTGACTTTAAGTAGACCTTATTAAGTCAACTTAGTGAGTCCACACTACATTAAGTCGACTTTATAAAGTCAACTTTAAATGGGTGCCCTGGCTTAAGTTGACTTTATTAAGACGACTTAGGCTATGTTCACACAGGGTATGCTTGTTTCGAAACAAGACTTTTCGAAACAAGCTGTTTCGAAATAACATATTATTTCGAAACAATTTATTTTGAGGACAAAAAACGTTGTCCTCGAAATAAGGCAGCGAAATAGCATGTCCACAGTGTGGACATGC
>ML681984.1:16523387-16537333 GCA_007922195.1 Podocnemis expansa | reverse complement strand
TCGTGTGAACATGGTTTTTTTTTGTTTCGAAACAACTAGGTTGTTTCGAAACAAAAGTGCTGTGTGAACACAGCCTAAGAGTAATTATACACTGGAACAACTTACCACAGGTTGGGGTGGATTCCTCATTGCTGACAGTTTTTAAATCAAGATTTGATGTATTTTTAACAGATTTGATCTAGGAATAATTCTGTGAAATTTTTACGGCCTTGTACATGATTCATTTGGAAAAAAACCCAGTTACATATAAATGTAATTTATTAATAAATTCAACTATAGCAAATTGAGTAGGAAGACCAAGACAAGTGTAAAATCTATGAAATCATAGCAAATTTTGATATGGGTGGGAGGAATAGTTACTGACAATTAATTTTTCAAAAATCTAATTTATATGTCATGCATGCTGGTTAAAGTAGGTTGCAGGATCATCCACACTTACAATCTATTGAATAGATCAGCTATTCTGTCTCTTCTTCAGTTTAATGCTTAAAATTATGGACATTTTAAATTAAAAGCAGCAACATAACATTTAGTCAAAATAGCTCCTAGATTAATATTATTGTGCATCTTGAATTATTTCCTATATACAAAATAAAACCACTTTGTAGAAAGGAAAAAGAAATGACTTTAAAAAAAATGTTTAGGTCAATAAAACTCATGTTATTCACCTGATCCTTCACTTCTTACTCAGATAAAATTATGGTGTTTATTAACTTGTAGTACAGTAGCGCTTACAAGTGCCAAAAACAGTAGAGCCCAATTTAGTATGTGCTGTGTACACACATGGTAAGAAAGAGACAGTCCCTGACCAAAGAGTCCACAGTTTAAACAATACACATCAGTGCAACAAATTATGCTCTCAGTTACACTGTCAGTAGCTATAATTTGAGTGCATGTTAAAATGTGTAGCTGAATGATTGTGTGTTGCTCCACCCCCACTGTCTTCTTCCTTCAAACTTAAATTACCGAAAAGGATTGGCATGGTGCTTTCACACAAAATTTTGACTGCTAAAAATTTTGAAAGCACGGTATGAGTTAGAAGTGAATTTCCAAAGGCACTCTGGAAAAAAATTGGGTTCCTGAAGTGGTGCTTCAGGGAGCACTTGTGAACAGTGAAATAGAGAAAACTAACAAAAATATGTATCTACTTTAATAAAGCATCTTTTTACCAGTTTTGCACACATTCCTACAGGTTGTTTTGGTTTTTTTTTTAAAGAGAAGAATAAGACTTAGAAAGTATATGAGGGCTGTCCAAGTTCAATCAGTGAGTAAGTAACAAAGCCTAGCATAGCATTTAGGAACTGGAGTACAGAGTCACTTTATTTGCTTTACAGGCAGAAGGTCCTGGGTTCAAACCCCCTGGGCTTAGACTAAATGATCTCATAAGGTCCCTTCCAACTCTATGATTCTATTCTAATCTAGGGATGCCTAATGACATCTTTATTATTTCACACTACAGATAATTTGGAATTTATTACAGATAATATCTGTGAAAAGATAAGATAAGAATTCCAACTATATCAAAATAAAGCTGCTACACTCTAGGGGAAACGAATAGGGGTCAGAGTGTGAGCTGCACTGTGGTAACTTTGCACCACTGTTTTAAAGCATCTAGTGGTGGAAAGTCCATCTGTAGGCAGGGCCATGCCTCGGGGGGGGGGGGGACAGTGCCAAACAACCTGTGGGGGCCTTGCTCACAGTGCTGGGGGAAAGGAGGCAAGCCGGCCCAGAGGCCGAGCCGCATGGAAACCGCAGGGCCTGGAATGGTTGCCCTGCTCGCCCCCCCCAAGGATGGGCCTGTTGAAGGTAGATCACCATAGCATAGGCCTTGGCAAATCTATGTTTCTGGTCACCATGGTTTTTAGTAGCTTGTCACTTAGCTCCGCTGCAGAAATGTAATGGAGGAGTGCCTTTCCGTGACCAAAAATAAACTTGCTGGCACTTAGCTGTGAGCTAGTTTTGTCCATCTCTGCCATAGAATAAGATAACCACAGCTCCTACTCTGCTAGGTGCTGTGCAGTTGGCAAATACAGTGCCTAAAGTAAGTGACACTGACAGGTGAGGGGGCATGGCCAGTCTTCTGGATATATGCTAATCGTATTTTGCACATTCTTTGAGTGGGCACCTTACAGAACCTTAACTATAAATTAAAGCTGACTTTCTCATGGCAGAAAGGCTAAGCTAGGTATCAGTGAAGACAATATCGGTCCTTCCACAAAGGTGAATGCCTTTGTCAGGGGTTCACAAGAGTATGCAATTTGCATTCCACTTCAGCAGCCAAGGCAAAACAAACCTGTGAATGTTTTGTTTCAAAAAATTCTGTCTGTGAAGCTTGCAAAGAGTAGAAAACTACTGCTTTTGAGTTGTAGTGCCAAACTTTTCCCCTTCACAGGAGGAGACACTTAAGCTGTGGTTACTAAGGGATTTGGAAAAAATGGGTTCCTGTGGTATGAAGCCTATATATATATATATTTTTAAAGGGTTATTGTATTTTTTTAAAAACTTGACATGTACCAGGACTGCAACTGCATTTTTAGCTGGTGGTGAACTTATTTGCTTCTCCTGATAAAATCTCACATGATTTTATGCCTAATCTGCATTAAAATTTTTGATTGCTTTATTTCTTCTTCATAAAATTATTTCAGTTTTAGCTCAGTATCAATTAAAGACTGGGGAATATCATTCTTTGTGGTATTGAAATTGCCTTCTTTCCATGCACATTGTAAGTATTTTTTGTACTGTATTTTTGTGTACTTTAGATTTAACTGTGAATAACATTTGATTACATTTTAGAGATGTAAACATAAAAACAAAAACAGCACTGCATAGCCAGCCACAGTAAAAGTATTTCTACATCACAACACTCTAATCCTTGTATAAATGGAAATATCTCTATGAATAGTGAGTTTTATAAACTACAATGACAAAAATTTTATCTTAATAATAATGAAGATAGGTTTTATTCCGGCAGGTTCTATTTATAAGAAGTCTGCAGTTGACTTCAGTGGGAGCTGGATCAGGCATTAGGGTATGTCTTCACTGCACTTGTATCCAGCAACCAGGTCTGAGCCCTGGTCTGTACTTGGGGCTTTTTCAGCAGCAGTTGACTGCTGGTTATGCAAGGAACATAAAATTCCTTGCATAACCGGTGGCGACTTTGTAAGCTGCTGGTAGACATCAGGAGAAAGCTGACCGCAAATCACTTGCGGTAGGCTTTCCCCTATGCCCCCTGGCGCGCAGGACTTCCAGGGTCAACTTCTGGGAGTGGTGCGGCAAGTTCATACTCACTGCAATCTGCTCCCAGAAGGGCAAACTGACAGTAGCGAATTTGCCGCCATTAGTATAGACATACCCTGATTGAAGACCCAGGTTAGCTTAGCCCAAGTATGAAAATCCCCACAGCAAAGCTTCCCTGTGTTACTGTGTCCTCACTGTCTCTTCACTCGTCCACACGTCCGGTACATATTCCACAATTCTTTTTGGTACACTGCAGGATTCTTTCCCTATCAATTGTAGAAGAACTTCTCTGTACTTTGGGGGAAATTGTCCAAAAGGCGAGGGATGCAAAATGGTCAGGTTCCAGACCAACTCTGGACATAAGCTAAAGCAACCCTGGGTCATGGTTTTCTGGGAGAATAGTAAAAGGATTTTGGATAAAACCTGGGTTAACTGTGCAGGGAAGCCATATCCTGTGAGTGAAATTTACCCCTGTACATAGGCCTCGGACTTGCCCCCTGGATTTCATCTGTTTAAAGAAATAGCCCCATTGTCTTCAATAGGCTTCGGGTCAGATCTTTAAAGGACAAGAAGGGAGAAAAGACAAGGGAAGCTGCAAACTGACAGTGCTACTGTATAAGATTCTGTTTTGATCAACTAACTTTTTCCCTGGCTGGAAGCAGGAAGGAGATGTGGTCAGCATGTTCTGCACTGAAGGTTAGATAGGTCACCGTAAGCAAAGTGCTTAAGCATGTGAATAATTCCATCCTTGTTCAATAAAGCACTTAAATATGTGCTAAAAAACCCCCAACTACTGAACTGTCAGCCTTAATGGGAAAAAATTATCTGGTGATCTGGTTTACCTTCCAGAGTTCCCAGGTTCTGCTTTGTGTTAAATTGCGTACAGGTGAGCTGTTCTGCATTACACTGATAAGTGGTGAGACACACCATTGCTCAAAATGTGCTTTTTTAAAAATAAAACTTGTGCTCATTAGCATGAAATGCAACAAAAGAAGTTACGTACAGGAATCAGAAAATGCAAACAGTTTTAACTATGTAGATTTCTCTGAGGTTTACAGCATGGAGATTAGTAAACAAAATTAGATGTCTTGATACTCAATCTTCATAATTTGTAGAAACTGAATCTAGGATCCAGAATTTTTTATGCTGTGCTGTATGCCATGGAACACAATTAAGAAACATTAGCTATCAGTATTATTATAAAGTGATATTACAAGTCAGGTTTTTTTTGTTGTCACTTACCTGAGTCTCTACTCTCTTGATTCAAAAAATAAACAGGTGTCCTAATTGGTAATGGATTTTTCAAAAATGAGAGTGTAGTGAAATTGTTGTCATCCAATTATTTTTGGTATGTAAATAATGGTGATCATAAAAAGAACTTTAAAAACCAACCAAAAGCCTAACCATGCAAAACTGAAAATGAACAAAAAACCAGACAGCCACAGTGCTTTGAATCCAGAATTTACAAAGCTATAAAAAACACAACTTGTGGGAAAGAACACGAGATGGGGCTACCTACATTCCGGGAGCCAGGCTGCAAGTCCATTTTCCCCACTGGTGCGACTGTGCTCACTGGAATAGTTTAATTATAGTTAATGAGTAATCATTCCCTCCTTTGAAACAATCTGGCCCTAGATATGAGTCCATTTTAGATCCTTTTACTCATACAGAGTGCCTTACTCTGCAACTAGCCCCATATAACTGAATGGAGCTATTTCCAGAGTAGGGTATTAAACTGCGGGACTGAGGATACACAGTATGACTTTATATTTTCTGAAGTCTATCTGCGGGCTTGACTTTTAAAGCCTTATTCTTGTTGAAGAGCATCGTACTCTTTGAGTAGTCCCAGTGATTTCATTGAGAAGTGAATAAGAATTCAGCCCTTCAATTAATATACCTTTCTTTCTTTTCTAGGTGAAGATATTTCAGGATAGCTTTAATATCCTGTATAAGAGAGGCCTATATAAATAGGAGAAACAAAAGAACAAGCAGCTCTGAGTTGGGCTACATGGATTATTGCTCTGACCACTCTATGACCATTCTTATGTTCTTATTTCCATGGTTTGAGCAACGATTTATTATGCATATATATAACTAAAGTTTGCACTAAGCACTAACCAAGCAAACTTATTAGTTCAGACTAAGCTTTGGCTAGCCCAAACCAAGAAATTTCTTAGTTTTGACTAGCCAAAGGCCAGCGTAGACACGGGCCAAATTAGTCAGGACTAAGTTTACTTAGTCCTGACTAATTGGCTAGTGTAGACATAGCCTTCATGAGTCCATGTCAGTATGCTCATTTTACAAGTCAAATCAATTTCTTTTTGACTGCCAGCTCTGGAAGTTCTAATGGGATTCTTGAAAGCAAAGATGTAGTCTTGTTTGTGCAGCATAATCAGTAATAAAGATTCTGCAATTCTGTTGATGTATGAGTGAGAATATGATCTAGCTCCATCTTTCACAGCTGTAGGCTCTTCAAGACTAACGCTTTTACTGCTCACAACATCGTTAAATCAGAGGCCTCCTCTATGACCTCTTCCATACTTATTCACAGATCTGTCAGTAGCAATTCAGCATTTTGAATGTGCATTTTTCTTGGAAAATTCAGAAAGTATCATGTAAACATCATTCATACAAGTCAAAGTTAATCCAACATAGCTCTGATTATGCATTTTTCAAAATTATCCCATAATATACTTTCTCACAATAAAATGACTTTGGGTGGGAACCTTAAGCAAGAGTTATGTATGTTTTTTTTTTAAATTTCAGTGAAGGCCAATCTCATGAATACACCATGCTTGGACACCAATTCAGGCTCTATGTTGCAAATGGGGTAGGGCACCAGCTCATTCACAACTAGTTTCCTAATTCCTAGCATAGGAAAGAGAAACATTTACTTTAAAGCGGGAATGAATTGTGGACAATACTATCTGATGGTGTTATGCCAAGATACATGGAAATACAGTTTTTGTCATCTACAACTTTTTCCAGCTCATAAGTGCATGGTGGGGAGTGTAACTGAGAGAGGTTGTGCAAGGGGCCATGTCTCCCATTATGTCTCTTACTCTCCATGCCATAACAACATATCTTTACTTGCTGTGATGTAAGTGTTGCCAACTCTCATGATTTTGGCATGAGTCTCATAATAGTTATTGTTTTCCAGAGAGGCCAAGCTTCTGGAGTCAAGTGGCTATGTGATGATTTCAGCCTTCATTTTTAAAGAAAAAGTAAATGGCCAGCCCTTATGGCTGTGGAAAAAAATGTGACCCTGGTGCACCCTGTCAAAAGGCAAATAAAAAGAACACTAAATCATAATTTTACAGCTTCTCTCATGATTTTGGGGAAGTCTCACTCATGGTTTTTGAACATTTGTTGTTGGCAATACGGAGACAAAAACTGACATATTTTACCATTGTCCTACTAAAAATGTCAGGGTAGGAACGGCAGGCCAAGGGGATAAGAGCATAACATTAGATCTGTACAAGTCAAGAGGTGATGAGGGAAAACAGAACTTTTTTTTCCTGTTATGACTCTGAGTAGCTGATACAGAAAGAACTTCATGTTCAAGAGAAAGAGCTCCACAGAACAGCTAGCAAAATTTAAAAGATAGGTAGGACGTTAACTGGTAACCATTTTGGGACACCCTAATTGGTGAGGCTTCTCTATTACCTGGATACCCTATCTCTCACCTTCAAAACAGATATCCTGGCATGAAGTGTCAACAAACACATGAATTCTGAGTATAGTGTCCTTAAAACTTCACTATTTAAATAGTCTGTGAAATTTACTGGAGAGAAGATTGTATGAGGAATAATGTGAAAATTCTCTTCACACGTAGTTTTTTTCTAGTTTGTATGACAAAAGTGTAGCATAAGTTTTTGCTTTTCTTCTTTTTCTTCTTTGCCACTTCCCTATTTGGGGGCACTGATTTTTACAGCCTTTTCCCAAAACTCATGATTATACATCTGGCTGTGAGTGACCACCTCTAAAAAGTTCTGTTTAAGTGACTTTACTAGCAACATGTAGGAAGTCTGCCTCAGATTCTTAAAGGTATTTAGGTGTTTAACTCCCATTGAATTTGATTGGAGTGAGAAATCTATAGACCAGGGGGTGGCCAAACTCATGGAACTCAAGAGCGGCACAAGTTGATTATTAAAACTTCGAGAGCCGCACTGAGGCATATAGCTATATTTTACCTGCTCCAAAATTACTAAGTTTAAAATTCATTGCACACTTCAATTTTATCATAAAGAGGGCAAATATTGATGCTAATAATGTCAGATTCTAATAATTATTTAAGGTTACCATGAAAACTAGGCCTACCTATAACAGCAAAAACTTAGCTTCTCCCCACCCTTTCCAACCATGTCACTGCTTCTTCCTGCCATCCCAACCCTCTCCCTAACCCCCAGGCCCTGATGCTGGCTCCCCCGGGCTGAGCCCCCTCTTCCCAGGGCCCCCTTTCCTGGCTGCTCCGGAGGCTAGGCACAGGCTGGGGCAACCCCTTAGCATGTTCAGAGATGCTCAGGGTGAGCGATTTAAAACTCCTAAGCTGGGGCTGCTTTCCTCTGGCTTTCTTCTGTGAGCCGCATTTTCTCCTTCAAGAGCTGCACATGGCTCGCGAGCCGCAGTTTGGCCATGCCTGCTATATACTTTTGAGGAGCCTTTGGAATTTTAGCTCAGAGTGGGTATGATCAGAAAGCTAATGGGGACTTTTAAAGAATCCAATCACAGTTACCAAAAGCAAGCAACTACGGCAGTAAATAACACTCCCTTTTTTTAAGAGTATGAATGTTAGTAACATCTGATCACATTCTCTCCCGGGTGTACAATGTATGTACACCCCCTAAGCATTTTTAATTTTAAATATTTTGGAAGAAATACTCAACCAGCTTTATCACAATTTGTTTTAGAAAGACAAAATGTGTACTTCTCTCTGTAAATATGTATGTTTTCTTTTAAACATCCCATCCAGTTTAGTAATGGAATTAACACTGTAAAAGTTTGGATGTGGCATCTGGCTCCTGCAAAATCCTGGCCCAAATCCCAGTAATTGTACCCTCAAAACAGAAATAAGTGTTACTTCTACTGTTACATTAGAAAAAAAAATCTTGTCTGGAACACATCCTGGTACACAGAAGCTGCAAAATCTCTAATTTGACACAATGTCCTTCGGAGTCTGGATAATTTTTGTATATATGCCATCCATTTTTACTATCCAAAGTTGGTAGACATGTAAGTTCTCCCTGTCCACCAAAATAGTGTAGATCCCACTGTATTAAGGTTCAACAGTGTCATAAAAATACATATCCAGAAACTAAATACAGCTTAATTCATACACATTTTGATGCAGAACACCCAAATCATGCTATTACTATACAGTCATATAGGACTTCGAATTGCTTAAAAGGTGGACACTTTCTTGTATTCTCTGTTGGACTGAGGCCAAGGTTCTCAATGCTTTGAAGAAGCAAGCTCTGTGAAAGTGATTAAATAAACTATGAGAACTCACAACCAAAGTGCCTAATTCAGTAGCATAAAAGGACCTAACTCCCTAGCAAAACTTCCATTCGCTTTAATGGAGGTTTTGGCTGAGTGAGAGCTACAGGACTCCGACCGTTAGTTTGCATTGTATTCCTAAAAGAGGGAACTACACTATAACACAACATATTGAGAAAAATGCCACAGGTTACACACTCTGTTCGTTAACACAAAGACATCTCAGTATAAAGATAACATCTGTGATTTTGGCTTTTTGCATGTAAATCCTGTTACAATTTAGTAAAACAAAAAATTCAATATCACCACTGTTTTGCAATGTCACTTTTAACACAGACTTGACCAGCAAAACAATACATCAACTGATAACAAAGGACTGCAATGGAATTAGTTGCTAGATTTCTATTACTTTCCGCATAAGCTATGCTATTTTTTTTAAATAGTCTTTGTGCTGTCAACCAATAGAGAATGCTAGGGTCTACAGAAGAAAACTACTGGATTTTTTCCATAGAGTGCATTAAAGTAAGTGGTTGTGGGTTTGATTTAATATTTATTAGTACATAACATTACTATTGACAAGAAATAATCAATATACTCTTAAGGCAGTTTTTTGATTATTTCTTCTCCATTTCATCTGTAGGTCTAATGTGCCTTATGTAGACTAATCAAATCCACCAGTGGTTTGTGGACCACTGGTGTTCTGTGAGGGTACTGCAGGTGGCCCTGGGAGTTGGTGAGAGAGATAATTGCTGCAGGTAAATGTACTGCGATGAGTACAATATATCTGTGAGCGAGCCATAAATTATTAGAAGTAGTTGCATTTTCAATACTCCTTGAGATATAGAATAGAATAGAATCATAGGATTGGAAGGGAACTCATGAGATCATCTAGTCCAACCTCCTCAAGTAAGTTTGATTCCCATCAGCCATAGGCTATGTAAAAAATATTTAACATCATTTGCTTACATGACAGGCCGCAAAAACTTTTGATGACGATGTAGTGGTCTGCATAAAGGAAAAGGTTGGAAACCGCTGAAATACATTGTGTTAGGATATTGGGTGCTACAGAGTTATTAGTCAGTTATGCTCACACTGTTTTTCCAGGTCAAAAGTCCCTGTGACCAAACGTGATCATGTGAGTACTAGAACAGATAATGTTTTGCTCCATGAATCACAGTTGCCTTCCTAGGCTGCTGCAGGAGTGGTGAAACAACAATGTTAGATTATTGAATCATAATCTTCCTCCATTTTATATACATTTGTATATAAAGTAGGCTAGATTGTTAGGGTTGCATACACAACCTTAATTCTGCCACACGTGTATCCACCTTGGCACTCAAAGAGACAGGGTGTCTGTGGAAAGAGTATGTGATAATTTAATTAAGATTATATCACGATATGCATGCACAAGATAGCAGAATTAAGGTTATATGGGCAACTCTAAGGCTGGCATTTCTTAACTTTCAGGTGTATTACTTTGTAACCTAAAAATATTTAAAAAAAACCAAAACATACATTTTTAACATCATTTCAAAGTGATGGAAATAAATTGAATGTACAACTAGGCCAACTTTATGATTGATCAAGATGGTGCTTGATTTAATGGATTTGCCATTATGAAGGTAAAATACAGTGCTTGTGGCAAAGCTACCGTAATAACTGATGCTGGTACATTAAATTGTAAGCTTTTGGAGGGGGGAGGAAGGGAATGTTTCTTTTTGTGTCTAATGTGAAGTATTTGGCATCTTTTTTAGTGCTACAACATAATTAATAAAAGGACGCTGCCAATTTTTTAAAGCAGGTCATCATATTATTTTTATTCCATTTAGTTTTAGGGTTGTTTTATTTTTATTGCTAGAATGGCTACTTGCTTTTTCACCTATAGAAAAAATCACACATAGGATACCACAAAAAGTACAAGAGTCATAAAAAATGCTTCCAGGAGACAACTAGATCTGTGAACTCTTGCACTTGGACACCTCAAAACAGAAGCAAGCAGTATTCACTTCTGCTTTTCGTGTTTAATCCATATATACATGAAAAAATGAGTATTTGGTCATTTCAAAAGATCCTAATTATAGCGACTTCAGTTTGGCGGTGCTGGCAGCCTTCCTCCACAAACCCACTATTTCAAAAGGCCAAGTTGCAGGAACTTTGTTGACTGTGGTTTAATCTTTAATACTCTTCTTCCTGCCATACTACAATAATTTGTCTTTTCCCAAATAGCAGGAGCTGAATAGTTCTTTGTGCCTGGCAGATTTCTTTTTTTATGACCAGATATTTGAATAAACAAGCAGATTTCTTTTTATGACCAAGTTCCAAAAGTGGTAGTTGTGTTAGTCTAGTCCAGCAGAAGATACAAGGAGTCTGGTGGCACTTGACAAAGTGAGATTCTAGCTCAAGCAATAAATAAATTGGTTAGTCTTTAACTGTGCTGCAGAACTTCTTCTTCTTTTTTTTTTTTTTTTTAAAAACCAGTTATTTGAATAAACAGGCAGATTGCTGTTTTATGATCAGTTATTTGAATGAACAGGCAGATCTCTTTTTTATGAGCAGTTATCTGAATAAAGAGATAGATGTCTTTTATATGAGCAGTTATTTGATTAAGGAGGTAGATCTCTTTATTATGAGCAGTTATTTGACTAAACAGGAAGATCTCTTTTTATGACCAAGTTCCAAAGATAGTAGTTGTGTTAGTCTAGTCTGGCTGAATGAACAAGAAGTGTGGTGGCACTTGACAAAGTGGGATTCTTGCCCATGAAAGTTCATGCAAGTCTTTAACTGTGCTGCAGAACTTTCTTCTTCTTCTTCCTATTTTTTTATGACCAGTTATTTGAATGAACAGGCAGATCTCTTTTTTTCTTTTTATGAGCAGTTATTTGAAGAAACAGGCAGATCTCTTTCCATGACCAAGTTCCAAACTGGTAATTGTATTAGTCTACTTCAGGAGAACAGACAAGGAGTCTGGTGGCACTTGGCAAAGTGATATTCTCTCCCATGAAAGCTTATGCAATACATAAATCTGTTAGTTTTTAATAGTGCTGTAGAACTTTTTTTCTTCAATGACCAGTTATTTGAATGAACAGGCAGATCTATTTTTATGACCAGCTATTTGAATAAACAGTCAGATTTCTTTTTCAAGAGCACTTATTTGAATGAACAGGCATATCTCTGTTTTATGAGCACTCATTTGAATAAAGGGGTAGATCTTTTTTTTTTTATGACCAGCTACTCAGACGAAAACTCAGATCTCTTTTTTTTTATGACCAGCTATTTGAATAAACAGTCAGATCTCTTTTTAAAGAGCACTTATTTGAACGAACAGGCATATCTCTGTTTTATGAGCACTTATTTGACTAAAGAGGTAGATCTCTTTTTTTTATTATAGAATCATAGGGTTGGAAGGGACCCCACCAGGTCAGATAGTCCAACCCCCTGCCAAAAAAGCAGGACCACTCCCACTAGATTATCCCATCCAGGGTTTTGTCCAGCTGGGCCTTAAACACCTTCAAAGACGGAGAGTCCAGCACCTCCCTAGGTAGCTTATTCCAATGCTAATTATGACCAGCTACTTAAATAAAAAGGTCAGATCTCTTTTTTTTATGACCTGCTATGTGTCTAAACAGTTGGATCTCTTTTTTAAGAGGATTTATTTCAACACCCAGGCAGATCTTTTTTTTATTACGCACCCTCCTCTTCCTCAAGGCCCTGGAGGATAGGGTTACCAGATACCAAAGCATGGAAACAGGAACGGTGCTGGAGATTGTGGTGCCCCCCCAGCCCCGCAGCGGAGCGATGCCGGTGCATCCGAGTGATGTCACCAGGGGAGTGCAATGACGCTGTCCCCTTTTGGCGCCCCTCAAATGCCAGCGCCCCGCTGCAACGCAGGGGCTGCTTACCACCTAGCGCTGACCCTGCATGGAAAGGAGGACAGGGAAGGATGAAAAAGGAGGATGTTGGAGGAGACATGGAGCAAATGTAATATTAATAAAAACAAGGAGTCTTGTGGCACTTTAAGACTAACAGATTTATTTTTCGCATGAGCTTCCGTGGGAGCAAATCCCACCTTGCCGGATGTTTTGAAGATGGGTGAACTTGCAGAAATGTAGTATTAATGTCACATTCTTCTGTTTTTAGGGGGCCCTTGTACGCTTCCCCCTAAAAACAGGCTGTTCCAGCATGCTTGAACCCCTGTAACCAAACAGCCAGCCCAAGTCATGTATTTTTAAAATGCCTGCTGGACGGAGGCCATGAAGCTACAAAGGACATGTCCTCCTTTAGCCTGACACCTGCTAACCCTACTGCACCAGCAATCCGATGAAGCCCAAGGCGGAAAGAGCCCGCCCGCTTTGCTTCACCCCCGCTCGCAGGGCGGAGACCGAGGAATCGGGCGTCGCGGCTTCGCTTGCCGCGCCCTCCCACGTCGCCGCGCGGCGCGGGGCGGGACGACGGCGTCGGCCATCTTGGGCGGGCAGGGCCGGGCCGGGCGGCTTGCGGAAGTGGCGGCGATTTCTCGGTTTCCCCGGCGTGAGGCAGAGCCCGGGCGGCGTCTCGCTTCTCCGGCCCGCACCAGCGCTAGCGAGGAGGATGGCGGGGCGGCTGCCGGCCTGCGTGGTGGACTGCGGCACGGGGTGAGCGCGGCGCGGCGCGGCGGCGGCTGGATGAATGGAGGGCGGGCGGGCGGGCGGGCGGCCGGGCGCGTCTCTCCACAGCGCTGAGGAGCCGGGGCCCCCCG
Source organism: Podocnemis expansa (assembly GCA_007922195.1). Lineage (NCBI taxonomy): Eukaryota > Metazoa > Chordata > Testudines > Podocnemididae > Podocnemis > Podocnemis expansa. The sequence goes on along the minus strand of ML681984.1, from coordinate 16,523,865 downwards.
CGCCGCGCCGCGCCCCCGTCAGCGGCTTTCTGCCTGCCCGGAGAGGGGTGGCCCCCTCCCCCTTTACCCCCCGCCCAGCCGGACCCCCACGGACCCGGATTTTGTGGGTCCCCCCATCCGGGGGTTTGCCTAGCGCCCCCCGAATTTCCCAACGCCTCCCCTCTTGTCAGCTGGCAGCGGGGTCAGACCAGTTTAGTCAGCGCCCCAGCGCCCCCCTTAAACCTCCCTCTAGCCCATCCTGGGCCCCCCGAATTTCCCCAGGCCCCCCACTTGTCTGCGAGTAACAGTGGCTGACTTGAACCTCCCCCTGCATCACCCTGGATCCCCCTGAATTTCCCAGCACCCCCAGTTACTAGCTTGTGTTAGACCAATTTAGTGAGTGCCCCTTAAATCTCTCTCTGCACCCCTGAATTTCCCAGCACCCCCGGTTACTAGCTTGTGTTAGACCAATTTAGTGAGCGCCCCTTAAATCTCTCTC
>ML681984.1:16430651-16523377 GCA_007922195.1 Podocnemis expansa | reverse complement strand
GCGCCCCTTAAATCTCCCCCTACACCCCTGAATTTCCCTACACCCCCTGCTTATCAGTGAGTAACAGTGGCAGACTGATTTAGTCAGCACCCCAACACCCCCCTTAAACCTCCCTCTAGCTCATCCTACACCCCCCTGAATTTCCTTACGGCCCCCACTTGTTAGCCAGTAACAGTGGCAGACTGAGTCAGCTCCCACTTGAACCTCCCCCTGCATCACCCTAAATCCCCCTGAATTTGCCAACACCCCCCAGTTACTAGCTAGTAAGTGTTAGAGCAATTTAGTGAGCACCCCCTAAATCTCCCCCTAAATTTCCCAACACCTGACAGTTGTCAGACCAATCTAGTCAGTAGCCCAACACCCCCCTTAAACCTCCCTCTAGCTCATCCTATGCCCCCTATTTATTAGCTAGTTAGTGGCAGACCACTTTAGTGAGCACTCCCTTGAGCCTCCCCCCTGCATCACCCTGCACCCACCAGTTACAGCTAGTAAGTGTTAGAGCAATTTAGTGAGCACCCCTTAAATCTCCCCCAACATCAGTCTACACCCCCTGAATTTCCCTACACCCCACAGTTGCCAGCTAGTGACAATGTCAGACCAATTTAATGGTACCCCAACACCCCCCCTTGAACCTCCCCCCACATCAGCCTACACCCCCCAAATTTCCCTACACCCCCACAGTTTTCAGGTAGTAACAGTGTTAGACCAAATTGAGTGAACACCCCTACAACCCCCCACCATTTCAAGTCTTGGGAAGATTACTGCCCCCATCTCATCCATCACTTTTGAGTCGCTAGAAATCCCCCTGACCCCTTCCTTCAGGGAGCATCTTCCCCACCCTAACCTGAGACCACCCAAGACAAATCTTGGTTCCTGCAGGGAACAGCCTTCTCAGAGGCTGCGGTTAGGGAGGACCCTTCTCTGCTGCAGAGCACAGGGCAAGGATTTCCCTGACACCCCTTCCTACACCCACCCACCCCCAGTTGTCAGCTAGTAACAGTGTTACACCAATTCAGTGAACACCCCTACACTCCCTCTAATTTCAAGTCCTGGGGAGAGTACTGGCCCGGGGAAGGATCACAAGAGGCTAAAACATTATTTCTGCTCTTGTGTGATTAGCTGTTGTGTGCTGCATGCAGGAGGTGTTGCTGAATACCCTGGGTTATTTTTTTAAATGTGTGTGTGGGAATAAAGTCATTTATTCAGCATTACTTCTCTATGGGGGGGAGCCCTCCGCCTCTTCGAGTGAGCAAGCGCAACGGAACTTCCTTAGTTTTGTTAAAGCCTCTTCCTGCTTTCAGGCTTTTATACCTTATAAGGCAGTTTTCAGTGTCAAACCTGAACCAAATCGTTTTTAGAAACTACTTTGTATTTAGCAACTACCAGCTGACAAATAGAGAGAGAGTACCAGTGAGAGCTGATGTAAAACGTATGCACGTAGATTAAGGCAACTGAGATTCAGAATCGCTTTCGGTTGTTGCCTGTGTTTGCTGCTGTTCCCAGATTTCAGTGTACAAGAGCTTCTAGGTAACTAGCAGACTGAGTTTGAATCTGGAAGGATTACAGTGTGTCCTTGGAGCTAGTCCACTGAGGAAAACCCTGTTTATTTTTCTCTCCCCTGGTAGCTACTATTTACTGGTTGATTTTAAAGATGAATTATTTATTTTTAAACATTCCAGAAGGCTTGACTAGAAACTATCAAATTTTTGTGCACTTCTAGCTCCTTTCTCTCTTCTGGGGAAAGTGAATGTGCTTAAATGATATTTAAGTTTTACTTATTTTCATAACCTATTTGGCATATTGTAAACTCAGGGTAGATGTGGCTATCAACTTTTGAGGACACTTCATGTTTCAAAGTTGTGAAAATTTCTTTAGAATGATAGTGTGAGTCCCTGATCCCCCTTTAAATTTGAGAGACAGTTTGAACTGAGAGCTTCAATAAATGTTAATTTTTGTAAGCTCTGTGTGTGCGCATGCATATGTAATGGTGGCACTAATGAGGAAGATTGCATTTAAAGTAGAGCGCTCTTTGTCATATTCATTATTTTTGATCTTGAAGTGTTTTTAGTAGAGCACCTAATACAACTGAATACATAGTTACTTCCCTGAAAATCTTACAAGCTCAGATCCTATAAAGATCTTGCTTACGCCTGCAGTGATTTCCAATCCTGGTACAGGAGTCAACGATCCATTTTCAGTACTAGGGCCTTAATTCAAATAGGGAGTAAGACAATAGAATTACAGTAATGTGGTTATTCAGGAAAGGCATGTGCTGTTCTTGATGGTGCTGCTGCTGCTGCTTTTTTCGTTATAGGGAGGCCTACAAACTCCAAAGTAATGTACTTTGAAGAGGGTCTTGTACTGATATTCTAATTATGAAACTTGCACCATTTTTTATTTATATCCACTAAGCTATCGTCTTGATTATTTAGAATATAGTGAATTATTGTAGCTATTTTATTAATTAAGGTTACAATGATGTTTTCATATACATTGATTTTTTTTTTTTAAGTTCTCCTTTTGGGGGCTAAATTTTCCAAATTTACAAGCAATTTTTTTTTTGTGTGTGTGGGGACTCATGAGCAAAATCTCTTCAGTTGCTCTTTAATAGAGAAGGGAAAAATACAATTTCAGGATTTTAAGGACTTTTGTTTGCCAGTAGTTTTGATGGCTTGTGGGAAGAGAGGAGCCCTCTGTTCTTCTCTTGTGAATAGGCTCTCTGCTAGATTTGGAGGTGGAGTTAAAAATTGAAAATGGCTTTTGAGTATGCACACTTAGTATCTGCATGGACTTTTAGAAGAACCTAGTGAATCCTAGCCCACTTTGTGATATTAAAATATATAGCTGGAGCAGCTGTTGGGACAACTAACAAAAACCTTACTAAAAGGCACATCACAGTCCATTGAAATAATGGAATTTGCATTCGTCTTTCTCTTGCTGCTGCCATCACAGATCTGCTGCTCTCATTTAAAATTCCTGTTGAACAAAAGTAATTGGAGTATCAAACTCCCTCTAAAAAATAGGTCAAATAATTTTTTAGGTTGTCCTTGAGCCAGTCCTGTAAAACTTAAGGTTAAATGCTGCCTTTGATCTGTAGCAGAGGTGATGCTGTGATAACATTGGAAAGCTTGCACAAAGATGAAGGGACAACATGGCCCTGAAAATAACAACTAAAGCGGGGGTGGCCAAACTTAGGGAACTCAAGAGGCAAACAAATTGATTATTAAACCTTCGAGAGCTGCACTGAGGCATATAGCCACATACTTTTACCTATTCCAAAATTACTAAGTTTAAAATTCATTGCACACTTTAATTTTATTGTAAAAAGAGGACAAATATTGATCCTACTAATGTCAGATACTAATAATTACTTAAGGTTACCATGAAAATTAGGCCTATACAGTAAACACTTAGCTGCCGCTCAGTGTAGGAGACTGCAGGCTAGTGGTGAGTTTTTTAAAATCCTGACTATGCTACACTTTTCCCCGCGATCCTCGCCCATGCTGTGCTTCTCCGCACTGTCCTGACCCCCTCCTGGACTCCTAGGCTGTAGCTTCTTTCCTAAATTGATTTTCTGATGTTCTTCTAGGAGCCACAATTTTTCATTCAAGAGCCACGTGTGGCTCCCGAGCCGCAGTTTGGCCACGCCTGAACTAAACATTTAGTCAAGGCTACTGTTGCGTTAACGTTTCTCAGAGGAGAAAATTTTTGCAAGGCATTTTTCAGCTTCTGTTATATTTTTGCCATTTGCACGTACTAGTTCCTGACTTGCACACACACCACATAGATCGTATGGTAAAAGTGCAGAGGAGGTGTACAGGTGGGCCTCTAATTAGTTGAAAACTTGTATTTTAGGAGCCACAGAACCAGTGGGTCTGTGTAGTTCTGTCAGCAATGCCCAGATGATTTAGTGGAAGGTGCAAGAAATTCTGCAATTGGCAACTATTGGCTTTTAATTCGTAGACCCATTGACAACACTTTGTCAATGTATTGAGATGGATGGGGCAGTGGCAGGCTCTCAGTTCAGAAAGGTAGTGGTTCCTCATTTGCATTTAGGTCATGTTTGGAGGATTTCCTCCCAACCCAAACCACTAGGGATAGAACAGTGGTCAGCAACCCAAAAGATAAGAGCAATTTTTTAAAATTCCTTTAATAGCCAAGTGTTTTGAGACCTGCAATGGGTGTAGCCTTCTGGGGCTGGGGGCGGGGAGAGCTAGGAGTGGGGTCTTGCTGGAGTGTTTGGTGGAGGGGAGGGATACCTGGAACCAGGAGCAGGCTCCCAACAGGGTGTCTCAGTGGTGGTGGGGAGCCCAGAGCTTGGCATGGGCTATGTGCAGGTCCCCCATTTGTGGGGGGAGGCCAGGAGCATACCACTTGCAGGGTCTCCTGGTGGCGGGGCTTGAGCCAGGAGCTGCAAGGAGGCAACCAAAGAGCTGCATGAGGCTCTGGAGCTGAAGTTTTCAGACCCCCTAGGATAGAAACTTCTTAACAAATGGAAGCATGGATATCTGATCTGTCATGCGAGTTGCATAGCTACATAGGTGGGCCTGTGGTTCAGTTGTTGGACAACATTTACTTAGTATATGAACAGTGTCTTCTTATCAAAATTAAAGAAAAAATTGGGAATCGAATGCAAAATCATCAGAACATATAAATGCCATGCTAATGCTAATTATTTAATTAAAAAAAAATAAAAGTAAAGATCAGGGAATACAGAAGTTATCCTTGGATGAGCTGTGGTTTGAAAACATTCCAAGCCTGAAAGCAAGCTTTGGGATGTGCACCTGCTTCAGGCATCTTGATGTAAGGTACCAGATGAAGCAAGTACTGCTAGAATTTTATGTGGTACGTCTGACATCTTGCCTATATTTGTTTGGGTTTTTTGAGAAATAAGTAATTCAGTAATCAAAAGATGGCTTCAAAGTGAAAATGTTAATGAATCAGTTTTGAACCTTCTTTATGCTGGAACACCATTCTGTTTTTCCATCTCATCTGAACCTGGTTTTCAATTTTGTATGATTCTAAACTAGAGTTGGTCAGTTGTGGGAAGTGTCCTATTTTATTCTGATGCCTTTCTTAGGAGGCTTCTTTTTCCTCCATTTGTGTCATTTTTATGGTGTTTGGAACTTTACATCTGTGTGATATGAGGTAACTAAAAATGACTGTGAGGAGCAAGAGGCAGTGCATGCTTTCACTAGACTGAGTCAAGTTTTTGTTCCTGGGTTTTTGTTCCTCTTATTTCAGACAATCTTGCATGCATACTTACATCAGCGTTCTGTCTTGACTTGCCTTAGATTTATCGTCGTCTTACTCAGCATCTGCAAGAGATTTCAGAAATATCAGCCACCTTGTATATTTATTACCAGACTTAAGATCCTGTATGTTTGTTTTTTAAAAAGAACATAAATACATGAGCCGAGACTAGCTTTTATTAAAACAATATTTAATGACATGTCTGCAATTCAGTAGGATATTTTTTTCAGAGGACAACTGCTTCTATTTAAATACTGTCCAGAAGTAGAAGCATGTTGCAACATCACTACATTAACTGGTATTTCAATGCAAGTCTGCTCTTGACAGGCAAACACCATTTGGTTACCACCTTAAAATTAATATGTTAAGCTGTTGAACCAATTCAGATTATCTATCTATCTATCTTTGAGACTATATATGACACTACGTGTCTGGATGTTTTTATTCACTGTGCAGAATTTCTGCATCACAGCTATATGGAAAAAGTGCAGTTAAACAACTATACATTTTACATACTTCCCCAAAAGACTGGGTAGAATTTTTAGCAAGTCATCACTGACATGGGAAAAGTCTTTATTTTCCTTATTGTACTGTCCAGAAAGCACGTCAGTGAGGATGACCTTGTGTGTCTGTGGCCAGTAGCAGGGCTTGGACTTCATTGCTTTTATTGGCCCAGCAGACCTATAGGTAGTTGATTTAGGAACATAATGTGTTATAAATCTTTTCTAAGGCTTCTTGTGATGCATGTCTGAAAACTGTTCACCCATTCTAGTAGTCAGGTATGCATTGTTGGTTTGTCGGCGTGGTTCTATAGTGTATTTTTTTCTTGATAGGAAACTATACACACCTAAAATCTCTGAATATACTGGGCATTTTTTTCTGCTCTAGTTGGAAACATTTTTACATGTATTAGGTGTAGCTTAAGTTGCATTTCAATTTTTCTTTAAAACAAGTAAATTATGTGAATGAATGTGGAAGTAATGACCAGTCAACTATACAGTATATGTCCAGCTCTGACTGTTGTGTTTGAAATACAGAGGCATACTGTTAGGGCGCATCAAAAATGAAAGTAACTGTCCCAGAGGATGTGGTAGGAGAAAGGGAACATTCTGTCAATGCCAACATAAACTCCATTTATAATACAAACATAAAATTCAAAGATGTGCCCTTTCTTATTTTTGAGAACTGCATTCAAATCAAATATCTTTTTACTTTTTTTTTTTAAACGTCTAAAAGGAGTTTTCATGACTAGAAAGCAAATGGATTCAGAATTACAAGTTATCTCTGGGCGGCATGGTAATATATAAGTGCTTGTATTAACATTTACGTTTGACTTTGTTATAACAGGTATAAATACTATGTTCTTTATATAGTGTATTTCACAGATGGATAAATTATTCTTTTGGGAAATTGAGTAAGTTTCCATTTTGAGCAATGGAAATTCCAGTACATTCCCGTTTACTCACAGTTGGGGATGACATAGATTGAGCTGGGCTTCTGACCGGAAACCTCAAGCCATCCACTATGCATCTTTTGTTTACACTTTTGGTTCATAGATTAAGGGTAGCATCCTTTTTTTAAATGGCATCTTATTGTCGATCTAACTTTTAAATATAAATATAAAATTTCTAAAGAGTAAAGTTGCCAGTGCAGTTATTTTACAAACCTTGAATTCCAATGAATTTAAATTCATAGCAAACTGTATTTCGTATCCATGCCAGTTTAAATGTTTAGAGGAGGCACCCATGGCTGCTTAACCTGATGTTGAAGTTGGTGCTGAAATTGCTTAGCAAGGAAAACTTGATTTTAATTGGGTTTTCCCTGTTAATCTGTATCCTAAATCTGTTTGAGTGAAAAATAACTAATACAGAGATTATGATCCTTATATTGTTAAGGGAGGCTTTTTTTTAAATCTATATGAGCAACCATCACAAGAACTATGCGACATTCTTCTTAAATGGAACAACATTAGAAACACTAAGTACAAGGTTTCCTCTGATATGTCTACTGAACTTCTTTCAGGTCCACAGAAGTAAACCACAAAGCCTAGTGTGCTTTATCAAAGCTGGCAATTTTGGTTGCATGATTTAATATTTAAAATATAATTTTTTTATCCTGGTTGGGTAAAATTAGTTATTTCTCCTCCAAGCACATCGTGATACATTCTGAATTTCATGCTGTCACTAGATAGCAAAAGTTTTTAAACTTGTTCACTTAGCTACTCATTCTCTCCCTGCATTTGTATTCAATGTAAATTGACTTTAGTGCCATTTTATGATTGTACATAAATGTTAGTGTTTTCATTATGACACAAACGGACTTTAATCTGTATACCATGGGACCTTAAGATGTGCCGTTGTAAGTTTTAATGTTATAGTTTTTAAACTATTTATTAATAGTTTCTAATAATAACACAGTTCATTAATGTGCCAGTAATATTCAGTTTTTGCTTGAGAAATCTCCCAGATGCTACCCTTAATCTACAAGCCAAAAGTGTAAACGAAAGATGAATGGTGGATGGGTTGGGGTTTCTAGTCAGAAGCGCATCCCAGTCCATGACATCCCCAATTGTGAGGAAGCGGGAATGTTCTGGAATCTCCACCGTGGCACTCTCCCCTTTGTCCCTGCTCGAATGGAGTTTCTCTCTTTCTTTTTGAACATCAGTATCTTGTTCAGAAACTGCATTTGGTGCAAATTTGGACAGTTCAGTGTCTTTCAAGAGCTTAACCTGGGCTCAGTAATCTGTTACTTGCAATGGACTGTCTAGATTTCTAGATTGATTTTTAAGATGTTAGTTTTACTATGGAAAAGTCGAAGTATGCCATCGCTCTCCTGGTGACATACTATACTTGGTGAGGCAGCCGAATTGAAGCCCCTGTAATGTGAGAGAAGAGAGAACATTCTTCACTGCAGTTCTCATTCTTCAGTACTTACTTCCTCTCCACGTTTATTAGCTAGTAGACTGTTGCAGTGCCTACTTTTTCTGCCTTTCTCACTGAAAAATGGTGAGGGCTGACTGTGGGATTAATGAGAACTAATTTCAGTCTTTTTTTGTTGTTGCTCTATTTAAGTTGGTATGGGGAAAATGACAGGTTTTATTTTACTGTATCTAAAAAAATTGTCAGAGGCACCAAAGAAATAGATAGCATTTGTATACACACACATCTGCTTCAGACTACTAGGAATCTTAATTAGAAGTTCTGTCTCCTTGCTCCTTGTTACTAGAAAGTACTTTTCCAACTCCAGAGCTGACTGGTTGCTTTAAGAGGAACAGCTGCTCTATCTCCCTTCTAGTCTGCATTTTTGTGTTATCGCCCCTGAATAACCCCAGTGTATATCTCCTGCTGCTCTAGTTTTTCTTATGTACCATGCCTTTGAGATTCTTGACATTTTTATTCCCACCTCAAGGGTGCTGAATGACAGCAGTCAAACTGAGCAGAATGTTGTTGATTTCATTCTGCTGTAGGTACTACCACACCAAGATATGTTTGTTTACAATGTTACTATGTTCACACTTACTAAAGTTGACCCAAAAAGTGCCATAGGTTCTGCTGAACTCTGTGTTTAAAGGCATAGGAAGCTGCAGTGTAGACAAGGTTCTAGTGGCCTGTACCATTTTTTAAAAAAATTGCAATTTTAGTTAAAAAATGCTAAAGTAAGTTATTTGAAGTGTGATACAAATGGATCTGGCCAGAGGTGGTTTGCCTGCACTGAAGCTTTTAGTGGTTGTGAGTGGTTCAGCTGGTGACAATATGAATGGGAGTATTTTGGTGAACTTCCTCATATAGGTAATGCCTTAGAGTAGCTTTGTTCACAGCACTTTTGGTCACTTCAGCATACATGCGTAAAGACTAAATATGTTCTCATTTTTACCAATAATATGCCGGAGAATTTTTGTGAAGCAATAATTGTTGTCCGCTGGTACAAATGTCCTTTTTATCTCTGGTTAAGCAACTGCTTTGAGTACAGCATGAAAAACAAAATAGAATACCACCAGGCACCACTGATGAAAAATTTGTACAAAATCTTCTAGTGTAGATGAAACACTTAGTGGATTGAAGATTTTTCCAAGGTCTCCTTGCTGTAAAGGATTAGTCCTGGGCCATTTTTTGGATGACTTAATCCATCAAATGCGGCTGGTCAACGAACATCGTTGTGAATATTGAAACAAATGCAACATTTTATTAGCATATATATTACTGTGCTGTTTGGTGTTGAAAGGACTTAAGAAGCAGCATTAATCTGTGTGGACCAGATGGTTATATGTCTATGGATAATTGTTTCAATTCTCAAATGAATGTGGCAGGCTCTTTTTTTTTTTCTTTCAGGGTGTGGTGATTTTGCAGCTAATGATGAAAGACTTTAGAAGTGCTCAGTAGATGTTGTTCACTGATAAATTGTGCATCGCATAATATTTTGCATTATTTGCTATGTGGAAAAAAGTAGCAGCGTAGAGTAACAAGGGGACCAGTTGACTAGATGTCCTTATTTGTTTTATCAGTTTTGTAACCTGTTGTTAAAGCTGTAACACCATTTTAAAAATTTTGTATGTATCATTCTATGAAATGCTTAAGCTATCATTAACTAAAAGATTGAAAGAAAACTTTTCTCTCCATTTTATGTTTTGTGTTTGCTGGCACTTTGTGAATAATCAGCTTCATGATTTCCCCTGGTAGTGTGGTAATGATCTTGTTTACATTGGTTGGTGTGCCAGATAGCTGAAAGGGAGACCCGTGCAAATAGGGTACAACTTGGAAGGGGCATTAAGTGAAGTAGTGTTTGAAATTACTTTTAGCTCATTTTTTAAAAAAATATAGAGAAATATAAAATTTTATTTTAGATATGATGGAGAAAGCAGTTCTTAAATAGTGGTGGTAATGGTGCATAGAATGTAGTAATTACTCCAGACCATTTTTTAAATGTGCAGACATGCAAACCTGTATTGAAAGCAGCAGTCCAAATGAACTAAGAAATATGAGCATTGCAGCATCAAGAAGGGTGTCATCCTAAGCTTACAGGCTACTTCCACAACTCTTTAATACATATGTAGAAGATAAAATGAGTGAAAGTTGAGAAGACACCAGCCAGGGCACAGAAGTCAATGATATATACATATCAATAGCATAAGATATGCCAATGACCTAGTTTGCCATCTCTTTGACAAGGGAAGAACTTGAGAACATGTTTACTGTTGTGAACAGTATCAGCAAGAAATAAGGAGCAATGATCAACATTAGAAATACTACATAAACAGTAACACACAAAATAGACAACACCTATACCTTGATGTGCAAGTTAAGAAGATAAAAATGACCATATTAGGTCAGACCAGTGGTTCATTTAGGACAGCATCTCATCTTCTGACAGTGTTCAGTTCAGGCTGCTTCCTAGGGAATAAACAAAGTAATTATTGAATGACCCATCCTGTCAGCCAGTCCCAGCTTCTGGCCATCAGAGATTTAGGAACATCAGTGTGAGGTGATATCCCTGACCATCTTAGCTAATAGCTATTGATGAATTTATTCTCCATGAGCTTAGCTAATTCTTTTTGAACCGAGTTGTAGTGGGTTTTCATATCACCTAGGAGCAAATTCCAGAGGTTGACTGTTCTGTACTTCCTCGTGTTGTAAACCTGCTGCTTGTTCGTTTCATTGGGAGACCCCTGGTTCTTGTGTTACAGGAAAGAATAAGTAATGATGTCCTTAATCTTTTTCTTTGCCATTTATGATTGTATACACCTCTCTCATATCTCCCTTTAGTCATATTTTGTCTAAACTGAACAAACCCAATCTTTTTAGTCTCTTTGTATGGAAGCTGTTCCATGTACCTGATCACTTTTGTTGCCGCTTTCTGTGTGTCTTTCCGAGTCTAACACATCTTTTTTTGGATTTGGAGGAACCACATCTGCACATAATATTCAAAGTCTTGGCATACCAGCTCTTTAATACAGTAGTATTATGATATTTTCTGTTGTCTTATCTATTCCTTTATTTATGGTTCCTGACAGTTAGCTTTTTTTTTTTTACTGTTGCCATTGAGCAGATGTTTCCAGATGACTGCAGGATCATTCTTGAATGGTAGCAGCTAACTTTTACACCCACCATTGTGTATGTATGGTTGAGATTGTGTTTTCCAGTGTGTCTTACTTTGCATTTATTAACATGGAGTTTCATTTGTCATTCTTTTGCCCAGTCACCCAGTTTTATGAGAGCCCTTTGTGATCTTCATAGTCAGCTTTGGAGTTAACTACCTGAATAATTTTAAATGTTGTGGCAAATTTTGCCGCCTCACTGTTTTTCCCATTTTTCCAGATGTTGTTTCTGGGTATGTTGCGCATCACTGGTACCAGTACAAAACCTTGAGGAAATTCCATTTACTTCTCTGCCTGGTGAAAACTGGAAGTTTATTGCTACCCTTTGTTTCCTATTCTTTCATCAGTTATGATCCATAAAAGGACACTTTCTCCTGCATATGACTGCATATTTTTCTTAAATAGCGTTCATGAGGGGGCTTTTCAGATACTTTCTGGAAGTCTAAGCAAGCTGTATCAACTGGATCACTTTTGTCTGCCTGCTTATTGAACCCTTCAGAGAATTTTAATAGATTGGTGAAGTATGATTTTCCTTTACAAAGTCATGTTGACTCTTTCACAGTATAGTTTGTTCATCTTTGTGTTTGATAACTTTGCTCTTAACTATGGTTTCAGCCAGTTTGCTTGGTACTGAAGATATGTTTCTGGCTAGTAATTGAATTACCTCTAGAGCCTTTTCTAAAAGTCATTGCCATGTGAGCTATCTGGTAGAGACTTATTTAGATGAGAGGTTATATAATTTTAGTTTTTAAAAATGCCACATGACTTGTTGTTTTGTTATGCTACAGTTAGTACAGAACTTCCGTAGTTTGACATTTGAGCTCCTTCTGAAGTCTTGGGTGAATACCATCTGGTCCTCATCATGTATTACTGTTCAATTTATCATTTTGTTCCTAAATGATCTCTGCTGACATCTCACTTTGAAACAATTACTCAGATTTGTTGGCTAAAAAGAACGGCTCAAGTGTGGAAATCTCCCTCATATCCTGTGCACTAGGGACCAATACAAAGAATATATTCAGCATCTCTTCAATGGCCTTGACTTCCCCAAGTGCTCCTTAATCACCTCTTTAACATCCAGTGGCTCCACTGATTGTTTAGTAGGCTTCCTGCTTCTGGTATACTAATAAATACATAAATCTGCAGTTAGTGTCTTTTCCTAGTTGATCTTCAGATTTTTTTTTTTTGCATGCCTAATTATGCTTTGGTATTTGACTTGTCAGTTTATCCCGTTCTCTGTCTTCCTTGGTAGGATATGACTTGTGACTTTCAAAGAATGCCTTTTGCCTTTCACTGCCCCCTTTACTCTGTGATTTAGCTGTGATGGCATGTTTATGGTCCTCTTACTTTCTGGAGGACACACTTAATTTGAGCCTCTATTTTAGTGTTTTTAAATAGTTCCTGTGAAACCTGCAGGTATTTCACACTTATCTGTTCCCGTTAACTTCCCTTTAACTAGATTCCTCTCTTTTTCAGTATTTTTTTGTTTTTTTTAGTTCCCTTTTTTGATGCTAACTGCTACTGTGCTGTTTTTGTGTTTTCCTGACTTACAAGGGTGTTAAATTCAATTACATTGATTGCTGTTACTGAATGGTTCATTCATCCCTTGGGCCAGATCATCTGTCCCACTCAGAAATAATGTTTTTGGGTTCCAGAGCTAACTGCTCCAAGAAGCAATCATTAATGGCATGCAGGAGTTTTATCTACATCCTGTTCTGAGGCAACATGTACCCAGCTGGTATGGTGGTGGTTGAAATCCCTCCTTAGTGATGGCTTCTTTGTTTTTGTAGCCTCTGTAATCTATCTGAGCATTTCACCATCACCATTGTAGTAGAAGGTGGGAGCCTAGGATGTGAGGCCCAGTATAACAGGCTTGCTGTGACTGAGGCCTGAGCTGAAGCAATGGTTGGGCTCTGCTGTTGCAAAGCAACACTAGCAGAAGTCAGGCTGTGATCTTGCTGGCAAATTCACAGAATCTGGTAAGAACAGAGCTGGTATTGCAAAAAAACACGAATTACTAAGATGTACTGGGCGCACAACACACGTGCGAGCACATTTCAGAAAGGTGGTACCAGAACTGTCCAACAGCATGAATAGTGCAAGTACTCTTCCCAAAACCAGCAAGGATGTGCTGACCTCTCTTTAAGATAAGGTCATGAAGACTGTATGTGATTTATAGAGACAGTCTTTATCAAACTAACATGTACAAGGTAATGAGTGGCATCTAACCATGTCAGAGGGGCAATATACAATTAGTTTGTATTAATATGTAAAAGAATGTTCAAAAGGAGCATCTTTGTCCAGCCAAGTGGGAAACAGTCCCATTGTTCACAGAGCAAGTCCATTGTCCTGAGCGTAGTTGGCCTGATGTAACTGTAGACGTCAAATCAGGGAGATAGTACTGTGCTTTGTCGGCAATAAATCTGGCTGGGTGCCTTCACTACTGAATCTGGACTTGTGTGGATTTGCTTGGCAGTTCGATTGGAATATGTTGGACTGGCTACCTGGCCAGAGCCAGTGCAGCATGCAGAGAAAACAATGCTCAACTAATACCTGACAACTGTCCCCATCATGAGGAGTTGTTAAGCAGTATATTCCCACTGCTGTGCCCTTATTACTTAAGCACAGAATTTCTGTCCATTGAGATTCTGTGATACTGTTTGAGTCACTTGAGAGTTTTACTCTATTTGACTAGCTTGCTTTCACATATATGCCACTTCCCCATCAGGACAAGTTACTCTGTCATTCCTGTATATTTTATTCCCTTAGTATTACCACATTTCAGTTATTGTTATCACTCTATCAAGTCTGTAATGCCTGTAACATAAGTATCCTCATTTAATACCAGACAAACTCATATTTGCCCATCTTAGTACTTCTAAAATGTGTATGGTAGAATTTATAAAATTCATCAGTATTTACTTCTCTGCCTTCATCTGATGTACTTGAATGGTGCACTTTTCTCATTTTACTGTTTCTCTTCAGTTTCCATCTTCTTGTGGAACAGTGAATAGTTTTCCCTCTCAGACAGAAGGTGCAATGAAAAAAACAGGGTTAGGATACAGCTGTTCTGAAATGTATTCAGGAGGAACTATAGAGTTCTGTGTAGTGGAAAATTAAAAGTGCACGTCTGCTCTACATTACTGAAGTTCCATAGATTAGGGTTACCTCCCTTGTATACATATGAAAGCTGAGGGGTCTTACAAAAGACACAGTTCACAGGTTTTGAGTTTGGTCTTATGGAAGGACATAAAAGAAATTAGTTGTTACCAAAATGACAAACAATGGGGTGATGAATTTTCAGAGCATAATTATTAGAGACCTTAGATTAAAAATAAAAATCTTTGTAGACTCACTGCTTGCTGTTTGCAGAGTGACTCAATTCCAATACCCATGCTATCAGACAAGATTGCAGGCAAATCAAGAACAGGGGAAAAAGAGTCCACCTACTATGTGAATGTTGCTAGATGAACTAGTGTCCGAAGGTGAGTAGAAGTCTTACAGTGATGTCGTGACTGCAAAAAATGGAAGGTGGAGATTGAGAACCTCTGTGTAAGAAACAAGGAGTCTTGTGGCACTTAAAGGCTAACAGATTGATTTATCACATTAGCTTTCTCCCACAAAAGCTCATGTGATAGAAAAATCTGTTGGTCTTCAAGTGTCACAAGACTCCTTGCTTTTTTTGCTTTACTACACTAACATGGCTGCTCTTTAGGAACTTGTATCAGAGACATTGATTGAAGGGAAAGAGAGAGCACGGTCTGCAGACTGCAATAATGAAGACAATCCATGTGTAGGAGGCAGTAAGTTGCACAGTATTATTCACTCTTCAGTGTTTCATGTGAGGCATTGTTTCAGTTTTATTCTCTGTTCCTTTGCCTCCTCCGCTTAATCCAAAATATACAACTTTAATTTATTCACTTACTGTCTCACTTAAGAACAATTGGCAGTATCATGATAAAACCTTGTGATTGCTAAGAAGAGTTAAGTGGTGAAGAAAACTTTCAAATTGAGGTTACTCTTTCATTTAAATTAATTTTACCCCTTTGAAGATGTCCCGTTTGCACATGCACAGTATTATTCAATGTTCTTAGTCCATACCTGAAGTGTTGGGTTTAGTGCAGTGTTCCATTAGTTTAGATGGAATATGTGGACCCAAAGAGTTAAGTGTTAACATGACCTTGAAACTGTCCAACATGAACATTGTTAAACAAGGCTCTTGTTTTGTTACACAAGAGACCTCCAGCCTGCTTACTCCCATGTTATTGATACTCTTCAGTAAAGGTGCAGACAAGTTGGAAAAAATAGTTACATTATTTGAAGTATGAAGTGTTATGTAAGGCTTTTATTTTTGCAGCATCCTTTGTTCCCTTTCACTCTAGCTGGAGGCAGTTTTTAGAAAGCACCGCATTGTTTGACAGTCTTAGATGATAACTACCTTGTTGGCTGAAAAAGTTAGTTGAGATTGGCTGGAGTGGTTAGTACTGCTGTTTTCCAATTCCTTTTGCTAGATCAGTGGTTCTCAACCTTTTGTGGGTTGCATGAGCCCACAGGACACCCCCCCACCCCCCAAAATCAAACCACAACACACTTAATCCTGGGTGGCAATGCAGTAATGTGTCCTACGTAGTGGTTAAGAACCCCGTCCTAGATGACACAAATACAAGGGGAGAGAGAAGAAGAGCAAAGCTAGAAAATACACTTCTGTCTCTGCTGTTGACTTCTACTTGTGACCTCACAGTTTGAGAAATGCTGGTCATATCAGCCCATGACACTTGCAAACATCCAAAGCATCAGGTTAAGAGCCTCAATGATAAATGGCTCTTTGGTCACAGACTTGTAGCTGTATTGTAAAATATACAGTCTTGTTTGGCTAAGCCAAACTCATATTTAAAAAGAAAGGGATAGGAGGAGAGAAGGTCACTGGGAGAGGGATGGATTAAGATGACAAAGGCCACATCTACACTGATGGCTGTAAATTCTCTGCCTTCTAATAAGTCTTCCCGGATTGACTTTGTGGTCTCTTAAGACCCACTGAGTTGATCCAGAAATGGACTTAATGAAACCACCCTCTCAAGTGACATAGCGCTGTGTCAATGGGAACACATTTCTCATTGGTGCAGCACAGTGAAGATGCCACACTAAAGGAAGTAAGGAAGTCAACTGGAGTTACACAGGCTTTGTGCTGCCAAATTTCACCAGGCAAAGTCTCATATCCTGAGCTCAAGCCAGGGCTTGTATACATTTGTGCTTATGTGGGCTAAAGTACTTTTGCCCAGCAAGGTGTGTTTTTTCCATACCTCTGAGCGGCAGAAGTTTTGCTGGCATAAGTACAAGTATAGACAAGCCCTGACCTGATCTTAGTGTTCACTTGAACCCATGCAGGCAGACTCTGTTTTGCAGTGAGAATGCAGATGTAAGCTGACTAAGATCAAGTGCTGTTAGTCTTGCTAATCGTGCAGTCCTATCCTACAGTACTTTGTCTGCCTTCCTTATTCTGCACTGGAAATCACCTGTGTTCCCTCAACATTTCAACACCACATTTTGCCTTCTCCATTTCTGCTGTGCTTCCACAGTGTTTGAACAGAGATGCCATCCAATGAGTTCTGTTTTTGGGCTGACTGAGTTAGCAGCTGGCCTTGGTTTTCTGTTGGTGTGATATTAAGAACACCCATAATTTGGGGAAATGTACCCCAAAATGATATTTTTATAGTTAGTAGGTAGGAAAGAAAATGAGAGGAAAATAAGTTGTACCACAAATCATTTGGTTAGCAAGCTGAAATCCTTAATGACATTCACATTAAAAGTTTTTGCTGCCAAATGCTGTTTACTTTAATCTTTAGAGTTAGCCATTAATAATAAGTAACTCCATTTGGAAGTTGTGTAAATAAAATATTGTTCTTGTATCTGTGACCCAGCCTTCTGAGAGAACCTCCTGAATGCACAAAAATCAGGGCAAGCTGCAAAACCAGGGGCCAAACCACTGAAGGGTGGTACTTAATCCAGTCTTCTAGTCAGTAATAAAACATGCTTCTGATTCCCCACACTGGTCATCACAATGCATAACAAAATAGAAACAGGCCCCTTATAGCGCATCAGGTCCTCCAGTCCCCACCTAGCTACTGGGTCTCTTAAAGAAGTAGGTTCTCCTGACCCCAAATGGCCAGCCACATCACCCAGAACGATGTAGGCTTGGATGTTACCCAAAATATCATGCTGCCTGCCAATTCTTTAGTAACTACAACTAAAGGTTTACTATAAAGAGAAAAATGCAAAATGAGGGCTGTTAAAGGGTCAGAGTGAATCACATGCACACACACGATTTAGAAGCCATAGAAAGCAAGTCCTTGAAGAATTTGGAGTTTGCAGGTTCGTCCAGTTCCTCTGGTAGACACCTGGCACCTGGATGGGTTTCAGTCCTTTGTTCAGTGCAGGAAAATAGTTCCAGAGATAGCTGTTGGTTGAAAACTGAAGACAAAATGGAGGTGGGACTACTACCTTTTATCAGCTCTGGCCTTCCCCATCTGTGTAGAGTGTTTTGCAGTTCAAAATGGAGTTGTCACATGGGCAAGTTCCTGCAGTTCAACCAGTTTCTCCATGAGCTCGTTGTACATATGAGCTTCCTTAGTAGGCCATTAAGGGAACAGTGGGTTTGCAGCCCCCCAGTCTGTGAGTGCCTTAGAATCAAATAACTTGGAACACAAATAGAATGAGCGTATTCTTAACTTCCAATATAGATATGACTCCTCCATATAAATCATATAATCATTCCTAGCAAATTACAACCTTTCAGTTGGTACCAAACATGGCATACCACAGATGGACGATCGCAAATATGAAAGATAATCATAAATGACCCCCTAGACTCAGACAGTATCACTGTTTCACTGCCACAGATAGCAGCTCCATGCTAGATGCAAGAGCACTTTGCAAAAATTAATTCATAAATTGGCCCAGTTGCTTGTATCATTAGCTAGTCTGTGGAATAGCATCACTGGATGGAGGTATGGCACAGATAGGGTTTTGCAGTGGGGATGTTCCACCCATGCTAGATTCGCTTGGGCTAACTGCAATGGAGACAACACTCCATGTGAGTCTCTGCTGTAATAAAACACCTGTGGCCGGCCTATGTCAGCTGACTCCATCTTGCAGGGCTATGAAATTGCAGGATAGATACTTGGGCTTAGGTTGGAGACTGACTTCTGAACATGTACACAAATTTTATAGCCCCACAAGCCTGACTCAGCTATGGGTGTTTTACTGCAGTGTAAACATTAGTGTGTCAGAGCCCAGTTACCATTTGCTCAGTGGCTTCTGTTACAGGGTCTAGGCATGAAGTCTTCCTTTTGTCTCAGTGTTTTTCCACTGTGCTAGCCAGGCCATCCGAGAGAGTGCTGCTGTGATGCTTCCTTCATTGTTTGGTAGTTATACCCATTTAGCTTTAATGGTTTAAAGTTACAGGTCTTGTGATTAAGAAGGTAAGGTGCTGAAATTCTCTGCTCTCCCTGACATTGCAATCATATCGGGAATCCTATCTTAAAAAAAAAAAAAAAAAAACAAACTTGCAAACATTTGGAGGAATAGATCAATATTTGTTATTAAGCACTCACGTGTTCATCCTTGCATATAACAATGATAACTTTTACAATAATTAACACATTAATGTTCTACATGAGCTTTCATGGGGAAAAAATCCCATTTTGTTAGATGCTTTGGAGATGGGGGAACTTACAGAATGGTAAGGAAGTGTAAGTCATAGGAACAGGTCACACTGTAACAGCCAGTCAAAACAGTTGTAAAGATTCAAACACTAGGGAACAGCACATAGACCAGGGGTCTCAAACACATGGCCCGTGGGCTGCGTGTGACCTCTAAAGTTATTTCCTGTGGCCCACAATGACGTGATCCTTACTGATATTTGCAATATCATTATATGGAAGGGTTTCAGTGCTGCGACCCTCAGGCTAATGTACTAATCTTCATGCAGCCCTCTACTAGTCCTCTTACGGCCCTCATGATGATTTGAGTTAGAGACCCCTGACACAGAGGGAGATGAGGTCAGATCCCCTGTCCAAAGAAAGCTCATGCAAAAAATAAATGTTAGTCTTTAAATGCCATGGGTCTCCTTGTTCGTCTGTTTTCCTGAGCAAGACTAACATGGCTACCCCTTTGGACCTTGACAATATGTAGTTACTTCATCTGGTGCATCCTAGTAGCAACTATCTGGGTGAAATTGAACAGTCACTATGTGCTCAAATGAATTGCACAGTGAAATGATAAAAGATGAAAAACCTTATCGCTTGTGGCTGAACACTTTTCACAAAGCAGTGACTCTGTATCTGACTCTTCAGTCCTCATTCTCAAAAGAAACCTGCACAAAGCTTTCAACAGACTACCCAGGAAAATGAGATTAATAATTTCATTAAATTCCAAAGGTGTAACCTTGTTAGTCTAGCTCAGCAAAACCAAAAAAGAAGTCTGGTGGCACTTTTAAGGACTAACAAACTAATTTATCACATGACCTTCTGTTGAAGAAAAAACTATAAACCTTGGGTAGAACTGCATGAACAGAGATGCTGTTAACTACTGCCAACCAGTCCTCTTCTATTTCTATGACTAAAGGTATGTTAATAGACTGCTTCATCATAAGTGGTCCCTTGAAATGTGTTAACTAATTCTGCTAAACAATCATCATTATGGTAACAATTCAAATCTTGTATTAACGGTGGCGCTTTGAGTTAGTTTCCCAGACCTGAAGAGGATCTCTGTGTGAGTTCGAAAAGCTTATGTATCTCACCAGCATAAGTTAGTACGCTTTCCTGGTCTTTCATACGAACAAATTTACTAGTTTTTTTTTTTTTTTTTTTCCCTCCCCTATAGTGAAGGCAAAAAAAGTAGTAGTCAGTGTTCCTGTTTTCCTAGGTAGCTGAATTTGGAGAAAATTATGATCTTAATGAAATTTGACCAAAAAAGATCGAGTCTATTTCTTCTTTCTAGAAGCTTGAAAACCTTTCGTAGTAGTGTTCTGTAGTTTGGATCATGAAAGGTGATCTCCCTCTGTGGTGTTTGACATGTTTGTGTGTATTTAGGTACAATGCTATTTTAGAAGAATGTGATATAAGGGTAAGATTGTTACATAGGAATTAAATGGGATTTGAGCAATGTGATATGTTTAAGAAAATTTAGGTTCACTTCCCTTCCTTCCTGTAAATCAGGTCTGAGTGCTAGAAGTCTCCAAAGCTTATAAGGTTTTTCAATTTTATAGAAAGGACTTGAAGGTGTAATCTGTAAATAATGATGCAACTAGTAATCCTTTCTGCAATATTTCTTGTATTTGGATCCTTTCAGTAATGGAGAATGGGAATTAATTACTATTGCAAATAGGATTGAAGGTGGAGTGTCCCTAATAATTTAGTGACTCCTGCATTAGTCAGATTAACTTGGTTTGCATGAGCAGCTCCATGAAAATTAGTTTTGCTAAATCCAGTTTGCTTAAGGTGTCGCTTTTTCAGTGAGTAAAATATTCACATATTAAAATTATTGGATGAGTAGATCTGTAATTTTGAATAAAAGTTGCACAAAGCTAGAGGGTGCCATTAGGAATATAATCATAAAAAAATTTAACCCCCCCCCAGGTCCAAAGACTTGTATTCATTATGCTTTTTTCCCCATAGTCTTTCACATTGTCTTCCTCATTTCCATCTCCTTCACTCTAATGCAGGGGTCTCAAACTCAAATCACCTCAAGGGCTGCATGAGGACTAGTACATTAGCTTGAGGGCTGCACCACTGAATCCTTTCCATACAACGATGTTGCAAATATAGGTAATGATAGTGCCATTGCAGACCGCAGGAAATGGCGTTAGGGGCTGCATGCGGCCCATGGGCCATGTGTTTGAGACGCCTTCTTTAATGTCTTTTTTTGAACCGTTCTGTGTTACCTTATGGGCATGTGGAAGTGTGGTGTCTCTAGGGTAGTACAGCTGGTAAGATACTGTCTCAGTATTCAGGCCCAGTCTACACATCTGAGCTCCATAGACAGGACAGCCTAATCCCAGAGTAGATGTGGTTAGATCACCAGAAGAATTTTTCCATAGATGTACGTATTGCCTCTTGGAGAGAGAGATTAACTAAATTGGTGGAAAATCCCTTCCATTAATTTTTCTTTTTTTTTCTTTTTCTTTTGGAAGCATTTATATTACTGTGCTACAGCAGCCCAGCTGTACTTCTGTAGCCACTCTGCTGTAACAGCTGTAAGTGTAAACATGCTCTCAGAAATAAAAGTTGAATGATTGATTGTATTCTAGCTATTAAAATCCAGCTCCTTCAGTTTTCTTCTCAGGAGTCAGGCTGCTGCATTTTTGCTGAATAAACAGTGTGTATTTTTAGATATGCTGATCTATATGCTTTGAACACAGCTTTTTTTAATTGAAAATACATCATTCACACACACAACTAAAAGAAAAATATAGCCATGTGTATGTGCGCATGTGTGCATGCTGGACTGTTTCCCACACCACAAAATCATTAAACACCTGCAACAACCTAGTTTTTATTTTTCTTAGAATCCGCTGAGTTGGATTAAATATATTTAACTTTTTGTGTGCTAGGTCACTTCTTGGTGTTTTTTCCCCTCTATTGGGTGTTGCACTTAACAAAGCTTGAGGTTTTCAGGCCAGAGAGTTCATTAATCAGAAGTGAATGATACTATCCCCAGAGATACAGCTATTTAGTGCTTCTTTCAAGGATCGGAGTGTTTTACAAATATTAATCTTCCCCACTTTAGTGGGGGAATTATTTTCATTGTTTACAAGTGGAGAACTGGGCACCCAGTTATCTGAGGGTATGCAGGTATTCTGCGACAGAACTGGGAATAATAAATAGTTCTCCCGAGTCAGTCTCAGCTTGTTACGTTAAGCAGACTTCCCTTTTTTTATTTTCCTTCTGAGTGACCTGGATTCAGTTTTGTTATCAGCCGACTTGTTAGTATATTGCAATTGCAGGAGTAGCTTTTGCCTTGTGTTCACTCTGGTGAAATGGAAGGCAGATGCTGGCACTGCAGACACGTCATTTTTTAAAACTTAGAATCAGATGTAGTTGACAGATCAAGGGGTCTGTGTGTGTTTGGCAGCTAAAAAGACTCTTCCTTGTACCTAGGCTTGAAATTGCAGGATTGGTTTTCTATCTGGTATCAACATAAATAGGAGGCAGGTCTAGCTCACTGGAACCTTGAGTCTGAGCCCATTGCTCAAAAGGTAGAAACACTGCCGCTTTTGTTTGCTTTTTTTTAGCTTTTAGATACGTTACACTTCCTAATGAGACATCGACTGCAAGTGCCTGACGTAAGCAGGCTTGTACAGATTTCAAACTGCAACTAAAAAAAACTGATCACTTTTGAAAATGCAGTGCAAGAGGTACTTGCCTTTAAATGTTCTGTAACAATCTGACAGGTGCCTTCAATCCCTTTTATGTTTAATGAGAGCTGAAGGTACTATACACATGTAAGTGTTAGTCTCTAAGAGTACAATCTTAATCTAATTGACTTGAATAGAAGTTTTTTTTTTTGCTGGCAAAATAGAATGGGAGCAAAATAAGGCATTTCATGAGCAATACGTGACTGAGGGCCAGGTTGGAAATGTTGTTATACAGAGATCCAAAACATTGAAAATAATGTTAAAGGAGTAAATGACTGAGGGGAAAAACATCTGTTTTGGCTCTTAATTTCTCCTGAAATGATACTGAGAACCTGTGCCTACATTGTAAATAGGTTAATATTCAACTTTGGGTAGTATTTACTGTAGCTGCTCTTTTAATTGATTTTTCTCTCTTGTAATTGTGAAAGCTTCCAAGAGCAATTCAAAGTGCATTATAAAACTCTGAAACCTGTCATCTTTGATGGGAAAAGTTAAATATGAGCAATGAAATATTCATAAGTAAAATGAACTTAATTATAGGGTTAAGTGCTGAAGCATCTAAAAGCAAGGGTAAAATAGACATTTTGCATAGAAGTAATTTATTAACTTAACAGAAAACTTACTGCTGACTACAGCTGTTATACTTGTGGTTTTGGGCATTAGCATGTAACCCTACAATTTTTACATTTCTTAGCAATTTACCTTAGGTGTTCACCAGCTTTTCTAATCGTGCATTTAACTAATATACCTTTTTTGGACTAAATGTACTGGTAGTTACTCTTTCAGCAGCGTTGAGTTTCACTAGCCATAGTGAGACAGGTAGTACTTCTTTACATCACTTTTCTAGTTGTACTTACTGTTTGACCAACAATACCCATGCTGTCTTGGGACTGGACATGTCTTGAAGGTAAGGTCTTCTGGTCATGCCAAATTGAGTGAGCACGCTAATGGTAATAAATGTAGTCTAGGAAAAGGTAAGTCCTCTTACAAGACTGGAATGGCCCCTTAGAACTGACAGAGCAATCCACATTAAAGCAGGGGGTCTCAAACTCGGGCTGCATGCAACCCCTAAAGTTATTTCCTGCAACCAACAACAAGTCTTTAAATTTTGTATTATCAGTTATTTGAGAAATTCTAAGTGGACTTACACTTTGTCTTCCTGATGATATTTCCATCGTGAATGGAAGTAATTCTTTCTCACTCTTGGCATATATGTTGCTCTTCATTTTTTCATTTTGACTATACTTTGTATTGCTATATGAAAAGGTGTCAGTTGTGCGGTCCTTATGCGGCCCTAATGGTAATTTGAATTTGAGACCCCCTGATTTAAAGCATTTTTATTAAACAATTCTTTTAATAGTGTTCTTTTCAGCATGTGAAACTTGCTCCTTTGAACAGCAGTATTGTTCTTATAGGCCAGTATCGGTATTCTCTGACCTGTCTTCTCTTTAAAGCTTATGTTGTATTTAATTAAACATAACTGCATTAAAATAGTGTTGAGTTCAAGGCTCAAAGTTTAAAAAAAAAAAATTATGCTCTTGTTCTTCAACCTGTTTGGGCAGTGCAATAATTTTGGATACTATTGTTATTCCAGAGTTTCTTTGATAGCCATTGAAGTTTTGTTCCAGAAAATGCCAGTTGTACAACCATAGTGGTCATGATAGTAGATACTTCACTGCTGCTGTTGGTCTTTTGGGCAGGGGGAGAAGTGGACATAAGGCTAGACTGAAGAGACTAGGAAGGGGGCATTAAAATGATTGGGGAAGAGAAAAATGATAGTCTTAGTAACGGGACTTTACTTATGACATTAATAGCTTGATGTGAAGTTGAACTAGTAATGTAGAAAGTGAGCATACACTAGACGTCTATTAAACATGTACATTGAAATTCAAGTTGAAATCTGTATTATAAAAAGGACTCAGATTACTCAGACATTTACAAGAACATAAAGAGGAGAGTTTCTAGTTTGTGGAAAGAAATGAGCTTGTTAGATATGGGTGAAAACCTAAAAATAGCTTTGGAACTTATATGAATATAGAGATACAGTTAACTGCAGATAGGACGCTATAATGGTTCTAATGAGATACTTCCCATCATGGACCTATCGTGCCAGTCTAAGTTTGAGTAAATCTGTAAAATAACTTAACAAATTTGTAGATAAGAGGATCTATGAATCTGAACACAATTGGTTTAAATGTATGTGAAGTAGTAACTTTCTCAATACAGTGGACTCCTAGTGGAAAAAGTACTTACAGGATAGTGGTGAACAATGAAGACTTGTAACAACAGAAAATGGAAATAACCCAGCTTTTGTTCAGATTTGTACTGTGATTAAATGTTTGAAGAAGCAAAAGCAAACACACACAATTTTTCAGATCTTTTAATGTGTATACATTAATCCAGCAGCTCCCGACGTTTACCTTTATGTGGACCACTACATTGTCATCAAAAGCTTTTTGTGAGCCACCGCATAAGCAAGCATGTCTATACATTTTTAATGTAGCCTATGGCTGATGGGTGTCAAACTTGTATATGAAGGTGTATTAAAAACAGCTGTTTCTAATAATTTATTGTGCTCACTCACAAACATTGCACTTGTCAGTACTTTTACCTGCAGTAATTATCTCCCTCCCCCCCCATGAACGATAGGTTGGGAACCACTGCATTAACCCATAAAGTGGGGGACTGTACGGTGTTTAGAGAAGTGAGGCTGACCTGTTTCCAAAGATGACAATGGGTATGTTTACAGCACACAGCAAAGAAAAGCCTGCTTGTGGGGTTCTGGGTTCAGAAGTGTATGCAGCAATGTGAAAGTCTCATAGCTTGAGCCCTGTGAACCAGAGTTGGATTTTTCTCTTACCTGTCTAGGCGTACACATTGATTTTTGTCAAAGATAAAGGACCAAATGTGGCATTGTCCTTAATGCACAGCTGCAATTATCTTCTAATGGTATTTCAGTGAGCTTCTCTTGTAAAATAGTAAACTTCTGAAAAAGTTTAAAGTGAAAATGTAAACAAAGTTAACAATAGTTGTGTACAAGTAGTAGTTTAAACAAAACAAAAGTTTCTGATCACATGGAACACTCACACCACCTGGTCTTTAACACTTTTAGTAACTAGACATGATTATAGAGCTTTTAAAATAAAGATATTAAATATTTTTCTGAGTGACTCCACAAGTTCATGTAGACTTCAGAATAGCATGTCACAAAGTTGACTGTGTGAGCAAAAGAGTGCCATTTGTTTCCAGCGTTAGCTGCTGTATTAAGTTGTAACATGCTCTTTTTGAATAACAATTCAGTCAGTGTTTTGCCTCTTCGTATTTTATAGAAAAACTAATTTTTACCAATACAAGGAAAATTGTTTTCTAAATTATTCTTATCTGTCACAATATTCCATAGCTTATGATGTGTTGCCCTCCCAGTGTAATATTTCTAACTCTAGTTTCACAAAACAACTTTCATTGTTAATTGGCATTTTGTACTAATAGTTCTGTCATCGAGCTAAAAGTTGATCTTCTAAATTGTGAACATAGTGTTTGTTTGTCTTTAACCAATGTGTGTGGAAGATCAGAAGATATGGATACATTAGTGATTAGGTAAACAGAATGACAGCTTCTGAGTCATTAGCATGAACAAAAAGTAATGGAGCTGTACTATTGCTTCTGGCTTGTAAAACCAACATGTTCCCGTCTGTTTTGCAAGACTGCTTGCCTGCCTCATTAAAATTTGAGGTTTTTCATTATGTCTTAACGGATTTTCTGTGCCTATATTTGAAATGTCAGTTTTATACAGATGCTTATATGCATCTATGTAGCTTTTGTAACTTTAGCTAATTGATTTATATGTAGAACATTGGGAGAACTTGGATATACCCTTTTTTTAAAGATTAACCAATGGGTACATAGTGTACAAAGTTTAGGTAGAGTGCACATTTGTTTTCTAGTTTAAGTGGTTCATCAGTGCTGCTGCTGTGTCTTAATTTTATAAAGTTATTATTTTGACCAATACCTCAAAAGTAAGAATATCCTCTAATTAAATCCTTCAGTGATAGGAAGTCACCTGCCATGTTTTTAAGCTGCAGTGTTTATTTGCAGTTTAGCAAACTCAGTAGAATGAGATCGTATTTACAGGCATTTTGATGAATCTTCACTAAATTGAAATACGAGAGTTCACTGCATTGCAATAACAAGTGATGTAAGCACACTGAATAACTTTAATATCCAAAAGATACTACACACTTTGAATTTGGAAAGCATGGTCTCATAATTTTCCCCATCTGTGTAATGTAAAAGTATTTATCATATTCCATATGTGACACTGAATTTTTATATTGTTCCCCATCATTAGCTGCCTTTAGGAAACAGCTTTTGCCTATTACAAGATACTCCAGTGCCTTTGGTTATTGACTCTTGGTTAAGAATAGGTTAGCAAGAGTGAGACTTGTAGGCAAGGCGGAGAGGTGGGAGAGGGGGATGCAGAGTCTTTTTAATTTTTTTAATAGCTAGGGCCCTTAGAAGCTTGTTTTCTTAATCTATAAAAAGATTCTTATGGAACTGGTGAAAGTTGGGCAGAGAAAATTTGATGCAAGTAATTTGCTGTGTAAGATGCAAGGACAGCACAGTAGACAGTCAGAGTCAGCCTGTTTGAGTGCTGGGCCACTGCTAAAGCCCCTCCCTGAGCCTAATGGGAGGAGGCACTGGGCCCAGATTCAGCTGGAAGCAGAGGACAACTAATGAAAACAGGGACAGGCCTGGGGGTCACAGGGTCAGAATAAGGGACTCAGAATGGGGCACTGAGCAGAGAACCCCAGATGGTGCCCACTGCTCCTGGAAGGTGTCAAGGGAGCTGGCAGACTCTGCCTGGATGCATGAACGGATGAGGAATCGGAAATAGGCCCCACAGTCACAGAGACCCCCCTCAGCCAACCTCTTCTCCCTGGTCTTGTAGATAGCAGCCTTGACAATGGCCAGGCCCCATGACCTTGTGGAGCTATGGATAGGGAGTGCATAAATGGACAAGTGAGGGGAGAAATGCAGGCAGAACCTCATGAGGAGGTTCTGGAGGAGCCAGAAGAGGGGCTGCAACCTGGTATACTCCAGATACGCATGCACCAGGGTCTCCCTCCCTCCACAGAAAAGGCAGGTGTCGGGGTATGAGGCAGATGGCATCAAGTACATGCCCGTGGTCAGGCTCTGTGGAGGAGTAGTCAGCTAATGTCCCCAGTGGGCCTCAGGGTTGTCACAGTCGGAGAAGGGAGATAAGTTGTAGAATGATGAAGTCTTTGTTCACTGTTGACTAGCTGGAGTTAGCAGAGGGAATTGGGGTGCAGCTGAGGCCAGTCAGGCCCAGCTGGGTGCCTGATAAAAAGCCCCCTGCTCCAGACAGAGCACAAGCTGGAGAAGGAGCAAGAATGCAGAGGGAAGTAGGGGAGGGGTTTGAGGAAGGTACTGGGCCTAGGAGGGGAAGTACAAGCAGACACAGACTTGAGAAAAAAAAATCCTGTCTAAATGGAGGCAGGGTGGAAGGAACTGAAAGGGCAGAAAGGGGGAAGTGGCCCAGGGGAAAGAATTGTGAACATGGGCATTATGAGCAGCACTTAGTTGCAACTCATCGGGTCCCTGGGCTGGGACCTGGAGTAGAGGGTGGGCTTGGGTCCCAGTTCTCTCCCCCACAGCCCGTGCTGGAGTAAGCACTCTGTGCAGGGGAGTTGGGGTAATTGGAGTCACTCTGACTCACTACCCACAAGAGAAGCATGAGACCTATGGGGGGGAGATGGCAGTTTGCTGCAATTATGAAACATTGACTCCGTTCCTCAACATCTGTAAATGTAATTTGACACTCCTGCATGTGTTGTGTTTTGGTTACATCTTACTAGACTAAGAAATGGGTGTTCATGATGCTTAGCAGATTTACACGGGGAAAAAAAGGAGAGAAATTATATTTTAAGAAATTGTAGTTTCTCTATTTTGATTCTCATAGGAGGTTCAGTTTAATATTACACATTTTTCATGCTCACTGCTGTGCCATTGTAAATATTTGTTTTCATGAGGACTTTTTTTCCTTCAAATAAGATTACATTTGTGTTTTAAGCAGTAAAATATTTTAGAAAAATGTTAGTTTCTGGCTTGATGTAACTGCATTGGAAGTCTGAGTTTGACCCTTTATGACTATGCTTAAATATATTTAATATTTCTGTAGCATTAATCATCACACAGAACCTTAAACGGTATTAGTAGGAATGTTAGTATCTATAACCTGTTTGTCTCTTTGTTTTGCAGGTATACAAAACTCGGATATGCTGGCAATACAGAACCACAGTTCATCATCCCTTCATGTGAGCATTTGTTTACACATGCACTAAAGATAATGTCCTATTTTATTTTTTTAAACTAGAAAGGTGACCAAGAATGGTAGAATCACCAGGTACAGGGGTAAGAAGTGGAGTGTAAGCATTTGTCTTTGTCCAATAATCAATTTTTCTTGCTATGTTTTATCATTTGTGGAATGTAAGCTTTGTTTTTAAACAAAAAACAACCTAGCCTTGGGGTTGAAAGGGGCTGGTTTTAAGATTCCCAAGGTAGAGTAACACAGGTATGTTTCACTGTTTTTTAGTAGACTTAGTTCTCAGTAGTTAGAGATCAAGTACATTTTTTTCAAGCTGTGGCCATTTGTAACTGGAGAAAACATTGTAGTTTACAACTTTTTGGTATGTTTTCATATCTTCAGTTCTTTTGTCCTGATGTATTCTTCCAAGATATTTTCAGTTTCTCAACTTAAGTTTGCAGATGGTACTTGTAGAATCTGATTTTTAACTTTTTTCGTGTAAAATTTGCATCTTTATTCCATCCTTTTTATAAAGGGTTCCTGCCACTTGGTGCCAAACTGGAGTAGAATTAAATTAATTTCCTTTTATCAATCCTTTTCACCTTCTGGGTACTTTAACATTGTTCTTTGCCAGTTGAGCTAAACCAATCAAGTATCAGTTCTTGATAGAAGAAACTGATCAGTACAAATGAATTTCACTCAATGAGTAGCAAATAGTAACAAGATAAGAAGCAGTTCTTAAAAATTGCTGTTCCAAAGTAAATCTTATGGATAGTTGAAACTGTCCTGATATTCTGGCATGGATATGCTGGAGACTTTACAGCTTACAGCTGTACCCCTGTAGCTGCACCTCTGTGAGGTCTTCCATGTAACTGCTCTTTGCTGACAGGAGACCACTTTCCTGTTAGCATAACTGAATCACTCCTAATGAGCGATGGTAGGTATATTGGCTCCTGCCAACATAGCATATACTGTCCATGTTGGTGCGCCTGTCGGTAAAACTTATGTCAGTCAAGGGTGTGTGTTTGGATTTGTTTTGTTCTGGTTTTTTCTTTTCCCCAGCATTCAACAAAAGTTCTCAATACCGGAAGTGCTAGTGTAGACATAGGCTAAGATGGTTGCATTTAAATATTTCTTGTTTCCAGTAGATTCACTGCAGTGCAATAGAACCCTTTTTTTTGTGTGGGATTTTAATTCAGAACTGTCCATCTTCCTCTCCCCTGATCACTTTTGCTTTACTTGTTCATACTCAATCCCACTAACTCACTCTCAATCCTTAATTTTGCTTTTTCTCTTAAACCTGCGCTTTTGAAGTTAACGTGCCAGCATTGCATACTTCATGAGAAACCTCTAACTGCTAACTGGGTACTCCACTTAAAATGTTAATTTTAGATACGTTGTGGAAATCAGTATTTCTCGACAGGGCATGGAGAACAGTATTCAGGAGCTAATGTTGATTTTACAGAATTTGTTACTGAACAAATGCATTTAACTGACTAATCTGCTTGTCAGTCTTTTTGCATTAGAATATTAAAGCTGGATTTTTTCATTCAAATATGGATATAAAAATCTACTTACATAAATTTAAATATTAAATTGTATTTGTATACTCCTGAATTTTCAGATTAGTTTCTCCTGTTTATTCTTATCATGTCTCCTCTTCGCTAGTAATTCTAACGTGATCATAATGGTCTGCCTTAGACATTGTGTTGGACAGGAATAATCTGAGAGAGGCAGGGAAATTCTGTAGCAGAGAAGCACTTAAGACAGAAAAGAGGATAGTGGCCCATGTGTAATATTTGAGGAAATCAATGGATTTAAATACCCATGTGTAAGTTCAATCATTTGTGCATAAAATGTAGTCAAAGAAACTGCCATCCTCTGTAAATAGCTACAGTCTGTCCAAATGGTGCTGCTAATGAAAGATCATAACCTGCAGCACTGCCTGTTGGTTAGATGAAAATGTTGAACAGAACCAGATGAAGAAATATTTCATCAATGATCTGGATGATGGAATAGACTGCACTCTCCGTAAATTTGCAGATGACACCAAGCTGGGGAGACCAGTAGACACATTGGAGGGCAAGGACAGGATTCAGCGGGACCTAGCTAAATTGGAACAGTGGGCCAATAGAAATCTTATGAGGTTCAATAAGGACAAGTGTAAAATCCTGCACTTGGGATGGAAAAACCCCATGTACTGCTACAGGCTGGGGAACATTCAGCTAAGTAACAGCACTGTAGAAAAGGACCTGGGGGTCATGGTGTATGGGAAGCTGGATACGAGTCAGCAGTGTGCTCTTGCTGCCAGAAACGCCAATGGCATACTGGGCTGCATCAAACGAAGTGTTACCAGCAGATCAAGGGATGTGATCATTCCTCTCTATTCTGCACTGGTGAGGCCACATCTAGAATACTGTGTTCAGTTTTGGGCTCCCCACTACAAAAAGGACAGGGACATGCTAGAGAGAGTTCAGAGGAGGGCAACCAAAATGATTAAAGGGCTGGAGCCCAAGCCCTATGAGGAAAGACTGAAAGCATTAGGCTTATTTAGTCTGCAGAAGAGAAGATTGAGGGGGGATTTGATAGCAACCTTCAACTACTTGAAAGGATGCTCCACGGAGGAGGGAGCTCAACTATTCTCAGTAGTAATGGAGGACAGAACAAGGAGCAATGGTCTGAAGTTACAGTTAGGGAGGTCGAGGCTGGATATTAGAAAAAACTTTCTTACTAGGCGAGTGGTGAAGCCTTGGAATGAGCTGCCGAGGGAGGTAGTGACGTGTCCATCTTTGGAGGTGTTTAAGGCCCGGCTGGACAAAACCATGACTGAGATGGTTTAGTGCGAGTGGTCCTGCCTCTGGCAGGGGGTTGGACTAGGTGACCTCATGAGGTCCCTTCCAACCCCATGATTCTATGTCCTTTAGGCCAAACTAGATGATGATTATACTCATTTGCATGAGGTTTAACTAACCCACCACCTGAAATGGGGTAAATTAGGATTGGTAATCCCCATTTGATAAATTGGAAATACAGCAGTACTTGTACATAAAAATCATACTGAAATAAGTGAGACTTTTAAAAGTGTCTGTATTTTTAAGTTTTTTTCCTCCACCTTTATTTGTTTTTTTTTTTTTTCCTTTGAACTTTAAACACAGGTTATTGCACTCTTCTTGGGAGGAGAATTGCTTACTAGACGGCTAGGATTGCTTGGTGTTGAGTTGTAAAGCCAGATATTTATTGTCTTATCTTTCACTACTCTGAGGAGCAGGGTAGGGTTCAGTAGTAAAATCTTTAAGAATTTTATGACGAGCAAGTGTTTGGTTAAGATTCTGTATTCATTAGCAAAAGTAACTATTACCAAATGGCTTGATTAAGATTTCTCACACTTTGCTTTAGTATCCTTCATGAGTCTAGGTAATGACCAATAGTCAACCACCTTGCACTTATAAATTGAAGTTTATGTGGTACCAGAGACTGTTCACTTCTCGAATTAGGGAGAAGGTTTAATTTTAAAGGTGATAAGCAGGGTTGAAAAATTTCCCAGAAATTCACTAGTCAGTAAGCTAGTCCTATTAGACAGATGCAGATGTAAAAGACTGGGGGGAGGGATCAAGTGCATCATACCCCTAC
Source organism: Podocnemis expansa (assembly GCA_007922195.1). Classification (NCBI taxonomy): domain Eukaryota; kingdom Metazoa; phylum Chordata; order Testudines; family Podocnemididae; genus Podocnemis; species Podocnemis expansa. The sequence goes on along the minus strand of ML681984.1, from coordinate 16,490,665 downwards.
TGGATCAAACCAGTGATTCATCTGTCAAGTTTTTGGTATTGGCTGGTACCTCAAGCTTCAGAGTACAAAACCTTTTAATAGGTAAAGAAGAGGCCTGTGAGAGGAAGTATCCTATGAAGTTTCATTTTTCTGTTATGACAGAGAGTAAATAAGAATACTTGATTTATCTTTTTAAAAATAATGAATACTTCTGAAACCTCCCTCGTGTCCCCTTTTATTTGTTTCTAAAAGCTAAAGGAATCTTAATATTCCTGTCTTCCCCCTTCCCCTGATTTTAAATGATTTTTTTAAAACCTTTCTCTGTCAGTTATCTCTTTATGATGGGGTGTCCAGAACAATAAATTTAGATTTCAGTCAGTCAAATATCCATTTATATAACAGCATAGTATTGAAAATATTATCTTTTGTCCAGGTCTTTATACATTTTTCTATCTTGTCTGCTTTTTGAATGTGAATGCATGTTGAGCAGGTATTTCCTTTTTTTTTTTTTTTTTTTTTTTTTTTTTTAAATTCTGCTTTTCTGGCTGCTGAGCAATTGCTTATTGAATACTGAGGTGAAGTAGTCCATTGTCAACTGAAGAAGACCCTTGAGGGGTGGGATGAACAGTCAATTTATTGATGCTTTTAAAATATAAACTACTTCTTTGAATAGTGGCCCCCTGGGTGTGCTCCACTTCAGGTGCACATGCATGTCTGGAGCCCTTGATTGAAGATTTTCAGGTAGTAGTGTCCAGCCTGTGCGTTCACCCTGTGCCACCTAATGCCAGATACCAAGACTGTGTATGGGTGCGTGAGGTGAACTATTTCAGTTCCTTCTCAAGTTCCGAAGGGACAGCCATGTTAGTCTAGTAAAGCGAAAAAAGCAAGGAGTCTTGTGGCACTTGAGGACTAACAGGTTTATTTATCGTATGAGCTTTCGTGGGAGAAAATTGCACTTTGTCAGACGCTTTGAAGAGGGGGAACTTAACTGTAAGTTCCCCGTCTTCAAAGCATCTGATGAAGTGGGATTTTTCTCCCACAAAAGCTCATATGATAAATAAATCTGTTAGTCCTCAAGTGCTACAAGAATCCTTGCTTTTTTTAGTTCCTTCTCAGTTGCCTTAGCATGAGACTGAGCCTTGGTATGCCCATCTTGAGTGTACTTCAGTTTTCTATATTCCTAGTATTTTTAGAGTGTTAAGCTCGTGCATAATATTTTACACAATCAGCTTTGGAAGCCATGGCTTCAGCTACCACTTTGGTACCAGTTCTCTCTCCATATGAGGAAAGAAGGAACGGAGGGCAGCTCACCCACACGCCTCTCTGTAGCCTTGCTGCCTGGCATAAGGAGGCATAGGATGCATGCGTGGGCTGAATGAGTGCACACTAACTGAGAATCTTCAATCAAGGTTTCAGAAGGTGCATGCACGCTTGAAGTAGAGCGCTATAGGGACAAGCACATTAAAGAATTTCAGTTACCGCACAGGATAAATGATGGGATCTTCTATGGAGCATGTTCAGATTTTGTTTTCATGCCTTTGTTATAGTATTCAATCATAAGTGTTTCATTATGGGTAGAGTTAAATCTCATTTGAAAGTGTTCTGTGTAGATTCATTGTACTTGCACTGAAACTGTAGGAAATTATTTCAAGGTGACAAAGTTTCAATCTTTTAATTCAGAGCGTAGGATTTTGAAGTGTGACAAGTTTCAGGATAGATAACCTACAGTATCATTGTACATTTGTTTCTTTCTTAAGGTATTGCAATCAAGGAATCGGCAAAAGTTGTTGATCAAGCACAAAGGAGGGTTATGAAAGGTGTGGATGATTTAGACTTCTTTATTGGGGATGAAGCAATAGAAAAACCAACTTACGCAACAAAGGTATTAAAGAATAGTTTTTTCTATAAACGTAATTTTTTAAAAATTCACGGTGTGATAAATGGTTTTTGGTTGTTGATTAACTGTACAGAACTCTTTGTTTTCCAATTTAAAACATGTTCTTTTAAAAGCAAATGATATTAAAGTGAGTTAATGTTTAGCCAGTTATAGAAACTTTCAAGAAATTATGTCTGTCTTTGGGGAAAAGCACATTAATTAATTTTTCTTTCTGAAGTAATGCTAGAGTGTGAAGCACTGTTTAGTTTTCTAACTTATATGAAAGCTTATAAAGACTGCAGAATTTCAAATTATTTATCCTACTGGAGTAGGAAGAAATTGTTAGCATAAAGTTCTTACTGTCTAGTTTATCTCCAATTCTCATGACTTTTTTCCCCTGCAGTTACAGAGAGACTTTTTATTTTATCTTTCCAAATATATACTGATGCTTCTGTTTTAACAGTGGCCTATCCGCCATGGTATAGTAGAAGACTGGGACTTGATGGAGAGGTTTATGGAGCAAATTATCTTTAAATATCTAAGAGCAGAACCAGAAGATCATTACTTTCTTTTGGTGAGTATAAATTTATCTGCTGTTTATGAAAGGACAGTGGAATTTGTAAGAATCTTGTGTTAATTACACACAGAACGCATTTTGTCAATAAACCTTTAAGCGCAGCCATCTACGTAGGAAGTTAAAGATCATGTGCGTTGGCTGAAGCCAGGCTGGTGGGGCTGCTGCTTTATAAGTTGCTTCTGTATTTTTATCAGGAGTGTCTGAACTACAAACTCCCATTCTTCCTTTATTTCTGTTGCCTCAAACTTTCTCTGCAACAGCTTTCCGTTGAAGTGATGTCATGGAAACGACATTTTAGGTAAGTATTTCTGCTGTGATGCAGTAGCAGTCTGTGTGCGCTGTGTGTTAATAGCACTTGTATTGAAACAAAACAGTTATTCTATCATTTGGATGCAATTCCTAGAAAGTGTCATTTCAATTGCCTCACTTTTTACAGACTGAAAACATGGAGTGTAAATCTACTGAGTAGGCTTTGAGTTGGAGCTCTGGGAAGTTCCACACTTTCATGGTTGGATTTGGAGCAAGGTTTGAGCCTTCTTCATTCCTCACAATTGCTGCTTAAAGCTTTTTTTTTATTTTTATTTTTGAACTTTAGGAACTGAATTTACTACATAAGTTGAGTATAATTAACTTGTCAAGTGGCCAGCAGCAGTTTTCTTAACACATATGGAAGTTAAAATCATAGGACTGAAAAGAACTTTCTGGATCATTAAATTCAGTCCTTTACTGTTGCAGGCCCTCTGTAATCCAGTACCATTTAGGAGTTTATCAAGATTAACTTTAAAATTAGCTAAGTAATTAGTTCCAGAATTTCATTCCTCTGATGGTTGGAAACATTCTAACTTTCAGCCTAAACTTATTCATGATCAGTTTCACTTCTTGAAGAGTTCCCTTACTTGCATATTTAAAAAAAAAAAATCAACCTCCCCTCAGTGTGACAACCATAGTTCATCTCATGAGTACAGGACTTGAATCTGCATTTGTGTGTCTACTGACCAACTACATTGGAAGTCGCATTGAATTCAGTGGAATTTTAATGAGGATTTCGGGTTGAGGTCCATATTTCCCAACTACTAGACCAGTAACATATCCCTACACCAAAGCAGGTAGTAAGAAGTATTATGTTTTTCTTCAACTATTCTTTACCCATATAACACACTTTCAAAGAATGAACAGAGCAATAGGTTGCGTAAAGTCCACGCTTAACTATAGCAGCACATTATATGCGTTATATCCCAGTCTCTTTAATATAACTTGTTTAGATAGTAACATGCGGACTCTTTTCCTGGTATTGCCTTTGCGAAGAAAATAGAACATAACTTTCATGTTTTGTTACATGAATGATCAGGATATGTTTTTCCAATTAGGACTATTAAAATAGTTGCAATATATTACTGGGGGGGGGATATATAGCATTGAGTTTTGCCAATGGATGTGATATTGCAGTGACATAACTGCCTGAGATAAGATGGCACCAAATATATCTTGGTAAATTATAGCTAGAATTCAGTTTCATGTTACTTTGTGTTCCTGCATTGATATATAAAGTGTGGTATCCCTGTGATGCAGTTTACATTAGTCTACTTGCCATCTTGGGAATTGACAACTTTACTAAATTAAACATTTAAAAGCTTTTGTTTAAACTGATTATTTTTTAAAGAACAGTGTGAACTTCTGTAATTTGTGTACTTTGGTAAATTATTAAGCTCATAATTTAGAACAATTTCTTGGTGTGTGTTAAAATTTAAATAAATGAAAGTATTTGATTTGAATTGATTTTAAAATTTACTTCTGTCACACAGACTGAACCTCCACTAAATACACCAGAAAATAGGGAATATACTGCTGAGATAATGTTTGAATCCTTCAATGTTCCAGGGCTGTACATTGCTGTTCAGGTGAGAATGCAGCTGTTAAATGGAGGGGGATAAGGGGATGAAGGATGATTTTTCTGAATTTTAATTAGAGTATTTAAACCCAGTAAAGAAGTTGTACATAATTCTAATGCTTAATGATGTTTTGAAAATTTGGTATTTGGGTCAGAGGTTTTCACTGGGTGACTGGCTCAAACCCAGTCTAGTGGTCACAAATACTTCACTTCTTTTGACTGGTAGCTGGAGTATGTAAAAATAGCAGGTGATTTTTTGGACTCAGTTCATAGAAGACAGGTATCGTGACAAAATGCCCGCATAATAAGTGACGCCAGGCTTAAAACATAATAACCGTGATCAGGAAGTCGTTTCTAGTCTTTTGGGGGGAGTACAGCTTTCTTGCAGAACTTGCATTGCTGCATTTCTATGTTGTAACTGTTCTGTGGCTAAAAAACACCAGAGGCTGGAACTATCAGTGCTCCTCCCTCCTACCCTTTCATCACTGAATTACTTTCCAATCCTAAAATTATATTTATAATTCACTAATTTGTGCATGTTATGTGTCTGAATAAGCTTCTGAGTCATTTAAGCATCAGTGGAAAAAAGGACTTTTAGAATGTGCTTATCTGTTTACTTAGGAATTTTTGTTTTAGGTGTACAATACCATGTGTGTTTATACTTTTTTGTGGTCCATCTCCTCAATATCATTCCCTTCAGAAATCAGTTTCAATTTTGTGATTATGATTTACCATGATATAGGATAAAATATGCAAAAAAAAAAAGGTACTGATTTGGCCTTGGAGAACAGGTCCTGGGTTAAATATAGTGTCACCCAGATTCTTTCACATTTTCTATCAGTTGTTCATGCACAGTCTAGAACCATTCCCTTCCTCCAAAATACAAGTATTTTTTTTCTTCCCGCTGCTTCCATTCCTGAGATGAGATGTTTGTCTTGGTACTATGTCAGGCAGAGTCTTGGTATTCAAACATGCATTTCCTATTCAGTTGTATAATTATCTGGACTTCTCCAAGTGGCTCTTAGCATCATATAGTTACTTTTTGCCAATAGTGTCCTGTTGTCTAGTTTGAACATTTTTTAAAGAAAAAATAAATTTCCCTGTGTGAGGAATTTTGTTTCCTTGCAGTCTGAAGGTCACTTCCTTCAACATTTCAGATGGTAGAAATGCAGTCTGATGTTCCTGATGAATCGATGCCTACTCAGTAGGACTTACATGTTCAACTAGTAGCTTAATGGAGATTGTTGGCCAGCTTACACTGACTATCTGGCCCAGTTATTTTCAACCTATGATCTAAGGAATCTTAGGGTCCACAGACTATGCTTAAGCTTTCCAGTCTTCACCTTCTTTTGAATTCTTTAGGGGTCTTCAAATGAAAAAAGGTTGAAAAGCATTGATCTAGCCCGTAGTTTATAAATGTATTTGCCCTATAAAAGGAAACCTAACTAAGTGCCAATAAAGTTGAATAAATTCTAGTGCTTTTGCTTAGAATGTAATATTCAGTTCCTTTTTCAGTGCATGGTAACTTGTGTTAAAATCAAATGAACTTGTTACAAAGTTATACTGTTTTCTCAGTTTTATGCTGAATTTAACTTTCCACTGAAAAATATTTTCTAAGTTTTGTTCTTTGATTCCATGTTACGTTTCCAATGTACTTTAAGAGAAAAGTGAAATTTAGTCAAATACTAAGAGTGTAGGTTATTTTGATTCAGTTCTGTTCAAATAGACTTTGCTCATTGTTTTTTTTTTGCTGGACTAGACTAACATGGTTATCCCTTTTGGAAATTTGCTCGTTTTGGCACTTTTGTATTTTCATTCTAAGATTATATAACATGTAGAGGCTGTACAACTCAGTGTAGGCTTTATACATCAATGTAAAACTAAAGGTTCAAATTCTGCTTTCTTTTTTGCAAGGCTGTTCTTGCTTTAGCTGCATCGTGGACATCAAGACAGGTGGGAGAACGGACATTGACCGGCACAGTTATAGACAGTGGAGATGGTGTTACTCATGTCATTCCTGTGGTAAGTATGTGTCAAAAATATCAAAACCACATAGTTTGATGCTGTATCATTATGCATTGTGATCTTGCTAAAGTAATATTGATATGGGGTGTGGACTCTGTAGTTAAAACATGTCCGGGAGTTGTCCGGAACACTTGAGTGACCTTAAGGAAGTCACTTATGTCCCCCTTCTGCTAAGGTGCTGAGAACGGCATAAAGTTATCATTTCTTCATTCAAGTGTTAGTTCAGTACCCTCAGCAGGTCACAGAACTTGACCTTTAATCTGAATCAGTTTTCTCGTTTGTAAAATATAATTAATACCTATGTACATCAAATCATCCATGTTAAGGACTTTGTTATCCAAACTGTTAAGTGAGTTCTAGTGTTCTGTTATACAACAAAGATCATATGGTAGGCAAATTTCTACATGACTCCAATAATAAAGTTGGTTAACAGAGTTTACCATATATAAGATCTTAAAAGTAGAACATAATTTTTGTTTTATAAATAGTGTGTAATATTTACTGTTTTATTACAGTAATCAGAGTATTACAGTCTTGCTGTAGAGATCTGAGTACAATTTACAAAACTGCACATTCAAAAGTTTTATGACTGGAATATATAATGGTGTCATTCTGCAGATGATTGGAAGTACATCTTTTTCCATAACTGTTGCTTTGAGGAGAACATGGGTACCTACTGTTCCATAGAATCACGTTGAAGATCCTGTTTAGTACCCAATCTTACAAAACAAAGAAATGTGCAAATAAGCTTACTGATTGTAAAATTACTAGTAAGCTCATTTACTTGATGATTTCATTATATTGAAAGATGACCTTGATTGACCTAAATTTGTGCTTTAGTAGTTCTTTCCTTTCAGCTGAGTGAAAAATACTGTGTAAAATATTTGATTGTACTGTTCACCAGAGATGGCATTTTTCTGCTGAGACTTATTAAATCACTGAGGTTTTAACTCTTGCAGTGGTAAATTAAGTTGTTTTTATTATGCTTAATGGGCTTTAAATGACTATTAAAAGACAGCAGAGCTTTCCCATTATTTTAACTGAAACAGAGGAACAGGCTGTATACAGTTCTGTTGTATCACGTGGACAGTTAAGAAATTCCTTTGTAAATATTTCTTCTACTTCCAACATTCTTCAGTATTTAGCAAACTAAAGCAAATACTCAGGATGATTTAGGCTTGATCAGCCAGTCAATTGACTGATCAACTGACCATCTCTTTGATTGTCGTCAGATATTCCAGCAAAAGTGATCTTATGCAGACAGTAGCCTACCTTTTGGGGTTGCATCATGGTGTCATCTGCTAGCCCACTTAAATGTCTTAATGGTTCACTTTTTGTACAAGTTTAATGCCACCTCTTAGGAACAAGGTGAATTATTGTAAGTTGAGCATCTTGGCTGGCAGGAATCTTCTAGGGCAAACACTGTATATGTGTATCAGTCTTTTATTGGTATACCAGTTTATTGGTGTACATTAGTTTTTTCTTAGCACATTAAGCAAACTAAAATACATTCCTTGTCCACCAAGAAGCTTACAGTCTAAACGGACTAGACAAACATACAGGGCCTCAGAAATAGCAAATCAGTTGCTCTTAATAATGGAAATGTCCTCAAGGCGCCACCAAGAGTACAAAATTATAAGAGGGATTGTCTGTAAATACTCTGATAAATCTGAATTGTGGTAATGGAGGGCCCAGTTTTGCAAGGATGTAAACAAATATTTTCAGAATCTCACTTTATACACTTGAAATCTTTTGGTTTTTTGTTTTTTTCCTGAAATTGATGGAAGACATTTTTCTCCTTCTCCATGTTAATTTTATTTCCAGGCTGAAGGCTATGTGATTGGAAGCTGCATCAAACATATTCCAATTGCGGGACGAGATATAACATACTTCATTCAGCAACTGCTAAGAGAGCGAGAAGTAGGAATTCCTCCAGAGCAATCCTTGGAAACAGCTAAAGCAGTGAAGGTGAAGTTATACTACTGTATAAATTTACTTTAAAAATCATATTAAAAATGACCCTCAGGTTTTTTCTAAATGAGAATATAAATGCTGATCTTCAAATTTCTAAAATATAATATTAATATACAAATGTTGGTCTAGATTCCCCGCTTCCAGGAGAGAAGTTTAGCCTATCAGAGCATGCTACTTGCACCCAATGATGCATAGAAATGATTAGTAGAAGCATAGCTTTTTATCTAATTGTACATTGTTTTAGTTAACTCATTTATTATATTCTTCTATATAGCTACCTGCCAATTTCAAAAATCTTTCAAGGAGCCTGAAACTTTTTTAAAAAGAACTTTCTTTTTGCTGTATTTAATTGGATTAAAATTGTTCCATATTGTTCTAAGTTCATACCATTATTTTTCTAATGGGCTGGGAAAGATTTCTACAAACGTATGCATTTAATTTGCAGGAGCGCTTTAGTTATGTCTGCCCTGATTTAGTAAAAGAATTTAACAAGTATGACACAGATGGTACAAAATGGATTAAACAATATACTGGAATCAATGCAATCTCAAAGAAAGAATTCACCATCGATGTTGGCTATGAGAGATTCCTGGGGCCAGAGATTTTCTTTCATCCTGAGGTAAGTCACTGTGAAAGAGAGGTCTTCTGATTTATTTTTTTAAATTCCAGCTAGAATATAGCAGTTTAGATTTTAGTGTACAAATTTTAATTTTCAATATATTTCAAAGTTTTTGAAATTTACCTATCAGTTTGTTTTTATGTAGGTAAGTAATACTATTGTGAGAAATGAGTGGTGTGATTTTTTTTTTTTTTTTTAACTTCTTGATACTGGGTAACCTTTAAATATACAAACTGAGGCATTTGACCAGTCAAACACAGTACAACCCTATAACTTTTTGAAGAATTGGATTGCTAATATGGATCGTAATTTCTTGGTGCTTCTTGCTAAAAATTAAAATAAATAAATACTCATGATGTTTCCAATATTAGTCAATAGTTGCTCATGTAGTGCAGTAAGGATGTCTGTTTAATATAAACTGTGCAGGATTTAACATAACTGTTTTTTCCCATTCGTGAATATGTGAGAGAAGAGGAGGGGAAAATCCTCAGAATATTCTTCTTACTCCTGCATGTACTAACATTGCTTGGGATGTTTTGGGATTAATCTTGAATTAATTCTTTTCTTTTTCTTTCTTTTTTTCTTCTTTTCTTTCTGTTGCATGTTGCTCTCAAGTACTCTGGCTCCCTTTTTACTAATCAGCATTTTTTCTCTCTCAAGTTTGACTTTTTACTTTTCTCACTTTCTTAGAGTCCCCTGGGTAACTTGCATACATTTAGTGGGTCAAGAAGGATTTTACTTCTAAAAGCCAAGAAAGAATTACTGCTGTTGCAAATTGCACTCTTATTTTTGTTCTTCAGGCTGAAATTTTTAAAGTATGTTGGATTAAAATTGTGGTGTTAGCTGCTTAATTAGTGCTGTTTTTATATCCCTTTTGACTTCTGATTTTAGTTTGCTAATCCTGACTTCACACAACCCATCTCAGAAGTAGTAGATGAAGTTATTCAGAATTGTCCTATTGATGTTAGACGTCCTCTGTACAAGGTCGGTAACTAAAGTTATTTTAAAACAATTTTGTTTGAGGTGCAGTTCTATTCTTTACTAGCTATCCTCTGTTTACATGGTAATAGTTTATTATAAACTTGGTGATAATTTTTTATTAAAAGTGAAGTGTGCTCTCATTGAGTCTAATATGTAGCCCACTCACAGTGAAGAAATTTTACTAACAGCTTAAGTTTAACAGTTACTATTTGAAATTGATCTTTTTTTAATGTTCCAGGACTAATACCATTTGAGAGAGAGGAAAAGGGGTAAAAATGGAAAGAAAAAGTTGGTGGTAGTGATCAAAGGGAATTTTTTCTTAAATTTGTTACTTCAGTGTGACAGCCCAATTTAATTTGTATGTGGTATGTTAGCTTATGTTTTAAAATATGAATAATTTGAAACATTCTGTATATTAACTTATTAGTTAAGTTTCAGATGTGATTAGTAATTCTGAATGCCCCAATTTTAGATGCCTGCATTGACGCCCTAAAGGCATCTGGCATTCACAAGGACAAAGTATCCAACTTCTGAAAATCAGGCCTCAGTAATGTGTCTCAAATAAAGTATCCAAAAATGGATGTACCTGAAATCACTGATCAGTCAGAAATTGAGGTCTGAGTCCCCATAAACAGGAAGCACACTTGATACAATTCTAATAATCAGTATCTGTCTTCACTCTTGTCCTATGGATCAGGTTTAGCAGCAAATTTTTAGTTGAAGTATGGACAGACCTTCCCTCTTTTTCATAGGGGATGGGGCTTGCTCCTGTTACTTGGGAGACGGCACTCCATTGTACTGATAAGATGTTGATCTTGACATCATGGGTGGGGGGAGGGTTCAGTTGTTTTTAAATATCAAAATGAGCATTTTGTGTCCATGTCTGTGGACTAAGTTTTAATATTCTAAAAACTACTTAATGACCTATTTCTAATGAATATGTATGTTCATTATAGAATATTGTCCTCTCCGGAGGTTCAACCATGTTTAGGGACTTTGGTCGCCGTTTACAAAGAGACTTGAAAAGAACTGTTGATGCCAGGCTGAAGCTTAGTGAGGAGCTGAGTGGTGGTAGACTGAAGGTTTGTTACTTTAACTAATACATTCAAGTAATGTGCAAGACTCGTGTATCTCTCTGTTGTGCTTTGTTCCCTGGAAATGCTAGATCTTAGGTAACAAACTACTGCAGTAACACTTTTTTTCTGTTTGTCATTTTGAATTTAAGTTGACTCTCTATATAAAGATCTTCTGGATTATTTTAACAAAGGTTAATGGACTCCTGGGAATAATCTCTACAGAATATTTGTGTGAGACAAAGAGAACTATATTTTGTGTGTACTCCAGAGAATAGACTCTGTCTACACAATATTTGTTAGAGTTGTAGTGTTTACACTGCAATTAGACACCAGTGGCTGGCTGGCCTGTGCCATCTGGCTTGGGCTTAGGCTAACAGGCTGTTTGTTTAAAGTCTGGACATTAAGGCTCCATCTGCAGCTTAAGCTGTGGGACTCTCCCACCTCACAGGATCCTCAAACTCAAGCACTGAGTTCAGCCCAAAGGTCTACACTGCAATTCTAATCCATTAGCCAGATCCTGACAAGCCCAATTCACCTAGCACAGGTCTGTTGCAAATTTTTAACTGAACAGTGGACAGACCCTCCCTCTCCCATAGGGAATGGGGCTTGCTCCTGTTACTTGGGAGAGGGCACTGCATCGTACTGATGAGATGCTGATCTTTAACCTCATTGTGTTTGGGTGGAGTCTTTGTTTTTTGTTTGTTTGTAATAATAAAATGAACATCTGAGAAAATTTGAGGTAAAATGAGTTTGTTCTGGTCCCCCCCCCCCCCCCCCCAATCAGGCCTTAAATCTAACTTTAATGCAGCATTGTAGATACACACGTTACTTTGTGTATATTGCCTATTTGCTAAAGGAATCAACAGTGATTCCATAGCGACAGTTGTGCAGTGGTTTCCTTTTAAGGCAGGATTAAAATGCCGCCTCTTGTGTTTCCTCGGGTTTTACATTTTCTTTGGGTTATTTTACCTATATTACTGTCCTTATAAACACTAAGCATCTGTCACATATTCTAGTAAGGTTTTAGTGATGGAGCTATGTTGGGCCCAGGATATTAGAGAAACAAGGTGGGTGAGATAGTATCCTTTATTGGGTCAAATTCTTTTGATGAAAGACAATGTTTTGAGCTTATACAGAGCTTCTCTTCGGGACCTACTTCTGAAATTTCAAGTGACATACATGCTTATTCCCCTGAGAGCAAAAACTCAGGTTATTTTCAAAGACTAGCTAATCAACATGCTAGGATCAGCCAGCTGTTCTCTTTCTAATGTTGCATGCCCCTGTCATTTCTAGTGACCTTCGTGTTCCTTTAGGAACCAGGAGGGTAGACTGAGTAATAAAAAGCATGAAGGAGTAAACAGTAAGAGAGACATGGGAAATGAGTGTGGAGTTAGCAAGTGTGGCAACATGAGGCAATAAGAGACGCTGGTGTGAGCTGAAGATTTATTGGATGGAAGTGGGAGGTCCTGTGGTTCTGGGAGTGTTTAAAGGAATGACTACATCACTGCAGAGACACTAGGCTTTTCCAGAACTGCTGCCTTGACTTTAGCCCACCATCTCAGCGCTGGTGGAGCCACACATCCTATGCCAAATAATTGTTGGATGAAGGGCTTTTGCTTTAATGTACTCATGGATCCCTTCAATCACAGCACAGAGGCATGGAGTCCATCCCAGATCACCTGTGTAGGTCCTTTTCTCCCCCGTATAAATTAATTATTGAAAAATCAGACTTCCTTGTTAAATCATCTTAAATAATTAGTAGTTACAAACAATAACTTTTCAGAATGATAAAATTACTGCCACATTTCAGACAGCTTCATGCACTCAACTTTACCAAACACAGTATTTCCTGTAACACTGGTATAGCAGACAGTGAGGAAAGAGCCATTTCTAACCACTCTAGGGTCTGGAGTTAAAATTTATATGTTGTGTGTGAATTTGGACATAAAGACATTTCTTTGTTGATCTAATTTAGAAAAGCAGAATTTATGGCTGTAGATTACCAAATCATGACTTAGGCCTTAGCTATGAATTTTCTGATTAGAATATCCACATGAAAAAAAAGTTATTTTAGGAGAATAGTGGTTATGTAAACATACCATGGTGCACGTATATAAATTGTATTTAAGAAATGATTTAACTATGAGCACTAAACTTAGATCTGTAAAGTTAATGTAGCTGTTTTAAGGTATTCATTTTGTTTTCCTTGTAGCCCAAACCTATTGATGTACAAGTCATTACTCATCATATGCAAAGATACGCTGTTTGGTTTGGAGGATCAATGCTGGCTTCCACAGTAAGTTGGCTATAAAATTTTAATGTTTCAGTCACTGTAGGTACCCTTCAAAGTCTTATTCTATCCTTGATTCGCATTCATAACTCCTTATTGATGTAGTTGGGGAGTTAGTAGTACCCCTCAAGAAGGAAATATAAACTCCTTTGAGTTTAATGAAGACTTTAAAGAGTTAAAGGAGTAATTGACAGCCAAATGTCATGAAATGTATTTGTTTAAACTCGCGTTATTCTGAATGAATATTTTATCAGCTACTGTATTTGACTTTCCAGCAAAATGTGATGTATCTGTGTATGTTTGGCCGTAATTCAAAACAAAATGTGTCTTAAATCAATATACCTCTCTGTGTTTCCCCATGATTATGGAGATTTACGTAGAGTTGAAATGCAAGAAGCAAGCACAGTGTCTGAGTTTTGTTTTGTCTTTTGCAGCCCGAGTTCTACCAAGTATGCCACACCAAAAAAGATTATGAAGAGATTGGTCCTAGCATTTGTCGTCACAACCCAGTGTTTGGAGTCATGTCTTAAAGTTGACTTCAGAGGCATCAGGGCTAGGGAAGTGGGGAAAAGGAGAAGCTTTCTGATTACTTGTTTGTCTGGATGGCGGGTATTAAAAGTAACAAATATGACTTGACGATAAGAAAAAGACCAAACACAATTAAACAGGAATGTTTTAATAGGTGTCTCCATATGCGGATATAGTGGAAAGCCAAAATAATTAAAGGTGTTTTTCTTTAGATTGACTATTTGAACCTGTGCGTAACAAAACAAAGAAGTTGTAGTTCTTTCTGTGCCCTGATATTTTGTATATTAATGAAGTATCCACGATTTGATGGGATTTGATGGTGTATAGATAGTTGGCTCTCTAATGCTTCAGTTGTACTCTGACGTGTACAATGCAAGAGCTTGTTTATATTTCATACTTTTTTATACTTTGAAGGAAAAGATATCAATTAAGGAACTGTAATAATTGAGAGAAAAATACCAGTGACCAACTTAATGGTAAAATTAACAAACAAACAAACAAAAAGGCCACATGAAACTTACTCATGTGACACTCTAGTTATTGCAAATTATGACCAATCTAAATCCTCGGTTCCAAGTTTGCAAGTGCTTTTGAAAAGAAGAAGCTAGTATCTTGGGTTAACCGATGCCTGCTAGTGCTTTCTGATTACTCAGTGCATTTTCATTCTGTTTCTTGCTTAAAAAAATCAAAGTAAAGACAAGACTGTTGGACCAGTGTTGCAGTTCTGTAGTGTCATTTCTAATTAAACAAAATAATCCGATTATCAAAATTGGTGTATTTAAGGTCTAACGCCATTCCAATAAAGGCACAACATTTCTTTTTTTATTTGTGTGAGGCGTTGTTAATCTCATTGCATTGGTAAGTCTGGAGAGTGTTTTCATACAAACCTGCAGTCGTTCTTAGCTAGGTTACAAGATGGAGGTGACTACGTGCATTGCTGAAACTAAGGTGAAATTTTTAGAACTGAAATGCGTGTGGGTTCATCTAAATTGGTCAGTCTTTGTCTTGGTATTCGTTTTTATTCATCTCTATAGTTCATTGGTGCTTTTTTAAGTTCCTGTGGTGACATGCAGGAGACAGCGCTGTGGTTATTAAATTTTCATAGCTTATGTGCACAAGATAGACTTTATAGAAACTAACATGAAGAACTTTTTCTGATAGTTTGTAAAATTGTAGTTCTGTGTATCTAATGTGATTATTTGCAGTTTGTTTGTTTGAATGCAGAAAATATGAGATTTCTTTCTAAAACGTGCAGCAGGAGGGTTTTCTCTGAACTCACAGACTTGGTTAAACCAGTTTACACAGAAGACCACAAGAGGGAGATCTTTTATGTGATTTTTTTCACTGAAATAAAAAAAACCAGACTAGAAATCAAGTGTAAAAGAGACATGAACTTTTAATGTGCTATCTTTCAGTCTTTTGAAAAAGCACGACAAGTGAGACCATTTTTTACAGAAAATGAGGAATAATATGAAAAATCATTGTTGCAACTATTACTAAGGTATTCAGGCATTTTCTGTGCAGCAGCAGCTAAAAATAAACAAACGATGAAAAATAGAAACTGTTAAACAATCATTTTTTGTCTAAAACTTTTTAATAAAGCTTTAGGTATGATTCTGTTCTCCCCTGACAACTGCTATAATTTTTATATGCTTTGTTTATTTAACTATATCAATGCAGAAACATTCCAGTTGGCTTCTGAGGTTGACTTAACAGCCTCAGTACGGTTCTTGGAGATGGAAGCTTGAGTTCTGTTCCAAGTTCTTGCATTAACTCAGTAGTTGTCCTGGGGAAAGTGGCACACAGAAGTTAAGTGAATCTATAAAATTATGGATTATATATTTGATTAATGTTGCATGGATTGGTGGTCTGCAGCACTCTGAAGAAATAGTGTCGTGAGTGCTAGGTACTCTAGAATTCGTATTCTCTACTGCAGCAGGGAAAAAGCCATTTCTTAACTTCAGTCAATCTCATCTCAAAAACAAAGTTGTCATTCCAGCCATGGCTGTGCTGTGGTCTGAGTGGTAAAAAACTGACGTTCAGTCATATCCGTAGCTGTAAAGGCTTTATTTTACTGAATTTTGCAAACAAGAATGATACTTCCCTGACTGTAGCCTGAAACCCATCCCATAAATAGCAGAATAGCTGATAGTGAAGATGGTATGCTGCCTGAATTGCGTTCAAAAAATAGACTACTGTTTTTTAAATTAATACCTAATACTTAAATCATCTGCACTGTAAAGTAGCAGGAATCTTTCCACCAGAGAAAAGGAAGAAGCTAGTCAGTGGTCTAACGTCAGGGTGCCCAACCTATGGCTGTACACAGCCCACCTGAGCATTTCATAAGGCCTGCTTTGTAACAATTTGCATTTTATCATGTTTGCATCAGTTTTGTTTACACAAGTGGATAAATAGAAATAATGTGTACAGTATTGTCTATCAAAATGCATATGAAACAGTGTGAACTTAAAGCATAGCTCATTACAGGTAACTTTAAATCTTATTAAAATACATAGTATCTGTTTGGCCCATATAAAGTTGCTCTTAGGTTTATGTGGTCCTCCTGTGTAATGAAGTTGGACACCACTGGTCTAATGAGTTCATCAGGTGCCTTATGCACAGGGTAATATTGAACGTAGTGCAGTGTGTGTATGTGTGTGACAGAAATCTTTTGCTTTTCAAAGCAGGACAGCATGTTGGAGAACTTCATTTTGTTAGTCTTCCCCACACCATTATATCATTGGCACAGTTGGCTTAAGGGATGGGCTACACTTTAGTAGAAGACCTTTGACACAGCTTTGGCTGTCCTGACTCAGCTGAGCCAGGTACACACAGTTTGGGTTGTAACATTTCAGTGTGGATGCTTGGGCTGGAGCCCAGGCTCTGAGAACCATTGGAGGGGAAGGGTCTCAGAGTCCAGTTTCCAGCATGACACTGAATATCTACATTATTTTTTGCCCTGATGAAGTGGGTTGGAGCCCACGAAAGCTTATGGCCAAAGAAATCTGTTAGTCTATAAGGTGCCACAGGAGTCTTGTTTTAACAAATTGATGTGTTGCATGAGCTTTTTTGGGGAAAATCCCAGTTCATCAGGAGCGTGAAATAGAAACTACAATACAGAAGGGAATATATATAAAGGTAGTAGGTCACAAGGTCAGTTCAGCTTTTTCAGCAAACCAAGCCAAAAACCTGTGGTGGGACCTGAGAAGCTCTACAGGACTAGAAATAATTGGACTCAAAAAAGGACCCTGGAAATGATCTGAACTGTCAGAAACAAGATCGTCTAGGAGAGTGGGCTCCCACAGGGCGCCCAGAGGCAGGTGACTTCAAGAGATTATGGGTGAGTACTGGCTAGTGATGTGTCTAGAGAGGATTGAAATGCTGAGGAGAAAAATATGGGGTAAGAAGTGACTAGATCAGTGGTTCCCAACCAGTGTGCCAGGGCACACTGATGTGCTGCAGCAACACCCAAAGTGTGCCATGAGTTTCCCCGAGAGCTGGAGTAAAATTCCCTCCTTGCTCAGCTCGGCCACGTGGGCTGTGCAGGGCTGGAAAAAGGCAGAGGTTAAAGTAACGGGGAAAGCACTGGAACACAGTTCTGGGTCCCTTATTTTTAGGCAGGCAGCCTTCCAGCCCCCTTAAAAATAGAAGAACGCACTGAAACGCAGAGTTCTAGGGGTCCCCCTAAAAATAGCAGGAGCAGCCCGAATGCAACATTCCGGTGGCTCCATCTTAAACCCCGCTCCACCTTAAGCCCAGAGAGCTGCGGGAGGTTGGGAGTGTGACTCCCCCCTGCAGGGCAGAGCAGCTTGTCAGCCAGCCTGTAAACAGCCCAAGTAAGGGCTTTGGGGGAGAGGGATGCTGGGGGTTGTGTGGGGCAGGTGGGTGGGAGTAGATGTGTGGCAGAAGGTTTGTAGCTGGGGTTGTGTGGTGGCTCTGGTTGGGGGGATGTGTAGCTGGGGGAGTGGGATGGCTGTGTGTGGGGGGGTGTAGCTGGGGGCTGGAGGCCTGGTTCTGGCCCCTGCAGTAATGGGAGGGCCCATCACAGGCAGTTGGGGGCTGGGGTGGG
This sequence comes from Podocnemis expansa, assembly GCA_007922195.1. Classification (NCBI taxonomy): domain Eukaryota; kingdom Metazoa; phylum Chordata; order Testudines; family Podocnemididae; genus Podocnemis; species Podocnemis expansa. Next base: position 16,472,783 of record ML681984.1, on the reverse strand, counting down.
GAGGATGGGACCCACTGGGGTGGGAGGGAGCAGCAGTGGGGTGAGGATCTTCCCTGAGTGGCAGGGAGCCACTGTGGAGAAGGGGGACGTGGGTGCTGTGCAACACTCCCCTGCCCTATCTTCCCACTCCCCAGCTTCCCCCCTGTGCCCCCCACAAAGCCACTCTTGTTCTCCCTTTGCCTCCTCTCTTGCCACCCTCATGCTGTTCCCCACATGGCTGCCCTTGTCCTCTTTTGCCATCTCTGCCTTGCTCTGCTGCCCACACTCACTCCTGCCACTGCACACAACTCCTGAACTCCCTTGTTTTGCTACCCTTGCTCTTCCACTCCTACCACCCCACATGGCAGCATTTCTGAAACACTGGGCCATGGTTCATGAATATTCATAAGCAATTTAAGTTAATTTGAATATCCACAAGTTTTTTAATGGTGGTGCGCCTCAGAAAATTTGAAGGTATCAAGGTATGCCATGGCAGAGAAAAGGTTGGGAACCACTGGACTAGATACTTGCATGCAGAGTGCAAGAACACTTCTCCTATCTCAGTTTGGAAGGGAAGGGGAATACAGGAATTTATTTCATTATGCAAATATTCTGCAAACCAGAAACTTAGATTAGGTTTCTGTACATAGAGATTGAAGAAAGTAGTTTTTAAATAGAGTTCTCAATTATAGTAGAAGTAAAATGAAAGAATGCAAATGATGCCGTTTTTAAATTCATGCTAAATTCGTTCATACTATGTTGCCAAGATCCAAAGAGGCAGGCGATAATTGAGTGTTCTGAATCTTTTTTCCTAAATTGCAGAACTGGACAAATTTTCTCCATAACCTAACAGTATTTTATATGCAAGTCACTTCCTAAAGTAGATATATGTTCTAGAAGTGAATATGAGAAAATGACCAGTACTTTTCTGCCCAGTAGATAGACTGAGGATATCTTCAAATCCTATGCAGAACTAATTTTCCACATGATTCACTGAGGCGTTTCCAGTGAAGATGGAGGAATACTAATGCCGTTGTACAAGATACCAGCAAGACTGAGCTCATTTGAAATACTGTGTGTGATTATGGTCACCAGTGTTCAGGAAAGATTAATTTAAACTGTAACAGGTGCAGAAAAAAAGGAGTAGGATGATGAGGGGAAAGGAGGGCCTATTTTATGGGAGGAGATGAGAAGAGCTTAGCTTGTTTAGTTTAAACCCCCCCCCCCAAAAAAAAACAATTGAAAATGAGATAAGATTGTTTGTTTCCTATAAATACGTTAAGGGGAGGTAGGTACCAGGGAGGGTAAAGAGCTATTTAACCTAAAGGACACGGTTGGCACAAGAACAAATGATGTAAACTGGGACACGGATAAATTCAGGGTGAAAATTAGGTTTCCAACCATTAGTCCACTGTGGACTGTAATATTTTGGTCGTCTTTAGGTTGTTGGGATTATTATGTGAATGCTGAATGGTATTAGTGACTTGTGATTTAAAGGAGATTGGCATTGACAGTTTGGTGGTCCCTTTGGGACTTGAACTCCATGACTCTGACTTTATGAATAGAGTAAAGTGAACAACAAGCTGCCTTAGATGTTTTGGAAAGCATTACACATAAAGGGAGGTTTTTTTTCTACTTTGCTAGAATTGCACACCCATTAAAACTGTGGCTCTATATATTTGACCCCCATTTTATTAGGCAACAAAAGCTTAGTACTGCCTGAAATTTAATATTAGTTAATAGTCACAAATATTCCTAGCATCACTGGGCTTTAGGCAGATTGAGAGAGCTCTCATTCTTGCTTTTTGACATGATAAATATATTAATGTAATGGTTGGATGCTTTCAGATGGATGGGACAAATGGCAGTCATTCCTAAGGTAAGATTAGATGTATTTCATTTTTTCCCACTAGCATCTTCAATAGGAGAAGCTCCATGACTCTATACCTGTTGGTGAATGAGAATATAGTGCAGGCGCAGGAAAAGCCAAGAACTTTTTCTGCTCTAAACATTGATATCTACCAAGCAATGATGTCTGAAACATTAAGTGTAACATTCTCTTAGGCCTCTTCCTACCCAAAACCAAACTGCATAAACTGGAATAGTTAATGTCCAAACCAGGCTCCTAGGTGGGCCATTGACAGTCGTGGAATTCAGTTAAGCAGGAAACAGAAATGGTTCCTGTTCTAAGAACATTATTTTGCAGTCCATTCATTTCTTGGTTGCTGTCAGATTCCAGATGAAAAGGTTTACATTTGATTGCACTATTTGTTAAAAATTTGACATGTAATTGACAAAATGGCCAACTGAATTAAAAGCCTACAGTTGCACTTGAACATGTGTGTGTAGTGGCAAACCTTTCTTATTTCCAAGTAACCATTTTAGATTGTGAACATTAGCCATTGCTTTGAAAAAGGAAGACAAGGAAGGTGTGATTCTTCCAATGGTGATACAACAGCATGCGTACCAACCTCAGGTCAGACTATTAAAAAGCTGGGCGCAAACCTTTAATGGACTGAGTTCTAAACTTAAATTTTCCAGTTTCCAAAGGGATAGCCGTGTTAGTCTAGTCCAGTAAAAAAACAACAAGCAGTTGTGTGGCACTTTAAGACTAACAGATTTATTTTTTGCATGAGCTTTCGTGGGAGAAGATCCCACTTCCTCAGATGCTTCGAAGATGGGTGAACTTACAGAAAGGAATGAAACTAAATGCAAGGGGGTGTAAAACATAGGATCAGGTCATAAAGTAACAGCAAATCAGAGCAGTTTACAGGCTCAAACCATGGGAAACCTGAAGTCAAATTACCCTTTGTAATGGGAAAAGAACCCATAATCTCGATTGAGTCCTGCTTTCACAGAATTTAGCTTGCATATTAATTCGAGTTCAGCTGTTTCTCTTTGAAGTCTTGATGTCCCAGGTACTGAATGAGCACAGAGCTGATATCAGAAGTCAAAAGAACAAAGAAACCAGTTGCTGAGCACTTCCATCTTCCTAATCACTCAATGATGGATTTGTTAACGACTGTCGTTAGAGATGTACCTGGGACATCAAGACTCCAAAGAGAAACAGCTGAACTCGAATTAATATGCAAGCTAAATTCTGTGAAAGCAGGACTCAGTCGAGAGTATGGGTTCTTTTCCCATTACAAAGGGTAGTTTGACTTCAGGCTTGTAGACTGCTCTGATTTGCTGTTACTTTATGACCTGATCCTATGTTTTACACCCCCTTGCATTTAGTTTCATTCCTTTCTGTAAGTTCACCCATCTTTGAAGCATCTGAGGAAGTGGGATCTTCTCCCACGAAAGCTCATGCAAAAAATAAATCTGTTAGTCTTAAAGTGCCACACAACTGCTTGTTAAATTTTCCAACCAACTATATGTGGCACTCTTTAACAGTCTTAACATAGATACCAAAATACTCAAGGGGAACTGTCTGTGACTATCTTCCTACCCAAGTGACCGTATCTCTGTCACACACAGCCTCTTATACAAAGAATCATAATGATATTTGGGTTACTTTTTATCACAAAGGATCAGTCGCTTACTCCAGGTCATTTTGCCTTAGGTCTCTCACCAAAGACAATGCTTGAAGCCAATCCTATATTACATTGCGTGAAGATCTGTTAAATAGAAAAATAAATGTTATTTACATGGCTAAAGCAAGCAAACAGAGACACGTGAGTTAAGTCTTCAGTTTCAAAAGATAAAACTGGCTTCTACAATCAACAAGTTTTATTTGATCTTTAGGACTAATTCAACATGGGGATTTCTTGCTCATGCCTAGGAATTCCCCATTCTCTCTCCCATCAAATTCCCAGCAATATAAAATGCCTAGTTTTTTGGGGGGGGGGGGGGGTTGGTTGGGTTGGGTCGGGTCATGGCTCTCCTCCTGTGTGCTCCAAGCTGCAAACTTATCGTGAAAGAAGTCTCTAGTCTAAGACATCTTCATGAGTGGACCACAGAACAATAACAAAAGTCTTCATTTTTTTTGTTGATAGTTTTTTCAGCCCAGATGTAGGGAGTTCCCATTTGTAAGATCTAAACAAAGCCTGTTGGGTATCGATATATCTCCTCTTCAGGAAGGGCCATAAAAATTTTTGTAGACAAACAGTTCTAGGTAATTTAATGTCCTTCTCTTCTATGGCAGTTTATACTGTTGTCATAGAGACTCACAATACAATTACTCAGATAATTTATTTACAATATGGAACATAAATCTCAAAACACAATTCTAATTCTTATTTTATCAATATTAACCCAAAAGTGAGCCATATATATTCCATCTGTGAATCTACTGCTCAGACATGGGGGTCTAGGTATTAGCTGGCACTAGCATCGCAGAAGGTATTCTCTACAACTACTTTAATTCAACTGTAATTTTTTAAGAACTATAAAATTGGGAGGGGGGGACAACAAAAATAATTCCCCTCTAAGTCTAAGGTCTCTTAGTCCTCAAAACAAACAGTCTGATGACACTAATAAAGACTAAATCATTTATTGCATGAGCTTCCAAGGAGGGAAAAAAATCCCACTTTGTCAGATGCTTGAAGAGGGGAAGCTTGCAGAATGGGAGCAAAATAAATGTAGGGGAATGTAAGGCTTAGGGTCAGGTCAGACTGTTACGGCAAATCAAAGCCATTGTTTGGATTCAAACAGTGAAGTACAGCAATTAGCAGGGAAGTGGGAGGGTGAGGGGGAGAGAGTGGGGAATAAAAACAAAATTTCCTGTTGTAATGGGAAAAACCCAAAGAGTCTCTATTCAGCCCTAAATTGATGGTGTCAAATCTGCACATGAATTCCAATTCTGCAGTTTCTCTTTGAAGTTTTGCTTTATCATCTTCTCTTCTGATTACGGCTATTAAGAGGTCCTTAATGGAGTGATCAGGGAGTTTGAAGTGTTTCCCTATTGGCTGCAATAAATAAATATGTTAGTCTTTAAAAATGCCACTAGTCGTCTTGTTTGTTTTTGCTGAACTAGACTAACATGGCTACCCCTTTGGAACCAGTCATCAAAGTGTCTTGTAAATAATTAAAAATATGAAAAAAACATCTTTCACTTCCTAGGCTGTAGGAGAAATATGTTAAGTTTTTGCTATTTCTTGGGGCTGGGGGGGAGGAAAGGGAGGATTTTCTATTTTTGATCTAAATGTGAAGACTTATTGGGGAAAAAGTTGAGTCAAAAAAATGAGTTGCACTTAATTTTGTAAGGGAATTGTTTCATGATCATTGTCATCTCTTTAAAGGATTTCAGCAAACCCAGAATTCTAATCTTTGATGTCTTGGAAGCTGTTCAGAGTGGGACTTTGAAACTAAGAAAACATTTTTGTGTTTTTGTTTTTAGTCTAAAAACAAAACTAATTTTTATAATGTTAATACTATCCTAAAAGTAGGTAGAAGATGTTTTATGTTCTCTTGCTATGGGTCCCTATAGTTGGCCTTGAATGCCAGATAAGTCAAAGGTACGGTAAATCTTTTAAAATATGTAATTGTACCAAATATTTCAAATGATTTGCAAAATACTTAATCTCACAAATCACATGTAATAAAAGCCCTTCAGCATAAACAGTCACTTGAAAATAAATTTGTGAAGTCTTAACAACTTAATTCAGAAATTTATAATAAATGGAAGGAAATGTTAAATTATTAAACCAGAAGACTATAAATTTCTGCTGCACTATGTTTTATCTTTGAAATATATGTATTCATTATTTGGCTAAAACTCAAACTGCATCAATATTTAAACTTCCTAAGCCTAATGCACTCTTATACAGATGTAAATTGCGCCATTGAAGGTAAATGAGTTAATGGCATAGCACCGCTTTAAACTCGGTCAGAATCTGCCCTGCCATCTCAAACAATATAACCGCAGAGTTCTGTAGCTTGCAAATGAGTAATCCACAGTACTTATGTAAAACCAAATAATTACTGTAAAACTGCATTAAAAAAAGCAATTACAGTACCGCAAAACCTCTGTTCATACATAAACCCTGACATGCCTTCCATTGTGCTCTGGTTGGCTGAAAAGGTCGATGAAAGCACCTGCAAGGTTAATTGCACCACCAAATTAAAAAGCAAAAGTAAGAACTAAATTATATTTGTGAGCTTTTGAGATTTATTGCAAGCAAACACTGTATGGAGTACTCATTTATTAATATGTGTGTAAAAAAACATACACAAAAAAAATCTTTTCCTTCCTCTTTCTAAAACACCCCTTTTCATGCTACTAGACAGAACTCTAAGAAGGGGTGAGATTCTTGGTCTGCCTCCGTCCACTGAGCCTGGAAGCATAAAGGAGAGGATCTGGTCCCTTCTGCTTAGTTGGCATAAATGTGGTCTTTTGCCCCAATTCACAAAGCCTCAGACTGAACACAGGGAGCATAGATAATCCCATCCTGCCCTGCATGTGGAGCCCAATCCAGTAGGAATGTTCAGTGGCCACCTCGCACAATGGGCCCCATTGGAACTGTGGATGGAGAAGGAAGTGGTGGTGATGTCCATGCCCATCTAATAACTTTCAGCCCAGGGCATCAGCAATGGGAAATGCTGTCAAGAAGAATGTATGCTAAGCCTTGCTCCTTTCCTGGGAGAGGTGCTTAAGGCCAGCCTGCAGGGAGGGACCAAACTCTATAAAGTACATGAACAAAAATCTGTCTTTAACAGTCAGGTGGCTTAATGCCTAGGGTATTTCTTGTGGGAATAAATTAAGTGCCTCCTTATATCAACACAAAATAGCTGCTGGTGTGTTTGGAGCCACTGCTGGCCTTAGACTTTATCCCAGTTCCCTTCTCTGCTGAACTGTGAATTTGAAACATCTCTGGAGGATGCACTGACCATTGAGTTACAGGATATTCTGCTGGAGGCCTTCCTCGGTATCTCCTATTGAAGCTGTTCCACTGTGGTTAAAAACTCAGTTCCTGGATCAGAAAAAAGAGAATAAATGTGGAAATAAATGTATAGGGTGCTGGGTAAGGCATCTGTCTGGGAGGTGAGAGTAGGGAACAGTCAGCTTCCATGAGTTAGCCAGAGTGAAATAGCTGCAAGAGGAGAGAGTGAGGTGTCTTCCTGATCCTGCTGCTCCCCCATCAGAATACCTCAGTTGTTAGCACTCTGTCCTGCGGGGTGGGCAACACCTCTTCAAATCTCTTCCTTCCATCAAGTATAGAGAAGAATTGAACCTGGGTCTTCTACATCACAGGAAAATCTAAATGCTGGGAAACCAGTTACTAGGTGGGCAGAGGTGGCTTCTCCTCCAGCTGTTTTTTGAGAAGCAAGACAGGTATTTAATTCACTGCTGGAAAAAATTACTTAGGTGCCTATGACATCTGACTCTAGGAGACAGGTTCCCCTTTGTGGATTGCAAAGTGGAGACAGATGCCTCTCTGCAGTTGGTATTTAGACACCTAGCTCTATAAGCAAAGGAAGGCTGACAGGGTTTTTCTAATTCCAGTTCCTGTGGGTTTTTGAATATAAAATGGATCAGAGGTACCAGGTTTATTTGACATGGAAGGATTAAAATAAATGTGGCACTTGAAATAACTTGATTACAACTGAAGTTACAGTAATTGATATAATTGCTGAAAGATCACTACTAAGTCAATGTAGGCCTCAGTTTAGATTGTGTGAACTTAAGGCTTTTTAGGAAAAACAAAGATCAAGTAACATTAGCTTTTGTTTAAACTGAAATATTCCCTTAGCACAACTTTAAGCCAGCACTGCAGTGCTGTTCAAGTGAGTAAGAAAATGAAATTATTTGAACGACTGAAGATAAATAATCAACATTAATTGAGAGAAGTGCTGTTGATTTTAATAATTCAATTTTCTTAAATTAGTGTTAGGGATACAATGAAGGGAAACATTCAAAATTGTTATAATATGATAGCGTGCCTTTAAATGGCTAATGGTTTGAGTTAGAACACCTCAGTATTATTATTTTAAGCAATAAAGAACCACAGCCTCTGAATTGCTGAGGAATTAATATACGCCTGGGGTTTTCTGATTGAAAAGTGCAGGTTCACAAAGGTTGATGACTTTAACTGTCTCAGAAGTGTAAGAATCCTTTGGTGATTCCCTTGCTTGGAGTGCCTGGTTTTTTAATTCTATTTTTTTGCAGGAATAGCAAAAAGAATCAAGCAGATGTCAGACATTTGTTGAGCTGAGGATGATGATGATGATGTCCCCTAATCAGAATGTTCCTATTATGCTCACAGTTCTAAAGCCTTTTCACTACGTGCATATGAAAACATCCCTCACTCTATATCAGCACCAATAAATAAAAAAAACATTTACTGATTTTGATTCCTGAGCTCTCCCCAAAATACAAGAGACACCTCAAAGATTTGTTTCATTTTGCATTTTACAGTAAAAATGAAACTATAGCTGGCCAGTACTTAGCAGCAGCTATGCTCCATTCTCATATAGCAAGCATTGTCCTCAATTTGCACTCTAATGAAAGTGAGGAAGGTACGACTTAGAATATTATGCTCTAGCATCCCTAGCAGATGCCTGCAATATTCATGAAAAATGAAACAGGCTTTCTTAAAATCTTGATTGCTTAGTTCACAGGCAACAAAAAGGAACAAATTGCTTGCTGACTGCTACGAAGATTCCTATTCGACATCAAAAGCAATACAGTATAGGCAATGGGACACTGCTTTATTATGAATTCTCATTGTCTCACAGACACTGATGAAATTGAGAGAATTAGTAATAGGGCTGATATGCCACAGACATGTTATATGTTACTAGAAAAGCTGTTTCGAAGTCTGCCAGCCAATGTGCAAAGTCTCTTTCTTTTCATTTAAATCTCTAATAGAATCCAATTTCTTGGATGATGCCGTCACCACTCCCTTTTCTCTTACGCATATTATACGCATGAATAGTTATTTTCTGGGGATACCACGTATGGTCTTAGCTGATGTTTAGAAAACATAGTCATTCAAATCTTTTACAGAGCTGAGCAAAGGAAGGCAGAGTTTGGTCTTGCAAATAATATTGCAGATTGTGTCTTGTTTTCAGATCCTACTCTCCCACAGACTTCTTGTATGACTTTGGAAAAGTTACTTAATTTGCCTTATGCCTAAATCATCAAATCTGTAAAACGGGTTCAATAAATCTTCCTTACCTCACAGCTGTTGTGAGACTGTAATCCATTAACAACTAGAAGATGCTCAGATATTATAGTGATGAGGACCATATAAGAGTGAGATCAGTGTGTGTGTGTGTGTGTGTGTGTAAGTAAAATATGTAGTAATAATCTTCAGAAATGGAAAAATGAGGTCATGGAATTCTTTAGGTCACACCAGTTATCATGTAATTTTTTTAGAGCCACCAACTAATGGAAGTAGCTAGGAAGACATAAATGATACAGTCCTCCTGAAATGGTGTAAGAGGTACCAGGTGGTTGAGAAAATATATTTTTTTTGAATGAATTTCTGTTGGTGAAAGAGACAAACTTTTGAGTTTACACAGCGCTCTTCTTAGGTAAAATGGTGTCAGCGCAGAAAAAGATTCTTCAGAGCAGTAGTTTGGTCTATAACTGTTCTGTTCTGTGTGTATGACAAGCAGAGATGTTATTGATCAAGGAGTCAAAAGCTAACAGTTTGTGGTTTCACTACTGAGGTCATGAAAAAGTTTTAAAATTAATCTTTTTCAAGTATTTGGAAGCTATAAAGCAATAAGAGCTGGGTATGTTTACTCAGGCCACTGGGCAAAACCAGTTAAAAGAAATTGTTAACTAAAGAAAACAAATGTATAGTGTAAACTAAAGTAGTGTCATATGTTGCAGGCTTCTGGCAGCAGATTATATTAATCTCTGATCCCAGTGATGAGTGACGAGACCAATGTTTCCTAAAACCCAATCAGAGCAAGGTAGATGACTCCAAGGAAGTTCTTTTAATTTTTTTTGACAACTGGTTAACAATACATAGCAATGCTACCCAATGACCTTCCTAATCTATGGGAATTATCTGAGTGCATCAGCAAGAGTGTAAAAAGGAGGACTAATAGATATTGTTTAATCAGACTTTCAAAAAGCCTTTGCGAAAATTCCCACCAGAGCTTGTAAAGAAGTCATGGGTGAACTGCAAAAGGATGGTCTTCAATCAGAAACTAAAACTGTCAATGTTTCTTTTTTTTTTTTTTTTAGTTTGGACTTGCTAGGCCGAACTAAAAGAAGTCTGAAGTTAGCCTGAACTAACCTTGGGCTAGTTTGGACTAATGGTGGCTTTTTAGTTAGAACTAGCAGCATGTCCTCCTTTTTACTAACTTTTTAGTTTGAATGAGGATGCATGGCTAGTTCAAACTCATGGCTTAGTTCAAATTTTTTTAGTCTGTGTCTACATTGCACCTAGCTTGAGCTAAAGTTTGAACAAAGCACTTAGTCTGGACTAACCAGGTGAATTTATTAGTTCAGACTAAGCTGTGCCTAGTTTGAACTAAGAAATTTATTATTTCGAACTGGGCAAAGCCTAGTGTAGACTCGGGCTAAATTAGTTCAGACTAAGCTTGCTTAGAGACTGAAAATCAATAAATGGAATATATGCTCAAGTTTCATCATGGCAAAGGTTAACAAACTATGTGGAACACAATTCCATGGCAGGGGTGGTGGTGCTTTATAAATTCATTAATGATCTGGGAAAAGGGACGACAGTGAAGGGACAGAATTTGCAGCTGGCACACAATTATACAAATGGAGCTCACTGTCAGAGGACATAATTGAGTCCGAGAGCTTAGCAGACATAAAGACAGGATTAGATATTTATATGGATAATAAGAACATCCACAGATGGACATTAGGCAGGATAAAAATGTCAGGAATATAAATGAAGAAATTGCCTTACTGGATCAGGCCCAGGCCATCTGATCCAGAATCCCGTAATGGGCAGATGTAGGATAATCTATTTCTCCAGGCATATATTAATTGCCAGAAATTCACAGACTGTGATCCTTCACTGTTTAGTTATGCTCAGTCATTCCAACTCACCTCCAGCCATTTAAAGAAAGCCTATCTCATTAAAATGATTCTTAAAATCTGTCTTACTCATTAACACTTTAATTATTGAAACCGAAACATTAAAAATCAACATTTTTTACTATTAATGTTGATTTTACTATTAATCTTGATTATCTACTTTCTGCATAGTTTAATCATCTGACTCACTCACTTGGAGAATATGGAGACATGAAAAACAAATGCTCCTGAGCTACATCTCTGCTCCATATTCTTTTATATGCTTTTATCATGCCCCCTCTTTCTAATCTCCTTTAAGGTGTCCCTGTCTTTTCAATTTTTTTCTGATAGTTTTTTCTATGTCCTTAATCAATTGTGGGTGACAGGAGCCACAAGCTGAGCTGCCAATTTGCCGTGACACACCTCCTAAGTCTTCATTTATGTTCCTGACACTTTTATCTTGCCAAAGATCAGCATCTAAAAGCCATCGTGTAGTTCAGCCATTTAGCTCTTCTCTTCACTACCTTCTCTTCACTTGACTAACCCTAGAAATTGTGTCAAGAGAACCCTCATGCTTTGAAGTATAAATTAATCTTCACTAGCTGTCTCATTTTAGGAAGAAGTTCCCCCTGGGAGCAGATTATGCTATAATTGCCCATAACAGGACTTCCTGCTCTCCCCCTGATGCATCTGATATTGACTGTTATTGGAAATGGAATATTGAACTGCGTAGACTGCCAGCCAGTCTGAGCTGGTATGACAATTCCTGTATTCTTGTGACTTCAACAGAAAATATTTTCAGTAAAACTATGGATTTTTCTGTAAAAAAACAAAGGCAAAAAGTTTGAAATTGTACACTTTTTGGAGAGCCTTGCATACATATTGCCTCCAAGTGCCATTGCAGGAGTTGAGAAAGAACATCCAGCAATTGGTATTCCTTAGTTCCTTTACATGCCTGCTAACTCTGTCGTGGTTAAATACCTCTGTCTAATAAAGCAGCCTTCAGGGCAACAACACACTTGAGATTCCTATATTCTGCGAGAGCCTTCTCAATGTCGATTGATAGATGTATTTGTGTCTGTCATAATGTGCAGTAAGCACAGAGCATGGACTATGTTCAATGTCACTACATGGAAATTGGAATAAAAGTAATTAATGGACACAGGACCGTATCAAAACTTCATAAAAAAATAAGGAATACTGTTCCCTACAGGAGTTTGCTGTACTTGATGAGCAGGTGAAATTATTTCAGCCTTATGAAGTTTCAAAGACTCTGTTCTCCATGGGATCCAGCGGGGAACTCATAGTACTATGTCACGTGACATTGAGGCGATAAGAGGGCATCTTTATTTTCATCTATTCAGATATGAAATTATATTTTCCTCTGATGCACCTATTTCACGTGAGGGAAATTAAATGTGTAATGAAACTGTAGGCAGATGGAGGAATCCACCAGTTATGCCAGTGGACTGCTGTGGTCATTAATGTGCATGTAGCCAATCTGCAACTGCTTGCACCAAATAACTTCGAGGGCTAGAGATGGGAAACTAGATGGGAAAGACTCTAGGTTACTGCAGAGAATTCTTTCCCAGTGTTTGACACATGGGTCTTGCCCAAATGCTCAGGATATAAACGATCACCATATTTGGATGGAGAAGGAATTTTTGCTTGGGTTAGATTGGCAGAGACCCTGAGAGTGTTTTCCACTTTCCTCCTGCATAGTGTAAGTGGTGGATTTTCTGTCACTTGAAGCTTTTAATCATCATTAGAGGACTTCAGTAATTCAGCCAGAGGTTATGGGTCTATTACGGGAGTGGGTGGGCCAGGTTCTGTGGCCTGCAATGTGCAGGAGGTCAGACAAGCAGATGATGATGGTCCCTTCTGGCCTTAAAATGTTTGAATTATAGACACTTTGAAAGCAACAGTCATGTTATTCTAATGAATTCATCACATCTCCATTTCAAACAAAGCCTCTCTCCGAATGTGAACAGGCAGTTGCTGACATCTTAGGTACTGTACTCAACCAGAGTTAACAAAATATTGTACTTGAACACAGGTGTCTGGTTTGCCAAAGATCAGCATCTAAAAGCATTTAACAATTCCTTCAGAAATAGCATGGTTCATTACTTAATAGGATGCTCCATGGACTGATGAATTATTAGCATCTTTAGCTGAAGATGGTTCTTAAGTGTCTCTTAAACCCTGATTTTATTAGTCCTAATAAAACACAAACATAATCCGAGAAGGGGACAGAACAGATATTCACAATTTGTAATGAACTCCAGACCGTACAATAATACTGCTCAGTTAGTCCACCTTTCATACAGCATGGTATGCAGCTGTCCTCTTATTAAATTGTACTTCTCATAGGGAGAGCCTTACACACACACACACACACTGTAATCCACATGGCCCTCTCTTTTATTTCAGGATTGTGTTGTTTCTGTTCTATAAAACTCTGTGTGTGGCTTGGGTTCTAACTACTTTAGACTCCATAGGTTATCAGCCATTACCGTGTTGCCACAAACTGGTAAGTGTGTAACAAAGAGCTCAGAAGATGGCTGGATTCAATGTGGGGGGTGGGTGGGCTGATGTGTCTTGTAGGGTCATGATATGCTGCCAAGTGTGTCATGACTTGTAAAAGGTTGAGAACCACTGCCTTAGGGACTGTGTCTCCTTCCATGTGATACAGTAGCAGCTTTTTTCCTGCTTGCAGTCCACTTGTTTAATGTTGGATCATTACAGTCTCAGTGGTGGCCATTTAGATCTACAGTTGGGATCCACTTCATTCCAACAGAGTTCAGATCAGCTGGTCTTCAGGAATTTAGTTCTGAGAAGCTGATTAGAATCTCCTGCATCCAAAGTGTCCCAACAGCATCTTGAGAGCAGAAGCCTTAGTCTATACCCGAGACCTATGCTTAGGCCTACCAAGGATTTCATAAACTGTGATCACTCACCTAAAATCTTAGCCAATGAGCACTATGCATGCTCAGAAGTGATTTTCCAGTGTTTTTAACAAATAGTTTCCACCCATGGCTGAACAAAGGCACTAGTCCTTAGGGAAGATTATGTGACTGCCCCAAGGGCTCAATTGAGGCCTAATGTTGTGGACCTCCCCTTCCCACAGTGGTGCCCAGCACTCTGCCTTATTACCCCAGAACTCAGATCTGTGACTGACCAGCAGTCTAATCCCACTATTATACCACTTCTGGGATAAAGAGGGTGGGACCAGTGCTGCTTAAACAGGTAAAACCCCTAGTGGAAACTATGGCTACAGCCTGCCAATCAAGAACAAGCACAGAGCAATAAAGGACCCAGAGCAAAGGATTCTTTGAAAAACAGGTATCATTTATTTAACTATTATAATAAGATTCAGAGATGAAAATGTATCTTAATAATCAATACTTACACATCACAGCATTGCAGTGAGCATTACATAGAATGACAGTTACAATAGAATGCAGACAGTTGAAATTGGAATACTGCTCTGCTGGGCTACCATACTTGAAGTTACATGCATATAATCACAAGCTTACCAATATGATAAATACATTAAGAACTTTACAAAAAAATCCTACCAAATACCTAAACTATAACATTCCACAAGTGAGGACCAATCACCTGTAGAATAGGGAGAACTTACAATACCCCTGTCCTTTTGATGGGTACAGCAGACTGGTCTGGCAGTCTCAGCTTCAGGGGGCCTGCTTCTCTGGTCAGGCTGTCTCAGTTGCTCCTTCCACTGGCCCATTGCTTCTTTGGAGTGGCTGCAGCTTCTGGGAACTACCTTGGCTACCCTTTCTAAGACCTGTTTCTTACCAGAAATCAATGAAAATCCTTTCTATTTTCTCACTTGCTCTGTGTTTTGCTTGGTATGGTACACAGTCTCCTTCACCACTACGGTGGTTCAATAAGACTTACAGCTACAGAGTTTTATCTAAGTACTACTATGATCCAACAGAGGTCTCCAAAGTGCTAGCTGGCTTGGAGAGGGCTTAGCAGCATGAGTGCAGTGTGAGAGCTTCAGGAATTTAAGCCTTAAGGTGGGACTCAGTAAGCCATGTGACTCGGCCCTTTAGCGTGCATGCAGGGTTAGGGTGGTGAGACTCAGAGTAACAGACCTTAAGGCAGGACTCAGTCAGCTGTGTCGCCTATGCCCTTTGTCTTAGGCTTCCTTAGGAGCCAACACCTTAAGTTGGGACTCACTTAGCCAAATGATGTGTCCCCTTTGGAACGAAACCTTCACGCACCAGAGGGAACTTCCTCAGGAAAACTATGCCTCTAGTCAGTGCTCAGTTAGCTGATTGGCACAGTTCTGTTGGAACGAGACCTCCACGCAGCCTGTACTAGAGATGGTGAGACACGAAGTCCCCCAACTGGGAAGGAGTCCCAGTTGTACCCTCTGGAAGCTCCTACCAGAGACAATGAGACCTGAAAGTTCCCCAACAGAGACTTCACTCTGGGTTGGAGCGCCTCACTCAGGACTTTCGAGCTTAGCTCAAAGCCACCAGGACAAGCCTGATGCTAGGGTGTCTTTTGGAGTGGGAGAAGATATCTGGGGTTCAGTGGTGAAATGCTGCTCCTTTTATACAACTCTGGAGTTCTAGCTCCACCTCTTTAGTAGATCCCTCTGCCTGATTGGTTGTTTCTAGTGGATCCTAAATTATACTGGTTAAACCTAAGTAATCCATTATGATGCAAATGACAGTCTTTGGAGGATGACTCATCTTTTCTCTGATGTGAGGAGGAGAGAGTTCATCTAAAGGTCAGTGCCTGACCTTATTTCTATTCTTAGTAATAGATATACCTCTATGCCTCCACCTTGAACTTATTTCAAATACTACTTATTTAGAATACTACTACTTATCTATATAGATAATTATTATTTTTATTTCTACTTAACTATCTGTCAGATTACTTTATACTACTATCTATTCGCTATTGAAAATTTTGTCAGATTGCCTTTTCCCATTTTACTCATAGATTTTAGATAAATAGACAAAAATATCTGGCTATAGCCTGTGGGGGAGAGGTGGAGCCTTCAGACAGACCAGCTGTCAGGGGGATGGCTGGTGCTGGTGGGCCCTGGGACCCTTTCCCTGGGAGCACTGTTGGGCTGGCCTGACTGTCATCCTCCAGGAGGGGGAGAGTGTGCATTGTCAGGATGTGTGCTGGGACCTCTGGTGGAACCTGGCAGACCATGACTGGCCAGACTGGCCTGAGCTGTAGGCCAGGGCTTACTGCAGAAGGGCTTCTCTTTAGCCCAGGGCTGCAGCCCCTAAAGCCCCTGCCTTAATCTGGCCCCAACAGCCACATCGATGTTTCAAACTCCAGTTGCTTGTGCTGCAGCTGAATCTAAAGAAAAGTATGGTTAGAACTGAACACTGACAGAAAGCTGAGAGGGAGTTTTGTTTGTTTGTTGTCTGGGTATTTTGGGTCCAGCCATAGTGACAATGGAGAATAGCAGTAGCTCTAATGTGGGCAATATAATAAACAGGTTAGAAATATTATAAGCTACATGTAAAATGATGGAGGCTAGGATATAAAGAAACCAGGTAGACCTGTTTATGGCTGTTAAAATGCATGCACAATTGAAGTGCTAAACCAGGATGAGAAGCAAGGAGTCCTGTGGCATTTAAAGCCTAACAAATTTATTTATCTCATGAGCTTTCATGGGAGATAATCCCACTTTGTCAGATGCTTTGAAGATGGAGGAACTGACAGAATGGGATGAAAATAAATGCAAGTGGGTGTAAGACATGGGATCAGGTCATACTGTAACAGCAAATCAGAGCAGTTGTATGACCTGATCCCATGAGTTACACTCCCTTGCAATAATTTTCATCCCATTCTGTCAGGGCCCCATCTTCAAAGCATCTGACAAAGTGGGATTTTCTCCCATGAAAGCTCATGTGATAAATGCATCTGTTAGTCTTTAAATGCTACAGGACGCCTTGCTTCTATTGCTGAACTAGACTGACGCAGCTGCCCCTTTGGAACTAAACTAAGATGGGAGAAACAAGCTAGAAAAAAGGCTGGCAACAGGCCTTGTCAATGTAGATAGTACTCATCCTTATAGCATTCCTGAGCATTTTGGGAATTTCAAATTATCCTGCAGGGTGGTTGCATGTCACTCTGTTGTTTTCAGTCTGGAACATGGGTAGTTTCCCAATTAGTCACAAGATGGTGCTTTCGTACCAAAAATTGGGTTTCAGTTCAGTGACTGCCAGCAAAACAGTTTCCACCTTCTGCAGCAGCATCCTTTCCCTGCCACAATTCATCTGAAAGGAAGAAGCTAATAGATGGAGCCACCAACAGAAAATAAATCTCTCCTAGGAAGCCTGGTGCTGACGTTACTGATGAGAACTTATGGTCAGATCAAATTACCATTACATGGTTTTTAATGCAGAGGACACCATAGAGCAAAATACCATGGCGCTGGGCACTTTAGGAGCGCATGAAAATGTAGGAAGAGGTCATGCATGGTATGTGAAATCATTTACAGGATGAATGCACAAAGCAGGGTCTTTTATTAGAATTCCAATTTCATTCCTGCTTAATTGCTGAGAGGGAGAGCAGGTGTTTTTTGTTCCACTCCTTCTGTTCTATTCTGGGTAGGTTTTTATACCTTGCTCATCACTGTAGTCTCTGAGGGCCTTCCAATAGTGCATTAAGCAATGTGTGACTATCCGTCTGTTCTGTGTTGTTTGTTTTCTCTCCTTTCACCAGAAGGAGAATAGTGTGCAGTAGAGCATCTTGTTTTGATAGGGTATGTTATTCATACTATTGTCTTCTGCTTTTTAAAAAATACAAATGTACCTGTTACTTTGTTTATAGAAAAAACAATGAGAGTCCTGTGACACCTTAAAGACCAACAGATTTCTTCAGGCATAAGCTTTTGTGGGCTCCAACCCTGTGTTTAGAGAAGAGAAAGAAGATAAAAGAAATGTGCCTCATAATGGGTGTGCCTACACTTGCAAGTTAGTTCAAATTAAGGAGGCTTAATCTGAACTAACTTAGTCCCTGTCTACAGTAGGCTTTCATTAGTTCAAATTAAGGGATTCCTTAATTTGTGCTAACAAGCTTAGTTCGAATTAGTAAAATCTGCTGGTTAGTTTGAACTAAGCCCTTAGTTTGATCCTTAGTTTGAACGAAGGACGGTGTAGACAAGGATTAACCCTTAGCTCAAATTTAATAAATTTGAATTGCGGGCAGTTAATTCGAGTTAACAAAGTGGACTAATTTGACTTAAAGTTAAGTTGAAGTAGTCCACTTTGTTAATTTGAACTAATAAGTTTGAGTTTAGTTCGAACTAAACTCAAACTTATTAGTTTGAATTAATAAATTTGAACTAACTTTTCCTAGTGTAGACATAACCAATGGCATCACCAGATGGTGGTGATGGGCCTTAGTTCTCAGGGATGGTCAGTCCACTGTCTTGGACCAGTCCCTGGAGAAAGTTCTGTCTCTCACATAGACAAGCTTTATTCTTAGGTTAGCTATTTAAATCATGCCAGAGAAGCGTAGTTGTCAACTCAGGTTCCTCCCAGAGCATTTAACAATCTTTTAGCTATCCTGGACCCAGGACATGGAGCACTTTGAAGATAAAGATTGAGACCTTGAACTTGATTCAAGAATCTAGAATATGGATGACAAGTTTGATACATTCACTGCATCTTGTTTTGTTGACCTAGTGGGAGTTCCCTAAGTTCTGAAGGTTTCGTTCCCAACTATACTGCATTGCTATAATTCAGCTGAGAGTTATGAAGGCATGATTAATTGAGGCTGGGTTTTCATCTGCCAGGATGGTACTGAGTTTCTGAGCCAAGTGGAGATGTAGAAAACATCACCTGTGAATGTGAGAACTCTGTGTCAATAAGGTGTAAAGGGTACACTTAACTTAAAAAGTTTGCAAACCCCTTTTCAAATAATATAGCCTACTACATACCCTTGTTTGAGACAGGGTCATAATATGCCTATGAAAATACAAGAGTACTTTGATAAGCCAACAAAACCCCAGTCTTGTCAGTGCTGGAAATAATTGGGAGCTACAGTAAGAGCTTTCCAGGTAGTTCCCTTCTACCTGCCATGCTCTTTGTTTGTGTGTTGCTTGATTTTTTTCCCCTCATCTGGGAATAGTTTCAAGTTGATTTCAAGACTTTCAGGAGTTTGTGCACTGGCTGCAATGTGTAGGTGGAAAATGCTGTGGAAGAAGCATTAAATCCAAGCCAAAACCTAGTTACGTGGAAATGGGGGGTGGGGAAGATGACATGCTTGTAAAACCTTTCTGCTTCTGTAAAAAATAAAGGAATCTGGGCCATGTTGCCACCCAATCCCCTGCCTGGCTCTCCCCAGGAGATCCACTGGCAGGAGAAATAAAAGCCTCCACTGGCTCCGAGCTCCTGGACCCTGGTGCGGGAAAAGACATCCCCCCCAGACTGGCTGCAGCCTTCAGGTGCAGCCAGGCAGGGGGGAGATGGGACTCAGTGTGCCCGGCATCCCTCACTGCTGGGTGCGGCGAATGGAGCCCCAGGTGCCTGGCTTCCCTCGCGCTTGCAGGGCAGCAGGGGAGGGATTGCCAGGCACCCTGCATCCCCCGCTGCTGTGGGGCAGTGGGGAAAGGGAGCCCAGCACATCATGCACCCTCCCGTGCTTGCAGAGTGATGGGGGGGCTAGCACCCCCTTCACTTGCAGGGCGGCAGGGGGACAGAGATTGCTGGGTGCCCGGCATCCCCCTGTGCTTGCAGGGCAGTGGGGAAAGGGAGCCTGGCACGCCCAGCATTCACCCGTGCTTGTGGGGTGGTGAGGGGACAGAGATGGCTGGGTGCCCAGCATCCCCCCCACACTTGCAGGGCAGTGGGGTGACAGAGATCGCTGAGCACCCAGGCTCCCTGCTCCCACGCGCCTGGCTAGCTTGGGATGATACAAGGTGCCCAGTGATTTCTGTCCCCTCGCCGCTCTGCAAGCATGGGGGGATCCTGGGCATGCCAGGCTCCCTTTCCCCACAGCCCAGCCAGCAGCAGGGAGACGTGGGTGTGCCGCGCTCCCTGCCCCTGCTGTCCAGCCAGCAGTGGGGGATGCCACGGGCCCTATGATCCCAGCCCCTGCTCACCCTCTTTCCCCCATCCCTGGCCAGGGTGCTGAGGAGGTGGGTCTTCCTTCTAGGGTGCCATGCACCGTGGGAAAAAAGGTCAACCCCTTGAATCAACACAATGTTGTTTTGAAACAACGCATCCTGACAGCGTTGTTTCCAAATGACTGTCTTGACTTAAGGGTCATTTTGACTCCCTGCCAGGTCTTATTATATCGCTCTAACTTTTGTTGTTTCAATATGACCGAGCTCATCATATTGAAACAACAAAATGTTATGTGGACCAAATTTTTTTTAAAGCGAACCACCGTTGTTTCACTTTAAAACCTACGTGTGAACATACTCCTAGTGGCTGCACATAGATATTGAAAAAGACCAGAGGAAGGATTGGATCTTTTGAGACTCCACACATGAGGGGCCTGGGGTGGCCTGTGACCATTGTCATTCTTTTTCTGCCATTCAGGTGATGGAGCAGAATCTCATGTTAACAGCACTGAACATTGCGGAGAGGTCCAGCAGAATGAGGATAGATATCTGTCCTCTAACCACTGACAGGAGGAGATTACCCCTCAGGGTCAATAAAGCAGCTTCAGGTCCATGCTCTAATCTGACTCTGCTAGGCTTCATAGACAAGATCTAGAATGGTCTGTGGAGGTACGAATTGCAGTGCACATCAAACTGCCCCATGTGGATGATCATGCTGCGATCCAACAAGCACCCAGTTCCTGTTTTTTTCAGCAGCATCCACATGGGGCAGTTACAGTGCTGCACTTTGGTTCGTGCTGCAATTTGAACTTTAGACATCTATACTGCAGCACAATGTAGCTATAGCCCCAGATTGTGCTGAGCCTACAATGTTAGCTTCATCTAGATGCTTGTCCACTGATATGATCTAACTTGGGACAATGATTATTCAGAAGTGGCTTCTCTTGTTATTTCTTATGATGCAGGCCCCCTCGACTAGTTGCCAGAAATAGAGGGGTCTGTTATGATGGTGCTGACCAATAAAGCACCTCGCTGCGCACTGCAAATAACTTCCTCTGACTTTTTACAGCAGCTCCTCAGAGTGTCCTTACGAATTTGCTACAGCCAGAACCACATTCATTTTCTGCACTGAGATTCTCCATTTCCTTCCTCGTTCAAAAGAATGTTCTATAATGAAGCCCATTTAAATAAATGCCTTAAAATAAATCTTCTTCAAAGACCACATACTGTGCCCAATCCAATCATATTTAGAAGTACAACATAGCCCTTTTAAATGTCTAATGAAGGAACGTAATCACATTATTTGCCCATGTATTGCAAGTTTAAGTACAGTGTAAAATGGCTACGAGGGAGAAACAGATGGATAGATTAAATATACCTACTTGAGCACTTCAGTGCTGTATGAATGGAAAGTACTTGAGTTACACCAAAATGATATTAAAGGGCTAGATTCACTGAAGTCTGGAGGGTCCTTACAGAGCCCTCTGCCTTTCCTAACTGGGGTACAAGAAGGTACATACTCCCTGCTGGACGGATTTCTCCTGGCGGTGTTATTTTGGGAGTTCAGCTCAAGTGGTCCCTCATCCACAGCTTGTGCTTCATCACTCTTTGGCTGCTCGCCCTCTGGCTGAGCATAGCAGGCTACTCAGCCCTCTGTCTGGACACCTTAGTCCTCACAACCCAGCTTCTGGGGTTAAGTCTGACTCTTGTGCCCAGGCCACTCTTCAATGACCCAGTATATAGATTTTTAAACTTCAGGAAAATGAGTGAAATGTTACTTGAATTGCTTTTACTTATCTTTTCCTCGTGTAAAGTAACATTATTTAGTTACTGGATATATACAATGTATGTTTTGCAGAGCAAACATTTATATTGTATATACTCAGTAACTAAATAACCCATCAAAGAAATCCCATGAGATGCTAATGAAAGACCTAAATCGTTAACAGAAAGTGCAAATTTGAAAGCAAGTGGCCATTATGTACAATGGTCAGAGATTAAAAGACTAAGTGGATTCTCCATATAGTGGACTCAAAGGAAAAGCCAGTTTGGGTAGATACACTGTTAGCTTGCTTTCAATGTGAAGAAACTGTAAATATGGGTTCAGAAACAAGATCCTTTTATCTCTGAATGGTTTGGACTCTAACAGGGAAGTGTACCAGCTTCCAAGAGGAGATCACCAGAGACATTATGGATACCTTGAAAAGACTTTTGGGAAACTGGTGGTTTATAACATCACTGCAGTCAGTTGGAAGTATGATTCACCTATACATATATTTTACGTGCTTTAACCTCTCAATAACTCTCATTCCTTTTTCTTAGCTAAGAAACCTGTAGTTTACCAGAGAAGGGGCTGTCCCTATTGTCATTGGTGTAAGATCTAGAGTATCGATTGATCTTGGGTAAGTGACTGATCTGTTGGGACTGGGTGTGATTTTGGCTTTAAGTAACCATTATCACAAAGTCCAATTTGCCTGTGAGGAAAGACAGACTAGATGGTCTAAGGGGAAAGTCTGTAACTTCATGGTAAGAGTGGTTCAGTGATCGAGGAATTCACATTTGCCACTGGCTCAGTGAAATCTAAGTAGAACACACCACCAGTTGTGGGGTGTCTGACCTTGTTTTCTGACAGTCTGACTTGAGGCACGCACCGGCAGTTGTGAGCCACCAGTGATACTGAGACACCTGTCATGAGATAAATGGTGCCCATATCATGAATACCATTTGTTTTGTTTTTCTCTCTTGTTGACCTGCATGGTGCTTTGACGATTCAACACAAATCATCCTAAAGGAATAAAACCATTTTAACCTTTAAGAGCAAGTAGTGGACAAAGGGGTTTGTAACCTAATCCAACTTGGGCTCCTTAGTCAAAATGTCCTCCAGTGCAATCCTTCCAGGTCCAAAAGTGCCAGGTCTTGGAATGGGGGAGAAAAATTAGTAGTGATGAGAAGTCCCACCACCTCAGGGGTTGGAGCAGGTGTGTGGCTGGGAGGGAGAAAAGGCATCAGCAGAACAGGTGGGCTGGCTAGTGGGGTTCAGGTAAGATACAGACCCTGAATCTTTATGGGAGGATATATAAACTTGTCCCTCCAGCCTGAGCCCCACTTTCATTTTCAGCTCTGCATCTTATGTTTCTTTCCTTAGATCAGGGACAAATACCTTCGGGCTGCTGAGAGAACTGAGTGTGAGTACACTTGTATAGGTCATTCAGTCTTATCTGCATAAACCAAGAACGTGCTTGTCTGGCATTCACTGGTCTTTAAAGAGTCTCTTGATCTCCTGTCAACCCTGCAGTACCTAACTCCATAACATGTATTGTATTTTTCTTCCCATTGTGAGGCAATAAGATTATAAGCGAAATTTGATCATTGGAATGGTCCTTGACACTTCATTCAGTGAATAAAAAGGAGAGAGCGTATAAAGAGATGAGAGTGAATAAAAAGGAGAGAGGGTAGAAAGATATAAAAACTGAATTAAGTTTTTTTTATGTAGCACTTGTGTTCATCTTAATAACTTTGAATTCCCTATGAAACAGCATGCTAACTTAAGTGAGCATATAAAATGCATGTGTTAATTAGGTAAACAAAAGACTTTTAAAACATTGTTTTTATATTTATATGAAAACTAAATGATATAAAGGCAATAGTGAAGTGAAGAGAGATTTTGCTGATTCATGGCTGGCTCACAGCCTGGGAAAACCACATGGTGTGTACTTGGCTTTAGATAACGATGATTTTTTCTGCTAACCAGATACCTGTCCTTTTAAATTGAAACAGTAAACATGCAATAACAATGAACATTAAAAAGCCAGACTTTACTTGAAGAGCAAACCTCTTTATTTTAGTCTGTCCACCATTGGTGTGTAGGTGCAATATGGCATTAAAATGGCAATTAAAATCAGTAAGATTATGGAGAACCCATTAACTTTTCTGAATGGGGCATGAAATAGAGGTCTGGACAACTTATGATATTTACAGATGCCCTGGTGATTTTCATAAGAATGGAAGTGTTAACATGGATGTAATGAAGAAGAACTATAAATTGAATAATTATAATCTTCATTTTTGGATGTTTCCAGAAGTTTCAGATAGATTCCTCATTCTTTTTCATTGTCTGTCCTAAATTATTTCTTAGTGTTGTGTTCCATCCCACAATGGTTGCATTTCAGTGATGGGTGAATCAGTATATACTATTGGGCCTGATTTTTCCACTGCCTTTCATCTCATATAGTCATTTAGATCTGTACATGATGGATGTACTTTGCAATCAGAATTGTATGATACTATTTTTGCCCCCACTTTACTCAGTTTAAATGACTAAGCAACGCACAAACCAATAAATAATCCGTGAAGCCCACAAGTGTCTAGGCTATAAGATTGAATAGCACTTTGAGATCCTTTAGGACAAAAGGCTATATATGAACATGATACTAATAACAAAATAATAAAACTCTAAATGCCACTAGTATTAGTGGTTGGTTGTAGTAACAATAACTAAGAGTTGTAAATGTTAAACCAAATTGTTGTACTTGACAAGATTCTTCAAAAACATTATTTTTGAATTGATTTTATTATTTTATTTTTTGGTTTTACTGGTTTTTCAGCCTTTCTTTACAGCAGTTTGTTGGAAAGATTGGGTGCTGTATATTTATTAGCTCTAGCAAAGTCAGTTTTTCTGCATCAAAACACGTTTTCTGTAAATGTCTTTTGGTTACATTGATTTGGAGTTGAAACACAGTCCATCCTCTGTGACACCTTTTACACTGTGTCACAAAGGCCTTTTAGTATTGCACGAGGAACAGCCTGGTGAATATAGGGTGGCATAACATGCAACCTCCAATAGCATTTCAGTGTTGTCATCACATTATTTCTTTGCATTCTTCTGTTCCGAGCTGTATTTCTCTCTGTGTTAGTTATAAATGAAAGACATTTTAGTATTCCGTTGCTTCATTGTTAGCTTTTCCATGTCTGCGCGAAAGACTTAGTAAGATAGACCAATAAACCAAAACACTGAAGAGCTGTCAGGCGCTGTTCAATCTGTGGGGTGCCTTTCGATGCAGAGTTATGATGTAAAGTCATGAAGCCAGCAAGCATATTAATTCACAGATAACCAGATTCTGCTAAAGGACTGTTGCGCAGAGAACCGAATACTTTACGGATACGGAGAATTAAAAAAGTATTGATTTCTATTTCTGTAAAATATCACTCAATAGATCTCCTAGGAAGCTACATCCCTATTTTGCAGGTTCACAGTCTTTTATCTGCTAGGTCATCATAAGTTAGATCTGGATCCTAAAGCACGCTTCTTTTTGTTACCTCATAATCGTTAGGTCATTTGGCTCCGTGCTCCCAGAAGCAGCCGTTCTGTGGCACTCTTCTAAAGATCACAGTTGACTCCATTGCTATGGTCTGATACAAGGGATGACATTCCTGCACTCTTTGTTAGCTCACCTGAGTTTAATTTTCCCTTGTGCATGCAAAGGAACATATGTCCTAGATAAACAGACTAATGTTCATTTCAATGTGAATGAGTGAAATTCACCCCTGGTCTCTCCAGTGACCTTAGGGAGGTTAAACCAGGAATGATTTGGTCAGGGAGTTGGAGCAACCGTAGTCAAAGAGAAAGAAAGTCTAAAATAAAAGAGAGTGCAACTCTTATGCCTAGATCAGGGGTGGCCAAACTTATGAAAACTAAGAACCACGCAAGTCGATTATTAAACCTTCAAGAGCCTCACTGAGGCATATAGCCATATACTTTTACCTACTAAATTGATTTGCTGACGTTCTTCTGTGAGCCACGCTTTTTCCTTCAAGAGCCACATGTGGCTCCTGAGCCACAATTTGGCCACGTCTGGTCTAGATGAATGCTGTTACTAAACTTAAAGTGACAATGTTGTAAAATACCTGGAATAATAGCACAGTAAAAACTTACTGAATATCTTGTGCGAAAAGACACGTTATGAGCTCCTGAACCAAAATTCTTCCAGGGTGTATATATGTCCACTCTGACAAATAAAGCCGTTTGGTAGGAAGCAAATGCTATGCATATTAGGACTATTAGGCCACTTATAAGTGATTCTACAAGAGTTCAACCTAAATGGAGTAAGGGGAGCACCTCTGCTAGTATATGGTGGCTAGACCTTCATTCAGCAAAGCCCTTTAGTACACATTCAGCTTCAACTACACATTACATGCCTTGCTGAACTGGAACGCTAGTGCAGCCAATAGAGTTAATGTTACCTGTTGGGGAATTTTATTTCCCCCTTGCACTAAAGCTTTTGACATATACTCTTAAAAACCTCACTACAAGACTCACAAGTGTATAAACAACAATTCTTACTGATTTAATGCAAAAAGGATTCATTTATAAACACAAGAGACTGTAACTACCTATACTGGATTCCTGAAAGGAACGGATACAGAAAAAAAAGTGATCCGAAACAAATCAGTGGAAAATTTTATACCACATAGCTGTGCAAGGATCTGGAGGTATCTAATGAAACTGCAAACCTTGTTGTGGATTCTTGCTGGCATGATACTATTACTTGAATAGTGTCACAAGTCTCTCCATGTATAATTTACTCTGGCCCCACATAAATGTCGTGAAGCATCTTGTCATATTGATGTTAGACCTGTGCTGTACCTAAGGGTTTGCTATACTTCAAATGCTGTGTTGGATAAGCTCTGCTTAGAGATCGACACCAGTGTAACCACTGTAACCTCTTTGGGGGCAGTTTTTTACTATATATTTGTACATCCTCAGCAAAGCTCATGCCATAAATAAATTTGTTAGTCTTTAAAATGACACAGGATGCTTTGTTTGTTCTGCTGAGCTAGACTAACATGGCTGTCCCTTTGGAACCTGTAGGTGCAAGTGGAATTTAAGTGTAAAGTTATTACAATATATCAGTGTAGTTACTGTGGACATATTTCTGTCAGACATGGCAACTTCTGAATATGTTCAAATATTCATTGTATAGAACTTGATTCTTTTCGGTAATTGCAAGAGCAGGAGATGATGCTGTGCCCTGACAAATGGGATTTAGTAGTCTTGAAGTTGCAGAGGTTATGTCACAAAGGAGAAGAAACTGGATTCAGTAGTCTAGAAGATACACAGGCCATATACAAGAGCTTTTGAAAATGATGTGCTATCAAAATGTTCATATTTATAATTATGTAGATATCCCACTTAAAATTAAAATAAGCATCTGGCTCAGATTTAATTCCTATTGGAATTAATACATTTCTCAGGGGTTTAAAAAAGTATAAATTACCCTGTAATCTGAAAGCAGGTAGTGTACTTAATTTCTACAATAAAATGGGAATGGTTTGATGTGGGTATGAAAAGAAAAACATAATTGTTAAACAAGGAGGGGCTTTTATTAAATCCATTGGTCACAATGCTTGCAGCCATTAAGGATTTGATTTAAAAGCTGTGTGAAAATGGGAGTGGACAGAATGTGCTAGATATCTACTACAGTGTAGGAGTTGTATAACGCTATGCAGCTTTAACTATGAAAAACTTACGAGTTTTAAAAGTTTTAAGTAACCACATAAGGGATGAAAAAAATTAAAAGCATAACCAAAAGGTTATTAAAAGGTCAAACAAACTTACACCTGGAAATTTACCCTTTCATGCAATCATTTAACACAGGATTGCCCACTGGAGTTTTTAGTGGTACTTTTTAATACCAATCATACTTTGTTCATATAATAGTGATTTTTGTCCAACCAGATCAAAGTACTTTATATTCAGTAATTAATTGTCCCCAAACAACACTTCTGTGTGACAGCAATATCTTCTTATCCCTATTTTGATAGTGGTTAAATGGAGGCACAGAGAAACTAAGTGTCTCTCTACTACCGAGCTTATACCAGATTAGCTATGTTGGCATAGAGAAGAGGTTTTTTCTGTTAATGTAGTAATACAACTTCTTCAAGTTCTCCTGTCAACATAGCACTGTCCGAATCAGTACTTAGATCCGTCTAATTTATGTTCTTGTGGGTGGTGGCTTATTCACACTCTGAGTGGCTTTGTGACAAAAGTGGCAGTGTTGACATGGCCTTAGAAGAAGAAACTTTCATCTGAAACAATAAAAATTTGATTTGGTTACCTGGTGAAATAATGGCGTATTGATGGATTTTTTGTTTGGATAAAGTGTTGCATATAACTTATGCGTGTTTTCTGTGAAATGTCTTTTGAAAGCAAATCCCCTGTAGTCCTGATGATCCAATCTGTCAAACATACTTCACATCTGTTTTTCTTCATATTTTAGTATCAATGGTTCAAAAAAGTAAATCTCTATCAAGAATCAAATAACTTCTTAAAAAACAGCCCATTTTTGTTATTGTAGTTAGAGCTGGTCAAAGAAAGATTTCATGAAACATTTGAATTTATTTGAAAATTTCCTAAATTCTTTTGGTTTTCAGAAAAGTAATCAAAACTAATTTTTTTATTTACTTTCTCTGAGGAAAAAAAGCTTTTTTTTTTTTTAACCCCAATGCTTTTCCCACTGAAGAGTAAAGAGGAGAGTTAAAAATAAGAGAAAGTAAAAGAAATTCCACAATTTGAAAATTCATTTTAAATAAAATCCAAATTTTTCATTTTGAAATTTAATAAAAAACTAAAATTAAAAAAAAAACAAAACAAGAAAAATGTCTGCGTTAGAATACTGTCACAAATAATTTGAGATACCTAGGGTGAAATGCTGGCTTCTCTGAAGTCAGTTGCAAAACTCCCCTTGACTTAATAAGATGGCTATGTTTACTTAAGAACACTAGTTCAAACTAAGTTAGTTTGAATAAATTAGTGTGAACTAATTTTGATTATTTTGAATTAACCTAGTTAAAACTAGCATATCCACACTAGAAACCCAAATTGAACTAGCATGTCCATGCACAGGACTTGCTAGTTTGGCTGAGGAAGGGGGCACTGTGGGAAGTAAGTAACATGATACCCGAGAAGGGCTATCCCCCTGCCCCAATCCCATAAGAAGAGGAAGGTACTTCCTTCCTGGTGCCATGCACCTTGAGAGGAAGAAGGTTGAACTGTGTTTAATTAGAACTAATGGTTAGTTCAAACTAATGCATCTACATTGGGTTAGTTCAAACTAATACGTTCAAACTAACCGTTAGTTTGAATTAAAGGCAGGTTTTACTATTTTGGAATAAGCTTTCCTTAGTTCAAACTAAGGATTGCCTTAGTTCAAACTGATGAAAGCCAGTGTAAACATGCATTAATTTAGTTGTAATTAATCTTCCTTAATTCGAGCTAAATTCCCAGAGTAGACATAGTCGATGAGTAGAGCCCTGCAAGTCCACGGATATCCACAGATATCTGCCTTATATCCACATTCACGGATACAACACAGGTATCCACAGACCATTTCTTGTGGATGCAGATCAGATACAGATCAACATATTTTTATCTGCACAGAGCTAGAGTCCTGCAAATATGTGGATATCCGCAGATATCCTCATTATATCCGCATCTGTGGATACAGCACGGATATCCATGGACCATTTCTTTGTGGATGCAGGTCGGATACGGATCCACTTATTTGTATCCATGCAGGGCTTTGGCAATGAGATTTCACCTCCAAGTGTCTTTATAAAAAAAATTAAAAGAAAAGCTAATTGGATCATGTAATTTAATAATTGACAGATGGAAAAGTTATCTAGTCCATCTTGCAACTTCAGGGGTTTTTAACACTCCCCCCTTTCACATATTAGGTATTAATGTATTATTGTGGAATTGTTTTGGGAAACAATTCCACGAACTAATTGTCTCGTTGTTAGGAAGTTTTTCATGATACTGAGACTGAGCTGATTTCATTCACACTATGTTATTTTGATGACTGTTTTCTCTTTTCTTCTACTCTGCTAAATATTCCTTTCCTTGATTGGTGTGCAGCATCTTTAGATAAGTATAGAAGACACAGCCTTCTTAGCCAAGCTAAAACATACCCACCAAGCTGTAATCATTATTGTAGTTTTCCTTTGAACGCCTTTTAATGTATCAGCAGCTTGCAGGTAATGAGGTACCCAGATTGGAACGCAGCATTCTCATAGGCTTTGAGGTCAGCAGGAGCCATCGTGATCATCTAGTCTGTCCACCAGCATTTTGCAGGCCATAGAACCTCAGCTACCTTCTCTTCTAATAGAGTTCTAACCTCTGGCTGAATGAATGAAGTCCTCCAATGCATCGTTTAAAGACTTCATCTTACAGAGAATCCACCATCTACGCTAGTTAAAACATGCAAGTGACTTGTGCCTTATGCTACAATGAAGGCAAAAAACTCAGGGTTTCTGACAATTTGACTGGGGGGAATATTCCTTCCCTATCCCAAGCATGGCTGTCAGTTTAGTCCCTGAGCATGTGAGCAAGGCCAGAAGCCAGACAGCAGGGTAAGAATTCTCTGTAGTAACCTGGAGCCTTCCCCATCTGTTGTCTCATCACCGGCTATTGGAGATACTAGCAGTTGCAGATGAGCTACATGCCGTTGCAGGCTGTCTCATTGTGCCATTCCCCCATAAAAGCATCAAGGAAAGTCTTGAAGCCAGTAAGGTTTTTTGCCCCCCATTGCTCCACTTGGAAGCCTGTTCTAAAATTTCACTCTCATCAGAGCAGCAGAGTGTGTTTCTTTTGTTCTCTTCCCATTAAATGTTCTCTCTGTATATTTAATCCCAGAATAATAATAGCTTTTTAGTGCCTTATGTGACTTTTTACTAGTTTCTAATTTGCTATCCATGTTCACTCCTGGGCTTTTTCTCTATGAGTGCTTTCCAAGTTGTGCCCTCCTACTGAATAGCTATGTTTTAGATTGTGTTTCTGAGACATATTAGCACACAGTTTTTCAAATCCAAATCACATTTTATTACTTCTGTTACTGCTACTTCTCTGTCTTGACTGGTGTCCTCTACCCCTGATTTAACATCATCTGTGAATTTCTTTATGGGCTGTTTATTATATCATTAGTGAAGATATTAAACAAGTCTGGATCTAAAATAATTCTGTTCAGCACTCCACTTAAGTTTTATTTAGTGTTGTTTTTCACCACTATTTTTATAAAAAATTTAAGTGGGCCATGGATGTAGGGGATTTATGTTTTATATTTACTAAGTAGCTGGCCAATGGGTTTATTAGAAATCAAATCTGTTATTGAAGCTGTGACATAAGGCCCAAGGTATTTTGGCTCCCTAGGAGACTGTGATTTTGGTGCCCCCCAGGGTGGTGGGCCCTCCCTCCCACTCCTTCTAACCCCCCACCCCCATGCCTGTCTGAGCAGTGGGCTGGCCAAGTGGTGGGGCCATGTGGAGAGCTGGACTGGGTGGTGGGCCAGGCCAGGCCAAGTGGTGGGCTGTGCAGGGCTGGGCTGAGCAAGGGGCCGGCCAAACACTGGTGGGCTGAGGGGCATGGGCTGGGTGGTGGGCCAGACTGGGCTGAGCTATGTTGAGCCAGGCCAAGTGGGGGACTGGCCAAGTGGCCCACGTGTACCCTTTCTCCCGCTCCTCATAGCCCCCCAAGCCTTTCCCTACGAACTCCTGCCCCATCACTTACCTTTGCTGGAGTGGGGAGTGGAGGATTTCCCGTCTTGCTCCACCCTAGACTATGTGCCTGTGTGCAGCAGGGTAGGAAATTTAAAATAGCTTTGCTGGCCCCAGCCTGGTGGCACCTAGTGCCCCTTTATATTTGGTGTCCTAGGCAACCATCTAGGTTGTCTTTATGGTAGGACTGGCCCTGGGTATAAACAGCTAGGTTTGGAAAGCACCACATACAGCTAACAAAGGAAAGTTGAGTGAAATTCATTCAAAGCTGAGCAGAGATGCTTTACTGTGATGACCCGGCTAGAAAGCCATTAACCTTATGCTGGCAAACAGGCTGATGGGGCCAGGTAACAGAAAGTTCAAAGGAACTTTGCACATTCATTGGTCAGAACTGTATGTGGTACCCAAATGATTCATAAACAACAAACAAGGGGGGGGCTAATTTTATGTTGCATATTAAATATAATCTAATTACGTAACCTGCATCGTAAGAATAGTGAAACCATGTAGGGATTTAGGCATGATGTTGTTATACCAAAAAGGGCACCCAGGAGAGCACCCTCATAACAAAAGGAAAAGACTAGCAGGATCTTATACAGGGGCACAAGGCAACATACCACATTTATTGTAAAGGATAGCGAAAAGCAGTCTCTCTCTCTCTCTCTCTCTCTCACACACACACACACACACACACACACACACACACACACACACACACACACACACACACACACACACACACAAAGTTCTGAAACCTGGTATGATATAATTACCACTCCTTTTATCTGTTGCTTGAGCCAACCTAGTGGCCAACTAGGTTGGGCATAAGGAGGGAGCCAGGCCTCTGTTGGTCGCGATCCGATGCTCCAAGATGACTGTTACAGAATGAGACCCAAAGTTTTCATGTTCTCGCCCATCTTTTGTACTTGTTGGCCCTCAGGTAAATCTATGGGATTTGCTGTGTCATGTAGCCTCAGGGTTCCTGTGAGATCACTGGTCACCAGCCACTTGCAGACTTGCTTGTATTTTGTTCTTTTCTTTCTGGGGTAGCTCCTTCTGTTTGCTTTAATCCTAGATGTCTGCATTGTTCAGCCAGTTAGATGGTACTTGTGCTTCATCAGGACAGGCTGGCAGTTGAGATTGGCCCCTTCACACACACACACCCCCTTCATTCACACACCTTGTTTAGACATTTAAAAGAACATATACAGCATACGGCTAAACCAGGTTTCATCAAGTATACAAAATGGAGTACAACGTTTAAGCAGGAGTTCCAAACTGACAATAGTGAGTCTTGTTGGACATTAGTTATAATGTCTATTAAACAGGGTTACAGAATTATTTTACTTATGACACTGAAGGACATATACACAACATTAACTAACATACTTTAAAGTTAAATGTAATGCATTATCTGTCTGTCCCCCTACATTATCTGTCTGTGCTCCACATTATAACCTGTTGCATTATGTATTTAGTAAGTTAGAAAGTATAAATGTCTTGTGAACCCTTTATTTTGCAGTTACTTATATGGGTCCAGGCAGATCACGGCTACTTCCTGCTAGGTTGGATATTTAAGGGAAACAGGTAATTGTGATTAAAGGCACGGTAGACTCATTCTGCCTCCTGAGTGGACCTGATCCTTCTTTACTTCTAACAATGAAAATTTTTTTACTTCAAATAAGGGATTGCAAACCTGAAGGTGACAAATACTTGTCCAAAGAGACAATGTTCAGTGTGAGATCATTCTTGATGGTTTTGAAATGCAGCAGCAATTAGTCCTATAATTTCTTATAATGTTCCTGTAAAGAAACTCTTAAGATATATAATTTTCTTATTTGCATCTTTCACCCAGGTGGCTGTTCCCTGATCTATTTTGAAAGGCTTATGGGTTTTTTTCCATCAAGAAACAATGGAAATATCTGCAGAATCATTCATTTCCCCCAAAGGAAAATACTGAATCTCTCCTGCTGGAGAAAATTAACACAAATGCTGGATTATAGCATTAGAATAAGGTTATGGAATGGAAGATGGGCTGCTCATATACTTGTGTAGTAATTGACTTAATTTCACACATAGAAATTGGCAGTGTTAAAAAAACTGAATTCAGCAACCACGAATCTTGATGATGTGAGTAAAATGTAAAGACGTGTGATAAATAGGCTGCAGTGCCTCAATGTATCCTGGGGAATTACACAAATCTTAAGCTTTAACACCCCCAGAGATGGAATATAGGCTGCAGGGTTTCCTATCCATCTTAGGATCAATAGTGGCAGTAAGTAAAAATCACCTGCAAATAAAGAACACAGAATTGGTTACTGGAACTCTACTCCCAGCTATGAATTACAGAATAAAAAACCATAGGCTTTTGGTTTTCATACTTTTTGGTGTTGCAGACCTGTTCTCTGTACAACACCGAATGAAACAGGAGCTTTGTCTTTGATTGGGATTTCCAGGTGCTATGGTTATAAAAATAGGAATAACTTTTAGGGGTTCATTTTTCAAACTTGGGGTATGGCTATACTGATGGTGGCAAAATTGCTGCTGTCAGCCCGATGTTCTGGGCATGATTCAGCAGCGAGTATGAACTCGTGGCTGTGCTCCAGAAGTCCAGCCCCATAAAAGACGTAGCTGAAAGCTCACTGCAAGCCATTTGCGGTTAGCTTTCCCAAGCATGTCCCAGGGGCTTAGACAGTTGCCAGCAGACATGCAGGGTATTTTATGTGCCTTGCATATCTACTGTCACTGCTGCCAAAAATCTAGGTAGGTGTGGACTAGGACTAGGTCTACATGTACTGCAGTTTTAGGTAACAGTTGAAAGGAGATGCACAAATTACTTAAAATAGCTTTCATATCTCCCTTTGACTACTTAATGCCTACTCACTGAAGTGTCTTGAGTGGGCTGAGTTGATGGGAAATGGCCTCCTGAAGGCTAAATGCTACCTTTTTCAGGAGGTGGTTACCCAGTCGACTTCCTGTTCTACTGGGTGGGTCCTGACTGACTCCAGAAGATTGATTGACAGTGGCAAATTGGCAATTGTAAATGTAGATCTGCCCAGTGAATGTTATTTCTGAATATTTTGAATGTAGATTTTATTCCTAAACAATTCAGGGTTTACATATCTTAATTTGACACTGGGTTGTTTTTGAACTAGTTGCAGAGCTCTGAGATCTTTTAAAGGCCAAAACACATCTAAAATGCTTGCAGGTATGCCCAAGAACAGATCCAGCTGAGATCTAAAAGAGACTTAATATGAACAAAAGAAATGGTGCTAGAAGTTTTATATAGTAGAATTCACAAAATAAATTACTATGGTCATGTAAATCATAGTCTCCCCCTTTATGGATGGCAGTGTCTGTTGCCAACAAGATAAAGGATTGTCCTTTGTGTTGCACGCAAGATAAAATATCATTGTGGTTTATTGAAAAGCAGTCTCATGAGCCTACTGCTCATTACTACTGTTGGGTGAACGATTATAATGAATAGTCAGTTCCTTTAGCCATTTTTCTTCATGTAAAACTGTTTTTTATTAATTTGTTCACTCACTTGAAACTTTCTGACAAAGTTGCTTTGTGCACAAAAGTTTCATCTTGCATCTTTCTCATGAACTGTTTGCTAATTCTCTGAGCAGCCATTCTTGTCTGGGGTTTGATATTTGAGCTGCAGAATTGGTCATCTAACTGAGGAGGCATTGTTTCTTTTCTTTAAATGGCTGACCAACCCTTTATAAACTACGTCTGCAGAAATGGCATTTTGTTTTGGCTTTAAATGAATCTCAGCTATGAACCTCATTTTTTGTGAACACCTGGACCTCTGGAGACTCTGCACCCTCCTTAGAATGGCTAGACCTAGCAATCTGACCATCTCTCCTTTGGACAGGTTGGGTCTTCTCTTTCCTGGAGCACCAGTCCCCATGTTCAGAGAGGCTGGAGTCTGTCCTAGAGGAGGAAGGATTGCGTGTGTGGAGGGTAAAGAGTGGAAGAAGGGGCAGGTCCCTTTGTATACTATCACAACAGAGGCATTGGTTCCTAAACTTTTCACTAAGGCACGCCACCAACTGCATTTTGTCTTTTTTTTTTTTTTTTTTTTTGAGACCAACCCAGGTCCAAATTTCTATGCATGCAAGGGGCAAAAACCCAGGCCAACATCCTTCTCCTTAACACAGTGAAGGGAGCAGAGACTTCTTGGAGCAGCACCCTCCATCCCAGACCTGCTACCCTCACTCCGGCCCAGAGTGGAGGGAATGCCCAGGGGTGAGGGTCAGTTAGAGATTGACCCTACCTTACTCTCACTCTGCAGTTGGGGATTTTGGTTTGTGGGTATGAACCCAACTCCGCACTCTAGGCATTGTGACCTGGCTCCAATCAGCTATGTCCTGGCCACATCTGAGTCCTAAAAAACTGAGTGTGTATGTTGTGCCTTCTTGATGATCTCTGAATCTGACAGCTCCATTATCTACTCCTCACTGACTATAACATCTTCAAAATAAAAAGATGACCTGCCAGCAATTGAATGGAATCACTGTAATCATGCAAGCTAAAGTAGGAAAATATACATACGTTCAATTAACTGCAACAGGGCAGCTACTTTTTTGTACCCCCTCCCGGCCAGAAATAGATGTGCAGCACCCTCCTTCTATTTTCCCTTCCTCAGCACACCCTGAGAATCGCACAGGCTGTTTCCCAGAGTTAACGCCACCCTTGCATTGCACTGTGACCTGTGACTCCACGCACCCAGTGTCGCAGTGCTATTCACTCAAATTTGGCCTGGCTGCATTTCTGTCAGGTTCAAGGGAGCCAGATCTGAGTGGCAATCCAATCCAATGCTCCAGATGGGAAAGCGAAGCTGGCCTCAGCCCCATGCTACTGGAGAGGCCGCTGAAGGCTAAGGTGTGGGGAAGCAAGTTCATTCTTCAGCCGTCTGAGTCCTTTCCTCTACTATATGTCCGCAATCAATCTAGAACCTTCTCATGACCCAACTAGTGTGTTGAAACCCATTGCTTGGGAGACGTGGCCTTAAAGCACTGGGTTTCAGAGTGTACTACCTATTTGAATGAGTGAGGCACTTCCAACCTCTCAGAACAGTGGTTTCAGGCTGTTTGCAGACTCAAGAAAATTACCACCACCTTAGTTATAATATGTCGTGTTTCTAAGATTTTCTTCTCAGCCACCAAGATTATAAACAGGATATTTTTTTAAAGGAAAGCATGAATTCTCAAATAATCAAGGGACTGATTATTTGATTATCTGTCTTAACTTGGTCTGTCTAGCTCACAGAATCAAAAAATGTTAATATTAAGTATACTGTTTAGTTTTGTTTTCTAGAGTGAGTAAAAACCTGCTGAGGAAAGACTAAGGGCCAAAACTGAAAAAAAATTGGGACCCTTGAGATGTAGATAGGCACAAAACTACCGCTTTAGATGTCTAAGTACCTTAAAAAATCTGTGCCTAACTGAGAATGAAGCAGGGTGAGAGGACATCTTTTATTGCGACCAACTTCTGGTGTTCCCAGATCTGAAGAAGAGCTCTGTGTAAGCTCAAAAGCACATCTCTCTGACCCGCAGAAGTTGGTCCAATAAAGGTAGGATATTACCTCACCTACCTTGTCTTTCCAATACCCTGGAACCCTACTAACCCAGCTACAACAGCACTGCTTATGAACATGGCCCTCGCTGACTAAGAAATAGAAATCTGAAGTACTTGACTCCAGAAAGAAGCAAAAGGGAAACAGCTCAGGCTTTTTATAATAGCAACAATGGTCACAGTCAACATGTATTTTATTCTAAATGGATGGCTCATTTATGAACATTCGATGGCTCAGAATGTTGTTTCGGAGACACCACATTTGCATGCATTTCACATTCTGTAATATAAAAAACTGAAGTCTCAGAGAAGCATTTAACAGTACTATGTTATTAAGCAGTTACCAGCGGATTTTCTGCCTTTTGGTCATTAGTCTCTACAAGCTCTTCCTCTCTGTTGTGACAGCTATAGACATTGCAGCTTCAGTGCTAGATTTAAAAAAACCAAAATCACAGAAAAGGGGGAAAAATTTATCATTAGATCTCTTTTGTGTCTTAAAGGTAATTTCCAATGAACATGTAAAAGTTTACTAGGATTTAATGAAAATAACAAAGCAAACAAAAAAATAAAGGAGTCAGTTTTAGACTATTTCAACTTCAAAAATCCTCCAACGTCTGCATTTGAGGACTCTGATAGTTATTATTTATTTGAGGACCTCTGATAGAAACATGGGCAACATGACTTGGATCTTAAATTCTAGCATTTTTTTCCCCTCCTTGGAAGCAACAGGCAATAGACAAATTAACCTGAGGGAAGACTGCAGACAGCAAAAATCATATAGTTCTTCTGGCACTAAAACCTTACCTGCAAAATAAATAAATGAAAATGTTGAAATGTATGAAGTACAAAGCACAATGTAATTAATAAGATGATCATACAATTAAAGGTAGATAATGTGAACCAAAGGGACTAGCAGAGCTAGAACTGGGTGGTGCTAAATCAAAATGTGCAGGAAAATGATGTTTCTCAGAGAAAACAGTGAACCAATGCCATGACTGTAGAGATGTAGGACAGTAAATGATGATAACCAGACTGACAGACTTAAGAGGGAGATGGAAGTTAATATAGATGGGAATGTTAATGGGAAAAGGTGGGGAGAAGATTTAAATAGAGATTAGTATTTGATTCAAACAATAAATACTCAGGGCTATCTTGAGATGGTAGGGAGATCACAGAGGGCATTTTGGATAATTGGTTCTTCCTCAGGGTTTCTCCTACCCTTCCTATTCAATGTGTATATGCAGCTGTTGAGGGGGATAACTAGGAAGTATGGGCTGAATTGTTTTGAACATGCTGATGACTTCTCACTCTATTTTACCCATTCATCTAATCCAGTGAGTGGAGTTGAGTGGTTTTTCTCAGGGTATGCAAGCTAATCGGGTATTGGTGAAATCAAGCCCATTGAGGTTTAGTGCAGAAAAAACACTGAAAGGATGACGGTAGTTTGGAGGAAGCAGCCAGAGGAAAGACAGAGATTATATGAGCCCTTCTGATTTAGGGTGTGTTGCCACAATTTGTCATTTGTGTTCACAAATAAGGATCTTGTTAGATATCTGGGTACTGTTAAGCTACGTCCACACTGCCAAATTAGTCTGGACTAAGAGAGCTTATTAGTTAGTACCCTTGGTTAGTTTGGACTAGCTGGCTTAGTTCGAACATTAGCTTGAACTAAGCATGGGCCATACATGAAATAATGGCTAGCTCAAACTTAAAAAGTTTGAACTAAGCCATTAGTTTGAACTAGCTGCGTGTTTGAGTTTGAACAAAAAAGTTCATTCGAACTAGACTGCATGGCTAGTTTGAACTAAAATGCCGTGGTTAGTCTGAACTAGCCTGAAGTTAGTTTGGCGTAACCTCAGAGTTTTTTAGTTCAGACTAGCAAGTCCAAACTAAAAAGAAGATGTAGACATAGATTTAGATGATCAGAATAACCTATTTTTTTACTAGGTAAAATGTGTATTTTGACTTTTTGAGGCTTTCTACCGTTTCATTAGAAGTTGGGGTGTTTTGGATCACATTTTATGCTTATTTCTAGCTGTCTAAACATGCTACATAGTAAGTCACAAAGAGTGGTCTATGCTCAAGAGAGACCCATGCTACATTTGTTTGTGTGAGGTCTTTGTTGACTTAATATCTAAGTGGAGAACCTTTCCTGGTGCCATTTTACAGTTTGCTTGTCTTTCGGCAGTACTATTAGCTCTCTTCTCTTTCATTAACAGTAAGCACACCCTCAAACATTTTTATTTAATTGTTGGCACATGCTACGAAGAGTTAGATCAGTCTTCTATCAATATCCATCTGGAGCAAACAGACAACTTCACTGAAGTTATCAATAAAGCTTATTTGGAGAGCAGTGTAAATAGTTGAAAACAATCCAACAAGCACTTTTTGTTAAATAATTGAAGTGATGCCAGTGAATAGAAACTTCAACAAGTAAAATACGTGCTGGAGTCTATTTAAAAGAGCATGTCTGTAAAATCATTTTAAAAGTCCAACACAGCAATAAAAAATAAATTACATTTCAGTTCTTGCTGTTTTCCCCTTTTAGAAAAGAGCACACTGCCATCAACATTTCAGGAAAATGCAATAGTTAAGCTTCTGGACAGATGACTTCCCAGGCATTTACAGTGAGGATTCCATCATGAGATAATGGTTCAACTTAGAAAAAGCCTTAAGGAAAGACCACTCAGCTGTTTGTCTCATTGCTGGAATCTTTTAAGCATGTGGTTCCCAATAGTGATAAAGCTATTAAGACCTTAATTGCCCCTACTAAAAAGTTCTGTGGCATTTTCAGTCCCCCTGCTCAGCAATGTCATATTCTATACAAACTTCAGGCACACAGAAATCTGCTGGATGTGCAGTTTGTACCAAGCTTTGGTATTCACATACAAACTGTTGCAAGCAGTAGTTTAGGCAAATCTCATATACACGTCTAAATCAGAACCCAATGTGGTGGAATGGTGCCATATGGACCTTTGTCATCGTTGCTGAATGCTGAGGCTTCTTAAATTGACAGGTCAACTCCTCTGTGCCAACATTTTCTGCTGCCAAGTACTGCCGCTCAGCTGTTCACATTTTAAAGCTGCAGCGTAGAACATTTATTGAATGAAAGCATACACGTTCAACCCTGCTTTTTAACTCTTCCCCACAAAACGCCTTCTGCTTTGTGTCACCTCTGGCTCAGTGTGGGAGTTCCTGTCCAATATACAGAGCACAGGCCTCCTTACTTGTTCTGTGCCCCCAGTGCCTTCCATGCCACCGGTTGTCCTGCTATTACCCAATGAGGCATTGTGCCTGCTTCTCCACACCTTCAGCACTCAGCAGGCAAAGGCGGCCTTAGGCTGAAAAGCACAATGCAGTAGTGCATTAATGCAGTTATGTTTAGGGCTGGATTAATGCAGGGGCTACGGGGCTGAAGCCCCCAGCTCCTAAACCTCCTGCTTATCCAGCCCCCCAACCCTGCTCAGCTCTAGTGGGGCTTGGAGGAGCACTCAGACCATTCTGGCCTTGCCAATGCTGGGAGACGGTCGGGGGGCCAGAGGCCAGGCTCAGCCCTGCTGCCCCATCCCCGGACTGGCTAGTCTGTCCCTGGTGGCAGGGTGGGCCAGCAGCTATTCACTCGGCCCAGAGGGGGCAGAGTCAGCTGGCAGGCGGCCCAGCCTCCATTCAGGTGTGACCTTCCAGAGCCCCTTCCAGACTGGGTACCACTGTAGCCGGGGGGTCCAAGTGGGGTTGGCAGTCCCAACAACCCCTGCCACTCCCGGGCCAAGATCTGGCGCTGATTGTGTTCCAGGCTGAAGGCGGTCACTTATAAATACGGGCTAAAGGTATGTGTATTGCGGCGGTTTTTGCTGGTGCTACTCCCTTGACATAGCTACACCTGAGCCATTTAAACAGCCCGTAAGAAAACACCTTAAGCTGTATAGGGTCTTTATACTTAAAGTGCCACACGACTCCTTGTTTTGTTTTGTTTTTTTATACTAGTTCTGATGACCTCAATGACTCAGGGACTTACATGTTAAAAATTAAATGCACACATACATCTTTGCATGGTCAGGGCCCTACTATTCTTTTAAAGTAATGTGAAAGACTTTTGTTTTCGTCTAAATGTAGCATCTAAATACATCTATTTTGATTTAAGTAAAAATGTCTAAATTTTAGCCTCTTCCCCCAAAACTAGGTAATATGTATAGAACAGTGGAAAAAAAGGAGTTATTTAAACAACGTTTGTAGCAATGCTTATTGGGCATGATTTAAATGATTGAAGCCTCTTGGAATAAGAAAGAATATTTGACAAGAATACCAGATGTTGATTCTGAACATGTGCATGATAATTAACATTAACACTGATAGGCACTGCAACACCTTTACAGATCGCATATTTGGCCGCAGTCAGCTCTCAAATGTGTATTTCCAGATCCCAGCAAAATCAGTGGGTATCTTGTGCTCCTGTTCAAGGGTAACAGACTTTTCCCGTTGGGACTTTCTCATTAACAAAAGATATTAATAAATGTTATGTCCCTAGGCACTTTAATTTAAAAAAAATGGTATAATATATTGTTGTTTTACACTGTGTTAACACTGAAAAATATAATATAGTAGGCATTGAACAAACACATCACAAGAGGGAGAAATTTCCAAAGGCATAATGGCAGTTAGGGTGACTTTGACTTACAAAGAGTGTTTGGTGCCTCACCATTTTTTTTTTTGTCTCATGCATCTGACAAAGTGGAATTTTAGCCACAAAAGCTTATGTGCTAAATAAATTTGTTAGGCTTTAAAAGTGCCACGGAATTCCTTGTCTGTTTTGGTGCCTAAGAAAACTCTCCCCAAT
The DNA here is from genome assembly GCA_007922195.1 of Podocnemis expansa. Taxonomy (NCBI): domain Eukaryota; kingdom Metazoa; phylum Chordata; order Testudines; family Podocnemididae; genus Podocnemis; species Podocnemis expansa. The sequence continues at coordinate 16,430,816 of ML681984.1, read as the reverse complement.
TCCCTGTTATTCTGTTAAAGTTGCTCTAATCTAAGAACAGATTCCATAACCTATACCGTATGCCACAGACCCTCTGCCACCCCTTGATTCAGTGCAACATTTGGGTTTCTACTGTTCAACACACACACACACACACACACACACACACACACACACACACACACA